>CM064973.1:7492583-7602582 GCA_032847665.1 Solanum chilense | reverse complement strand
CAAAACACTATTTGCCAAAGTTTAATCTCACAAAATCTAACTATATGGAATTTAATAATGGAAGAGTGACAAAATCTCTCAAAAACGAGGCTTTTTCGTCGCCTCTCGTCTGTCTCTCGATGATTCATTTAAAAACCTAAATGAGTAAGGGTTTTATTTGCTGGAAATCTGCCAAAACGCGACCGGGTCGACGGACCACGCGACGGACCGTCGTGGTCACGACGGACCGTCGTGGACTCCGTCGTCCCATACTTGGTGCATTTTCTTCTGCTGCTTTCTTCATTCCCCTCGACGGTAAGTGTGACGGACCGTCACAGGCACGACGGTCCGTCGAGGGTCTCCGTTTCAAAATACTTCAACTCCTGGAATCTGGGTACTGGGATCACTTCTCTGATCTTCACGACGGACCTGCAGGACGGACCGTCATGGCTGTGACGGTCCGTCACAAGCTCCGTAATCCCACACTTGGTCAGACTTCCCCATCTTCCTTCAGCAGCTGCACTACGCTGCCACCTACGGACCGTCACAGGCACGACGGACCGTCATGAGCTCCGTAGGTGGTCTCTTCTGCATTTTTTCGCTCAAAATCTCCGCATTCAGCTCTGGACAGATTTCCTGCAAAACAAAGAGAAACTTATATCAAAATTATTACAAAACGGCTTTCGGACACACTAAACTTAAGGAAAAAGTATTAATTATACCGTGAAACCACGGTATATCACCAGCCCACGAATTAAATCCAACAACCCAACCCAATATCCAATCCAACAACCCAACCCAATACCCAATCCAATAACCCGACCCAAACCCGTCGACCCGACCCGCCTCACCTACCTTCTTCCCCAAACATTTCCCAGAAAACAGTGGGAATTCCAGAAAAAATTCCCAAAAAAAAAAAAAGCAGCCCCCTCGCTTTGTCTCTCTCCCCACGCCCCTCTCTCGTTCTCTTCCACGCTCTCGCCCTCTCCCCCTTCTCTCGTCTCCCTCTCCTCAAACCCCACCGGAAAACAGAACACGCGACCCCAACAGAAGCCCCGACAGCTGCCTCTCTCTCGTCCGCCTCGCAGCCCCCTCTCTCTCGCGTCGCACCTCTCTCACGTCGCATCTCTCTCTTCCACGCTCTCGCCCTCTCCTCGTCTCGTCTCCCTCCCCCGGCGAAAACAGAAGCCCCCTACAGCTGCCTCTCTCTCGTCCGCCTCGCAGCCCCCTCTCTCTCGCGTCACACCTCTCTCGCGTCGCATCTCTCTCTCACGCGACCTCTCTCTCGCGGCGCAACCTCCCTTCCCCACATTCTCTCTCCCACGCTCCCTTCGTCCCCACATCTCCCTACCCCACACGAAGATTCCCCGACAGCCCAAGTTCCCCTTTTCTCTTTCGGTCGAAAAGGGGTTTGACCCAATCATGGGGGTCGAATTTCGAATTTCGAATTCGTTTTCCCCCGCTCCTCGAAAAAATCGAATGGTGATTCCTATTAAACCCCATCTTCCTTCAAACAAAAGAAGGAGAACGATTTTGAGATTGGAAATTGGAGCTTCTGTTGGTTCATCGCTTCTGTCAATCTCCTTCGAGCTTGCAACGTCTTTTCGAGTCGAAGTATATAGAGTTCTCTCTTATCGGAGACCAAGGATAGAGAAGGAGAGAACCCGCGAGAGCCGTCTTCGATAAAATATTTTAAGGAACTTATAGACGACAGTGAACTCGTCTGGTTCTCGTTTTCTCTTCCTGTTTCGTCTTGTTGTTCGGGTCGCTGTCGAATCGCTCGCTGCTCGTTCCCGTCCTGTTTCGCTGCTCTAAGAAAGGTAAATTTCCATTTTTATATTTTAGTATCTTTATGGATTCAAGCTGTTGTTTGTTGTCGCTTTAAAGGGAGAATTGTTTCACCTGATGTTATTGTTGTTTTGGAACCGAAATGTGTCTTGCGTTGGTTCTGTTTTGGTTTGTTAATATAGATCCTATTGTGTTAGTCATGACTTTGCGTTTGTTTAGAAGAGCCGTTGCCTGATGATGTATGGTGTTGTTAATTAATTAGCTGGTCCTTCTTTCGTTCGCTTTGGATTGAATGTGTTAAAATGTTCTAATGCGAGTATACATGGCCAGCTTTAGTCGTAGTTCGTTCTGTTCATAAAGAGACGTAGCAATAATGTGATGTTGCGTTAAGATGTCGATTATGCACATATCTTATTTCTTTGATGCAAAGGTTATCGCGTTTTCTATTGAGAGGGAAATGATAATGAAATTTGAGTGAGCTTCTAGTTAGTCGGCATGTTCTTGATTTTCTGATGTTCCCCTTTACCTCTTACTAGTATGGCCTCGCTTCGCGATCTCTCGTCTAGATCCTGTATGATAATTGTTAGAATGGCTTGTTATGAATCTTCACTTGAAGGGAATCCTAGTTTCTAGTTTGTTTAGTCTAAGCCTTTGTATGACATAAAGTGGTTACCTATTAGTATTTCGCATTGTTTAGGTAGTGAGAATGTATATACACGGCAATTATTGGATGTTTTTGAGTGCATGATTTTATATATATATATATATATATATATATATATATATATATATATATATATATATATATATATTGTTGTCTTATTATCAAAAATCATTATTCTTACTTTGGCATGAGAATTTGGTCTGACGAGTATGCAATATTGTTGTCTCTATTTTGTGTCATGAATTTGGTTTAGTACCACTTTGTCGACTGATTTAATTTTTTTTTTATTTTTTTTTAGTAGGTTTTGTTTAATTGAATGCCGTTTGGTTTACAATGCATCTCATTCATTTTAATATTTTACATACTAATTTTTATTTATCATTTTGTATGTGAAATCCTTCCGAGCCCTCGGGACCCCATTTCTCTCTGTGCATTCGGAGGAGCCGTAAAGGCTCAATTCCTGTACCGAGTCAAGGTCAATGCACGGATTCCAATTTCAGGAAGATTGAAGAAGTTTTAAGAAGACGAACTAGAAGACTTGCCTTTATTATATTTTGTATTTCACTTTGTAATGGGCATAAGCCCTTGTTGCTTTACTTTCTCGAATTTTATTTTGTATGTTTAGATTAGGACAGGTACAAAAGAGAAATGGGTCAAAAACCCTAAAGAAAACAGGTGGGTCCAAAACTCGGTCAAGGCGGACAGGACCCGAGTTTGGACCCAAAATCTCTCTCTCTCTCCCTCTCTCATCCTTTTATTATTCGATTACGTGCTTACTTGAATGTCGTAGTTTAGGGTTAGAAAACTCCAACCTCCATCGAACGCCTTTCGCTTCATCAAAACTCGAATTTTTTTTTTTTTTTTTTTTGAAACTTTAAAGATGTTCGAATTTAAAAATCGCTTAGAAGTTAAGTTTAAAAGGTTTAACTCTAATAGAATTTCAAAGCGATAATTATTTCAATCCGTAAGTTTGTTCAAAATTTAATTTCTAAGTTCATTTGAGTTAAAATGCTTTAACCTTAAAAAATAAAATTGACAAAATAAATATTTCAAAAACTTGTAAATATGTCCAAATAAATTCAACTTTAAAATTGCAAAGTTAAAACAAAATAGTCAAATAAGTTAATCGTCGGAAAACCGTATTTAACGGAGTGTCTTAGGTGCCTTAAACACCTTCCTAAGACATTAATAAGAATCCCCGAACCCTTAAAATATTTTCAAAACAATTTTTCTGTTTAAGTTGTTCTGGAAATAAGTTTTCTTAATTTTTCTTAAAAATTAAGTGGCGACTCCTAAAAGTCAAAAAAAATAAAACCAAAACTCTTTTCGAAAATAATTTTTTCGATGAAACATCTCCCAATCTCGCTTGCCATATATACAAATCCATATGTATAATTACAATTATATATATATATAGAATTTACCTCTTTCCCACTCTCTGCCCTCTCTCTCTCCTCTCTCCTCCCTCTCTCGCCTCTCTACTCCCTCTCACAATATCTCTTGTCATATATGCAAATACATATGTATAATATACAATTATCTAATCAATATACCTATACAATTCACCTTTCTCTCACTCTTTTTTCCCTCTTTCTCGCCTCTCTCCTCCATAACATGTAGCTACGATAATTATTAAATTATAACTATGAAAAGTAATTAGGTTATTTTTAAATGGCTATATGTGAAAGTTTCCCTTAGTAGTTTGTGATTTGATCATGATATAATATGATTAGGTATATATATAAGTTTTCATCAACTTATAATTTTGATCTCTCAAATTAGCGGAACTGGAAAATTTAATGAAATAGTAATTTTTGTTACTATTGAGAATTAGAAAATAAATTACTAAAAATGAAACACTAGCAATATTGATCCCTCGATAAACTTGAGGTGTTATTGGCATAAGAACTTGATAGCGTAACTATTCAAAATCAAATCAAAAAGTTCTAAGAATCATCAATGGACACTATATTGAGATGAAAAAATTTCCTCTATGTCATCTCCCTCTCTCAACTAAATTATCATCCTCTATCTCGTTCTCCATCTCAATTATTCCAATAGGCATATATTGATTCTCAACTTAATTAATATATAGTAACTATATGAAAATTCTAAGTACTAATTCAGTTCACTTCTTCGGTTGTCATTTAATTTTCTTTTTTTTAATTGAAACTTTACCTGTTATAACAAGTAACATTTTGTGGAAGTTATTCGTTTAATATAATAAAAAATAACGACAAAAAGTTCAATACCATCTTCTTAGGCCAGCATGTGTAATTTTTTTGATAGGCTGAATGTTAAGGAATATATAGTTCTCGTTATCTTTTGCATAGAATATAATGTAACTAATTAGTAGTGATTTATTTATATGAATGAGCTATTCTAAGTTTTAACAAAACATTAATCACTTATGTCAATGTACGACGTAGATTCTTGTTGTCAATTTTTTTGGTTAATATGTATATTTGAGTAGCATAACTTAAAATTTTAGAATATTACACAAAAAAATCGTATTGAAAATTTCTTAAATAAAAATATCAAACAATGAGAATTTGTTTCCGTTTCATGACAATTTTACACTTCTTTTTTATTTTTTCGGGAAAATGCACAAGTACCCCCTCAACCTATGTCCGAAATCCCAGAGACACACTTATACTATACTAAGGTCCTATTATCCCCTGAACTTATTATATAAGTAATTTTCTACCCCTTTTCGGCCTACGTGACACTATCTTGAAAAAAAAGTCAACTAGCATTGGACCCACAAGATAGTGCCACGTAGGCCGAAAAAGAGTAGAAAATTATTACTAAAATAAGTTCAGGGGTTAATAGGAGCTTAGTATAGTATAAGTGTGTCTCTGAAATTTCGAACATAGATTGAGGGGTACTTGTGCATTATTCTTATTTTTTCAGGTGCATATTTGAATTGGTGAATACTTGTCTTGTTCAAATTTAAAGTCTAAATTGATAACTACTAGAAAAGGCCTCGCTTAATATGGTAAGAAATATTTCAACACCCACAAATTTTGGAATCAATTAAAATAATTATTTTTGTTTATGTTTTTTATAATTATAACACACCGGAGTTGGAAAGTTGAGACAAAAGAAAAATGCAAAAAACTCTCTGAAATAGTGGTCTACGAGACAGATGTACGGACCATAGGAAGTCCTATGGGCCATAGGTAGTCCTACGGACCATAGGAATGAAATTGTAGGAACCAGAGTGAGTTTTGGAAAACTTGACTTTATAGGATAAATAGAAAGTTTGACGAATCGTAGGACTGGTCCGTAGGGTTGATCCAGAGATTCGATTTAAGACCTCAAGTCTATAGAGTTTTGACAGATCGAAGTACGTTACTTTTACGAGTCGTAGGATGGTCTCGTAAAAAAAGGTTCAGACTTAGTGAAATTTTAGACTTGAACATGTGTTCTTCGGTTGGGGTCTACGAACCCTAGGATTTTAGACTAGACCGTACAAAGTTATGGAGAAAGTAGAAACCTTTGAAAGATGTTTCCGTATACATGATTTATGAAAAATGAATGAATTATGATCTAGGTTGCTTTAAGATTAGCATCAATGTAATTGTGAAATACTTTCTCGCATATGCATGAATTGTGAAAATCTTACTCATATAAGAAATCATGAATAGTGAAAGATTTTCTCACACATAATTTAACGAGCTACCCGATGATGTTTTTATTTGGATTAGTAACTTAATTATTCTTTCACATGGATGCTAATAAGCTTATGTTTATGATTATTCAGTTGGAATTTCACTTAGCATCAAGAGAATACGAAATAATAATGCGATAAGGATGGAGTCTAACTTAGAAATTACAATAGCTAAGACAATAACTTTTGAAAGACAATAATAGATATGAGAAAATGTTACATGCTCGCGAAGGTGATAATAACGACAAAACCAAATGAGACCTCGGTGGAGTTTTGGAAGAGCACTAACAGAGCAGGTTTTGAATGTAGACTACCTTGTTCATTGTTATTTTTAGATTTTCGATGAATGGATGTGGAGTACAATGATTCTTTGTACAAGAATAAGGGTGATATTCAAAATTGAAACAACTACATATTTATTAAGTTGTTAAGATATACTATGAAAGTTTGGGATAGAGCGGTGGAGATGAGCGTGAGGAAGGATGTATTTATTTTGAAAAATCAATTTAGAATCATACCAGGGTGATTGGCCATAAAAGTCATCTATCTTGTGAGGAGACTGATGGAGAAATAAGAAGAAAGGGAGATGTGCTTACATATGATGTTCATTGAATTTGAGAAGGCCCATGACAAAGTCCTAAGAAAAGGCTTGCAATGATGCCTAGAGATAAGAGGTGTATCAGTTGCCTATATTCGGATGATAAAATATATTAACAAATGATTTAAAATACATGTTTAAACAGTAATGAGAGACTTTTCTGCAGAAATAGGGTTACACTAGGGATTAACTCTTAATTTGCTTCGATATGTTTTGGTGATAGATGAATTGACACGCGACATTCAAGTAAAGATGTCATGGTATATGTTATTTGTGGTTGATATAATATTGATTGATGATACGTCCAATAGAGTTAGTGATAAGTTAGAGTTAGAGACTAAAAGGTTTAGGTTAATATAAGAAGGACTCAGACAGAGTATATGAAGTGCAAATTCAATGATGTAATGCCTAAAGTAGGAATGAAAGTGTGGCTTGACATAAAAAAAAATATCCATATGAGAGACAAATTCAAGTATTTTGGAACTATAGTCTATAGGGGAGTAGGGCATCGACGAATGATATCACAAATCGTATTGGTGCGTCATGGATGAAGTTGAGATTTGCCTATAGAGTCTTGTGTAATAAGAAGGTACTCCCTAAACTCAAAGGTAAGATCTAAGTGGCGTTTTGACCAACATTATTGTATGAAGTGGATTGTTAACCAGTCAAAAACTCTAATGTCAAGAAGATGCATGTGTAGGAGATAAGGATGCTCATGTGGATGTGTGATTATACTAGGAGCTATAAGATCAAAAATAAAGATATCTCAAATAAGATAAAAGTGACCTATGTGATGGATAAGATATAAGGGAAGAAAGAGCCAAATTAATTCAAGATGTAAAGAAATGATGTGTAGATGCACTAGTAAGGATGTGCAAAGGGCTGGTTATAAATTAAAGAGTACGAGGAGAAGCATAGGTAGACAGAAGAAGCATCAGGGAAAGGTGATAAGACATGATCTATATTGCAACTTCAATTTACCGAGGACATGATCTTAAATAGGAAGGTGCGACGGACACATATTAGGGTGTATAATTTTAGTAGGTAGTTGTAGTGCAGTCTTGCTTAAAGTTACTAATGTTTGCAATGGAACTAGTTGTACTTCATATTTTATTTTATTTTATCATTGTTTGTTATTGTTTCTATAATCTATCCTAGTATCTTGTTTATTCTGGCAGAGGTATATCAAAAGAGTATGGCGAAAGATAAATAGATAAATAATACTCTTTTCTAAATGTATAAGGACAAACATGACTCTTTTCCGCGTTTCTATAATATGTCCTAGTATGTTGTTGGTAGAGGTAAATATATCAAAAGAGTATGACGAAAGACAAATAAATGAATAATATTCTTTTCTAAAAGTATAAGGGCAAACATGTCTTTTTTCCGAAAATAATATATTGGATTCAATTATACGTTTTTTTAACGTTTTTCTAAAAAAATAAGGGCAAACATGATTTGTTTTTTTTTTCAAAAATAATATAATTGAGTTCAATTACAAGTGTTTTTAGCATCTTTTTTAAAAGAATAAGGGCAAATGTCTCTTTTCCAAAATAATATAATTGAGTTCAATTACACGCTTAAAAGATTCGTGAAGTTATTTAAGTTTTAAACTTCTTTTCATCCAACACACTATCATTCAAACTAAAGAAATAATTCAGTTTAAGTCTTTGATAATCTCATATTCCCATCAAATAAAGAAATAATTTAGTACAAGCCACCTAGATTGACATCAAATGTCAATTGATGACAAATATGAAAAACTAATATTGAGATGATTTAACTTTTATTTATATAATCAATCAATAAAAAAGTCCTCACTCATTTATATCATCCTCATTAGCTTGTATCAAACATCTTAAAATAAAGCAAAAAGTCTCAAGTGTATAGTAATATATGTTTTGATAATAATAGAACAAACCATAGTACTGATGAAATCACAAGCTAATTATTGGTGGGGATACATAATTCTTCATTGAGGAAGTTTGTTAAGCTTACAATAGACATAATCCTTGTACTTCTTGGTCTTGAATTTTGGTGGGTTGGCCTCATTAATCAACTTAGGTATTGGCCCAACTTCATGCTCTGATGAGGGCTCCAAGAAAACAGGCCATGACATTCTTGTCTTGTGCTTGTTCACTGTTGTCCTATGGTATACACTCTTGTATTTCCCATTGCTAAGAATCTGTTCAACCATTAAACACTCTTTTTTAGAATTACAAACACAAAGAGAGAATGAGAGAAAATGGTATAAGGCAAGGGCGGAGCTAGAAGCGCGTACATCTGTTTGGACAAATATAACTATTTTCTAAAGAATCCATAAAATTGAAATCCTAATTCCGCTTGTATAATACAGAATTTGCCAAATACCTATAATAATAACTAGGGTATTTCAATTTTAGTGAAAAATACACAAATTGAAGTAACAAGGTATAATTTCCCAAATCGAACCATATCCAATATATATTTACCCTTATTGAACCAAAGATTCAAATATTTTATGTGACTCCCTACTTATTCAATTCACTGAACCACTGCTTCTATATTCTTGATACCAGCAGAGTGTGTGTATATATATATATCAATAGAGTTCTCACTAAATTTTACTATCAACAATCTTACTATGGGTTGATTCCCATGAAAAGTTGAAATCGACTATATAAATCCTGGGTGATGGTCCAATTAAGTTTGGGGTATGAGAAACCTAAGTAAGTTCAATGCATCCAAAATGATAAAATGATCAACAAGAAGGGAATATGAGATATACCTCAACTTGGTCACCAATGTGGACAATTATAGCATTTGGTATGTAGTTGACATCATACCAATGACCATCTTTAAACACTTGGAGTCCTTGGACTTCATTTGGGACAAGAAGGGTGATATGGGACATATCAGTATGAGCCACAACTCCAAGAGCCAAATCAGGCCTTGGACATGGTGGATAATAATTGATCTTTAACATGTAAACTATGTCTTCACCACCAGCTGCCTCCATCATTTCATGGCCTTCCAAACCAAGCCCAAGTGATAAGCTCCTAAAGATACTATTAGCAACTTTTCTCAGACACTTTGCATATTCCTCATTTGCTTCCCTAAACAAAAAAAAAAAGAGTTAGTTTAACATTTATCAATTGAAAAGGTAAAATATATGATTGTATGATGTTTGTGATCTTAATTGAATGTATTATTCGTTAATATATATGTGATTTTCTGATTATTTATAGTTTGAACAATTTATAAAGTTGTATACATATCAAAATTACAATATGTGTAAACACATATGGTTCATTCAATTTCACTTCTATTGGTTGTCTTTTTTTTTATTTTAAAAGTAGATGGTATATTTGTTTTAAATTGAAATTAAATTGATTTTTCTGAGTGATCAATTTATTACAATGAATTATGTACCACAAATAATTCAAATGAGAAAATAACAAGCTTGTTCTTTTCCTAGCTAGTTAGAAGGCCATACAAAATTAATATTCTACGAAAGTTATCTAACTTGATTCGATTATATAAAATAAAAATATCATAATAGTTCAAGGTATAATTTGAAAGAAGCTTTTTGTAGAATTTTAAATTAAACACAAAATTGGGTGAAATATAATAAACCAAACGCTTGATCCTGCGTTACTAATCTTTGTACCGGACAACCCGCGATTGTTATAAATGCAGGAATTTAAGTGTGGAACATAATTGAGTATAGACAAAAGGAGCTTTGAGAAAAATAGATTTAGTAAAAACAAGGTCTAATAGCCTGTTTAAGCACGGGCTTAATATATGTTAATTAATTCATCTCGATTTAAATATTTTGAATAATAGGTAAATTTCAAATAACATATGTTATTATCTCTCCTTTTTGTGTGAGCATACGAAATTTCGAGAGTCATCCAAAATTTTAATATATTTTTAGAAATTTAGTCACTTCAAGACATTCAACATATGTAATTTCTTTTAAGTAGTTGACCGGTGTCCTACGATTGATTTATATATGGAATTTTCTGATTATTTCAATTTTTATTTTATTAGTTACGACGATTCATTATCTCATAATTTTAATACTCCTAGTGACCTTAGATGTATTCTATTTTGGCTTACAAACAAAAAAGAATTCGCATGTTAAAACAAATCATGACAACCATGAAAATTGTTAGACGCATGCATATATCTCTTAGTATTTTATCTTATATATATATGTCTCACATCATAAATAAGTTTTCATTACTATTAATGTATTTTAATATGTTGGAATAGGTAATCTATTATTCTTTTTACCACTAATTTCTCTTGCTGTTTTATCTTATATATATGTTTCACATCATAAATAAATTTTCATTACTATTAATGTATTTTAATATATTGGAATAGGTAATCTTTTATTCTTTTACCACTAGTTTCATATACTAGGTATAATAGTAGATCAAGGTATACAAGCCGGGGCAGAGCCAGCTTGTGGTCACGTGTTCATCTAAAATGGAGTCAAAAATTTATAAAAAAGTGTTCAGAAATTGCACAAAATAAACTTTTTTTTCTTTAAAAAAGTAAAAAATGTTACTAGTGAATTTTGGACACACAAGCACCAATTCTTTTAAAATGTCTAAATTAATCAAAAGAAATCTGAAATTACTAGGCTATAACAACCTAATATGTCAAGACTATAACAACCTGTTATATATTAAAGATATCTAATATATATTATTTAAATACATTGATTACTCTGCCCTTGGTTTCATCTAAATCCCTTTTAGCTTGTTTGTATGTTTACTTATCCAGATGTTAAACTTTCTTGGTAAAAGTGCTAATTCCGCTACTAATACAAGTAATCAGTCTCTCTCTTTCATTTTACGTGGTACAATTTTCTTTTTTATTAATCTTTAAAAGAATATCACGTTTAGTTATATGATAAGTATTTAAATGTATTTAGTTTCACTTAATTTTAAAGATAATATTCTAACAGGAAGAGAAGAGAGAGAAAATGAATTTATTTTTTCTAAAAAAGAAAATTTGCTAAATATTTTAAAATCTTCATTATTTCTTAAACTCCCACTATAAAAAAATTGTGATTAAATGGAGATTCTTTTGAAAATTTGTAGGAAATTAAATTTTATACGAGTTTTTATACTAATCCTTATATAATTCACAATTTTCTTACAGTATCATGTTCGATCAAATATTATCAGATGAAATGGGACAGAGGGAGTAAAAGGGCGAATAAATTAAAAGATGAGAGAAAAAAACCTGTATGAAGGAGGATTTTTTGGCCAATAATGATAGTTAATAGCAGAAGGAGGCCAAATCTTATGAAACAAATGATCAACCCAACCTTTTTTGCCTTCAATTTCCTTTTGCAAACTAGTACCATATCCTTCTAAACTTTTTGCCCCTTCCTTCTTTGCAATCAATTCTTTTTCCTCTTGTGGTACTTCTTCAAAAAATTCCTTACCAACTTTTTGCAAATTCTCAATCACTTCATCAGGTATTCCATGATTTATCACTTGAAAAATACCCCACTCTTTGCTAGCATCAACCATTTCTTTAACTAACTTCTCTGCATCGTCATCGACTTTACTTAGGTCGATGACTGGTACTTCAAGTACCACTCCCTGCAGCGTTGTCGCTGCAGGTTGTTCGTTCTCTGAACGAATATATTCTGATGGTATTGTGTCCATGCATTTCGTTATCGACGAAATTGCTTGGACCCTTGCTACCTCCATTGTCAATGATGTTGGTGAACTCTGACCTTGAATTGTTTTCATTTTTTTTTCTTCTTCTAAATCCTTTATTATTACATGCAAAACTTTTGTTTCCTTTTTATAGGAAAGTGACGCGGTGTGTGTGTTTACTTTTTCTCAATTTTCAAACCTACTTTTTGCCTTTCATTAACACTTATAGAGGATCTTTCTCTCTTTTTTTTTTTCTTTTTTTGTGTGTGTGTGAGTTACGTGGATTATTATGGTTCACTTATATCACCTACTCAAGTTATTTTCTTTTGTAAATTGTGAAAATCAGTAATCAAAATTAAATTTTATTTTTTTAAAAAAAAATTGTATTCATACGTAAAATATATTAAAAATTGAAAATTGTTATAAGTTCTTTGGGGTTTTATTGATGTAAATTTTTTTGATGTTGTAAAATTGAAATTAAAAGATAATGGCATGAACATGAACGTGTGTTTTGTTAAAGGACAATGACATAGATTTAGCCAAACTTTTAACGTATGATATAAATGAATCTTTTCTTAAAATTTGACGACATATTTGAATCTGAATTGCAACAAAAATTTTAAAAATTGTCTGAAAAGGAAAAAAATAATAGCATGGATGAGTGTTTTTTTAAAGGACAATGACATAGATTAGTTAAACTTTTAATGAATGACATAGATGAATCTTTCTTAAAGTTCGATGACATATTTGAAATTTTTTTTTAATAAAAGATTATCTGGAAAAGGAAAAATATAATTATTTTTTAAAGTAATTAAAAAAATATCGGACAAAACTATAAAAATGTAAATATGATGGAAAATTGACACTTGGTGTTGTAATTGTCACTCCTTCAACCTACCTACAATTATATATAGTACATAATAAAAGAAGGTTTTAGCCTGAGCCACACCTTCTAACTACCCAAGTTTGAATGCCTTAACTAACTTCACTTTTCTTTTTAATTTCGTATTTGATATTTATATAAAAATTTGATTAAATGTAAGTTTATATTAAAAGGTAAAATATTTTCTAAAAAGTATGTTCTAAAAGGACTCAAAATAAAATAAAAAAATTTCGCAACATCAAAATTTAGTGAACTTCAACATAAAATCAGAGCTTTCAATTGATATTTTCTATGTATAATAATAGTTCAACTTTTTTGTTTGGGGCCCTAACATATCCAAAACTATTCAAAATAAGAACTCTTTCAGACTCCTTTCATTCTCATTCTTTAATTTTTTTCTAATTTTCTGCTTTGATCGATAACAAATAGCATAAGTTAAATATAATAGTTAAAATTTAGTTGATTTATCTTTAATCATGATCTAAATAATGAATATACTATTATTTTTAAAAATTATTTTAATTTCAGTGTTTGAAATAAATTTTAAAGTGGCAGAAAATAAATTGCAATCACAATAGAATAAGAAAGAACTTTCAGGTATAATTCTGTTTCTTCCTTGATTCTACACTCTTAAGATTTGTTTATGATTTGAGGGTCGTTTGTGGCGTACTTCTTGACTCAGGATGATTTGAACTTGATCTACATAGTTTGAGGGTCATTAGTGGCGTATTTCTCAAACTAGGATTATTTGGAGTCGATCTACATAATTCGAAGGTCGTTAATGACGTTTTCTCGAACTATGATGATTTCGTTCGATCTCTATATGAATATTTCATCAATGAAATATTCGATTTCTTGATCTCTATTTCTTTATTGAATTTTTGAGATGTCTTTTAAGGAATTTAGTACCCTGCATAAAGTACTCTTCCGTCCAGAAATATTTGTTATGTTGCGCTTATCGAAATTCAATTTATTACATTTTTTGCATATTAATATGATTAAAAAATACATCTTAAAATGTTAGTCAAAGATTTTATAATTAACTTCAAAAATAAAAATCATAACAAATAATACCGAACAAAGAAAATAAAATTTAGAGTGGAATACCATCTGAAAATTCTAATTGAATAACACACTTTCTAAAGTTTCAATTTAAATTGAATAGTCTTATAGAATCTAACAAGATTTTAATGTCTGCCCCACCATTTTAATAACCATGGAATTCAGGTGGAAATACAAAAGATTTGTTTATATAGAAAATTGTTGCAAATTTAAGGCAGGAAAGAATCTTTGTCTAGAAAATATCAAAATATGCATATGCTCTTGAATGGGTACTTATTTAAATTTTATGCTTTATTTTAACAACTTTTTAAAGCAATTTAAAGTAATAGTAGGGGAATTTAAAGCAATTTAATTACATATTTAATACTTCACATTTTATTTCTCAGCATTTATACATCTAAAAATTATGTGTTGCGTAAGCTAATGTAAGTGTTTATACACTTATTTATAATATATGTTATTAATTCAGAGGCGGAGCCAGAGCTAGAAATATAGAGGTTTTTAACTAATTTTGTTTATGGATTTTCATGTTAATATATATATATTTATTTAATTTTTAAATACAAATATAATGTTTATAAAAATGCTAGTGCGTTCGTCTGAACCTATGAACCTTCACTTAGCTCCGTCTCTGGTCATTATATGTCTCACACTTTTAACTTCTATTAAAAACATTGACACAATCTTTTTTTTTTGTTTGAAGCAACGATTAATAAGAAAGATATTTTTAAATTATTTTGCTCGTTAGAAGGATATTTGAGCGAAAAATATAGCGATAATTGGAATATATTCGACACTTTTTCTCGGGGAAACATAGAGTTGAACTTTTATACATAGAAAATATCAATTCATACTGAATTATTAATTTCTAAGTTAATAATTTATACCTATTAACTAAATTTCTTAAAAATAAATATATAGAATTTAAAACAAAACTGACCCAATTCCAGAGTACCTACACTCCACCCCTGAACATAAGACTCTATGTAGCACAAAAACATGAAAAATACGGCAATCCCAATTTTATTTTATTTTTGTTATTTTAATTAATTGTAGGCAAGATGAAAGGTAATAATAATAGTAATAAAGTCAAAAATTAATAATAAAGTCATGTATGTCTGCAATCAAATATTTATTTCATGTTATATAATCGGTGATTCAAAATAATACAACGAAATCTTATTTGTATGCTATAGCAAAGTTTGCATAATTGCGCTTCATAGCAAACATAGAAACTGTATAATTCGCTATACATATACAGTTGAACCAAATTGTATAAAAGAAGTGTATAAAACAAGAAAGAGAAAGACACTTGGGCAGAGAACTGTATAAAAACGAAGTGTATAAAACGAATTGTATTATTATAAGTGTATAAAATGATTATATACAATTAAAATTTGTATAAAATGAGAAAGAGAGAAAGACAAAAGAGACTTGACAAGGAATATACAATTGAATCGAATTGTATAAAACGAGAAAGAGAGAAATTCGATACAATTTGAAAATTGTATAAAACGAGAAAGAGAGAAAGACAAAAGAAACTGGGCAGCGGAGTATTTTTATTGTATAATTATAAGTGTATAGGACGAAAATATATGTACTTGCATGTGTATATACAATTTTCTCACGCTTTATATAAAAAGAAACGCAATTTATACATTTCGCTTCTGTTTGTATAAGTGAGAAAGACGAGGGTGGCGAGCGAGATTTGGGAAAGTGGCGAGCGAGATCTGGAAGAGGGGAGAGAGGGGAACAAAAATATATATATTTGTACAATTTTCTCTGCTTTATACAATTAGAAACAATTTTTATACACTTGTGTTTGTATAAAAAGTGAGGAAGCGAGCGAGAGATTGGAGGAGAGTGGCGAGCGAGATATTTGGGAGAGAGGCGCGTGACAATTTTTTGCAAACATTTGCTATGAAACACAATTAAATCAAATCCTAGCTACTCTAATTATTTTAAATTATTAGTTTGCTGGTTATATACAATTTTTCCTTTAATTAATTAGGCGTTTTAAGTGAAATTTCATGGCCATTAATAAGTTAGGCCTTGTTCAATCCTAGCTAAACCATGCATGTATGGTGGTCACACATGATAACATGTGACCTGTTGTTTTGTTTTGTCAATTAGGGCAAATCTTTGAATTTTATAGCAAAATTTCATAAGGTGTAATGTTTTTTATACAGTAAAATAAGAAATCTTAAAAGTCTTCTTAGAATTTATACAATTGGTATATATTAGGATCCAATGAACCAGACAAAAAATGATGAGTCACTGCCTATATTATTTATTCAATATTTACATTTCCTTAAATTAACTTTAAAGGGGAAAAATATACTTTACACTTAAAATCTCTTTGAAAAGCCTTCTTGATGCAATAATAAATGCTTAGTATTAAAATTTTAAGGGCTCAAAAAAGGGAGTTAAAAAGACTACCTCAATTATAAAATTAAAGAAGTTTTAAAGACGGATTCATAATTTAAAATTTATAAATTTTCATAATAATTCTGATTTAATATATAACAACATAACAATTATATATATATAATTCTAAGTTTATTTTTATATTATTTTTACTATTTAAACATATTAGAATAGACAAATATTTTATACATAGAAAATACATCAAACATTAAACAAGTTTTCATATTTCTATAGAAAATACAAAGAAAGGCTGACTGCATAATCCATTAGAACAACACATATAAAATGTATAATACTTAAAAAGTACAACTAAAATATATCAAAAAAAAAATATTACATGAAACTTAATAAATCTAACCAATTATGTAGTTTTTCAATATAAAAACAAAAATTAGAGGCCACGAATTTGGTTCAGTTTTTCTCTCCAAACATCACTCTCACGTAAAATGTTTCTTAGCAAGAACTGAAGCGAATTTCTATTTCTATCATCTTCAACTTTATTTTAATGTAAGTCTGTGAACGTTGACGACCATTAAGGTCTTATCTATTTATTTATGTAAAACATACAACACATTAATTTAGAGGAAAGAAAAGAGAGTGCAGCGATTGAAATTTGACATCTTTCAAAAAGATAATGACAATTCAAATCGATGACTATTCAAATGCACATGCTTTGTAAAAATTTTATATCCTTTTTACAAAATTTCTGTAAAAATGCACATGATATAAATACACTCTATATGACTTTGATCAATCTTATCCTTTTTCACGTCATCTAAATTTCGAACTCATCTAAGAAAATATTGAAAGAGTCATCAAACCAAAAGATTTTTGAGGAAAATTTGTAATGAAAATAAAATATTATTCGTTTTATTTAAAAACTTTAAAATTGCTGTTAAAGTTGTATTTAATCATATTTTTTGCAAAAGAATTTTTAGAATATAAGCATGATATTTTAAATATAATTTATACCCCAAATTTTAAGGAACTAGCAAAATCATTATTTATCAAAAACAAATAATTAAAATTGCTCTAAAAATGTAATATCTCAAACTAAAATAGCCTCATAATGTCAGATCTTACAAACATTTGCAAATATTTTTTACCAATATTTTATTTTTGTAAAAATAGAATTGTAGTCAACTAGACCTGAACACCTAAACCTACGCACAAATAGCGATATTTTCAACTTGTTTTACTACTAAACAACATATTTGACTTATGTTGAGAGAACTCAATATATAAAATATAATAAATCTAAAAACTGATCGTATATAAATAGTATAATTTTTCGTTGAAAGAAGTTCATCAAACCCTCTAACTCCAATGTAGCTACACCTGCGGTCATATGTCATAGTTTGGACCACTAAATCTATCTTGGAACATATCATATACCTTAAGCCATTACATTACATCTATGAATTAAACGCATTAAACACAGAGTCATAGTCAGCACACAGACGTATATAAATACAAAATAAGAAAACTATCTTGAGTTCTATTCATGTTTTAGGATGAAAGAGACATATGAACACGCTTCCGAGTTTCGAAAATGTAAGCATAAGTGCAGAAATCTACATACAATTCAGTACATGTGTTTATAGAATAAGATCCCAAATAATAGATTCTCAAAAGTTGCATACCCGCATTTATCCGCAGCAAGAACCACAGGCAGGAAGAGAACCTGCAGTAGCAATAATGGTGGGATTGAGTAACAGCAGAAATTCTTGCGAAGAATGGTGAGGATAAAGTAGTAAAAAAGAAAATTCCATAATGTAATGTGCGAAAATCGAAGATGATAGTAAACATACTGTGGTCAATGCCTCGGACATTGTCCATCCCACGGGGTGGTCCGCGTGGACCACCACCATATGGACCACTTCCAGGACCTCCGGGACCACCTCCGTCCCACTTCTTGCTGGATCCTGAACCTTTTCTATAGGAGTCTGTTTTTTCCATCTATGAAGGTATTGAGGCAGTTAATACAGAGTCTACAAAAGCATGATACGAGCACACATGTGGTTCTTAATCAGGAAATGAACATCCTTACCGAAAACATAGTAACAAAAAACACGCTAATGAAGTTGATGATGGACCAAAAGAAATCAGTGATAGTCTTCAATCGCCATATAGAACGCTTCGATTTCACCACACCTGCAAAATGAGGTGCTTATATGAGGTGCTCTCTTCTCACAATATTACAAGTCTATGTATCCAAACATAAAACATCATGTGTAGTAAATGTTCCCCTGTGGCAGACTACATTTATCAATAGAGACCAACCGACAGACATGAGATAGCAGCATAATTTTCTAACTGACTAAGATCAAGAGAAAAATTTAAGTCTCTTCTAGAGTTCTAGTAAGAAGCTAAGGAAGGTCGACTGAATCAGCCAAAAAAAGTACTTAGCATGCAAGCTCAGAAACATTGTTGCTCTCAAGTAACTTCATTTATGAGTGAGTAGGAACCACACAATCAATCTAATAATCTCAATCCCAAATTAGTTTGGAGTAGACTATATCAATCCTCTATATTCATTTGGCTATATTTGGGCACATTTCATTTCAGAATCATAGAAAACTGTATACTTTTAAAACGTTAACAGTTTTCTATAACAAAAGGTGGACATAGGAACACCCATATGCAAGAAGTATACCAAAAAATAGAAAAAATAGAAAAAGAGACGGTTCTCTACGACCCAATCATCTGTACAAAAAGGAACCTGATGAGTGCTCACGTGTAAAATTGTCTGCTTGTATAATTAGTTGAACTAGACAGATACCAAAATGACAGAATACTTCAGGATGAGGAAATGGTGATAAGAGCAACGATCCTCGTAGAACTGGAAGTGTTTGTCAAACAAGAAGAAGCTAGTTGAAGACAAAAATCCAGAGTATTATGGTTGAAACAAGGGGATAAGAACACAAGGTTCTTTCAAAGGCTAGCAACTGCTCACTAGAGATACAACACAATTGACAGACTGGTGGTAAGGAAGAAGGAGATACAAGATCATGCAGAAATTGAAGGAGCCATGATAGACTTCTATGCCGAACTCTACTCAGAAACTGAATCCTGGAGACCCTCTTTTGGTTTTGTAGGATGTCCAACAGTCTCTACTCTCTACAGAAGAAAATGAATGGTTACAAGGACCATTACAGAAGAGAAAGTGCTACTGATCATCAAACAATGTAATGACACTAATGGATTTACTATGGATTTCTTTAAGAAATGTTAGGATATTTTTAAAGAGGATTTGATGCTGAGTATTCAACAATTCCATCCGAGGAGTGTGTTCAGAAAATCATTAAATCCTACATTCATAGTCTTAATTCCAAAGAAACCTAGTCATCTCCAAGTTGCTGATTTGAATGAAGGCACTGATAGGGAAACTAGTTGATGAACACCAAATGGCTTTTTTGAGAGGTAGGCTAATTATGGATGCAACATAGTTGGCAATGAATGGGTCGACTCCATGATAAACCACAAGAAATCGGGAATACTTTGCAAGCTAGACATTGAGAAAGTCCATGACCATGTTAATTGGAATTTGCTCCAACAAATTCTAAAGGACATGGGATTTGGTAGTAAGTGGATTAGATGGATCGAGTATTGCATTTCAGGTGTGAAATTTTCCCTCATCATAAATGGTAACACTGTAGGTTTCTTCCAATCACAGAGAGGTCTTAAATGGGGAGATCCTATGTCTCCGTTTCAATTTTTAATGGCCATGGAGGGGTTGAATCAAATGGCTAAGGAAGGCAAAGACTAATGGGCAGGTGAGAGGGTTAGCGCACATTCTGTGAGGGAGGAGCTGGAGATCACACATTTATTTTATGTTGATGATGATAATATATTTTGTGAGGAAGAGGAAGCACCAATTAAACACTAAAGGCTAAACTCACTTTTTTAGGGCATTTCAGGCCTCCATGTTAACTCCATGTCAACTGGCTGAAGAATCATCTCTTCCCTATCAACCATGTTGACAATTTGCTGAGGCTAGCTAAGACATTGGGTTGTCAAAGGCGCGCTTAAGCCCTAAAGTGAGACTCAAAACGTGTTGAGCGCTTTATCTGCGCTTTAGTGTCATCATCAAGGTTCTAAGGCATGCTTTTCCTTGCCAATGAGCCTCTCCTGAAGAGGTGACACCAAACAATTGATATTTCACTTTTATCATAAATAATTTTCAATTTCTTTGGTCACATATTTGTCATTCATGTTTATAATTATTACTCTTGGACTAAGCATATATATTTATATTTTTCTCCCTTTGTACCTTTTTTCATTAAAGGCCACACTTTATGTACTATGCAATTAAAGCTCCAACGGACCTTAGGAGTTTTTTTTTTTGCAATTAAAGCTCCAAACGGACCTTAGAACTTATTTGTGTTTTTCGCTTTTGATAACACTGATAGAGAAGAAGATCAACACATTGAGGGATCTTTTTGACAAGTTGAGAAGCATTTTTTTGTCAAAGGATAACAAACACAAGAAAGGTTATAATCTAGTCAAGTGGCATATTGCGAAACATAGCAAGAAACATGGTCGATTGGGGATTAAGAATCTGAACTTCCATAACCAAAATATTCTTCAGAAATGGATTGGGAGGTTCTGCAATGAAGATAGGTCCCCTGGAAGAAGTACATAGCACAAAAATATGATGTGATGAATCACTAGGCAACTAATGAAGTGAAGATTACATATGGAGACAGAGTATGGAAAACCATCAGAAGTATGTGGAATGAATGCAGTAAAAATCTGAGCATAAAGGTTGGTGATAGGGCAAAAACATTCTTTTGAGAAGATCATTGGATTGGGCAAAGTAGTCATAGAAATCTACTCCAGGGTATACACCTTATCCATCTGCAAAAAGATGACAAAGAACCCCATGTATGGATCGAACAATGGTGTAACCTTTTGTTAGGATGGCTTTAAATGATTGAGATATTAGTAGAATTGTCTATTTACTACTGGTGTCTTTCCAGGCACTACTATTGTTCTAGACAAACCAGACTGGAAGTTGTGCAACAATGAGACCTTCACTATTAAATCAGTGTATTGGCAGAAACAAAAGTTGAATACTTTCATGGATTGGCCAAACTTACTTGCAAAATTAACATTCCAACTGAGGCCCCATGACTTGTTTGGTTGGTAACAAGGAAGGCTTGCTTAATACAAGGGGTTTTACCAAGAAGAGGTCTACATATATGCTCAAGATGCCTCTTTTATGGTAAAGATGCAGAAAACAATGCACATCTTTTTCTACATAGACAGACAACTGCAAATCTGTCGCACATGTTCTTTTGTACACTAGGAGTTACTTAGAACAACTCTTGAACTCTTGTGTAATTGGAAAGAAATTGGCTGAAGACAGCCAGGAGGATTGGTGGCAGTCCATTCCAACTTGTACATGGTGGACACTCGGAAGGAGAGTAACTCAAGATATCTTAAAGATATAAATAATTCCATACAAAAAGTGAAAACGAATTGTCTTAGTCACTTATATTTTTGGTGTAAGTAGGATATAGTAGGGGAAGAAGGAAATCTAGTCGATTTTTCAGGCAATGTGTAAATTGTAACTAGCAATAGCATTCCTGGCCCTTTGTTTTTTCTTTTGGGATTCTGTTTGTGAAGGTGCTCCATCAGCAGTGTTAGATGCTGATGTTTACTAGTTACCTTATTCAAAAAAGAATAACGATAACAAAATAACAAGATAGCAAGATACACAGAGCAATTGAAGTAATACCTAGTAGTAAAAATAAAGAATAAGATACTATGTGAATCCTAGGTAAATTACTCCATACTTCTTCCTCGTAAGAGTATTACTACAACACACGTTACCTACTATCCATCTAATTCTGCCAAACCTCTAGGGTATTTAGAAACCCTTAGTTTTAATTATCATCATGTCAGAGAATTTAAAAACTTACAATAGAAAAACTATTACAAAACGATTATTAGAATCATATTTCCTTGAGTTGATTAAACGTAGCGAAGAAATTGTCAAAGGGAACCATAAATAACTTGAATAAAGAGATTTAGCAATCCAAGTCACTACTAATCATTTCAAGAACCAGATTCATACCAAATTGTTACACCAACATCAAACAATCGGCATAAACATAAATGTACCCTTTAACTTGGTCTTATTTCATATTTATGCTCTCTAACTTCATGTGTGCACAAACAGACACTTAAATAAATTAAACAAGTAGTCACATGAGTCTTAAAGTGTCATAATACACCTAGGACACGTCAGGTAAGATGTCATGTAGGACGCATGTGTTTATTTGTTCAATTTTATACAAGTTTAAGTTTACGTGTACACATCCAAAGTTGAATAGCATAAATCTAACCCGAGACCAATATCAAAGGCATATTTATGTATTATGCCATTAATTTTTGTTTTGTCTTGTTGGTGCGGGGCAAATTTCAACGAAAAAAAAAACATTAGGAATTTGATTTCGGATCTAAAAAATGATCAGTTCTACAAAAATATCCAAACATCAAAGTAAAGACATTAGGAATATGATATTAAACTACAACAATAACAACAATACCAAAGAAATTGATAAGAAATCACCAAATCAAAAAAGAAAATCTATGAACAAATTGAAAATTAAGGAATATAGAAAGATATCACCAACAAAACCCAAAAAAAAATCACTAACAATTCCAATCAAATAAACAAAAAAGGATTAAGCAAGAAATAATTGAATCAAAAAAATTTTACCTCTCTCGACGTAAGCCATGGTTCTTTTGAGCTTTGTTGCAGAATCCAGAAAATTCTCAACTTTTATCAGTGGTATCCTCTCTCCATTTCTCTTATTTTTCTCCTTTCTTACGTCGGTTCAGCAAATAATAAATTGCCACGTAATTGAATTTTTCGTAATTTTATTTGTATGGTACTATGGTATATAATAACAATAAATTTGTAATCAAATTGGTTGTTTCTTTTTCTTTTTATACTTCTATTTTGTATTTAAGTTGATATGTGTGACATTATATATCAATGAAAAATAATATAATTTAATAATATATTTATTATAATTATATAATAACATATATTATTAAGAGTCTGTTTGATATTTTGTTATTGTAAGGTTAAAAATATTTATTTTTGAAAAAAATATGATATTTGTCCGTTAATAAAATAATTTTTAAATAAAATATAAGCAGTTGAAAAGGAGCTAAAAAGATCGTGTTTTTTAGAAAAAAAAATACAAACAGAAAATTATTTATTCTAAGATCAAAATATTTTTTATGTATACGTAATTCTCAGTAGATCTCCTATATTTATTTATTTTTGTGATGAATTTTTTGTATGTAGTGATTTGATTTGTGATATTATTTTTAAATTTATTTATTTTTTGATATTTTTAATTATATTTAAATTATAATGTTAATTTACAACAATATTTAATTTATTTTTTATTAATATCTGTACAATATTAATTAAAATTTTGAAATGTGCATTTTAATTGAATATAAATAAGTATTTAATTAAAAAGATTATATTAGATATTTGAAATACTCTTAATATTAAAAGTGTATCGATATTTGTCTTTTTTCGTAATTTGATTTTAAAAGCATTTTTTCTAAAAAAAGAGAGTCAAACATAGTTCGCTTATCAAAAAACTTTTTTAAATGAATTAGCTAAACAAAAAAAGTTATTTTTTTTCAAAATTGGTTTCCTGAAAAGGTATTTTAGAATAATGTTTATAAATAAGAAGTTTTTAACACAAATACCAAACAGGCTCTAAATAATAGCCAAACAAATGATGTAATTTACTTATAAGCACTTTTTAAATTATTCAAATACTCCAAGAATTCTTTAAAATTATTTTGACTTTAAAACACTTAAATACATCAATTCAAAGGTAAAGTCAAACTTTATAAATTTGAATAAATTTAATTACTCTAGAATTAATTTTAGACATATGAGATTGATATTATAAAAAATTGTATATGAAATTATTAATGTTTCCACAATTTGACATATAATTTATGCAAGTTAACTTCAGACAAATGCAATTACAGTTTGATTTATTACACATTTCGGTGTTTATCTTAAATTTAACTCTTTCAATGACTCAATTTTATGGAAAAAAATAAATTATAATTTTCTAATAAGTCCTAACTATATTATAAGGTAAAGTGAAAATAATTTTATATAGGGAAAAGGCTCAAATATGTCATTAAACTTTCAGACAGGTCATCAATTTATTTAATAAAGAAATCAAAAGAAATTTAATTCAATTTTTTTTTCCAGAATTATGATTTTTTTAATTAAAAAAATTGATGACATTACAATTGGTCACGTGTCAAAAATGGTTTTGCAAAACCACTGTTAAAAATAATAACATGAATGAGCCTTTTATTTAACAGTAGTGGCATAAATGAGCCGAACTTTTAAAGAATGACATAAATGGCCTTTTCTGAAAGTTCAATGGAATATTTGAGTCTTTTCCCTTTTATATATAAGTGTTCCTATTACTACAAATAAAAAAAGATTTAAGGGAAAAAAAGATAAATATACCCTGAACAATTGTAAATGGTATGTTCAGGACTATACTAGTGTGTATTATTCTGTTCAGAACTAAGTCCTAAATATTCATTCAAACACATTTTATTGCTCGCGTGAAGCGCGACCAAGTTCCCTAGTCAACATATAAGTTGAAAATTAGAAAGATGATGTTATACGTCTCTCAAGTCTTAGTATATTCCTATTACATTAGTTGTTTTTATATTCTTGAGCTTATCATTTTAATGCTTAGCTTCCATTTAAATACATCTATATTTTCATTGAACAAAAAGATATATGGAGTAAGAAATTCTATTTTCTAAAGCGAATGAGTCCATACTTATCGTCTAACTGATTACAAAATGGGAAGATCGATAAATGTATGTGGTTTGTCAATGAAATCAAATACTTTACAAAATTATGAAACCTAACTGATTACAAAATGGGAAGATCGATAAATGTATGTGGTTTGTCAATGAAATCAAATACTTTACAAAATTATGAAACAAAGTCATGACTCTGGAATCTCTCTCTCTAATTATGCTCAAACCTTTACTATCTTTTGAGTCTTTAAATTTCCATAGATATAAGTAAAAATCCTCTTTTGTTTACTTTAACACTTGTCTAAAATTGTTGTATTAGAATTTACTAGATTCTTGCTAAATCACAAGTTCTTGGTACAATATTTGGACTACACCAATCTACTCTTTGGACGACCATATACACTTGTGTGTGTATTGAGAGTCACCATTACATGGATGTCATTTTTAATGAACACATGTTACCTTTTGCCAAACCTTTTTCCACAGTTCATGACAAGGGAGTGATGTATCTTCTCATGATCTTGAGTCACTTCACATTCCTGAAACACATACAAGAGCAACAGATAAACAAGAATGAGATTCCTGGCATTGAGGATGTTGCAATATCAAAGGAGAGCGGTACAGATGAGACACTTGTTGAATCTATAGATGGTGAGCATGCAACACATATTGCGGAGATATCTGGTGAAGCAGATGTACACATGTTGGACGTCAATCACTTCAATCTGGTTCTGTTGAAGTCAAAAGATCTGATAGAAATATCAAAGAGCCATTGTGGCATCAAGACTGGCCGTCGTTTGGTTAGAAACAAGTTATCCCATGATAAGCTATCCTGGGATAACTTATCTCATCATGCATATGGGATAACTTATCCCGTCACTATAATATAAAAGGTGGGATAAGTTATCCCAACCAAATAACATGAATTTTTTTTGTCCCATCACTATTATTTTTAATCCCTCACACCAAACGAGAAGAAGGCTAATGGAGTAGTCCTATAACCTTTATTAGACTGTCTTTCATACTCTTATAAAGCTCAAAAACTATGCAGAAGCTTCTAAGGATCAAATATGGATTGAAGCCAAGAGTTTGGAGATAAAGGCATTGGAAGAAAATAGTACATGGGAAATAGTGCATCTTCAAGGGGAATTTTTTATTTTTTTTAACCTATATACATTTTTTTGTATTTTTCATCAACAATTCTCTTGATTAAAGCTTATAGATATTAACAAATTGTCTATAATCCAAGAATTATATCTACCACAATAAGGTTAATCACAGATATAACTTGGAAACTGATGAAAAATTCTTTACTAATTGTATGAAAAAATAAAAGAGAGAAATATCATTATGTTTTTTAAAAGAAAAATAAAAAAAGGTGAACCAAACTGATGAATATGCATTAGATTTGATTTGGTTTGGTTTTGATTTTACCCAACGCACCAGTAGCCAAAATGGCAACTATGAGATTTGTACCTTAGCTACTACCAGAGGTTGGAGTGTGTATCAAATGGATGTATACAATGCATTTTTGCAAGGAGATTTGTATGAGGAGGTGTATAAGGAGCTGCCTCAGGGCTTTAGAAGAGAAGGAAACAAAATGTATGCACATTAATGAAGTCCTTGTATGGGTTAACCAGGCATCAAGGCAATGGAACATCAAGCTTAGTGAAGCTTTAACAAATGCAGGATACAAGCAGAGTCGGCATGACTATTCCCTATCAGCTAAGCAGCAAGGACAGAAGTTTGTAGCAATTTTGATCTGATGATTACTGGAAATAGTGAATCAGAAGTACTAGATCAGAAGTTCACTTCAGTTGAATATGATATACATGCAGGGATGAGAGGTTATGCAGTGTTAGAAGACATTACTGAATATCGAAGACTGATAGGGAGATCAATTTACTTGGCAGTTACAAGGCCAGATATAGTGTTTGTTGTGTAAAACTCAGTCGGTTTATACAAGTACCTAAGATTCTCATTGGGAAGTAACATTGAGAGTTGTGGATACATCAAACAAAGTCCAAGAGTGGGGATTTTGCTAAGCAACAAAGGTGAAGATCACCTGACATGTTTCTGAAATGCAGATTGTACATCATGTTCAAACACTAAAACATGAATGACTGACTGACTGACTATGTAGTGAATTTCGGTGAATCATTGATTTCATGGAAGTCAAAGGAGCACACAGAATCAAGACTTCCTGCTGAAGCAGAATACAAGAGTTTGGCAACAGCCACTTCAGAAGTTTTTTGGTTGTTGGGCCTGTTTAAGGAGTTGGGGGGTGAACATCATAACTCTAGTAAATGTTTACTGGGGTTGTAAGGCTACCTTGCAAATAGCAGCAAATCCCATTTTCCATGAAAGGACCAAACATATAGAAATTGATCGTCACTTTCTGAGAGATAAGGACAGGGAAGGCGGAATTCAACCAAGGATCAACAGATTGATTTGTTAACTAAAGGACTTGCATATGCTCAACACGATTTCCTTTTGAGCAAGCTTGGACTTTTAAACATTCTACACCCTATAGCTTGAGGGGGAGTGTGAGAGTTTACAAGCTGAGGAATTGTTACATGTTAGTTACAACTACGGTTAGCTGGCAGTTGAAGTTAGGTGGACTTAACGGATAGAGTTAGTTAGTATGTATAGCTGTCAAGATAGAAAATACATCTATGTACTGGGATATATACTGGTATGATTCATCTCGGTTGTAATTGAATCAAAATGCTTGAATGGATAGTTCCATGTTCTCTCTCCCTTTCTCTCTAAGATTTCTGTTTAGCTCCTCTTCACTGCATCTATGAACGTGTTCATGTAGAATTGAGTGTGTGATTGGTGAAATTCATAACATGTATGAAGTAACCAATGAATGCAAGACATGTATCCGTTTAAATAGACATTTGCCAGTTAAAGTATGTACGTAATGTTTCAAAAGTTCGAAAACGTTTTCACAGAGGAACTTATTCAAAGTCCCCCCAACACTGAATTCTCCTGGGACCTTTTGGTGTTTCTTCTAATTCCCTTTAGCTGATCTTTAAGCATGATGTCATTACACTAATTTGTATACCACACAATGAGTTAATGAATTCACTAACAAAATTATGCTAACCTCAATCTATGACTCATATTATCAATTCTATTCAGTAAGTTCAATGACTCAGAAATTAGCAAATTGTTTAGCAGAGAGAACTGAGTTGCAGCAACATTTAAAAGTAGTTTTACAATGTTGAGTAGATATCCGAAAGCACTTTTTCAACTCAAACTTTTTGGTCCAAAATATTCGAACACTAAAATGTTTTCCTTTCAACTTGGTACCAAATATAAAAATGAAAAATGAAAAACTAGAACAAAAGGAAGACGAGAATAACAAAAAGAAAAGTACAATATTTGCAACTAGAGTCTATTAAAGGGTATACCATTAAGTTTCGTCAATTTAAATTTTTAAACGGGAGCAAACACTTGGTCAAGTGCTTTAAATAAGAATGTAATTTTTATATCTTGAGCACCAAATAACACTGGCAAAAATTTGTTGTTTCTCTTTAATGCACCTTTGGCAAAAGCACTGCCACAACAAAAACTATGTTAACCAACTAGCGTGAGATAATCAAATCTGAAACTCATCAACCGTGTCAAAAATCAATAGAGAATGTTGGAAGATATCTCTTACCTCTGATAATGAAAAGAAGTTTTGATTTGAACTTGGAATCATCGATGTTTTCCAATCGTTTTATACCAGTTGCCCATCTGTCCATGTCCTCTTTCACTTCCCAGATTTTGCTTTCTGCTTCCCAGTCCCAAACTCTCTTAATGGTCGAGAATAAATCTCCATCAGACTTTGTGTTGGTACTTGAATGCTAAGTGATAAATTCAACAGAAACAAGACAAAGTATATTAGAAGCTAGTTCATTCAACCAGCAGAGTAAAAATTATCTTGGAGTTGTCATGCTATAAGTATTAGTAATTCCTAGGCCAATTACCACGTTTCATAAGTTTTAGATGTGAAATGCTTTTATTAGGGTGCCTAAAAGAGTGAAAATATCATGATGACAATCTCACATAATAGATGCAACATGGAAAATGATCTTTAACTGTGGAATTATGGGTAAAGGAGCTGACAAACTATGATTTTGTTGTACGGATTTGACAAAGATGATTCATCTCATTGAGTTTTGTAGAGGGAAAATGCACTGAACAGAATTTAAGATCAGAATTAAAACGAAACTGGAAAAAAAGATGTACTTCTTTAATATGTCGATTAAAAAATACTCTGTATTTACCTCTTTGGAGAAAGACGATATAACCAAGGACCCATCTGGATGATCCGGGCTTCCAGAATTAAATCTGAGATGTTGTTTTACAGCAATGCTTGCCATCTCTACATCAAGAAATCCGAATTCCACCATCCTTTTCAGAACTCTAGCCTGGAAAGTTTTTCCTCTGAGGATTTTACATCAAGGTTAATGTTTTCAGACAAGCAATAGAATGCAGAAGTACCGCACAAAAACACCAGAAGTACTCAGGACCAGAAGAAGCTACGTCCAACAGGGAAAAATAAGTTACAAGTTTCTATGAGCTACAACCTGCTACTGTCCCTGAATGGTGACCGGAGCTCTGGCGCTGGTATCATTGCTGCAAGCATAGCACATTCTCCCAAGCTAAGAAGGGATATGTGCTTTCCAAAATACAATTTTGATGCAGATTGAATACCAAAAATACCATGTCCCCAATATATCTGTTTTGCCTTATGCTCTGTTAGAATTCACGCATAACCAGACGAAAACCAAATAGTTACAGGGACAAACATGAAATGTATATCCACTTGATAATATAGTTGAAATATCATTTAGTTGATTTTTTTAACCAAGAAAGGTCAATTTACTTTATTCAGTTTTATCTCCATCCCAGGCTCCACAACTGGACCATAAACAAGTTGATCTAATGAAAAAATAAATTAATATGAAGAAAGAAACAAAGGCAAAATGCTTTTATTTTCCAAACGCTGAAGCAATTTGTGAATGAAGTTATGAGAGCAATAAATAAAGATGTACTTGACCTTACACAAATAAGCACTCAAGATTTCCATTTTTGAGATTGTTCCCTCGAGTGCTAAAGCCAGAATCATCTCAACAGTTTTCCTCAAGAATGTGCGTTCATTCTTCAAGAATGAGATTTTGACAAGCTGCCAAGGGTAAGTAGGTTACAATGAATAAACAAAAATACACAACTTGAAAAAGAGTCTAACAACACAGGCAAAAAGCCAAACCTTGCCCCACCAATCAATAGAACCAAATGGCAGGTTAATAGTGAGAATAAAGAATATTCTACCTGGTAAACAATATCATTTTTTAAGCAGAGACGCAGAAAATTAAGATTGACACAAGTATCAGGGATAATGACGTGAGAAGCAAACAAAGAATCAGTTTACACCATAATGAAATTTACAATTAGTTCTCCAAGATGACTCATCAGACTGGTGCTTAATATTACTTTTAGCATGTATCTAAGACCAAAGAGGAAACAACAGTTTGGAAAAAGAACAAGTAGAAATGGGAATTCTGATGTCTCGTATTCAGATAATGGAGGCATTTTGAAGAATTGAAAACAACAAATATAAAGAAAAGGAAGAAGAAAAAAGAGTAGGAATTTTAGTGGTATAGAGGTATTTTTTGCCACATAAATGAAACTTTAGTAATGGTACAAACATGATCTCAACAAACTGAAACAAAATTTTGAATTCCTGATTAATAACAATGGATGGAGAGCCTGTTTGTAGGATGGCAATGGGGCGGTGCGGGTTGAGCTTAGCCCGCAAAATTTTTAATCCGTTCCGCTCCACATAACAACTCTTTTCATTTTCAAACCGCCTTGCATGAACCCGCCCCACATAAATTTTTTAATATTTTCTTTTTCTAGTTATATTTGATATTAAAAATAAAAATTTATGAAAATAAATTCATTTTTTCATTAATTTAATAGGATAGTGACTTAAAATTTTATTTTTTAGAGGTCAATTGGGAAACATGTAAGAAATTGTATTATTTTTTATTGAACCATTTTCATTTATTATCTTGAATATTTTAGTAGCTTTAATGAAATTATCTTAATAAATAATGCTCTATCACTCTTATAACATGTAAAAAGTTAAAATAAAGTTTGAACCACATAAAATCACATATACCCGCAAACCGCCCCGCCATGGCAAATTGGATATGAGAAAGTAGTCACCGAAAAATTGGCATTGTGCTACACAAATCAAATATGGGAAAGTAGCCAACGGAAAGATGCACGGTGCTATGCAAATCGAATATGAGAAAATAGTCACACGAGAGATGGTTCGGACTTCGGTGTTACACAAATCAAACATGAGAACGTAGTCACCGAAAAGATGAGGAGTGCTACTTAGTATCGAATTCTTCTCAAATCAGTCATTCTCAGTATGATTATTTTTCATGCGTATAGTATTGCCCCAACTTTTGCTGACATAATCATTGGCCAGACAAGCATATATATGAGTAATAAACACCTACCAGCTACAGAAGCTTTTTTTTAATTATTATTCTCTACTAGGGTCTTGGAAGATTTGATGCCATGTGAGAAATATTGAAGAAAAATATCATTAAATTTGTGTATGTACATTATTACATTGAGACTCTATTTATAGACACTGCATTAGGAAACTACATTACAATCCTTTTCCTAGTAGGATTTAATTTATTTCCTATTCTAAGTAGGATTGTGCATAATATTCTTGTTCTTATTCCTATTCTAGCAAGTTGGATTCCTGCAAGTGCACCAGATGAGATTCAGATAGGGACAGTTGGAAGGAAAGTATCCTTTGTGTTCTATGAAAATGAAAAAGGGAAATGATATTTTTTGCAAAAAATCTAGAGTAAGCACTTAGCAGCAGTAACTTCACTTAGTCCTCATTTAACTAAGAGATTGGGTTATTGAATTCCTGCATGAATTGTTATATTGTGCGGCATTTTCCACATTTAAATGAAGAATAATAAATACTTCAGCATAAAGCAAGATCCTTTTCCTAATTACTGGGGTTGGAGCCTTGGAGGGTGGGTGAAGGGAAAAGGGATGTGTCATAGTGGAGGTGTCAGGATGAAACATACATTTCTACATTGAACGAGGAAGTCATAAGAAGGTGCTATCTATTTTCAATGGAAGAAATCAGACTATCATGAAGGTGAAGCTCACCTCTCACTCTTAGGACCACCTATATCTCACTACTAAAACTAGAAAAAGCTACTGTTGAAGAACCTCAAAGCTGATATAGAATTCTAGGTCTCATTTGAATGGCTGTCAAGTTTTAGATGTTCCACACCCAAATCTACTGTTGCTTCTTTTTTACCAAACGTAATCTGCAAGCCAAACAAACCTCAACATAAAACCAAGTTACTCTTATTTTTGAGTTACTTAATATAGCTCAGACATAGCATCCTCCATGTCATTCTATAAAATTCTCCCACTAAATTATCTTGGTTTAAGTTTATGCAGTATTAGTTCTTCTCTAGTTTGTTTCGTTTGTTTTTGTCTTTTTTGGTGGAAGGAGTAATACTTTTAAACCTGATCAGATATTGAAATTAAAGACTGTCTTGCACCATTTACCGGACACAGACATCAAACACATTTGTATTTAAGATTGAACCAAGAGTTAAGAATGGAATGCATTCCCTTTCAGAAATTTAACTTTCATGTTTCTTCATGAGTAACCTAATATACATTTGGACTACAATTTACAAATTATCTGCACTCCACTTCTATAGAATATGCTCTATCTTGGACCAGAGATCTGTTGGGACGAAATATAAGAGAAGTAAGCATTAGAGACGCTCCGAGAGGTTGTATGAGAAGTATTTGCCTGCGGATATAACATGGCATCAATCTGGCCTCCAGCTTCTTCCACGTTTGATGCCTCTGAAAAACATCGCCCGTAGAAGCGTAAAAAGTTAAGAGATTCCATTCTTGGTGCAGTCGGTGGTATCTCGCCCTCTAACATGCTAACAACACTAACCATAGTTGGCCTGAGACATGGCTCCTCATGGACACAGCACAATGCTATCCGCACAAACTTCTCAACATCTCGACCACTGACCCGCCCTTCAAGTTTTGGGTCAGCAAGTTCAAGGTACCTTCCTTGCTCATGCATCTCTAATGCAAATAAAGGGAAATAAACTAGTCCCTGTGCAGATAAAGATGATGAGTGATCTCCAGTGGCACTATCATCAAGGCTGTGACTTAGTGTTCTTAAAGAGCAGTTTTTCCTTCCACTTACAATTTCAAGGAGTACCATTCCAAAGCTATACACATCCGTTTTATCTGAGATTGCAGAACTTGTGAGCCATTCAGGAGCAAGGTAGCCACGAGTCCCCCTCATTGTTGTGAATAGACTGGATTCTTCCCGATTCAGCAGCTTGGAGAGGCCAAAATCAGATATTTTTGCCTGAAAATTATCGTGCAAGAGAATGTTCTCTGGCTTCACATCACAGTGGACAATCTTTTGTTCACAGCCACTGTGCAAGTATGCAAGTCCGCGGGCAGAACCAAGAGCTATTTCAACCCGTTCTTGCCATTCCAATACAGGTGCATGACCAAAAAGAGTGTGATCAAGCGATCCACGGTTCATATATTCATAAACCAATAGGCGTTGTCTCCCTTGGGCACAGAAACCTTTCAACTTGACCAAGTTTATGTGGTGAATATTGCCAATGATTGCAATCTCAGTACAAAAGTCTCTCTGCCCTTGAATGCCTAAATTTATTATCTTCTTTACTGCAACCACAGTGTTGTCCGGGAGCACACCCTTATATACAGCACCAAAGCCTCCTGTGCCAATCTGAGTCTTGAAATTATCAGTTGCAGCCTTAAGCTGTTTGTACTGAAACCGTACAGGTAATCCTGGAATGGAGAAGGCATCCAGGTTCTCTGAAGAAGGAGAACTGGGTTGGCTTATTTTCGATTCTACCTTTCCCATTCTTTGGGGTCTAGATCTTATCCACAAAATGAAACCCAGCGCCATGAGTAGGAAGATTCCTGTGAAAGGTAAGATCACTATTGCAACTAAAGGGAAGTCTTCAGCTTCCTGATCAAAATTATCATTGTTTTCTAAGGTTGTTGAAACTCCAACCAGGGTCTTAACAAATCCCAACAGATCATCATTTCTACTTGTCCTTAACATAATTGACCCTATTTCATCTTCAAGTTTGTAACAAGAACCAGACACGTTCGCATAAAATATCCCCAAGCATGAACAGTCTACTGAGCAGAGATTTTGACAAATGGACAAATTTACCCCATCCCTGAAGGGCTTGGTAAAATCAGTAGTGAAGTAGTCCATACCAAAGCCAAGTCCTATGTACAACATGGAGGAATAATTTGACAGATTGCTGTGGTTCGTGGAATGACAAGAAACTGGCAAAGAATAGGAACTATCACTAGGCACACAGCTGCTTGAATTATGCGATCCAAGATTGAAGTTAGCAGGACAGGAACATTTAGGATTATCTGATAACACATCAGAGGTGCATACACCAAGCCCTCCGCAAGCATAAGGTACTCTACACCCATCCACTGGCCCAACAAAATCTCGTTCAATGTCAGAGCCAACAAAACTAATAACGATCAACTGACCTGAGCCATCCAATTTGGCAATTCTAAAAGTGGATTGTAACAAGTTCACCATTATCACAACTACAGAACCACCTTGACCAAAAAGATAAAGACCTGTTTGATTGACAGACATGTATTCCACTGCATAATTTGAATTAGTATAAGCTTTGGTTTCCATGGACAATTTCCAGTATGTCAGACCTTGCCACTGTAACATCGCATCGGAAGTTGTCAAAGAAAGCCTGTAACGACCCGTTGACAAGTCATCACCTGCTATTGCACTTGAAAGCATCATGCCAACACGCAACTTCTGTCCAATTACAATTGTATCTGTCGGATTATTAAAGCTTTGCCAAAGTGTCCCATTAAACTGATCAAGGAGAAGGAGATTTCCAACCTCAGTTAGCTGCATCGCGTATACTGCTAACTTTAGTGGTGGAGTTGACCATTTAAAACTGCCATCTTTTTCAGTAATACTAATACCATTCTTGGTCAACTTCATGATTCCTGAAGTTGAAACAGGTGCATCACCATTTGCAGACCAGATAATGGTATTGGATTCAGCATGGATAACACATAAATAAAAATTAACTTGTTCAGGACCGGGATTGAAGATAGCAGCTTTGAATGTTCCATTGCGAGAAACCAAGAAACTTCCGGTGCTATCGACAAATTGGAAATTGGAAGCGGTAAAGTTGGGATAGACAAATTCTGTCAACGTAAAACCAAAGACAGGAATACTGGACAAAGATAAAATGAGAAGGAATAAAATGAACTCCATATAGAGTAATGATGAAAGAAAGAACAAAAACAGCTTGGCTGGAAATTGTATAGATGAAGCTGGAATTGGTCTACTATTTCTTTCTGCATTTGCTTTTTCATTCTTTCCTCTAAAGCTTATAGTTGACTACATGAATTAACTCTGATTACACCAACTTGATATTGATTGGCTACCAAGTAGAGATATACCATCACATTAGCTGATAGCAACAACTGAGGGCTTAAAATATGTCATTTCCAGCGTCTATGTGGCATTACCGCCTGAATCCATGGTTATTAATAGTATAAGAATATTGAACACTCATGAACCATGACCTCATGATATATTCTCTTAAGTCATTATTCAAATAAAAGGTATCGTTTACTTTAAATTTTATATTCACTTGAGGTGACAATACCAATTTTTTTAGATTAATAAACAAGAGTGGTGGTTTCCCACTACTCTTAAGAAATAACACAAAGTGTGACATGAAATCCTTCTGACCAATTGTAGTATACATAGAGTGATGGTTCAATGATTATTTTATTGAAGATAATTGTTCTGACAGCAACTGTTACCTAAATTAAATTAAGTCTTAGTTAGACCCATCATACACTTGCGCACATTTCTGGCTTTTCTGACAGCTCATTTCTTCTCTAAAATAATCTAAACATATGACTATACTTCAATTTAGCATGTCTAACCTTAATAACAACCCACTAAATTATCTGAACTGATAAAAGAATCATATCTATAATTAAAGTAAGAGAAAGTTTAACCCATCTTAGAATCTCACCTTTTAATAAATCAAAATGATAATTAACATATATAGATCATAATAATTATATCAATATCATATATCATATATTATATAAATGGAAAGCTCTAATCTTCATAGTTGGATTATCATTTTGCTCCTCCACTAAATCAAAATAAATTAATTTATTTTTAAATACTAATATTCAATTACATAATGGTATAATATGAAATCCAACAACTACACTTTATTTAAATAGAAGTAATTTAAATAAATACATAATAATAATGATATTAGGGAAAATAATAATGATTTATATATATATATATATTCGTGAAACTAACGTGCAAAGCACATGCCGAGAACTAGTTAAGAATATAAGTACATTTTAAAAGTGCTAATTTACTTTGTCAGCTTTAGCTATCCTAGTCTCAATCCCACTAAAACAAAAGAAAATAAAGAAAAGAGGTCTGGCGGAAGACAGAAGGTACTCTAAATTTACTCCCTTCGTTTATTTTTACTCATCACATTTTGTTCATAAGAATTAGTTTGACTCATTTTCAAACCTAAATTGAATTTATTAATTAAATGTTTTAAATTTAAATGTTCAAAAATTATACAAAAAAATACTATAATAGGTTGCAATATTTCTCATACTGATATAATAAAAAAGAAACATCTAAAAATATCAATCAAAATTAACACTTTTTGACACTTGAAAAGTGAAAAAGTGAACAAAGGAAGTAATTTTTAACTACACTAAATGCCCAAAAGTAGTACTCCCCTTATGTAAGGACTTTTTCGTTTTTAGTTCGTCCCAAAATAATATCGATTCACTATAATTAAAAAATTATTTTAAAAACTTTATCTTTAATGAAATAATTTAGAATCATACGAATATCGAAGATCCTTTAAAAATAAAAAATTCCTTTTTTTTCCCTTAAAATAATGTATCAAAAGACAAATAATGCCACATAAAAACACAATCAACTATACAAAACTTCCGAAGGATCATTCATCATTGAGACATAAAAACAAACACCTTATCTGCATACTCATACCTGTTGGGTAATGGTGCTTCCGCCACCACGATACGAGAGTGACAAAACAGCACGAGCAATACCAACTGGGTCGACGCCAAAATGGCTAAAGAATCGTCTATCCTCATAGGCAACCACAGCTCGGATCAAATGGTGTGGACAACTACTCATCACCTCCGATTCAGCTTGTTTAGAGAATGCAATGAGTCGACTCCATCTTTGAGGAAACTCAGGAAGAAGAATAGTGGAAATTAAACGGAGGGAAAGAAGAGTGAATGAGAAGATTATAAGAATGAAACCTTTTGTCACAAATGAATGGGGATTTTCGTGAGTATTATTGTAGGAAGATTGTGAAAAGCAAAGTTGGAAATGCGAATGATGATTGTAAAGAGAGAGTTTATGGAAATGGATTAATGGGTTGATTTTCTTGAATGTTCTCACAGAGGGTACATTCATGGTGAGTGTTTGGTTATTGTGTTCCGCCATGACTGTCCATTGATTGAAGATGGCCAGTGAGGTCATCTTCTAAGAGAGATTATCGAAGAATTTGATTTTTGAATTTACTAATCTGCTAGCCAAACTTATAAGATATCAATTGGTTCGATAACAAATTAAAAATTATCAGACTACATATCGATTAATCTCTAATTTTTATGATACTTTTTTTCTCTCGATGAATGCACCTTACATAAAGAATGGCTTTTAAGCCGTAACAAAATCAATTCTTTAGAGAAAATATTAGATAAAAAGAAAAAATTACATAAATTAATACATTTTGAAAAATAATTATTGATTTTATCATACTTTTACTTTATTATCATTTATAGTAATATTGTAATAAATCTGTAATATATATTAAAAGTGAATTATGTATTCAATATATTTGAATTATAATTGTTTTTGAAATATATTATGTTTATTTGGTAAAAAATTGTCACATTGTATTATAAGTATATTAAAATGTGTGATAATTGTATTATCCATCATAAAAACTTGTATTATATGTGAATAATAAATTGTTCTTTGTAATATGTATTAACCTTGTATTATAAATGAATTAAAAGTGGTCATGTGAAAAAAAAAAATATTATTGCTATAAATGGTAAATATTTTTTTATCATAGTATATTTATGTAAGTTTCCCATTATAAAATGGTAAATAAGTTTCTTTAGGAGTTTGAAACTAACGAAGGAAAAATGTATAACTACTCTTACGTATTATGGTAAAATATTAATGAGGCTAATATAACTAGAATAAAAATATAAATATGGTAATTCTTAACGAGTTAGTGATTTATCTGATAAGAAAATTGAATAATTTGTTCACACATCAATAAATTGTTAATTATAAAATTTTAATTTGTTAATTTCCCAATCGTTTATCCGATAACACAATATCAATAAGTCAATTTTGCGGTTGGCTTATCGGTAACAATTCAGTTTTAAACACCCATACATCATGAGAAATTACTTACTTTATTTTTGTATCAATAAAATTACTTTTCAATTTAAAATTTTTATCTTCAAAATTATTTCAATTTAAAATTTTTATCTTCAAAATTATTCAACTACGTAGACTAATTAGTACTTTCTACTAAATTATCTCTACAATATTAACATAACTATTAGCAAATAATGATGTTAAAAGGATGTCAAACTAAAATTGCAGGTGTAGTTTAAAATAATGTTCTGCATGTTTAAGCTTTAACTAGTTGATTAGATCATATTGTATTATCACCTTGTTTGTGTAGAGTTTTCTACTAAGAATTGCAAACACATGGATTGAAATAGCTTTTATAATAGGGTATAAATAATCTTTAGATGAAACTCTTGCAAACAATCTATTTTATTTACACCTTAGAAGTTCAGAAATTTTGGGATAATTCAAACTCATTTGAACTCGAAAAAAATAATTAGTTGAACCTCTAATTTTTTATTCTAACATTGGCATCAAAAAGATAATTCTATTAAACCAACAAAAAAAAATATGATTCCATTAAATACACAAAAAACTAAAAAGATGAGGGTAGTCTTGATACCAAAAGCAAACAAAGGGTAAAATTGAGTTATTTCTGATAATTCTAACAGCGATTTTCTCCCTTCATCAATTTATGATCTAGCATGTCGCGGGTTTCCCTTATCATAAAAAAATAAAAGAATAAATTTTTTTAAGATCTAGCCTCTATAAAAACCCTATTACACCATTTCTATCAAAATTTCTTAGCAGCATGAATGATGCGCGATTATTTTCACTATGATACAATTAAATAACAAACTACATGACAGTAAGAAACAGAAAGGGAAAAAAAGAATAGAGTTTTACTGAACTCAGTAATCTCCTCTCCTACTAGCGACAAGGTCGCTAGTGATATCATCCTCTTCATTTTCACATTGTTGCAGAAATTCTTTGTAAGACTCATTATAAGCAGTAGCCATTTGCAGATAATTAATTGCATCATTCTTGCGGCCAACATTCATCAACGTACTGGAATATAATCATGTACCAGTTTAATCAATTGTAGAATTGGAATAAACAAGCGGTTTTCTAGAACTTGCTTTGAGAATATAGACCACGAATCAAGAATTAAAACAATTCTTTACCTTGACAGTAGTACTAATCCTTCGTAGTAATGGGCCTTGCTCTTTGGGTCGTCTGGCTCTTTCAACGTGGCTATGCGTTCCAGGTGTGCAAGTCCCCCTCCCATCTTACCCTATAAAAGAAACGGAATGGTGAAATATCACTATGAGAAACCTACTTCCAGTATAACTCTGACTTGAACTAGCCTAGATTTCAGGTTTGGCTCAAGAAAGGAGAGGCCTTGAGATATCCACTGACCGAGCCCAAAAATACGGCAAGTCAAGCTCAAAACACCACGAGGAAAATAGAAGTTGGGTCCAACTAAGCTCTACTCAGAGACCAACTTAGACAGTCATCATATTTAGAGGGCATAAACAACGTCTCGAATCCTTATATGAAGATTCAAGAATAAAAAAATAAAAAAGGAATTGAAGACTACATTAACCACTATTCTGGAGGTGTCAGCAGCCTTTCAGCTTCATTCACCATCCACACAAACTCCAGGCTCTGAGAAATCAGCCGACAACACAAACCGCATTCATATAATTTGTTTGATTCAACCTTAATTTGAGTCCAACAAGTGGGATGAGGAAAGAAAGGGAGCGAGATTTAGCCAAAAGAGATTTTGAGAACCGGTGTTCTTCAGAATTCTTAATGCTGGAGACCTCCAAAAACTTATGAACAAATTGTGGTCTAATACAAACTAATTACAAAGAGCCTAAAAAGACTCTCAACTGATCAGCTTCCTCTACATTTGCTTCCTTACACTAAATATAAAGGTTTATAATACATTTCCACTTATTCATATCAAACACATGTAAGTAGAAGACACCTTTCGATGTAAGTTGAGGCTGACCTTAGGCTAGACTTGGGGTCAATCCTACGAGGAATGATGTCGACACATTGGCTACCGCATCTTCATCTGCACCACTTGGTCTGTCACCTGCAGAGGTTGGAGAGAAGGGGTATTATTGGCCTTATTTGGAGATGCAGACACTACTTGTGCGGCTGGGAGGTATTGGCGAGGGTGCTGAGGAGCGCGAGCAACGTGCACTCGAGGCGGCCTGGCGATAGTGAGGATGCAAGATTGGAGCGAGTCCAGCAGCAGGTAGCTGGAGCTTCGAGCTCGGGGCACTACAGATGGTTCTCCCCAAACTGTTATAGAGGCACACACTAATGCACCGGGGTCTCCACCGACGGACTCCCACGCCTCTAGCTAGTTCTTTGGCACTTAGGTGCCACAGGTTTGTTTTCACCCTCAGTTCTTTATTTTTAGTGCAATGGGGACATTGCACATTGTTTTAAGTGGGGTGAGATAAATCTGTCTAAGAGTGTAAAGGATGAAGTCCGAATAGCCTGAACACTCTGATCATGCCTAGGGATTTTCTTGCCTAGGTTCTTTTTCCCCAAGGACTATTAAATTTCTGTTGAACCCGGGCATGTTTAGGATGTTGATTGTGAAAGTCAACTAGAAACAAAAGCATGATAGCAGTATTGATGAGATTGATATCCCTCCAAATTAAATTTCTGTGTGCTTTGTGCTATATTTGTGTTATTAATTAGCGAATTGTGTAGGATCTTTGCACAACATGATAGGAATTGATAGGATAACATGACTTAAGTTGGAGCATGAACCAGATACTCCGACAATTTGATAGTGAAATGATGTGCCATGTGGGTGTTTGTTCATTCATACAATATGTGTCAATCTAGAAACTTGCCCCGTTAGTCTTGCTAGGATGATTGAACTGTTAATTAGGGAAGGATCATAGTCATTGTTGAAGTTAAGTCCACCAAGCCTAAAAGCAACCAACCTAATAAAGAGCTCCCTTTGATCCAACTTTGTTGTGCCTAAAATAAACCGTTCTTTGAATGTACCCAATTCACCTCCCCTTCGTGAATGTTAACCTTCGGTTTTGGCCCTGGTTCCTCCTTGTACATCATGCACCTCAACTCAGGCTAAAAGCCTAAGTTGAGGGCGGCTACTATAGAAGAACACAAGAAAAGGAAGGGCTATGAGAAGAGTTGTGTATTGAGAAAAGAGAAGAAAATTAAGATGGTGTGGCTGCCGAAAGAAAATAAAAAGATAAGAGGATAAAAAGCTGAAGAAAAGTTTGAAATGGAAAAAAAAGAAAAACAAGTCAAAAGCCACACTGAGTTTTATTGAAAAACGAAATGAGGAGAACAGAAAATAGAGGTGACACAAGTATTGGTTGTAAAAGAAGAAAATAGTCAATGTAATGTCAAGAAGGGCACAAAGGCCACTTTAAATCTAAATACACCACACTTAAACCTGAGCCTACAAGCTAAAAAAGTCCTATAGTTTTTTTTTTAAAAAAAAGTCCTATAGTGATCCTAATTTAACGGTTCGAGAGTCTAAGGGTAGAAGATAAGGGCAAGCCTACGGCCTTGAGCATGTATTGTATTGAATACAATTGTGAGAGTGAACGTATACCGAGACCTTGAACTTGAAATACATGTTGATATCTCTATGTAAAATAGGACTTCTTTACCGCAGGGGCACAAGTTACATTGTCGAAACGTCAGTATCTTGGTAATTGTTATCTGTGTATGTGAATGTATCTATTCATATGCTATGTCATAAATAGATACTCATGTGTTGGCTTGATTTGAACTTAATGATTGCACTGGGTTGAGAGATAGAAATGGAGGATGGATTATTGAGGAAAAGTCCATGTGATTGCTTGAGTTCTAGGTTTACTTTTGCATCGTCTCCTTTTTGTGTTAGTAAGTGTCTCTTGAGGACAAGCAACAATTTTAAGTTGAGGGTGTCGATGTATCGGGGATTTACAGTACTTATCATGCTTTAAACTTGGGGTTTTGCATGTCTTAAGCATTTGTAGTCGATTCGATGGTATTTTACGTGTGTTTTGCAGAAATTTCTACGGTCTGCAGTCTGTACTCGTAGACTCCAGGTTTCTAAATTTTTCTAAGTGTAGAGTCAAACTACGGAAGCCTTCTACGAATCATAGGATATCTTACAGCCCGTACGGGCTTTAGTAGAACCCAGTAAACATAAACAAAAAGACCCGACCCAAACCCTCCATTTCAAATTCATTCCCCACTTCCCTTTCCTAAATCGTTTCAACTGTTACACCCTCCGTTTCCCAACCTTTCATCATCCATCACACCACATTAAAAACCCACAAATCCATTATCTTCCTCTTCTTCTCCATTTTCCTTTTCTTTTCTTTCCCACAAAATTCTCATCCTCCACCATTTTACAAGAGAAAGTTGTGGGTCACAGACAGTAGGAGTCAAGGAATTCGAGTCATTGTCAAAATCAGACACAATCACACAACCTAATTTCACTGAAAAGGTATGGATGCAAATCTCAAAAGTACCAATTTTGATGTTGAAATTACGTTGTACTTAACCTAGGGTTGAATTTATTGTGTTTATCGTTGCTTATATAACAAATGATGATGTTGAACCCTAAGAATGATAATTGTGAGTGTTTGTAGTGAAACTAATGTGTGTCCATGATTAGGAATCTTGTTCGGCTGTTGGTTTGATTAATTTGTGATTAGAGTGTGAAATAGGCACACTGACCTGGGTTGTTTGCGACATACGAGGGTCTTCTAAGGACCGTAGAAAATTCTAAAATCCGTAGTTGCCCCTTGTAGACAAGTCCCAGGTGTCAGTGTTGTCTATTTCACCAGTGTTTCTACGATTTCTATCTACGAGTCGTAGGATCATCTACAGATCGTAGATACGACTCGTACAAACATCTAATGTCTAAAGACATATGAGGGGGACTACGAAGCCTGTCTACGATCCGTAGAAATTTCTACAGCTCATAGATCAATCTCGTAGTCCCAGAGTGCACACACTACTAGCCTAAGTTAGGAACTACGGGTCGACATACGGTTCACAGGAATTTTGACAGACCATACTGGCGAACCATAGTTCTAACTTCAGAAATTTAAAAGTTGGCCTCCTTTCCTACGACTGGGTCCTACGAACTGTGGATTGTTAGAATAAAAAATAGTGTTATTCCTGAATTATTTTATTTTTTCTAGGTTTTGTAGTTTTGTTTTCAGTTCTTGCTTTCTTTTGGCACTTATAAGGTACTAACAATTCCTCCATAGGTACAATGCCAAGAAAACGGATCTTCATCTCGGTCCGAGACCTCATACAAATACCAGCTGATGAAAGAACCTACTGACGATGAGCTAAGTGGGGATCGCATTGCAGTCAGGAAAACTCACTATTAAACATCTCTACAGTAGACCCTTATCATCAAAATGAGAGGAAACCATTAATGTCTTCAGTTCCAGAACTAGTAGATTCTTAGAGTATCCACCTATTCTTGTGAACAGCTTCCTTGTAACTTCCTTCTCTCTTGAAGGATTGGGCTAAGAAGAGAGCCAAGGACTAATTTGAATTCGTGCTCAGATAAATATATTAAGGAGAGTAAAGTGAACAATTTATCTCTGAATTTCATTGAACAAGACAAAAAAAATTTATTACATGATATCTGAAAAACTAATTTATCTGTAATTTGATAGCCCATATCTATAGACAGTATGCTTGAACATCATCACAAGCTTCTGTTATATATATATATATATATATATATATATATATATATATATATATATATATATATAATGCCTCAAATTCTTTACGAAGACATACATCCACTCATTAAGCTTTTGATGATCTTCAAGCAGAAACAATTACATATGCCTAAAAGTTAGACAAATTGAGGTGAGCTAATATTGCTACTCTAATTAGACATGAACTTCTCCATCAAAACAAGCAACTTTTGATCCATTTTTATCTGTATACATGTTCAGATTGATCTAATGCTACTCCAAGTATTTTACTTCCCCATCAGAATAAGGCAGTTTCCGGTTTATTTTCAGTTTAAATAACCTAAGACTGGGCTAGTAACTTACATTAAAGACCCCCTGTTTATTAAGCTTGCAATGCGGCTTACAAGTCCGAACCACCCCTCGTTAGGCTTATTACCAGGGATAATAATCACTGATCTAGTTTGATCATTCACAATAACCAAAACAAATCTACCATACTCTTGTACTGAGGTTTAGCTAATTTAGAATAGTGAAAAAAAGTAAAGAGAGAACATGCAATGGCTAGGATTTCCTTCAATAAATGGACATGACAGAAGTACAGGGAGGAAGACTAATCAGTTTGTCTAGAATATGGGGAGGGGAGGGGGAAGAGCAGCTAGGTATTGGGGGAGTCCACGTTGACTCCTCACTATCATTATATAGAAGAGCAGCAATCAGGCATCAGCAGGCCTTTAGGGGCATGTGGGGTCTATAAGAATAAAACATACTCCCTCCTTTCAATTTGTTTATCCTATTTTGACTTGGCATGGAGTATAAGAAAATAAAGAAGACTTTTGAATCTTGTGATCTTAAATTATAGATATATCAAATGTATCAAAATGCCCTTTAATCTTGTGGTCTTAAACATGTCATATGGAAAGTTGGAATTAAAGAGTTGCCAAAAAGGAAAGAGGTATACCTTTTGAAACGGACAAAAAAGGAAAGTACGATAAGCAAATTGAACCAGAGAGAGTATGTAAAAATGGAAGATGAATGATTGAGGAATTTCAAGCTAAACATACTGTAGATAATGAGGAATTTCACAAAAACATTTGAATAAAAAAGAGAACTAAGATGAAACTTCTAGCAACTACAACCCCAGAGAAAAAGGAAGAGGGAAATTTTGTATAGAAACCTTCTCGTCTGAAAATAATTTAAAATTATACCACAATAGTGTTTCAACAGTCCAACCCACTAAAAGTGTACCCAAAATAAATCCCCTATATACATGGTTTCTCTATTGTCGGCTCTACGCCATCCCCTATAAATGATGCAAGGTACTCAATATCTGTGACTAGAATTATTATTGGTTTATATCAAGTAAATATGGTGTCTGAGATGAACTTGAATGGAGTGGTCAGTGAGAATTCATGTAGCTGATCCCAGTTTGCTCGGGATCGAGGCATAGTAGTTGTATTTATAAGTCAATCATCAAGCCATTTTGTCAAAATGCCATTACCTGCCGTATACAGGCAACACCTGCCCATTGAGATGATAGAATCAGCAGATCTACATCTTCAATTTCCATTTGATTCTCCTTTAGCAGAAGCTGAACTTGCAGAAATTGACTTTGATCAATGACCAGTAACAAATCAACTCTGCTGGATTATAGCAGCCAAGTTAAGATCACTTAGAAAAATGAAATTTCTGCATAGTAAACTGCATACTACATAAACTGTAAAAGGTCCCAAATATAGAAAAACAGATTTTGACTTCCCAAATTCAGTCACCCTTGCCATGAATTAAAAATAATAACGTTCAGGAAATTCTTAGTCCACGAAAGCCAATTGATCTTCTTCATCAAGAAGATCAGTAAACTCAAACTGAAATGCGGGACTTCAAACTCAAACCTTAGCAACGGTACGTTCCAAGTATTCAGTAGCTTCTGGTAAGGAACCATTTTGCAACAGTGTCTGGCCAATAATAAGCAAAGCTCGAACATTCTCAGGATCCTTGGCGATAGCAAGTCTGTAACACAGATATTAAAAATAGGATGCTACAGCAAAGGGAAAAAGAAATGAGGCGGTGAGGATTGCTTTTATTAAAGGAGAGAAATACCGTAGAAAGGACATAGCTTCATCTTTACGTCCTCCTGCTAAGAGTTTGATCGAGAGCTGATGAGATTTCAACAAACGAAGATTTAGAAAGCAGCAAGATAAATTCAACATTTCAAGTCTCAATATCAGGAAACGAAAATAGTTACTAACATTAACCAATTCATGAGGTGATAGGTTCTGGACAGATATTTTGCTCTGATATTTTGATGGATCTATTTTGATTTCTCCAGAATTACCCAACTCTTTCTGATGTGCAGCTTCTGATTGAGGATCCTTCTGAGGTAGCCCCAGTTTCTTGCGAACATTTGGATGGTTTAGAGATAGTTGCTGTATATAAAAAGGTAATGAGTTCTAAGAAACAAAATTTTTCCAATACTCACCACACCGATTGATTCATGAAGATGTGCGAAGTGCAACCCTAAGACACAACATTTTTCAACGACCGCTACTAGACAAGGAAAAATTTACAAAAGAGAACGTCAGCTACGTAGGATTTGCTAAACAGAGTGTGTCTAGAGGGAGCAAAAGTGAAATAAAGAGGAGAGCATAGACATTTTCCAAGGGAAGTTTGAAGAAAAATTTATATCTTCATTATCTAGTAGTTCATCTATCATGCTCTCTTTCCACGTTAGGAGGAGGAAAAAGCAAATTTGAAACTTAATGCCTTTTGTGTAATAAAACCTCTTGGCATCTAGTGGATAACATGAGAGGTTACAAAACTTCCTAACAACAACAGACTACTTAAGCATTTGTTGGCACGCCCAATCAAGCAAGAAATAAAGTTCGGATGAGGAACCTTAGGAAGAATACTTCAGAAGAGATACCTGAATAACAGTCATCGAACTATTGGTAATCCAAAAAACTAAACTCCCCTGAAAAATAGAAATATGAACAAAAACTCCATGTCATGCACACAATCCTTTGTCAGGTATATCAAGATAGAAAGGCAAGCAAATGAGTCAGAAAGACATGCAATTATTTTGTTTTGCAATCCCCTCTCCTGCTCTCCAACCCAACACCAAAAATTTTAAGCAGATTAAAGAAAAAGATAGTGACCCATCAATGTAAATATCTATTTGCATGTGATCAGTCCACCACTACTACCATTCTTTCACATAAAACCTGACAGACAACTAAATCAAGTTTCTCCATCCATCACCAACTTCAAAATTCATTGGGGCTTCCCATTCTGCCAAATTTATATTGTACTATTCGGGTAGTCTCGTCAGGTCATAGTTCAATTGGCAACTCATTAACTTCCAAAGCTCAGCTTTCACCAATTTCAAACAACCATTGATGTGCCACTTGTTCATCACTATATCAATTACATTAGTTGCATGTCTTATGCCTAGTACAATCCATCTCTCAGGAATAAAAAAGAGAACAGTTCGCAAGAGAAACTAACCCTATCAGACAAAAACATTAAATCATGATATACTACTTGCAATCCATCCAATTATAATATGGTTTGAGTCTAATAACTTTATAAAAGCAAGAAATAGGCCATAGAGCTGCAAATTACGATGACAAAAATCTCCTACCGTGAGTGACCGACTGTCCAGAAATCCTAGGTAGGCATATTCAAGCTAATCATGATGCAAACCACCTAGAAAAGCAAGAACATCCCGACTATTCCAATTCACAGCTCTATCATGATGAATTGCTCAGGTACTGAGATACTCAGATTCAAAGCACAAAAAACAGTGTATTTACAATACCATAAACCCTTTTTTCCTTAAATGGAGAAAACAATTTTAAGATAAAAAGGGTCACAAAGAATGGACACAAAAGTCAAAAGTATGCCTCCATTAACAACTTTCAAGAAAACAATGATTCCAGCTACTGTTGAGACCAAAATAATGTTCCAGGGAAACCAACATAAGCAGTTCAAAGATAAAAAATCAGTTTCCTTCTTCAAGTTATCTTACAATTAGACCACAAAGCTAAAAATAATTAAGGAAAACATGGGATGCCAAGTTCAAACATAAAAATGGACAAATCCTACAGCACATATTTTTTTGGAATCAAATGGTTGATTACCTGGGGCATATGGAATGTAATAAATAAAATGGGTAATGTCAGGACTTCCAAGTACTTCTTGTAGTACTGTAACAAAAAAAAACGGAAGTGTTAAGACTTGCATCTCAAAATTATCATCAGGAAAACAGAAAACTATTGATAACATCCTAATGTTTTGTTTTCATGGTTTACGAGCCTAAATTTGAGAGTTTTCCCATAACACCTCACACGTTCGTAGACATTCAATTTGATTTATTAATATTTTAACAAAGATATTTTAGTTTTCTGATGAAGTAAGAAGTTGTATTTGAAAGGCATCAAGGAGATGCAAGTTACACACACAAAAACATGGTTAACTCATGAGAACAAAAAGAATGGTCGCTAATGATATCTAAGAAGGGTAATTTATCATTAACACCGGATAAAATGCTCCAATGGGAGAGCTTAATAAGGGAAAAGGATTTCAAACTGCTAATCGAAAAAGGAAGATGAATTATAATTTGATAGGGTGAGAAGAATTTTGTATAGAGGAGGCGCACTCCATACCAGACTTTTTGGAAGCCTTGTGAAATATATAGGCCTGTTACTTTCTGTTCTAGAGTGGTCAGACCCAGCACTAGCTTTATGCTGATGAATAATATGTTAACATTATCAAAAAATAATTTTATATCTCTAGATACTTTAAATATATTTCAAAGGATTGAGAAACCGATATCCGAATTCACTTCACAAATTCTATTATTTGATACTCGTACTCCGAAACTAGGCATTCTTTTTTGGATAGGAGGATAGAATTTTTAGATTTTCTCATATTCTTTGGATAACTGTGGTAATAAGATAATCGATAAGTTAAAGATGTACCTCCACAAATGGAGTTTGAATAGAGATTGGTTAACTGTGGTAATAAGATAATCGATAAGTTAAAGATGTACCTCCACAAATGGAGTTTGAATAGATTGGTTAAGTCCCTTTATTACACAGCAAATTGACGAAAATCACTTTTAGATCAAAGTATGAGGATATATCGCATAAATTTCTGACAGATTACTGAGTACTGACCTTGGCTATTAATCCCACGAATCCACTCATTTTTTCAACTGAAGATTTCCGAAAAGATACCTGAAGTAATAGAAAGAGAGAGATCATCTCTATCAAAAAGCATGAGGAAAAAACACCTCGAATATCACTTGCATAAGAAACTAACCAAGCTCACTATACTATATACTCGAATACACTGTGCGGCATTCTCAAAATAATCAATTTCAAGAAAGTGTTTCTGGAAACTTATTTTCCCCCCTTATATTCCCTTCCCATTTACGAGACAAAAGTTTATAAAAGTCATTTGGTGCGCAAGGGAAGGAGAAATATTAGGAAAAGACTTCTTTTAAATGTAGCCCCTTGACTTTTTTATTTCTTATTTATTTATATTTTTTATCACGAGAAGATAACACTATTTAGTTTAGCTAACATCATATCATGTTTTTGAATTCTGCTATTTGAATCCCATCACCAATAAATTACCAACTACTTGTAATATTCTTCCCACTTACCTCGTCTGTTTCTTTCCCTTCATCTTTTGGTTGGTTATTTTTCTTCCTCATTCCCAGCCCCTTTTATTGGTGATTCTTTCTCTTTCGCTTCGCATTTCACGTCACACTGTCAGAACTTTTATCCATCTCATCCTCCGAAAACACACTGTTATTTCCCCAGGTCAACCTTCTCTATTCTTTATAACTCACAGCCACAAGAAATACAGGCAATATCAGATAAATCTTTTCCATTGTACTGTTGCATCATTTTTTGGGTGAAAGCTTTTCGGCTTCGGCAGTTGAGTGAAATGAAAATTGAATTATGCCTTTAGATAGACCCTGTTCAAGTCTTATCTCCTACCCTGAAACTGTAGCTTACTTGAACAAGATTTTGCAACTGTGACCATAAAAGATGGCTTCTTGAACCAATTGCTAAAGTCGTGTGTGGTAGAGAACATTCTTCTTCTTTTTTTCTGGATTGCGATGGTGTCCAAGCAAATTGCGCACACCTCGACTATTCCACAAAGTACTTGCACACACCTTGACTTTTCAGGCCTGCCCCAAACATTAAACAGTATCCAAGACCCACAAGCCATTGCAAGGTGGGAACCAAGAGAACATGTCTGAATATTAAGTGCCGGTTAACCAGCACGAAATTGATCGTGTTGACGATCAAATACCTAAATATAAGTAATATTGGATAACAGTTCATCCTCCAAACAGAAAAGGAAAAAGAAATTATATATGAAAATGTAGCTAGTATCAAGGCCAAGAACAAGGTACAGGTCTCTTAATCCCGTAATGAAACTCTGTTACCAGTTTCTACAAAGAAAGACGACAAGAAAACAGAATGGCAGTAAATCTCAAGGTTGATAAAAGCAATATACCTGAACGTTGATATAATGCAATCCAGCAATCAGTAATGGAAAGACTGGCCCTAAAACACCATTAGGGACCTCGGTCAAGCTCTGAAACCAAAGAATGCCCCCCTAAAATGAAATGAAATGAAATGGGAATAAGTATCATCAAGTGGACAGAATATTTATTTTTTTCTGAAAAGGAAGTGGACAGAATATTTAAACTCAAAAAAGTTTCAAAGCTTTATGATTTATCATACAGGAATTAGACTACTAATAACTTTGTCCCAAATTATGTAGCCTTTTCCTTTTTACTTTGTCCCTAAATGAATGTCATTCTTCTATAATTAGAATCAATTCAACTTTAAAATTCCCAGGTTACCTAATTAAATTATTTATAGTTCACACAAATATCTACGGTTTGTTTTAAACCTCAAGTTTCAAAGGTCTTCCTTTTTAAAAACTTTGTGCCAGGTCAAACAGTGCCACATAAATTGGGACAGAGAAACTAAAGTAATTTGGTAAGAACAAACAATATACTTTTTCTATAAAAGTCCAAGCAATTTGGTAAGAAGAAACTATATACTTGGCTATTAAAGTCCTTCATAAATAATTTGACGTTCTCTATCAACTACTTTCATAGAAAAAGTGAAGACGGCAGTGAGGAGCGTGTAGAGAGGGAGGTGGATGAGAAAAGAAATGACTTCTGCTAGAGGCAGACAGGAGAATTCATGGTATAACTGACTGGAGTTTTCTGGGAGTTCATGGAGTAGAACGTGAGAGTCCAAAATAGAGAATTGGGACAATGATAGTCAATAGACTAGTCGAGGATAGGAAGTAACATGGGTTATAAAAAGGAATTTCGATAAGATAAGGTTCCCTGATGAAACTGTGGGACGTGAGACATATTCCGAGGCAAGGGAGGGATCTTAAATTTTGTTACTATCACCAACAAGTTGACTTCCCTCGGACAGGTATCAGATTTACTAGGTCCAAATTAAGGTTCAAGACCAAATCAACACTTGAGATCTTAGTGTGGGCATTGCATAGGTCTAGACATCCTAGTGGCCAATGAAGCTCTTGGCTGGAGATTGAAATCAGGTGAGTCTGTAATCAAATGAGTTTGATGGATCAAATTTCGCATCACAAGTGACAGATACCCGGTGCTAGTAAATAGAGAGCCAGCGGGGTTTTTCACTCCTCAAAATGGTATTAGAAAGGGCCATCAAGTGTTGTTTGGAAGAGTGTGGCTCCCACTAAATTGAAGTATTTTGTCTGGTTGGTAGCTAGGAGAGCTTGTTTGATTCATGAAGCATTACAGGAAAGGAGCCTCACAATAGCTTCTAGATGCTAACTATGCAAAGAGACTCTGGAAACCAACAAACACTTGTATATGCCAGAACACCAGCAGACTTATTGAGTTGTTGGATCAGAAGGGGGAGCAACAAGAGTCAAAAGAAGTGGTGGAGAACTGTATCTGCTTGTATCTGGTGGAGCTCAATAAAGAAGATTAAATGGAATGTAATTACTTCTTAGGTTTTTGGTGTAAAGAACAAAATATAGAAGAGGAAATCCAATTAGTGTACCCTGTGCGCACCCAAAGGGTTGCAGCTGCTGGTTTCCCTTGCCATCAAAAAGAAAAAAGGTTCTTGGTAAGTATTTCTGTGTTTTCCCCTCCCTTCTCTGTTACTACTTTTTGGAGGTGGCCACCATAGCCCTTAATGTTGAGGTATACAAGTTACTAGTTCAAAAAAAAAAAAAAAAAACTCATTGGATGTGTGTAAAATGCGCTCTTTGTTTGCAGAAGGAGATGCGACAAAGCAAAAGAAGAGGAAAAAACAAGCCAAGCGAACTATTTACTATTTATGTTGCATATATTGAGTGCCTCACTAACTTGAGAATTACCATTTAGTTTCACCGCTATGTTGTCGAATCGCATGTTATATGCATCAACAATGCTTATACAGTCAGTTTTTCACTAGCATGTTATATGTATCAACAATGCTTATACAGTCAGCTTTTGACTAGGTGTATCAATGAGCCTTGTAAAAGATAATGATACAAAACCAAACTAAGCAAAATTAAGGGGAGAAAGAAAAAACTTATAATAGCAGAAAGAAAACCAATCCTGCACAAGAATTGCATATATGAAAAAGGGTGTTCTTACACAATCAAAGCCTTCATGATGATGCAGTGACATTCTTCTAATAGTCGTAATCCAAAGAAGAAAGCAGGGCACCTAAAATGCATAAAGATCATGACCAATATGACAAAATTAATCTACAACATCCTACTATCATCAATGAAGTACCAAATTTCATGTGGAGATTTCAAAAGCTTCAACTGAATGTGACAATAAAAATAACATCAATATGGATCTACTTTTTTGTGTGAAGTCTTCTAAAACAAAGCAAACAGACACGGAAAACGAAACATAACTTATTGTAGTCTAACTCCTACTCATCTAAATAGGCAAATAATCAATTCTAAAACATGAAGACTTTCAAATTTTTGTTTTCTTCGCATGGTTTTCAAATAAAAGTAGCAATTTCCTCAGTGTTCTATAATGTATAATGAAAAAGAGTCAATTATCTAGCATATATATGGGAAGTCATCAGAGGCAAATAAACTTGATATAATAAATTATATAGGATTATCACCTGAACTGTCAGAGAGGCGAAGTACCAAAAAAATGAAGGACAGCCTGCTGCTCGTTTCTCATTGAAAAAGATTTTAAGTTGGTCTCTAAGACTCCTTCCTGACATAGGCGGAGGCAGTGGAGGCGGCACTAAAAAATGCATAAAAAGATCAGTTAAAATTAATAGCTTCTGGTGTGCATAGATCTCTTTTAAGAGGTAAAATATTATGTCCACCGTCTCAAACAACTCATTGAGGCTAGCCTCTTCACTCTTTCTTTTTCGTCTATATTTGTTAGGGTGGACATGTCATTATGAGATTGATTCTTTACAGAACAAAGAAAATAGCAGGCATTAGCAAAGTTATCTTAGTTCTTTTTTTCATGCCTTCTTTAATCAGTAGTGTTGGGGGCTAGCTTGAGAGCACCTCCTCAACTGATCTGCAGGACAACTTGGCTGGATCACAAGCATAGTTTCCCAAATCATGCCCATCAAGGCTGAAGCATACAGGAATACCAAGTATTGTAGCAGGGATTTGAACCTGGCGTGTCCACATTGTTGCTCTCATGCCTCAACCACTAAGACATCCTCTTGAGAACATTGTGTAAGTTTCATTTTAAAGAAGAGCACCCCAAGAAACATGAACTATTAAATGAAACAATAGCCAACTCTACTCTAGAGTGAATATATAGTTATATACTGAAGCACTTGGAGGGAAAGAAGTAGAACTGACGATAAAGTATATACAAGTTAAGTAAATCTTGGGCAGATTTTAATACTCTAAATAGGTATGTCGACAATGTGAAATTGAAAAGAGTATTGGGAAGTTTGTTGTGTTTGGACATAATTTCACTTGGAAACAAAAGTTGAAGTTTAGAGAGTAAAAACCATTGTTTCACTTGAGATACTCCTCAAACAAAGTATTTTGACTTCAAATTCTCTATTTCAAGTTGAAGTTAAAAACACACATTTATGGGCAATTAACATCTCAAATTGAAGTTGAGATAATGAAAAAATTTGAATGGACAACAGGCCTTAAATATCATTGTTCCGAAATTCCAACCAAAGGAAAAAGAGGCCCACCTACTCATTCCCCTCTTTCACTCCATACTACTTTTTGAGTTCCAAAATTAGCATCAGATAAAAGGAAATCAATGGTGCTGAAAACAAAGCCTCACATTTAGGAAATAACTCTCCAATTCTCTTCAACTTGTGGAGTTGCAATAATACAAACGGGAACAATGTAAGCCTCAAAGCCACTGCTGAAGAAACTATAATGATCCACCTGCAAACCAAGTACGTACAGTGTATGATTTCAAAATCAAGGGCCCATATACTAGCATTGGATAAAATTTAGAAAAAGAAAATACTAAATCAAGACATTACAAACTGTTCTACGGGCTTTTAGAAGGAACTTCGTCAATAAAAATGTTCCTCAGTGGTTGAAAAACTGGTCAATCCTTGTGCGTAATTAATAGCCCTTGTAAAAGTTGAGTCCTATTAATGAAGACTGGACTTTTTTTTTGCAAGGTAAGGACAGAGCAGTTATATTTCCACCATATAATACGGTTCACAAGCTAGAATTTTCTGCATTGTTTGCTTATCTTCTGTATATGAATTTCAAGCTGGGTAACATGGCTCTTTTCACCCTTACTGAATCAATTATCAAAGCCATTTTTAGAACTACATTACAATTTTACACTGAAATTAGGAATTTTAAAAATACCAGCAAAAAGCTTAGAATTTCTGAAAATTTATATGAACGTGCTTAACAAAAAATTTGGAACCAATGGAGTATGTTACCATGGGAAGCCAGTGAGGTCATGATAACCATCCAGCAACAAAATCAAGGCACGTACTGGAAGAATGGACTCCTCAACATTTGCACTAATATTTTCGCTGATCAACAAATCGGTGTTCTCATTCTGAGTAACCACTGAGTCGTCACTGATGTTACCAATTCGCAAGTCGACAGTGGAGAAGGAACGGCAGAAGGAAACACTGTGCGGAATAACAAATTGCCGCTTTGATGGTAACAACGAGTTCAGAAAATGGACATACCGGTTGTGCCCATGGTTGTAATCGGAAGGGTTTGAGGGTTTATTGTGAGAATCTGAAGAAGTGAAATTGTGGAGAAAGTATATTTCCGGCGAATTACGAGAGTAGCGGCGGTGCCGGAGGAATCTCTGAACCGACATGATGGACCGGCGGTTGGTATCTGACGGCGGGTTACAACGAAACCAGGATTAACATAATAACTTACTTAAAAATTAAAATTATACTACTAATAATTTCATTAAAAGAAAACATTAATTTCTTAATAGAAAGTGCTAATATCCTATATAAAATTTCTGAGAACACAAATCTATAAGAAATATTCTAAATTAAACGTGGAATAAGTTACTTTTAATCAACTATCATTTGGGTGCTGGGTATAAAATCTTCGCTTATATGCAATAACTCATTAATTACATAGAAAAGATAATCAGTACTTTGTAAGTTTGGTGCGACGATCTCGATCCAAAAGGTAAATCCCTTGCTTTTGCTGGCAAGGGATTTTGAACTTGAGACCTCTAACATGAAAGTCTCAAGCTCAAAACATCGGGCTACTCCGAAGGACTTTTAATCAATGTATATGAACTTGAATAAAAGATATAAAAAGTTTATAAAGAGGCATAAATGATGCATCTAAAAATCTAAAATGAAAAATATTTTGTTTTTTACTTTATATTTTTATTCTTGATTTTATTATTTGGTTTCGTAGTATAGATTGATTGAGTAAAGTTAACATTTTTTTACCCTTCCTAGGAGCTCTCACCCCTTTTGCTCCTTTGATGACTTAAATTCGCAACATTTGGCTTGAAAATGAGGGTGCTTACCATTCAAACAACTCCCTCTCATTGTGAAGTTAACATTTTTTTTGTCGGTCTCAAATATTTTTTTCTTTTTGCATTTTCTCTTCCTTTTGTTATTACTTATTATGTTATTTCACTATCTGTTTTTTCTCCTACGACTTATTTCAACATTTAAAAATCTCTAAACATGGCCTTAATTCACAAATGACAATCTAAAAAGTAAAACTTATAACATAAATTGATATAGTTAACTTCGTGTGTGTTAGATAGAGAAATGATATAATATTAAGTTCGCATTAGAAATTTGTATCAAAGATTATGTGAGTTAAAAAAATACGATAATAACTGTATAAATTAGAGAATTTCCAAAACAAACTACACATTTGAAATCTCTTCGAATCAAATTCAGGACTTTCTTCTTCTCCGAAGAACAAAGGTGCTTGATCACATTATGTCATATAGTGAAGTTGTGTGTGAAGTAGAGAAATAGTTATAAGGTATAATAGAGTTATTAAGCCAAATCGAATTGTGATAAAAAAAAAAAAACATTATTGAAATAATGCATATTTTCTACATTTATTTTAGTATAAATAGCATAATTCAAAATTTCATCATAACAAATATGATCAACTGCCAAAATTAAATAAATTAACTTATAACATTAAACTAGGCTTATAAATTAAAAATCATAAGTTAGGAATTTTAATTATCATTTTTTAAAGTTTAGATATAAGTGCTTAAAATGCCTTTTTAATTTTACCAAATACTAGAAAAATGCTTTTAAATTATTTCAACCTTAGAAACACTTAAAATAAGTCAATCCATGTAGTATTAAACTCATTTTGTTTAATAATACAATATGACCACCACTTTGTACATTTTTTTTCAAGTAAAGCACACGAGCCTTATTTTAAATAAATAGTAAGAATTTCACATTTTACTCTTTGGACATAGTAGAGTGAAACTTTGGATAGCTGCAATTATATAGAGTAAATTATCAAAGGAGCTTTCAATCTAGGGATAATGCACAAGTACCCCCTCAATCTATTCACAAAATTTCAGAGACACACTTATATTATATTAAGGTCTTACTACTCTCCTGAGACGAGCACTATCTTCTTAGGGGAATGAAAAGTAGCTGATGTTATGTTCCACGTCATTGTCGTCGTCAATACCGTCAACAAGTTTGAAAAGGAGAACTTGACTTACCGGCGATTGAATCATTAATAAGATTGATATTATACCAATTTTGAGAAGTAGTTGATTGATTAAGATTTGAAATTTATAATTAAACATCTATTGCTAAAAAGTATTTTTCTTTTTAAGAATTCAATTTATATCTAGACTGATTTATTTTCAAATCAAATCCAAATGCTTTTCGGATTTCAATTTGGATGTTTTTTTCAAATCAAAATCAAATATGTATAATACTTGATTGATTCATTTATGTTGTTTGAGAGATTTGAAAATATGGAGGAGAGGGATCTTAATCATCTTTAATTAGGAGAGAGTAAGCGAGAGTGAATATTCAACCAAAGTGGGTTAGCTAAACAAATTTGCAACATTTATTAGTTGTTGGGACACATGTAGCAATTTTAAATGCCAATATATGGTACTCTGTCACGGATTTAGAGTATTTACTAAAACTCCGTGTGGCACTTGAAAACTTACTCACGAATCTTTCACAATCTTGTAAGCTCAAGTAAGCCCTTTTATACTAAGATCGCTAAGAGAATGAAAGGAAGACTATTTTTGGAAGAAGGCTTTTATTGATTCGAAGATTGGTTACAACTTTCTTGGTTTGCTTGTTTCAAGCTTGGATTACAAGTCCCTAAATTATTTACACTTTGGTCCCTATTCTAGAAAAGTCTACATTTTCTAGGATCTTCCAAAGCCTTTCAAGAAATATCTAAATTATTCTAGAGAATTCTAGAGAACTCTCTAGTCTTCTTGATTAATCTAGAAGGTTCTAGAGTTTTCCGTAAACTTCTTCACAACTCTAGACCCTTCCGCCTCTATCCGGATGCAAAATTTAACTATGATGTGGCGGGACGTGACACTCTCCCCACCTATTGATGCGATGATTGTGTCGCATCGTCACTTCATCGGCGACCGATTCTTGTCTTCTTGTATGCGCGATCAATAGTCTATTGAATCGATCAATGCCCTCGCACAACTCTTTCAATTGTTTCTTTATCTCTTCTAACTCGGCCTCACAATCTACCTCCTTTGTAGGAGGCAAGCGTCTCAGCGGCTTCTTTGGCATCACGACGTTGTTCCCTCTTGGAAGCTTCTTCATGCCCGGTGACAAGGACTTCTTAGCACCATTGTCTTCTTTCAAACTTGTAATGGTGGCTAAAAATGTCGACTTCTCCTTCTTAGGACTTTTCTTGAACTGCATGGTCGTTAGTCGGACCTTCTCTTCTGTCTTCGATGTCTTAACCATGGGAACCATGCATGTTTCTCCTTTCTCCATGACAAGAATTCGTTAGAGGTAAGGATCGATCACCGTGTGTCACTCCTGGAAAAACTTTTGCCCAAGAATTATATCAAAGAGATCTAAAGGAGCGACAACGAAGTTTGTTTTACCTTGCCACTCGCCTAGCGTGATGCTTACTCCATGCGCGACTCCACTCATGGTAGTCGATGGTGCATTGACCCTCCTAAGTTGGGCATTACTTGGACTGTAACGCAGCCCCAACCTTGTTGCTGCTGTCTTGGTCATGATATTGACCTCTGCACCTGTGTCGACCATAGCACGAGCGAGTCTTCCATTGATCGTGATGTCGACATACTGCGCGCCGCATACTCTCGACTTCTCTGGTTTCTTGGTGATAGCTCCGCATAGTCCTATCAAGCCCAGCTGCGTCATCTCCGCACCTTGTTATTGCTCATGTGCTTATTTATCTTTCCGCTCTCGAAAGATAGCACCAAGGCTCTTCAGCTCGGGGCACCTTGCATAGCCATGCGGCCCACCACATATGTAGCAACCATCTCTTTTGGCAACCTCTGTCTTTCTTTTCTTGTTGCCATGACATCTAGACTTTTTGTCATCGAACTTATAGGTATCATGCTTTTTAGGATGTGGCCGTTGCTCCTCGCCTTTGCCAGGATCTCCCCCACCATGGTCATGACTACCTCTCATCTCTTCTCCTTTCGCTCTGTCGGATTTTCGTGCCTGAAGTTTGTCAATGCTTCGGCCTGCGTGATGGCTTCATCAGTCGTCATGACTTTTCGGCTTTCCAACTCCATCCTGGCCCAACTTTGCAGCCCATCCATGAAGTGGAACAATATATCTTCATTCGTGAGGTTGAGAATCTGAAGAGTAAGGGTGGTGAACTCCTCCACATATGCGCGTATGTTGCTCGTTTGCTTCAGTTCCCTAAACTTGCGCTTCGCCTCATAAATGACGTTGTTAAGGAAGAATGCTTTCTTGAACTCCTCGCGAAATTGCTCCCATGTGTTGATAGTGCAACGCCCCTTCCCTATTTCCGACTATTTACGCCTCCACCATAGCATGACCATCTCCGAAAGATACAACACAGATGTGTTGATCTTATTTTTGTCATTCTTTAATCGATTACACTTGAAGTAATTCTCCAAGTGCCACAAGAAATTCTCCAGCTCTTGCGCATCACAGACGCCTTTGAACATAGGTGGCTTGGAAGCCTCGACCTTGGCCTCTCTATCTTGGTCGAACGACGATAATCCTCCAACTTTCGCACCTTCGTTGAGTGCTTTTATCTCGGCCTTCATGGTCTCAATCGTGCTCATTGTCTTCATAAGCCGACACTCCAAGGAAGTGATAACCTCATTCGCGTTAAGCACATCCATAAGCTGACACTCCAAGAAAGTGATTGCCTTATTCATCTCGAACTCAGCCCGCTGGCGACTATCCAACTCCTTCCGGATGCTCTCGGTCTTCTCAAGGGTCTTGAACTTATCGTCTGCCACGTTCATCCGCCATCCTAAGATCTCGATAGCTTGTCTTGCCACTTCCACCCTTGCGACCCATTCTTCTCCAGTAGTGACGTCTATGGCGTCTTCGTTTGTCACTTGATTCGGTAGTAGATGGTGGATGAGATGTTAGTGCCACGCTAGGTATGAGTTCGGGCAGCACCTCCTCATTACCCGTTTGATGTTTCTTCCCCTTTCGGTTCTTCTTACCACCATCCAAGCGGACGTTGGTGGTGCTAGCGCCGTTTACGTCTCCTTCAATAGTCATTTCCTTAGTATCAGACCTCGCTCTGACACCACTTTGTCACGGACTTAGAGTATTTTCTAAGACTCCGCGCAACACTTGACAACTTACTCACGAATCTTTCACGATCTTGTAAGCTCTAGTAAGCCCTTTTGTACTAAGATCACTAAGAGAATGAAAGGAAGACTTAGAGAATTTTCGAAGAAGGTTTTTTACTACTTGGAAGATTTCTTTACAACTTTCATGGTTTGCTTATTTCAAGCTTGGATGCCTTGCAAATGAATGTCACTCCTATTTATACTACCTCATAAGGATCTAAGTGTAAATATTATTTACTTTACAAGTCCCTCTTTATTTACACTTTAGTCCCTCTCTAGAAAATTCTACACATTTTTGGAATTTCTAAATCTTTCCAAGAAAATATCTAAGTTATTCTAGAGAATTCTATATTAGTCTAGAAGGTTCTAGAGTTCTCCGCAAACCTCTCCACAACTCTAGACCCTTCCGCTCCCATCCGGACGCAAAATGTAATTGTCATGTGGCAGGACGTGATAACTCGGTGTTTATATGTCATTCTGTCGATTTCCTTAACTATAGGTCTATGTGTATATATTCTTATTCTTCTTTAGATGTTGCAACTTAAAAAGATTATGAAGGAACACTAGGAATTTGAATCGGTTCACCTTTTATCGCTAATTTATTTTTTGAAAAATATTAAAATAATACTCACTTTTTCTCAATTTATATGACACTTTTCATATTTTAAGATTCAAACAAGTCTATCTTTGACCATAATTTTTCATACATCTTTTAAATATTGTGAATTGTCTTTTATCGTGACTTATTGTACTTTTTACGTAGCTTATAAATTTATAAATTTCATTTAAAAAGTTTGAAGATTTAATGCGTAAATTGCTGGTCAAACTTAAACTATTCGACCCTCTAAAAATGAAAAGTGCCACAAAAATTGAGACAGTGAGAGTACGTCGATTTTCAAAACTCTTAAATGTAACTCGTATGTTTAAACTACAAAAGGACATGTTTTTTTTTTTAAAAAAAATACTTTCTTTTACAAACTACCAAGGAAACACATACAGAAACTAAGTGAAGCACCTTAATCTCTTTATGAACATCCTCAAGTTTTAACTTTCTAAATTCAAGTTAAACGTTCCAACTTGATTTACAAGTGCATGAGGTCCTACAAGACGTTTACGTGTGGTATGAAAGTGATTACTGGATTATGAGAACAAGAGTACCAACAGACCAAGATCGATCGATAATATGATTATAGTGACATAAATGCATATGAATTCATGACATGACATGCTATGCATTCTACTCCCGAGCTATAATAAGGAGATTAGGGTCTATTGCCTATATTCATACATACAAGACACATATGACCACAAGTTAGTGAATATGATATCGATTAGTTATTGGAAGGCATATTTAATTTATATAAAGTCGAATGTCATCCATGGAGCCTATCAGTTTCTGCTTCATATGGTATCTTTGTTACCTTTTTACAACAACTACTTATGATTCCACATACTATCTTACAAACTAGTACATTTTTATTCGTACTGACATTCTATTTTCTGAAGACACTATATTTTTATTTTGTGTGGAAAAGTTCAGATTAAGCTCTACCTTTTTTTGAAGCTTTTATAGGATGCTTATCTTTGTTGTATAAATCGGATATAGTCGGGGCCTTGTCCGAATCAGTTCTTATGATACTCGTAGAGGCTATCGTGGAGACGATATTCTAGGTTTCTTTTGCAGCTTCCAGTCTCCAACTCCATCGGTTTCGCCAGTGTGTTTGTTATGTGTGTGTGTGTTTAGTTGGGACCTCATCGGTTATCTAGTACTTTATTATTTTTGGATTGTTTATCTGTCTATATGACTTGTTGTTGTTCACGATATGACCTTAATTGTCTAAACTTAACATTTAGATGCTATGTTGTCCACTATCTATGCCCACGATTGAGTCAATTAGTATATTTTAGTGGCTAACTCGATTGAATAAAATATCAAGTACGCAGTCACGCCTCCCTTAATTTGGAGCATGACAAGGGAATAATTGATCAAGTTTTATTTAATTTTTAAAATAATTATACTGTAATAAATTTATCAATTACAATATTATTAAAATTTACTTTTTCTAAAAAAATAAATTTCTCCATTGTTCTCTTATTTTCCAATTAAAGGATTAAGAGAATAATAATAGTACTATATTTTTCAATTTATCAATTATACTTTTTTGTTTTTAATTCTTTTTTCTATTATTCTCCTATTTTTTTAATTAAAGGATTAAAAGAATAACAATAGTACTATTGATTTTTTTTCTCAATTTCTTTGTCCTTTTTTGTTAATTTATTTTGCTCTACTCACTTTTTGGTTGGTAAATTACTACAAAGTTCACTCATTTATATTTAATGCAAGAAACAGTAATGGTTGTGCCCTATCGTTACAACTTTCCCGTGTATCATATTTATGAATGCCATTACCTTTTCATATTCCACTGCAATGGATGATAGTAATTTCATTATTAAATTTTCTATTTATCTAAAAGTGTCTATATAAATTATACAAAATTTATATAATTTTTCTTACTAACTACACAAGTTCATTCACTTGATATTGACCAAGGATATTGATGGTTATAATATTAACTAGTGAATTTAGCCGCGCTTCGCGCGGTCATAATAACTCGTTAAATTCACTAACTAACTTTTTAGAATAGTTGAGTACTTAAAATATTTTATATATTTTCTATAGTGACATCTTAACGATTAAATCAGATTTCAAGTTTTAATGAAATATATTATTAGTGTTTAAGTTTTATATCTTTTATAATCTTAAGTAAGAGTTTTTATCTTCTAATAATATTTTTTATATCGCTAAACTTATGCTCCTTATTTTTGTAAGTAAAAGAAAATTTGATTCAAGAAGTTATATACATGTTTATCTATACATAATTTTTCCTTTCATTTATATGGAAGCATTGATGAAAAACATTTCAATATAAATGCAACAACCTATTTAAATTAGTTATTTAAATTTGAAAATAAAAAAATAAAAAAACGTAGAAACTTAAGAAAGAAATAGTTTTGAACTGTGAAAACCCAATTGATCATTTGACCTTTATTTTATGATTCTACCATTTTAAATTTTCACAACTTAAAATTAAAAAAAAATAGAAAAACAATGAATAATAACTTTTATTAAAAAAAAAATAAATATATATCGTATGGTAAAAATAATTTAAACAATCTATATTTTTTCATTCCTCTACAAATTTATATATGTCGTGTCCATCCAATCATAAGTAACTAAAAGGAGGTATTTAATCATTATTTTTATTTATTTATTTTGAATTTCAACTATGCAAAACTCAATTTGACTATGAAAGTTTAAAATTTAACTCATAATTTTTAAAATTTTGAGAAATAATAAAAAAGATTTTCAGTCCAAATCATTGGCAAAAAGTCAAAGTAATTTGCATTACACAATCCCAATTTTCATAAATTATTTTTCATTTTTTAAAATAACAATTTTTTAAAAAAATTGTACAATAAAAGTGGACAATTGCCTATAAAGTTTTCTGATTTATGGTCATAATTATTGTGTCTTAAGAAATTTATATTAAAAAAATGTAGTGAAGCAAACTCTCTTTGGTGTCTTGTTCTCATTTTACTTTCCTTTTCTCTAGCAACTACAAGGATAAAGAATTAACAATTCATAATATAAATAACGATCAATCTCTTTTTCTGTATGAATTTTTGAGCAACATTTTTTTTGTTTATTGGCTTCTAAAACAATTTCTTGAACTTGAATTTAAATTTGTTCATACAAAAAATATAATATTATACTTACAGTTCACATTTTATAGATGATTATGTCTTTTAATATACTATTTTTACAAAAATGTATATAAAAAAAATAATCACTTCTTTTGGTATGTGTGAATTTTAAGTAACCTCGTTTTGTTATTGATTTTCAAATGTGTCTCTTAGGTTGAGGCTCTAAATAACACTTCTTCCAACAAAATATAAAATTATAGTTTATAGTTCACATTTTAATATATTACTTTTGAAAAATGTATATAGAAAAGAAAATAGATATTCTCACTTCTTTTGATATGTGTGAATTTTTTAACAACCTTTTTAGGTTGAGACTTCATATAAGATTTTCTCGTGCAAATTATAAAATCATAATTCAGGGCTCAAATTTCATAAAAACTCATATTTTTTAATAACTTCCTTTTGAAAATTGAATAAATAAAAGAAGATAGATATTCTTACCATCAATATATATAAAAGAAAATAAATTTGAGCCTCCAAGCAACACTCCTCAAAAATATAATATCATAATTCAAGGTTAACAATTTATAAACACTCATGTCTTTTGATAAAATTTTTCTGAAAAATGCATAAATAGAAAAAGATAAATATTCTTATCATCAATTTATATAAAAGAAAATAGATAATCTCACCTTTAAAATAAACAGTAAAATATCATCAGCACCCAACATTGACTAAGCTTCTCAATCATTTGCAATGTTTCTTATATTTATATGTGCAAATATGATATAACTACAATACATAATAACTCATATGGTAAATGCCATTAAAAATAATGAGTTTTCACATTTTTGTATTTATTAAATTACAACTAAACTTACCTTTTAAATTTCATAACTACTGCATTGATCATTTCTACATTTCCTTATAGAAATATAAGTAATACAAAAAAGTGAAAAAAAATTAGGGGAAGAGATTAATAATAATGGTAGAGAATATCCTAAATATGGATAGATTAAATATGACATTCATACATGTAAATTATAATAATAACTAAATTAATAGATGAAATTTAGGGACAGAATTGAATATTTGCAACACATAAAATGAGTTTTACGTATCGTTATCCAGTTGGGTATATTGTAACGTGCATATACAAAATAATAAAGGAATTAATGTAAGAATTTAAATGAAAATGATTAATAGATGGCATTTATTTAATTTATTTAATATATTAAGATGAAAATAAGATAAAATAAAAAAATCAGGCATGAAAATTACATACTAAGATAATAAAATATGGACTATACTGACAATGCTAAAATAAAATAATTTAAAAAAAGGAAAAAAAGAAAGAAAAAGACTTCTTGCAAAAAGAGCTTGAAATAAAAAGAAGAAGAATTGAAAGGAAATTATGAATGAAAAAGGACAAAATGTTATGTAGTGTTAGATATTTGCTTTAGTATTTATAGTTAGTATAATAATTAGTAACATATGAATATGAAAAGATAAATAACATCCATTGGAGTAATTATAATTCAATAACTTTAATTGTGATTAGCTTCAATATTTAAGATACTCTTTTTATATTTTAAAATTTAAAAAATGATTTAAAAATAATATATAAAAAAAAAAGATGAATATTTTTCTAGCCCTTAGAGGCATGCCACATCAGCGGTTTTGAATTCAGATTTATATATATATATATATTGATTAGTGTATTGTTTCACGATATCTCAATAATATAGTGATACTGATAATTATATTGTTGAGTAAAAAAAGCTTAAAATTATTAGAGAAGAATCCTAAGAAAGAACAAGTGTAAAATTTGCTGATTCTAAAAAAATTGAAATGGTCTCAATTGTTTAGATTTTCTTTTTTAGGAATTGTGATACGTCAAATACTCCAAAGTAGTTATATACATGTATTTTCTTTTTAATTAATCTCGTTAGTTACATTCTTTATTTAGATATTTCACTATATGTATTTGGTTAATATGTACTTCCTTCGTCCGTTTTTATTTGTCATGATTTTTATTTTTAGAGTTAAACTATAAAAATTTTGACTGACATTTTAAGATGTATTTTTTCATCATATTAATACGCAAAAAATTGTTTAGTTTATAATATTTTTCATATAATTTTAGAATATCTAATTTTTTTTTTAAAAAAAATATCGAATTAATGTGATCTAATTTGACTTTGAAAATTAATCAAATTGACTTTTGAAAAGTGCAGCATGACAAACAATTCCAAACGGAAAAAATATCTAGTTATATCAGATGATGTAAATTACGATAAGAATCATAGTATAGCAAATTTATGAAAAAGAAGTATTCAAAATAAATTGAATTTGTGAGGCACACACATACCAAGAAAAACATTTATTATATAATGTAAATCAGACAATATTTACTATTTTCCTTTATGAAATCACAAATATGGAGTAACTTCTTAAGTAATAGAATTAGTGGCCTATAAAACAGAAAACTCAATTAATGAAACAATCAATAAGGAAAAAAAAATTCATTCATCTTAAATTTTTTGAACAATTCAATTACTCTGAATAATAATAAAAACCTAAAAAATGTACCTAATACGAAATAGAAAAAGTCCTAATTTATTAATTCCACTATTCTGAATAATAAAAAAGCATAAAACTTTCACCTAATATAAAATAGAAAAAGTATTAAATTAGTAAAATTTATGTTGTTTACCCTAATTTAAATAGGATCTTAAAGCCTAATTATTTTATTAACCTAAAACATTCAAAGAAAAAGAGTCCCCATATGTTATCTCATCTCATCCCACCCACTGCTCCTTTCAATCCCTTCCCCTCAGAGCAAATGAAGTTTTGATCCAAATGAGATATTTTTAAAATCAATTTATCTAATTAATATGTTTTTAATTTTTTTACAAAAATAGTATTTATGGTAACGTTTTAGGCTTTATTTGATTTTAAAAAAAATTAACGCCATTAAGTTAATAAACGTTACTGGCGGTAATAATTTTATATTAAAATGTGACAATGGCCCACCCCTTCTACTGAACGATGTCGCTTTGTTTTATTAACTTTAACGTTATTTGGCTGCTAAACCCTTTCACCCCTTTCACTGTAAAAAAAAATTGACAGCGGCCATTGTTCACTTTCTAAGCCTCCATAACTCCATTCCCAATCAATAATTTGTGGACGAAGAGGAGGCGTGAAAGAACAAAAACACAGGAAAACAATGAATGGGTCAAAACCTCAATTCGTGGATAAACGGTAGCTATAGCGTTTCCAAATCAATTTTGGGGATTTCTTGTAATATCAAATTTCACGATAAATTACGACTATCAATCTTCTGGAAAGCTTGGAATCAAGTTAATTTTCTGTGTTTGAGCCTTGAGGTATGCTTTTTTTCCCCCTTACAAATTAGTAGATGGAATGCTTGAATTTTTGAAGATTACACAAATAATCAATTGAGAAAAATAATCCGGCCAGGAATCATTGTGAACAAACCTTAATCGTAACGTAAGAAATAAATTAAAATACTATATGCTAAAATATTCGCGATAAATAAAATCGGCGCCACGCCATGGATGTGACATTTTTTTTCTCTCTATCTTCTCGTATTTATATAGTTTTGGTTATATAGAATAATCACTCAAAAAATTCTAATCTGTATGTTCTGTTTTTGTTTTGAATTCATGCATCTAGTTGATGCAAAGAGAAACAATGAAAAGAAAAACAAAGAAAAAGATGTTCACATGAAAATGGAATGGAAGAATATAATAAGTTGACCTGCAATGCGGTTCTACTAAAATTGAGTTTATTTTCTAATATTTTAATAAAACATTAGATGAAAGTACATTACTTTGATTTAGTTGTTATATTTTGGACTAACATTTATATTTAATTTACTTTCATATGGATTTTTCAGTTTAATAGATATGTATATGACTGGTTATAGTGCATATCAGATTGAATTCCGGTCCACTTGAACCATCGGTGCTAACTCAACAACTTACCCATAGGTCATAGGATATATTGAGATATAATTGTTAATATGATTTTAAATACGAGGAGGTGTGATGAAAAATTTTGGGACCTCGTAAATAAATACTCATTCATCCACGAGTCTTAGAAATGATTGAATTATCAGGACTATATGGTGTTTATAGATCAAATCGACCTTCTATTGATCGTAGCTTGATCACTTCACTAGTAGAGTGATGGCGTTCCGAGATTCATACAGAGATCATACATTTCACTTTAGGACGGATGAGGCAACAATCACCTTGGAAGATGTAAAAGTGTTGTATGGCTTACCTGTGAATGGTGATCCATTACTTCAACCGTAGTAGCCTCAAGGTAACTGCACTTAATGCGCATATGCTCGAGCAACTACAGTTACTTGACTTGACAACACAAGATATGATCGATCAAATGGCTAGATGTTACATGTTTTGGATGATTGCTGGTATGATGATGGCAGATACATCTGGCAACTATTTAAGCTTATGTACCTTCCTATGCTCGAGGATCTCAATGTAGTTAGATCTTATAGTTGGGGTAGTGCGACCTTAGCGTGATTGTATCGCTTTATCTGTAAAGACTCACAGAGTGACCAAAATGAGATAACTAGTTTTCTACCACTTCTTTAGATATAATTAATAACTACATCAATTCTTTATAAAAATTTCTTCTAGTTTATAATCTCATAATTATATATTTATATATTATGTTTAGATTTGGGCATGGGAAGTTACCGTCCTCAGACCTCAGGCAATAGCACAAAGGGACACCGAAAAATAATTTTCTTGCTTGTTTACCAAGGGGTCCACGTGCTACTAGATGGTTTGCACATTTTAGTTGGACTGATACCACTAAGCATGTGTTGAAAGTTTTTAGGGATGCACTTGATTCCATCATAGAGGATCAGGTATGCTGGTACACCGTTTTTCTTTAAAAAAATATTATATATTGTAGTTGAAACTCATTTATTTTTCCTTATGTAGTTTATGTGGGAACCATATACGGATGACTTAATTGAGAGTCTTTCTGATTATTGTTGAATTGAACGAGACATATGGCGTGTAAGAACTCCAATTTTTTGTTGGGATATCATCGAGATTCACTTGCTTGATCGGGTAATAAGGCAATTTGGATTAAAACAAACGATACCAACTCCATTTCTATTTGACGCCACATATTTTCACCATGATCGTAGGTCAGACCAAATACAAATTGAAAGTTGGAGCATGCACAATAGTTGTCTCTTTGGAACCAACAATTTCAATATGTTTGTGATGCTATGGTCAATCGTGAACCACTTTGACATGACGATGCTTACCTTATTTGAATCTTGTTATCGGTAATCTTACTCAGCGTCCTCAACAACAAGAAGGTGATGTGCCAAATTCAATGGCATATGAAACAATGGTATGTATTAGATTTGGTGTGTTTGTGATTTATCTTTTAAGGATAATAATACTTCTTCTCAAAAATTGTGACTTGGAAAATTGTTACCTATGTTTTTTCTTAAAAAATATAAAATAAGTTTTTCAGATTGATCTTTGTTTGAGCATCTGTTAGAAAAAAAGAATCGAAAATGTTAGTAAGAAAAAAAATTAATTTTTGTGTAGGCGCGTCATATTCATTCCATGGTTGATAGAACAAAAACCCTTGGTGATCAGGCATCAATGGAGGATTTATACATATTTTGTGCAATGGTCCGAAATATAGGAGAAAAGTGCTTGACATATGTGCACGAGGCTACTAGGATTAATGTACAAGCCAATTATTGAAGAGATGAGGTACATGATGATCATTTACATCCTCCGATTCGTAGGCGAGGAAAAGGTGATGTTGCTGGTAGGAGGACTCGTGCTATTGAGAAAGGATGAGTGCCTATTGAAATGGATGAATCAGTCTCCGACGATGATCACACAACTTGTGATATTGGTTCCATATCAAGGGTCAAACTCAAGAGTTCACTCCCGGGGCATCATGTATGACATATCAACCAACAAATATTGATATTGTTCCATACATGACATCACAAATATTAAGGAATTCTAGTATTTCATCACTTGAGAATGTATTTGGTGGTTCTCGGCCTCAACATTTTGAGAATGCCCCCAACTTTAATTCATCACATGGGCTGCCAATGTCTATTGAGATCCCTGGTGTTATTAATCATTTACAGGACTCCAACGATGAAGTGGAAAATGCAAACGAATGTGGTGAACCATCAGTGAAGGAGAAGCTATGATTTTTTCTAAGCGTTGTGGGACTGGTACTATTAACATCTTTATTTTATTTTTTTGACATAAATGCTCCTCTGTTTAGTCGAACAACTGAAAATTACTCTTGCTTGTCAGGGAGTCACTATCTTTACCAGCATGGCCAAATAAAACAAACAAAGAGAAACAAAGAACTATAATTAAGAGGTTTCAGCTATCCAAATTTGGTATTCCTTGTTAAATTATTGTTTCTTCCATGTTTTGGAGTATGAGGAAATTGCTTGGACTAAAGAGGGATTTGAATTATTTCGAGAAAACACTATTAGTTCCTTTCGTTTATTTCAGATAGTCTCATTTGTCAATGTTTGAGTAGCCAATTCAATTTTACAATAGCTAATTTACGATGGTGGGCTTGCTTATTAGTTCATTTTAGTTGCTTAATGTAATTTTCCAATGTTTGAGCGGGCAATTGAATCTTATTAATTAACTAGTGCTTGCTGATTAGAATTAGGTGTTCCATATTATAACCTTTTAACCATGAGAAAAAGTTGAACCTTGTCAAACCTCATGTTCTTCTTTTTTCTTCTGGAAGTGGTCAGGAATATGTTGGGATTACACTTAAGTTTGATGATTTTTACTATTTTCTGAATGTATGACTGGTATGTTGGAAGGCCTAATAGATTTTCATTTTTTTTAGTAGGAATGTGTTTTTCGTTGTGCAGCTTGTTGTGAGAAAATTAGGAGAATATATGGAATCGAGAAAACTAGGAATGTGCTTTCAATCGAATATGTTCGTATGATCTGAAGCATTTGGGACATATAAATATATAGGGTCACTGTAAACTTGAGACATTCATGTGCATTAAAAGATCAGGTCTGCATTTTGCAATCTGGAACCAGAATTAGAAAATGATTATTGGAAATCTTGATTACTAGAAATCTAGAAATCTAAAAATTTGGCAATATGAAAATCTGGAAATTTGGAAATGTGGCAATCTGAAATTCTGGAAATCTAGAAATTTGACAATTTGAAAAAAAAATTGACAATTTGAAAATCTGAAAATTAACACTAACAACTATGTTGCCTCTGTGCAAGGAGGGTCATTCCTTAATTATTATGGATGATGTTGATGTTGTTGCGATATGAATTGTTGTGTCGTGTTCAGCTGGAAATATCTGTCTTGTGAAATCAATAGTTGTGAACACGGCTCCATGGGTCATTATTTTGTAAAGCAACATGTTCCATGAATACATGGATTAGTTTGTCTTTTTCAAGTATTCCTTAATGTAACTTCAAGTTTGTGAAAAGTGACATTTAATACTCTATTAGTAATAGTATCTAAATTTGAATTGTGAAATTAAACTAATATTCTTTAAGTTTGTGGTATTATAGTATTACTTATTATGTAATATCAAATATTTCGAATTGTTTGAAGTAATAAGTGAAAGGAAATTAACGCAAATGAAAATCTGGAAATTAACATTAATAATTTTTTCTCTATTAGCAATCTGGAAAAATTCACATTACAGTAGATAACATAAAGAAAATTAACACAATTAGACATCGACCCACAATTATTCACTTAATTTAATTATGAGTGGGACATCGACGCCTATCATGTCCCGTCTGCCTGCATAATCCACAAGCTCACTCATACACCGTAGAACTGCGATCCATTTCATTAGGTATTCTAGTTGTCCTTGGTCGATTAGGACGACATAGAATTCATTACTTCTCATTGTAAAACTTGGAGATGTCCAATATGCCTTATGAGCTATTGGTGAGAATGACCCAGAGTATGTTGCAACATAATTCTCTATTGTGAAATGCTCGCTAACAAAATTTCTAGCTAGCCCTCCTATTCTATCAGTTACCTTCATGACATGTGAACACGGGAAGTGCAGATTAACCAATTTTCCACAATTACATTTTCTTTCATTCAGTGAAACACAATGAGGATTACCACCAATACCATCAACTTGTATATATCTAACCTCGTATATCCCTGTGGGTATATTCCAATAAAAAATAAAGTGTCTTTTTGAATTTTCATAGTTCTTCTCCCACTTTATTTTGAACCTCCTGGTCCATAATTAATTTTGCTTTGTAAGTTGGTGAGCTATTTGAGACCTACAGGTATACCGTTCAATAGTTTGCTCAAACCATAGCAGTGACAGGCAAACCTCGTGCTTTTTTAACACTCCATTGAACGACTCTGTAAGATTTATTGTCAACAATCCCCATTTTTTTCCATCATCATGGTTAACAATTCATTTATCCAAGGGAATTTCCATGAGGTATTCATGCGCTTCGATATTTTTTTCTTTAATTTGCCACATCAAAGACTCAAACTTCCTTACTTGATGGGCTGAAGCAGCCCTCCACATCAATCTGCTGAGGTCCTTGTTTGGAAATTTAGATTGAAAGTTGCTCTTCAAATGTCTTATGCAAAATCGATAAAAGACTCGAGACTCTTGAAATCGCCGCAACTCCAGCAAACTAGTCAAGATTCCTTTTGCCCTATCAAATATAACACATACATCTTGTCTACTTTTTATCACATGTGCACTCAAATTTCTAAAGAACCATTTTCATGCCTCTTTTGACTCTTTGTCTACAATAGCAAACGCTAAAGGGAGAATGTTATCATTTTCATCAATTCCAACAGCAATTAATAATTTGATCTCATATTTTTCATAAATATGAGTTTCATCTACTAAAACAACTGGGCGACATATTTGGAATTCATCAATGCATGGCTTGAAAGCCCAAATTACAAATTTAAAAGTTTTTACCTCCGATGAACTATAGACTCTTTGTGTTTTCATTCCACAATTGTTTCATGGTTAAAGTGTTGAAAAACTGCAAAAAAAATTTAGGTAGGTCACTAAATGATTTCTCAAAGTCACCATACACCAATTCAAATGTGCGTTGACGTCCAAGCCATGCTTTTCTATATGTCACTTGATGACCAAATTTTTCATGAACCTTTGAAATGACATCTACCACCAAAAACTTTGGATTTTTCTAACTTGATTTAGAAATAGTGATGCAAACAAATTGGTATTTAGGTTGGCGTGGCCGCTAGAAAGCCTCTCAGTCTCACATTCATGATTTTCAACATATTTTCCTATCTTCCAAAATTTATCTCCAACTTGTCGTCCTCGAAGAAACCACATGCAACCCAATAAATTATAAAACTTATATATCACAACCCATAGACTTTTGGTAGATGTTACCACCTTGAAACTCCTTATTTTTGTGCAAACTCCAAATTGTTACAGCCCTTTTCAGTTTTACTTTACTACTAAAAATCATATCTTTTCTTAAATCTGTTTTTTGCTTCCTCAGACCAAACAGAACAATATTCCATCTCAGATTCACAAGTAGACATGAAAATGTCTTTCTCATTCTCTAATGTCCTGAAATAGGGTATATCATGAGACACACCTTGATCATGATTATGAAGATTTACACCATTTTGAGAAAAATCTCTAATATCATCGATATCTTCATTAGGTTCACTTTCATCACCATCTTTCGGAGTTTCATCTTCCTCCGAACTTTCATCACTAATTTCAGCATTTACATCATTATATAGATCAACGTTGATATCATTATCTCTGTAAATAAAATATTAGTTAAATTCTAGCAAAATTATAAATATAGAAGCTTGTTTTAAAAGCGATAATTTATATTCTAAAAAATTATTTCTTCTATTTATAAGAGATATTTTGTGTATACTGGCAATAAAAATTATCTTATTAAATTGTTAGACTAAAATTTAGTAAAATAAAGATTTGTTGTTTATCTGGCCTCATATTCCATGTGACTATTATCAATATGCATTTGACTACTTGAGTTTTCACCAAATGATTGATGACCATGCATCTACAATTGTTGAAATGGTGGTTGAATAATCGGTTCTACAAAATGAGGTTGTTTGATCGTGGTAAAGCCATAATTTTGAGCCAACAAATTCATGTGATAACCTTGATGATCACTTGAAATACAACATTTTGATCTGTTGATACAGTCTTTACATAAATCTCCAAAACATTTATATCAATCTTATCCACAAATTTTTGAGGTATGAAAAGAAATTGTAACAAAGATTGGTCATTCTCAATTTTAAACTCAATGAACCTTGTATTGTTACCTTCAATTGAACATGGATATTTTCCATAAATATTTATATGAATATTTTCACTATTTGTTCCCATTTTCTCATGCAACAATCCAACCAATTCAACATAGGTAGTTGACGTCGACATGCTAATAATCGTTCTAGCACATTCAGTATACCTAAATCCGTTCATATTCGTAATTATTTCTCAACCCCAATACAAAGCAACCATCATATTATGTTCAAAGTTCGTCATCTTAATCCTACACATAAAGATAAAATATTTTTTAAAACAATATTATTAAATTAGAAAAATAATTTTAAAGTTATAATAAGAACATAACAAAGGATAAACTTGACTTATTTAATTCATACCTGATGAAGTTTTGTGAATATTATTTTAACAATGGGCCACAGAAGTAAAAATTTTGCAGATATATTGGAACATGCAAAATATTACAACAACATTTATTTAGTCACTTTGGTCAGTTAGAAAAATGGAGGAATATGACTTTAACAGAGTGTTGTAATTCATAGTAACGTTTTACAGTTGAATGATTTGATTCCGCCTTTGCAGGATTAGAGTCAGTGGCCCGTGATTGAATTCTCAAAAAACGTACTCTTGAGTAACGTTTTACGCCTAAGACGCTACTCATAGTTACGTTTATGCATTTAACGTCGTCAACCCGTTGTCCGTTGAATTTTTAATATAAAAATACCCTAAAACATTACAATAAAGTATGCTTATACTAATTTTATAAAAAAATTAAAATAATATTATTTTGATGAATTAATTTTAAAAATAGCTCATTTTGATCAAAATTCCAAAGCAAATGGATTAAAAACATATAAAATAAAAAAGAAAGCATATTTATCTACCTAAAAAATAAATAGAAATGAAAAAAATAAAGTAAATAAATACTCATTTCTTCTCTAATTACTTATTCATTTTTTCTTTTATAGTTATCCCTAAATTACTTGTTTATTTTGACAAATAGAAAAATAATTCTTTTTACGTATTATATCCTCAACTAAATGACTAATTACTTAAAAAAAATATATTAAACTGTTCATCTATTTTATAATAAATAAAAATAAAATAATAAATTTATTACGTTATTAATTATTTTTTAATAGGTGTGCAGGGACCGAGGGAGTATTAAATAGTATTAAATTAAAGAAATAGAAAGGAGAAGAAGAGAAGACAAAGGAATCAATAGTCGGCGCCCTTGTCTACGCCGACCAATCATCACAAACCTCATATCATATATATATATATACACACAAAAATAACGCATTACGAATTCTCTCTGCTTTCTTTCTTCTTCCGTTTTCATTTTTTTGTACATCGGAAGATGCTTCATGTTTGATTTCTACTTCGCCGCCGATCGTTTATAGTTTAATTTTTTCTTTTTGAGTTTTAGGTTTAAATTTCAGGGAATGGGTGTGCTGGTTGCGGAGTCTGTGGAAAATCAGAATCAGACTGGTGTAGTTGTTGATAAGAAGAAAAACCGTCGATCTAGACGATCTAAGCAAAATTCTCCTCCAACAGGTATGTTTTTAGTAATCTGATTGTATTGGTATTTGCAGATTACGCCGTTGGAAATTAAATGTTATATGTAAAAAATGTTGAAGGCAAATTGTATGTTGTTATTTGAATTCTTGCTAAGCGATTCTACATGAATTAATCATGCTAGTCTTCTATTTATGTGGTTGTAACCAAACCAAATCAGCTGAGACGTATCTAGGAGTTGAAGTTTATGGGTTCCTATACAGTAGCGGAGCCACCCTGTTCAAAGGGGTGTTAACCTCTTCTGTAGAAAGATTGTGTAAGATTGTGTAATGCAACCATGTAGTTCCTGGTGGTAGGTATATAGATAGGATTGGGTGTTGTTTGGAGATTGTGTATATAGGTGAACCCATGTAGTTCCTGGTGGTATATGGATAGGATTGGGCGTCTTTTGGAGGATATCGTTAGTATGGGTTTCTCCTCTTTTTGGTACACCACTTGTAAATGGCCAAGTTGGCCTTTTATTATCAGTGAATCTTTTACTTGGTAAAACAAGAAGATTGTGTATATACATTATATATGTTCAATCTTCTTCATTTTCTCTTTAGTGAAAATTCCGGTTCCATCACTATTCCTATACTTATATTGACGTCAAGTTACTATATGTATAATAATAACCTGACTAAGAAACGGGGTAATACCATTCGAAGTATATATTTAAACAAAATATATGAATATGTAACCATTTCATTGCACTTATACTAAACGACATGACATGTTTTGAAAATGATCAGTGATTGCATTTTAAAGTGAACTTCTAAATATTTCATTATTAAACCACTAAACAATCATTCAGAAATTCATCATTACAACTATTTTGCAACTCGTTTGTAATATGATTATCACAGAAATAGCTATTTCAATGGATGCAATTACACGACAATTTTAGATCCTTAAGCCCTTCTTACTTTGTCTGAGAGTTGATTTTAAAAACCAGAATTTGGGCAAAGGTGATACTTTTAGCAAGGTTTTTACTCCTCTCAATTCATATTTAAGTGATTTTTAGGGGTTTCACCCATTAAAAATATCAGTTAAGAATATTAGTTAAGTGAATTATTCTAAAAGACCCTATAATATATACGTGAAAAAATGTGAAGAAATTTTAGAAACTTCTTCGGAATTAGTTCAACACTAAATAAACAAGGGTAACATTGAATTTTTCTTTTACGTATTTTGGAATGAATTGGAGAGGTTAAAAATCACTTGAAAGGGAACCGGGGGATAATTTAACTAGTTCTTCTTCAGTTTGATTTTTCATCTGTTGTGTTCAGTTAAAACAAAAAAAAGAGAAGCAGAAGAATTAGTACTCATCGCCTCGTCTGCATGATGTTTTTTAAATAGTAACTGTAGTAAATGTTAAAAAAATGCATTGTATGGAAGCTAAAGTGCAATGAATGTAAGTAAAAATTGAAGTATGCAACAAATGGAAGTAAAAGTTAAAATATGCATAACGGGGATCCATCCCTCGCCGTTTGCAAGAGCAAAGCTGTAGTTGGTTCCTCGCTTACCACGGAAACCAATAGACTGTTTTAGTATTTTAGAGCTTTGGTTCCCAGCTAAATATACTTTAAGTACAGTATTTTCTTAATAAATACCCTACCCTTTGTTATAGATCCGCCCCAAAGAGAAGGTAATGTGTAGAGCCATTAATGTGTGCTTGCTTGTAGATGTGTTTAGAAAATAACCGAGCTTCACTCCTATTTATAAAAATTAAAAGAATTACGGATGATTTCAGAGACTACAGCGAAGGGTTGGCACTGTAACACTAATCTCCCCTTGAATTTGAGATATTACACCCATCTCATTTATTTTCATTCTCTTGTAACAAAACATTTTTAAATGATAATTTCTTTGTTATATTCCACAAGCACACTCGTTGGTTGAACAAAAGGAATATTAGTTATTAGGTTGAAGAATGCTGAATTCTGATATGGAAAAAGGATATCAATTGATATATTTAGTAAAAGTACACTGCTGCATAATTGTGGAGTTCAATGTCTTCTTGAACCCGAAAAGAACAACTTTTAGAACACTGTCACGCTTTGGGACTCTTTTTTTTCAATTCTGGATTGTCTATTCCATTAATTTTGTCTAGTTATTTCCACAAAAGCTTTTGATCTTTTATTGAAAGACATGCCAATCTAAAGCGTTAGGATCACATGAAATATCAAAACGAGAAACCAAAGATAAAAAAATCATTTCTTTTTTGAAGTTCATATCAAGTTGATCCTAAAATGTCCAGTTCATGACAAGGCACCGAATCTATCAAAGCATTGTAAATCAGGAAGTTGATACTTACTATTAACTATAGGAGCAAATAATCGATGGGAAAAATGTATTACAAACTTAGAGGAGGAATTAATGGCTTCATGAATAGGTTTTGAGAGAGGAGACAAGAAGAGTTGTCTTTGATAGGATTCAATGTCATAGGAAGGTAGATTTGGAAGGCATAGAAAATTTACCATATCAACATGTTTAGTTGCAAAAAATACCAAAATAAGGGAGGTGAGTGTAATTGCTCAAATCACAAGGGAGGTCGAATCAAGGCAAAACTGGAGGGAGGTTTGTGATTAGACTGGCTACTCTCCTCGGACCGCATTAATTTGGTGGAAACTAGAGTTTGATGCTAAAGTTGAAATGCATTTGTCTTCTTTTGTGTTGTTTTATGCTAATTGTTTTTCCACTTTATGTTTCTTGCAAGTTATTGTACTTCCTCTTTGATTTCTTTTCTAATGGATTTGACTAGTTAAACCAATATATAATTTATAATGAGGTCTTTAGTGTTGTGTATGTCTTGTTCTTGAGTGGGGAAAACAGTTGAGCTTTTATTGCATGACAGTATGGATCGTGGTTTGATATAGTCTGTCGTTTGTACGTTTCCTCACTTATTTGAGCTTGTACTTGCAACAGCAAGTAGTTCGCTGACTGGCTGTCTTGGGGAATCAAATTTTAAGGGAGGTGTTCCCATCTTGGATCACGACGGATCTAAAGAGTTTTCATTGCCTAGAGCATCAAACATTGCCTTTACTTCCTTGCCCACGATGCGTTTAAATGAACAGTCAGCAGAGACTGGAAGTCTCCCTGTGCAGCTAACATTTTCACCGGGTGTTGGTGGACAAGTATATTCCGGTTCATGCCCAGACTATATTGCTTATGGTGACCAGTCAATTACTTCTTACCCACAGAGGAAATATTTTTCTTCACATTGGCCAGCAGAAGCCGTTCATAAAGCATTGGAGGTCAGCCTTATAACGTGCCTGAAAACTTGTATATTGAAAATGTTAATTAAACGAATGTGTGGTTGTTGAGTGGAAGTTTGATGATATGCTTTTGTTGTCATGCAGAGGGGTCGTGTCTTTAAAGCATTATTTCGTGTCAATGCCCACAATAGACTTGAGGTAATCCATAGTAATAGATTCAATTATCTCTTTGCTGCTCCATTTCTAGTTATGCGTGATTTGGTAATTCTTCTGATGCTTTCATGAGAAGCGTATTTATATAACCCCTGCTTCTCAGGCCTATTGTAAAGTTGATGGTGTGCGAACAGATGTTCTTATTAGTGGAGCTGCAGCTCAAAACAGAGCCGTAAGTGTGGTGTATCTTTTGTCCTTGATTAGCCATTATATGTGTCAGTTTATTTTTTGGTTGCTGAATGTGCCATCTGCAGGATTACATTTTCTTTTCTACAATTTCTTGCAGGTTGAAGGAGACACTGTTGCTGTTGAAGTTGATCCTCCTTCTCTTTGGACTAGAATGAAAGGATATACAGTTAGTGTTGAGAGTTCGGCTTTGGTAGATGATGGTATGTTGGAGTCCGTCAATTCAGACTTCGTCAGAGAGAGTTGCAAAGGGAAGAACAAGGTAGACACAGATTATGAGTTCAGTAGTTCTGGAAATTGTTCTAGCCCCTTGAAAAATGTGTTAGGTTATAGAAGCGGGCAGTCCTTTGGAGACATTTCACATCCTGAAGAAAAGGTACCTGCGGAGAATGATTATGTCAATAGACATAATATGACTGCTCTGAAACCTTCTATGGTTGGGTGCTATAGTGAAATTAATGATGCTATGCATGCAACAGAGAGATTGTCAGCTGCTGTGGATTCATTCCCATCTAAACGACCAACAGGCAGGGTTGTGGCTATCCTTGAGGGGTCACCTCGTCGGGACACTATTGTCGGTTTTCTCAATGTCAAGAAGTGGATGTGGAGTAGAGAAGCTAACAAAAAGGACTTGAAGAAGAATAAATATTTATCGACTGCCGTGAACTGTCAATATCTCTTGTTAACACCAAATGATCCTCGGTTTCCGAAAATGATGGTGCCGTTTAAGAGCCTGCCAGACATCATTTTGGAAAGATTGGAAGCTGGTGATGTGGCAGTGGAGATGGACCTAGTAGCCGCACGGATTGCAGACTGGGCAGAAGAGAACTATATCCCAGAAGCTCATGTCTCTGACATATTTGGACGAGGTGGAGAATTGGAGCCACAGCTTGCTGCAACCTTATACGAAAATGCAATTGATTCTTCAGAATTCTGTCAACAGACCCTATCATGTCTTCCAAGTATCCCATGGGAAATACCAAAAGAGGAGCTTCAGAGTAGAAGAGACATCAGAAAGTTGTGTGTTTTTACAATTGACCCTGCTACTGCCACCGATCTTGATGATGCACTGTCTGTTGAAAGGTTGCCTGACGGTACTTCTAGAGTTGGGGTCCATATAGCTGACGTGTCATACTTTGTTCAACCAGACTCAGCTTTAGATGAAAATGCTCAAGCGAGGTCAACAAGTGTGTATTTGTTGCAAAGTAAATTGCCAATGTTGCCCCCATTGCTCTCTGAGAATCTGGGTTCACTTAATCCTGGTGTGGACAGACTTGCTTTTTCTATTTTTTGGGACATCAATCAGTCTGGGGAATTTATTCAGCGCTGGATTGGCCGCACTGTAATTCAATCTTGTTGCAAGCTCTCGTATGATCATGCTCAGGATATTATTGATGGGTTGCTTGATGATCCAAGTTCTTATAAAGGAGAACATTCTTGGCCAGTGTTACATGGCCTTTTTAAATGGTCTGATATTGTTACATCTGTCAAGAACCTTTATGAAATCTCTAAAATCTTGAAGAAAAAGAGGTTTGAAGATGGGGCTCTGTCACTCGAAAGTCCCAAAATTGTTTTCTTATTTGATGAAGATGGGATACCTTATGATAGTGTGCTCAGTGGAAGGAAGGAGTCAAACATGCTTGTTGAGGAGTTTATGCTTTTGGCCAACAGGACAGCTGCTGAAGTTATAACTAGAGCTTATCCTTCCAGTGCACTATTGCGAAGGCATCCTGAACCCAACCCGCGTAAGCTCAGAGAGTTTGAGTCATTCTGCTCTAAACATGGTCTGAGATTGGATACCACTTCGTCTGGCCAGATTCATAATTCGTTGGAGTGCATTAGACGAGAGCTTGCGGATGATTCTGTGTTAACAGATATTCTTATGTGTTATGCTGCAAGACCCATGCAATTGGCAACTTACTTCTGCAGTGGCGATGTAGAAGATGAAAATGATAGGGGTCATTATGCCCTTGCTGTTCCTTTATACACACACTTTACTTCTCCGCTCCGGCGCTATCCGGATATTCTGGTGCATCGGATGCTTGCTGCAGCTGTAGAAGCTGAAGAGGTGTATCTGAAGCTCAAGTTGTTGCAAAATCCAGATCGTGGAGAAATGAGACGCCAAAGATGTTTGACCGATGTATACTTCTATAAAGATGCAATTGAATCACCTGAAGCTCAAGAAGCATTATCTGCAGCAGCATCAAAACATAAGGCTCCCTCTGCAGAAACTCTTGCTTATATTGCTTCCCATTGCAATGAAAGAAAGTTGGCTTGCAGGCACGTGAAAGATGCTATTGAGAAGCTCTACATGTGGGTACTTCTAAAAAGAAAGGAGGTACGTTAAGTATGTCTAAAACATTCTACTCTTTTACAATAAATGAGGGTTGGAGGTGGCAATTGGTGTTGTGGGATGACCTCTAATTAGTGTGCCTGTTAAAGATAAATGCTAGTTTAGTCTTGACAAGATAAATGGATATCTTGCACTAATATCAAATCTTTTGAGCTTCTTTCTTTTGGGGTGGGTGGGTGGGGTGAAAAAAAGTTAGAGCTTCTGCTTTGTGTTTTCATGCTTACCATCTGCGTTTCTTGATGATAATAAGCTATCAGTGAACCTGAGTTTTTTCACCCAAATTGCTTTATTTGATACCTGAAATACTATCAGGGCTTAGCTGAATGTTTGTAAGTCAAAGATCTTGAAGCTGAGCTTCAGCCATTGGCAAAAGAGTGGGTAATGGCGTGAACTTGGTAATTTTATTTTTTTTTGAATCTAGCAAACACTTAAGGCTTGTTATTTTTTTGAGTGAAGAACATGAAATTCTTTGGAATGACAGCAACTAGTGTGTAAGAAAGACAGTTTAGGGGGGCTTCAACTTTATCAAAAAAAAAAAAAAGAAAAAAGAAAAAGAAAGACAGTTTAGGGGGCTGAATTTACATCCTGAAAGCAACAGAACTCTATAGGAACTTAAAAATTTGTCATGTCATTGAAGCTACTAAATTCATTAGCATGCTGTTTGACTGTAACATCTCTGATCTTGAAGCTGATTTCAGCCATTGAAAAATGATTTGAACTTGGTAGTATTTTGAGAATTTAGCAAACGCATAAGGCTTGTCATATCTTTTGATAAGTAAGGTGGTTTTATATATGAAGCCAGCATCAAGATAGCTGGAGAATTGAACAGTTACAAGCGAAGTTAGCTCTAACTGACTAATTAAACAACTAATGATATTTGGCTACTTATACTTTGAGTGGAGAACATGAAGAAATCTAGAAGTTCAGCTTAGTAGGTTGTAAGAAAGACAGTTTGGGGGTTGAATTTACAGCCCAAAGAGGAAGGTACTGTTGGAGATCCTTGTACTTCATTCTGTGCTGCTAGTCTTTTTGTCTTGAAAGTTCCAATAGCTTTACATGGGAAAGATGTGGGGATCTTGCTTGTACTGTGTAAATTTTTTTAGGATCAAAAGTAGTCCTCTGATAACTTATGTCAATCAAGTTTCAAAAATGAGAATGACAGGATAATAACAGCATTTGTACTCTCTAACAAAAAAAAAAAGGAAAGAGGTTTTGTACTGTTAGTTGTGCTGCAAGCTATGTTGGGTGTGGCATGGATTTCGAAGGACCTAATCAACAGAAGTTGCAAGGTATCTATAAAAAGGCGCAATAGCTCCCCATAGGGAAGATGAGAGGATTACAGAACCTGATTATTTATATAACTTTTTTCCGTGCTATTTATTGGAATTTTCAAGATGCATAGTCCTTTCACCTTTGACCACTTATCTTGACTTCATCCTTGTACATTATCAATTTTTCAAGGACACGAATAGTCCTTTGATTTTTTCAAGGACAATAATAGTCCTTTGAATTAGTGTGTTATCCTCCATGCAGATATTGTTCTCAGAAGCAAGAGTTATGGGTTTGGGACCACGATTCATGTCAATATACATCCACAAGCTTGCTGTAAGTTTGTTACCCTGATTGATTGATCCATTTATTATTTACAATCCAAAAGTTCCCTTGAGGACCAGTTTTCTCTGTTGGATCCCAGCAAGTTGTTCATTCCTTCCGTCTCTGTCTTGTTTATACTTGGTATGTATATCATGCGTTATTCTCTGAATGTCTTGTTTATATGGTTTTGTACACTTTCAGACTGAACAGCGAATATATTATGATGAAGTTGAGGGACTGACTGTGGAGTGGCTTGAGGCTACTTCAACATTGGTACTTAGTCCGTCTACAAATAAGCGCTTTAACAGGAGGGGTAGTCCAGGGAAGTGCAGATCTCTTGAAGAAGTAGCACTCATTTTTAGCCCATGTGAACTGAAACAAGAACTGGATTTGTGTGGACCAAATGATCAGGAAGGGAGCGGTGTGTTACAAATCGGAAATGCTTCAAAATCTTGTCTTCCTGGTATACCAAAGATTGAACCTGCTGTTTTCCCTGTGACTCTGCGACTTCTTTCAACAATCACTGTTGCTCTTCACGCTATTGGAGGAGGGTATGGACCCCTTGATATTGGGGCAAGGCTGTTTATTAGTTCATATTTCAAATAACCGAGCCTTTGTGTGAATATTAATCTGGTTAAATTGAAGTTGGAAGTGTGATATCTTGGAAGTAAGTGCAACTCTGGTGTGTAGATACCAAGGTAGTTTATAGGTTGAGTAGAATTCAGATCTTCGGATTAGATTGCCCGATGCGTATATAGCAAGGGCTCAATGCTGGACTGACATCTAATAGGATGTGTAGATAAATGGGGTCTTCTATATAGTGGCTGTTTTTACCAAAGCTACCTTTAGGATATGGTCCTTATTTTTGTTGGCCGTCTCCTTCCTATATAAGTTAAGGCGACTCTGTTGCATTGACATTCTGATGCTCTGATGCCCAATTTCCGAGACGAATTTCGGTTTAATGTTTTTCTCCTAAGTTTCTGCTGGACTAGGACCCATTGTTTTTGAAATTGGGAGTCCTTGACAGTTCTACTTTTTTGTCTGGTCATATTTTGGGCTGTAATTCGTGGCTACACAATTATACTATACTTTCTCTTCTTATATATCTTGAAAGATTCCTGCGTAGGTAATATGTCAATATTTTCGGTCATTCAAGTTGCTCGTGTCAATGCCCAGTAGGGAATGTTTTGAGTGTGGTGACACTAAGACATTGTGACAAAAATTCAAGCTCAGTCGGGGTGGTTTGCATCACGGTTCTCAGGCTTTGGTTCTAAGACCACACGAATACTGACCCTTAGAAGCGGTGCACTTAAGTGACATAAGTGGTTTCTATTCCTGACAAGGTGGCAGTTGTGAAGGTTCATAGTCTAAGGGCGATCGTGCCTAGTGTCATGGTTTTTGGGTATGCTAGACCGCTAGAGGCAGTATTGCTACTCTATTACATGTATTATTTTTTATTTTTCATTCTTCGATTGCAATATTATTTGACTTAGGATATATTGATGTTTATGTGTTCGCATACTTTCCTTTGACTCTGAATATGTTATGTGACTTATTTCTACTCTTGTTAAGGATTTCATAGCAGTATATTGACTTATGGCTTGCAAATATGTTGATTTGACAATACGCTCCTTTACCTAATTAGGTTATTTTGTTCCTAGGTGATTCAGTTGCCCAAAATTTAATGTAATAATTAGAACTTATGTAAAAGTAAATATAAAATAAAATTTTAAAAATTATATACTCTGTTTTACAAATTAAGATCTGGTTCTGTTTTAAAATTAAGATTTGGTTCGACTTGACACGGAGTTTAGAGTATGAAGAAACTTTTTTAATTTTGTGATGTTAAATTAATAGATCAAATGTACAAAATTGTGATTTGATCATATGGAACGAACTAACATATAATCAGATTTTTTCTAATATCAAATTTAATGAACTAAATCATCAGTCAATAATATTTTTCCAATTTAACTCAATTTATGGTTTAGTCCAATTTTCGAGTTGATTTTGTACAACGCTTAACTAACGAGAGAGATGAGAGGAGTGGGAGGGCCATTGTTATGCATCGGCGATCTGCTGAGTGACGTTGGAGAAAGCGATGCCGGCGGTGATCAACTTCCGTCGCACCCAATCAATACACCTCTACCGGACTTCAACTCCAGCCTCCAACCCTCCGATCTAAACAAGCTTTTTCAGGTTCTCTTCCACACAACGTCACACTCTCTATCTTTATTCATTCTTTTTATCACAATACTAAATTTTTGCTTTCTTTTATGATGAAGTGATTTAGATTCAGATCTCAAACCAATTATCGACTTGTTGATATTGCATATATTGATTTTCTTCTCTATTTTGTTTTATTCATAGTTATTTTTGCATTTATTCTGAGTGATGTTAGAGATATAGTGCGCTCTTGTGAATGTTGAGATAATAAAGTAAGGTTTTACTTGTGCCTCCTATAGTGATGAGAAGTCAATTCGTGTTCAGAATGTGTGAGCAGAAATTTTAGTACTGCCATAAATTTTGAAGACACTAATGCTTTGGAACTGTTATGAAGTTAGTATAAAGTTTGCAGTAGATAATATGAATTGCTATGACAAAAACCGCAATACTATACTTTGGGTGATATAAAGAGGTAGTTATCTTCATGCACCATAATGCATTCTCGGAAATTACAATGTGTGTGCATTTTCCACTCTATTCAGTGTTGCAATTCTCATGTAAGTGAAACTAATGTGTTCAAAATCATTTGCTTTCATACTGCTGCAACTAGGTTTTGGCAATTTTGTTCTCCTATGGTGATTAAGGGCTACGATTTGTCCTACAAGCGTCTGGTTCTTGATGATGAAAATTAGGCTATGACAGGAGGATAAACATAAAATTACTGCAAGGGGAGTTTTTTGACACATCAAAACCCCCGTAGTAGCTTGCCTAAACCTACAGTCTGAGTATTGTTAGCAATTGTGAAGTCTTAATAGAATATGGTGAAACAGTGAAGTATGTTTTATTCACGTTTTTTTCCCTACATCAGCCAGCCTTAGGATAGTTTGCTCCTTAACTGGGGAAGTTTAATTCATCCACCATACACCTTGGCATTTATTCTTTTGGAACGGAACTGTCTGCTTTTAAATGACCTCCGTTAGTAGCACTAGTTGGGTATTGTGTAATGTTTGGGCGTTCATTTTTCTTTCTGAATGCACTGGTAATATTCTTCCTTTGGATGTTAAGTCACATAGCAAGTTAATATTTTGCTTATTGCTTAGGAAAAGTATGAGCAGCTGAACAAGGCACTTGCTGGCACAGATCATTCATGGACGCATCTCACACTGGAGGTAATACCCGTAATAGAAGTTGATTTCATATGAGAAGTTATAGAGGGTACGGGATACCTCAATAGGGCATGAGACAGAATGAATTTTTCATTTTGGTCTTTGGGATCTTAAATATTTCTATTCAACCTTATCTAGCGCTGGTAGTTATATGTACCAAATTGAATCCAGTGGCATTGTGATTTGCAGCATTCACATCCTTGACATGGTGTAATGATTGTATTGTTTATACTCTATGCATCTGTAATTGCCAAAATAGGTAAATGGGTGGCGAGCAGATGGAGTTGTTGGTCACACAATTCCCTTTTTATATATGACACGTTGGATCAGCCCCATTTTAAAAATACCTCTAAAAAGACACTTAAATCTGTTTTACTTAATGAAAAACAAAACAAAAAAGACTAAATCTGTTCTTATCCAAAAATTTAAAAACAATTAAGAGAGAGAGGGACTCTAAACTTATATCTCAGAATGTTTTTTTTTTAAAAAAAAGTTGATAACACTGTATTCCTCAGCATTAAGGATATGGATGTACTGGAGACCTTCAAAAGAAGCAAAAGAGAATAGGCAGAAGTTACTTACAGCGATCCTAACAAATCTACTAATTCATCTATTTCTATCTTTTTACATCAATAATAAAAAGATACAATACAATTCCATTTAACTTTATGAATAGAATTAGACCTATCCACAAAGCTTCTGCTATTTCTCTCTTTCCATACATTTCACCATATGCAGTGTGTCTGTGTATGTTTTCACTTGATACGTTCTTGTTTTTTATTGCATTCTAGCTATGTACTGCACTGGAGACTGCAAACAAGTTGGTTCACTCGACCAATTCTAATGTTGGCATGTTGAAAGATAAGGTTGAGGAGCTTTGGGAAGTCATTAACAGAAGAGACGCAACTATTGAAGCGGCAAAAGCCTTTGAAGGCTCTCCAAAACAACCTCAGAGCAGTTAGTGAGGATGTCTGATCAATTACCAAGTTGAAGGTCAGCAGTCTTGCTTTGCACTGGACTTATCACTTCTAGCTTTTACAAGGACATGTTTAGCCTGTTCTTGCTGTAAATATGCTTGAATTAAAGATATTGGTACTGGCAATGCTTAAGCTGCATTTGCTGCACCTGCTTCCCGGTCGTCCCTTGCCAAAGCTTACATTTTATTTTGTTACTTATGAAGTCATTTCACTATGTACGCCTTGGTACTTCTGTAATCCTTGTTCTGACTATGTGTAGTGTAGGTTTGCCTTATGCTTAAGCAGTGATAGATCTCATAGAATCCCGTTATGATAGAAAGGATATTCTTCTGGCACTTTTTAAGTATTTTTAACAGCACCTTCTTGGCGCTACATTAATAATACACTAACCATTTCTCAAAAAAGATGGATTTCCTTGTGTAAAGGTAGAAGGCTTTGCTTGCTTTTCCCTATCAGTATGTAAAGCTTCTTCTGATCTTGTGAAGAACTACAGTAGTTAAAAAGGCATGCATGAAGTGCTGGTCATTGGTTTTTTGACGTACTGTAAATAGAACCTTCATTGATATATACATTGGCTATTAATTTATTTATTTTTATATGCAAAAACCATCCACCCACCCACATAGAACCACCAAGTCCATTCCTTCTGAATGCAGCTTTAAGTAATCATACCAAGACCTTCTATAACTAGAAGGGGAGGTAATCTCCTTGTCTTAAACCCCCTCTCCTTCACATGGAATTAGTTCTTCAGGATGATGGAGAATTTGATTGTGGATAGAATTGATCCATATTCCAAACCTTATTTGACTTGGTATGTTTATTAGATATTCCAGTTGAAATTGTATAAGGCCTTCCTTATCTTCTTTTTCCTCATATCCGAACACAATTGCCATAATATTACGGCAATGTTTCTTCCTTTAATGAAGGTGAGCCATATGCAAATCCTTCAGCTCCAAAGCACCATTTTCTTGGGAAAGCTATGTATGTGTAAAAAGCACTAAAACTTTTTTAAATTTTAGGCCAAAAATTGTAGTAGCAGTTGTTCTCAGGGTATAGTACTGCTAACCAATTTTGGTCTCCCTAGAAAGTGCCTTAGCCTCTTTTTGTCCTCCTTCAGCCCTTTCCTGCTCCATTTGCTCTCCAACACCTTACATAGTGTCACAAGTATGTATATCCATTTGTGTTCCTATAACTAGCTTGATCTTCTGAATCCCAAGTCTCCAAACGCGGTACAACATGAATCATGACAGTGGATGAGATAGACTAGGACCCTTATAAGATGGAAAAAATGATCAAAACATAAACGACAAACTTAATTAAAAAGGTGCTAATGTTCTTTTGATTCAGTGATGGATCCCTTGATGCAGAGGCAGCAGCCTCAGTATCACTGCTTAAATCAATAACATAATTTCATTTTTCATTTGTTTCAGACATGACACGACATTGACCAACTCCTCAAGAATGTCATAAAGAGTTGTCAACGGATGAGTATCCATTAACATTCGCTTCACACAATTGATTTCTATTTGCTTTATCATACTCAAACATTAGCAACTCGACCTCCGATTTCAGATCCTTAAGCTTATTACGAGTTTTCTTGTACAAAATATTATGATTGATCGGAGACTCATATAACGACTTACTAGTAATCTTTTTTAAAGGGGTTCTATCCATGTTTTTCTTTCACTTTTGCTTGAGCTGCTTGAGGTGGGATGCTGAATCCCTTCAAAAACAATTACTTGTGAGCCGTGACATGGGTCTCCGGTCAATCATAATATTTTATACAAAGAATCTCTTAATAAGCTTAAGGATCTCACATCGAAGGTCGAGTTGCTAATGATGAGTATGATAAAGTAGATAGGAGTCGTCGTGTGAAACAAATGTTAATGGATACTTTATCCGTTGGCGGCTCTCTTTGACATTCTTGAGGAGTTGGTCAGTGCCGCGTCTGAAACAAACGAAAGGGGGAAATTCTATTGTTGTTTTAAGTAGTGATATTGAAGCTGTTGCCTCTGCATCAAAGGACACATTAGTGAATCAAAAGAGTAACTAGCACATTTTTATTTAAGTCTTATGTTTTGATCCTTTTCTCTTTCTTACATTTGCTCTCCTTTATCTATCTCATTAAAGTTATTATGTTGTTCCCTGTTTTATTTTACTTTTTGCAAGACAATTACCCATACTAAGAAGGTTCATTTGATACACCGAATATTTCATGAGGTGAGATATCCCATGGAATTAACACTTGTGTCAATCTTGTATATTTAAATTTTATCGACTAAAACGAAATAACATTTGCGACCATATCAAAATGGGTCCTTTTCTATCTCGTGTTAGCTCAAGAAAATGAGTTTATTGATGATTAGAAATTTTGCTGCTACAATGAAGACTTCTGCCTTGATGTTGCTGTGATTCCTATGTGTTAATTTGTTTAAATTTTCAGTAAATGATAATTATCGTGGTAATATCAAAGTTTTGGAGGAAACAAACAAGTAAATTTTGAAATAACATTCTTGATTGTAGATATAATTTTTCATGATTCTACGACATAATAAAATTTTAATTGTATAAAGAAATTAACAAGTTTCTAAATGAGGATAACTTAGTAGCTTTTGAATAAAAGCACAAATCTATTCGTTGTTATTTATGATTTTGAACTGTTGATATTATTACAAGTGTATATATTGAATACAAAGCTTATTGATGACTGACATTTTTACTCTTTTTTATGGATTTAGAGTCAGATTATGATGATGTATCATGAAAATTGTTATTCTATTTGTGCAATGTAACTGGTATGAGATTGGATCGGAGAGGAAGTGAGTAGTGTATACGCAATATATGCATGATCATATCATCATCTTCATAATATATTTGTTGAATACATTGACATAATTACATAAGACATGACATAATAACAGTTTATCGAAAATATGATCTTAAATAAGGGAATGTGATTGTCGCGTATTAGGATAGAATGTTAGTAGACAGTGAAGCGTCGTCTTGCTTCTCTAGAGATTTAGGTTTGGTAGTATTTGTTGTAATATTAGACTTAGGCATCATTTGTTTGCACTTATGGGGGTCTGAATCTTAATCAATTAGATTTGCCTCATTTGGTATGTTTATTTTTTATGACTGAATCTTAATTATTTAGTTCATTAAGTTTGTTTGTTTTATTTCCTTATAAGCCTCTTAATGGGTCTGAATACATGTGAATGAATCAGATCTGTAACACGATCTCAACACCATTCAGACTCAAAAATATGACTCCTAATCTTAATTCAACTACATCACAACAACTCATAAAATGTTTTTCTTATTTAATTAATGTTAATTACATGCTTACCGTTGTAATTTCCTATATTCTTACTAAATATACATCTTTTACTTTCATAAATTAACCAATACATTGGAATTGATAAACACTTCATGATAAAATATTTAGCATGGTTTCAGAAAAATAAGAAAGTATTATCATTTCATCGATAACAATAATAAATGTCCATTATAAAATAAAATATTTTCATAAATTATATTATTACTCTATATAAACTATTTTACATTGCATTATATTAGATTTTCAAAGTTTTTGAGTGCAAAGAATAGTCATATTAATTATGTAACTTAATGTTAAATTCTTAATAGATAAATCATATTACCTTGTTACGATAAGAATGTTCAAAATATTATTTTCTATAAAAAAAATTATTTTACTAAAATGAGGTTTTTATAATATTTTATTGATACAACGTTAAATTTCATATTTGCATTCATATATTGAAAATAAACAGTCTCAATAATTCAATATTCAGAACAACGTTTTAATATTCAAATGTTTATTTAGATTTACATATCTAGATCTTTCTGCATATATTAATATTTATATGTGTATTTAGATTTTAACGTCTTAATCTTAATGAAAACAAATGAGACCCTGATTAGCTCACTTATTTGCTGTTGTTCCTTTCCTAAATGTACTACACTACTTTTCTTATTAATTCTAATATTTTTTTCACTATTATTTTCCCTTTGCATAATTACTTCAATTTATTGCCATTTAACCGAATAATATCCTTCAAAAAATAACCTACCTCCATAAAGTCTGGATAAAGTTTGCATCACTCTATGCAGTAATGTTTCCTTATTAATTCCTTCAAAAAAAGTAAAGTCATTTTATATTTTAATATTATTAATTTAGTTTTAATAACATGCTTTTATAACCACAAGAATCTCATAACCTACTTAAAATTACAAATTTTAAAAGTTTTTTTTCTTATATCGAATCAAATACTATAAACTGAGACAAATAAAATAATAAACAGATTTACCAAATCTTTTGTTGTCAATGGTTATTTTTGCAACATATCTTGCCAACTCATAAAAGTTGACAAGTTCCCAAAATTTGTAAAAGTTGTCTTGATGAGATGCATGTGGGGTGAAAAGTGTTAAATCTAGAAAAGATGAGGGAAGAAAATTTGGTTATTTGTGAAATGGAAAAAAAAAAAAAAAAGAATCTACCCTCAATGGAGTAAGACATGAAAATAAAGTTCATCATTTTTTTTATAATAATATTAGGACAATAGATGTAACAAATATATATTTTATTATATGGTAGTTTCATTAAAGAAACCCACCTTCCATTACCTTAGCATGTGCTTGCATGCATGAAAATAATTAAAACCCCACATATACACTTTTTTGTTTCACTAGAATTCTAGATACCATATCTCTAGCTACTTTTCTAATTTAATAGATAATAACATCTATTTTAATGAAAATATCTTTTCATAGGTGTTTGTGTTTGCTATATCTCTACTTCTTTATTTCAATAGATAACCTTTACTCAATCTCATCTATCTATTTTAGTAGGTAAAACTTAGTCGTATGAATGTTTACATCAAACTAATAAATGTATATTGTATGTTTAAATTTTTTTTTCAAGTTAATATATGTATGTCGTGTATTTAAATATATTGTCCATTTTACTTCATTAAGTCACATAATAATGAAGATTGCATTGACTTAGTGTAAAAGTCCGTTGCGGGTAAGTTTTTTCCATTTTTAGTTCAGTAGATAACATCTTATATTGCTCTTTCATTGATTTTTTAAAGTTACATAGTACCAATTACAGGTGGAAGGTGGATGATATTTCGTAAAATTAATTAAAGTGTAAAAGAGTTAATCGGGATATAACGATCATAAAAAAAAGTTCTTTCTTAAAATATATTTAACTAAAAAGGTAATTTTACTATATTAAGCTTAATTATTTTAATCTCAATTTAATACTCTCTGTGATTCAAAATAAGTAATTTTTTAAGGTGTTGCACATGTCTTAAAAATCAATTAATTATGTCACTTGACAAAAATCACAAGACCTAATGATCTTATTGTAATAATTAATGGTTATTCCAATATTAAAATAGAATAAAAATTCTAGAAGTGAGTAAGACGTGAAACAGCAATTGGTATTAGCATAATTTCCCTTTACTAAATTGTGGAAAATGAAAAAAAAAAAAAAGGAAATATCATGGTTTTGAAATTAATATATACAGAAGAAGTACTATGGAATCTTTAATAATTCAATTTCTTTTCTAATTTAATCCATTAAGTTTTTTCAAATTTTAAAATGTCAGTACACTAGGCTCTTCTTAATTTATAAATTATTAGTAAACTATTTCAAATCTTGAACAATGAACCAATTACTTTTAGATATAAACCTCAAATCAAATGAAGGATATTTACTCGTTATATATTTTCTTTACCAAATGATGTCTTGTCATAGAGTAAATTATTCTCTCATTTACCCTAATAAAACAAACTTAATAATATTTACTCGAGATTTTTTTTGGTAACCAAATAAAAGACGTACACTAATTTTGAGGAACAAAGGTGTAAAGCAAAATTCATGCACATTGACAAAAAATTCTATTATCAACAAACAATTTTTTTTATAGCCAATTAAAAGCAAACCAAATCTTTATTTGAAAAGTTGGTTTTGACCTTTGAGTTGAAAGTTAAAACTTTTGATAAGTTTTGAGTTTGAAAGGCTAAGTTGTTAAGAAAGTGGTTTATGGTATCTTTTGGAGTTTCGAGTGTCGAAATTGGAATCTGTCGATTTCATCAGCCCCAAAATATGAAATCTAATTTGTGATAGTTGTCGGTTTAGTTTTCGAGATTTTTTGAGGATTTGAGGTCCTAAATTGTCAAATTGAGGAATTTAAAGTTCGGATACTCGGATGGGGATTCCGAGAGTTTAGTTAGATTCGGAGGATAATTTTAGACCTAGGCGAGATCTTGATTGATTTTTGAGAGTTCTCGAGTTTGTTTTAGCGTTTTTAGAACTGAGTTGGTTTCTTGTGATTTTCACATATATCCGGTCAAGGAAGCCTCAGATTCATGTTTTGACAGTTGTCGAGTATAATCAATTTTCATATATGATTTTAAGTTGGCTTATTTTTCTGTGTTCTGGTGCAATCCTGAGTGTTGGCGGAGGATAAGGGGTGAGAATCCCACATTCGTGGAGTCTCCACTCACGTTCGCGGGAGGTCAAGGTGTTGACCTCCGCGTTCGCGGAGGACCCCTCGCAGTGTTAAATCCAAATTTGAGGGCTTCTTCATTTTTATTTTTGGAGCTTTGAGAACTTGGTAGAGGCGATTTCAATCAGGCTTTTTAAGATAAAATGGTTGGGTAACATTTCATAATTCTAAATCTTCGATTACCCATTATTATTATTATTGAATTTATGAGTTTAAAACAAGATTTTGGGTTTGAACTTGAGTTTTAAAGTAAAAGTGAGTTATGAACTGATTTTCAAGTCTATTTTCGAAATAGATTTTTTCCTAATGAATTCCTAGAGCCTTGAATAATGTTTTCAAGTATTGTTTTTCCGGGTTCAAATCGTAACTTTAGAACTGAGTTTTTTGTGTTGATTGATCCATCATTCAAGGGAAATGTTGTGGGTGTTGTTGTTTCCGAAAAGTGATTTTAAATACCTGTTTATTTATAGATTGTATGGCTTCGAAAGTGATTTGGAAGGGAAAACTCAACTATTGAAGTGATTGTTGATTGATTTAAGACGAATAAATTCCTAATCCATATATTTTAATTGGAATTTGTATGCTTCCTCTGTTGATTGCATGTTAGAGTAATCGGAATGAGGTGAATTTATAACATTTTTCACATATGAAGAAAATGGTATTGTCAACAATATATGTTGTACTATGTCTTCTGGAATGCAGCCAGGGTGACAATCGAACGGATTAGATTAAATTTGAGCGGAGCATAATGGGTTAAGATAACAATCAGGTCTAGATCAATTCAATTCAAATTTGTTTGGTTTAAAATGGATTAGGTAATGGGTCATATAGCAGGTTAAGATCAACTTCTTTTTTACTAAGATTAATTGTTTTACTTGGTCTTTTAAAATATTTTACTATCTAATAAATAAAATTTTGTATCATGACAATATAACATATCAAAGTGAAAATAAAATAAAATACTTTGACAAGATTTTTTATGAGCCACTTTGGATGAGTCCGGAGTCTAAAGAGTATAAAAAAAAAATTAAAAAAAAAATCGCTGCCTAGGTAGCGGTTTTCTAAAGAAAAAAGTTTTTTTGTAGAAAAAATTGAAAATCGCTGCTTAGGTAGCGATTTAAAAAAAATTCACATTTTGCAAAATCGTTGCTACTGCAGTGATTTTGCTTTTTCCAGTTGAGGAAATCGCTGTTGTTCCAGCGATTTTGCCATTTTTGTTAATATAAAATTTTATATACCGTTTTGGAATTTTTGTTAATATTTTATACCCTTTAGGCTCCGGACTCTAATTTGAATTGCATATCAATTTAATTTTTAATGGGTTAAAATAAATTGAATTAAGCTAATAAATGAGTGTATTAATAAGCCACTCTTACTTAAATTGATTAGGCGGTTGGACGGGCTAGATTGATTTTATTACTCCTAAATGTAGCTCTTTAATTTATGTAAAAATTAGGCAAATGACATACTGTAAATGATAAATTACATTTTATCCCTATAATATCGATATTTACCAAAAATCCCTTATTTTTAAGAATTCTGGATACTTTATAAAATAGAAATGATACTTAAATATAAATGACTGAATATTTTTTTTTCTATAACTGTTATAGCTAAAATTTGAGTATCTTTTCATGTGTTGGACATGAAATTTAATGTATCAAAGAAATATATTTTAAATTTAATATTTCGTTTATATATATAGTTTTAATTAGTATTTTGTAAGTATCATGTTAACCTGTTTTTTTTATATGTTAGTATAAGATGAATTGTATTAAGTATCTTTTCAATCTTATCATGATTTTTGAATATATTTGTTAGTATGTTCAATTAATTTTATTAAGTATCATTTTTTGGTGATCATGATAGAATGATTCTTTGTTTTATTTTTACTTATATTTCGTATATATTAAGGTATCAAATAATAGTATATGTGTATCATACTGTCATACATCTGTTATTTAAGTATCATATTTATATAAATTATTGATAAGTATATAAAAATTAAAGTATCTAATTTAAATTGTGAATTTGAGTATCTTTTTATGTGTTGGACATGAAATTTAATGTATAAAATTTAATTAGTATCATTGGGATAAAAAAAAGGATTTTTGTAATTTAATACATCAGTAGGGAATTAATGAAATTAAATAAATTAAAGTAGTATATTTTAGTAATTTTTCCTTAATTTATTCAATTACAACTAGAACAAACAAGAAAAATATGATCTGGTCGAATTAAAGAAAAAAAAATTCACCTATGGACTGATTTTGATTATGTGTGGACAAGATATAAAATTTTATAATTAAGCTTTTTGGAGAATTTAAAATTTCATGTCATGATTTTAAATTATGAGACAAAATCACATGGTTAAATTTAATGTGTGCACAAATTGAATTAAATCAAAAAATCTAACTAAATCAAACTGAATTTTTATTTGGATTGTTTTTTTTTTATTAGATTTTGAATTAGTGATTTACTTTGTTTGAGTTTTTGTTGGATTGGAATTTAGAAAAATAAAATTTTGAAAAACTAAAATAAATTATGTATGTATATATATTCAAATTGCAAATATAAATTTAATTGTATTTCTGATTATTGACATAGCCGGAATAATCGAATAGAAAAAAATTAAACCGAAAAGAGAAAAATCAAATCAAATCAAATTTACTTTGATTTTAATTGGTTACACTTCTTCAAAATCAAAAACCAAAAAAATCAAAATAAATAGTATAAAATCAAATCAAAAAACTGAATACACACCCCCTCATTCAAACACCTACTTATTTTTAAATTTTACTCTCATTTTATTCACATCATTAAAAATTTAACATATTTGAATAATATACGCTACTTTGTAACATAATTCAAACTAATTTAATTGGTTGACCTAATAAGCAAATTTTTGGCTAATCAAGTTTACCAAAAGAAAAAAAAATTGCCTAAACAAATATGTGTGTTGTAATATCTTTGACAAAACAAACATTATGCCCCCTTCATCTTATTGTGAAAAATACTCAAATTAAATGAACAAAGGTAGATAGGCAAAAAAAAAAAAGCATAATACATGAATATGACGCTTAATTTAGTTTCAATGGATAATTATTCCCTCCAACTTTGAGTTTGTACAAGTAGACACTTAAACTTGTATAAATTTGAACAAGTAGACACACGTATTCTACATTACATAATACACGTAGGACGTCACTTAGGACACAAAATTGCCCCGTAGGTTGTCACGTAGAATGAATGTGTTTATTTGTTCAATTTTATATAAATTTAAGTGTCTACTTATACACACTCAAAGTTAAAAGTCATAGTTGTCAACGAACGACAAGTGTTGAGTTTAATACACATTGGAATCTTCTTTTTTTGAAAAATGTGAAATGTTTTTGTATAAAGAAGCAAGCAAAATTTCATGGTGTAAAGATACTTCATGTCTTGTCACGTTGCTATGTTCAACATATGTGTGACATGGTCATGGGGATTTGATCACCAATAAACCACTTGATCTACTAACGGTCAGAGCACATAATTTTATTTATATAAAAAAAAAAAAATATTATTGAAGATATATATCTTATCTTATTATATATGTTGAATGTGTGTCTCTTATTATTGTGTCTTGGTAAATAATTAATAAATATATTGAAATAGATATCTTAAAACTTTTAAGTACATGTACTTCACACATCAGCCTAATGTGGAGTTTTTTGGACAAGAATTTTCACTCTACTACCACCAAAACCCCATAGTGTTTGTCTCTATTATAATTTTGTGGTGTGTTTGGTATCGAGGGGGAGTGTTAAATAATTGAAAAAAGGTTTAAAATATTATTAAATAATTTAAAATAGATTATATTTCAGTTCAAAATTATTTTTTTCATCAAATTATTAGGTCAAAAGTGTCTTAATTAACGTAAGTTTTTAAATGTCATGTGGATGTTACATTGCACGTCAATAGGGTTCCACTGACACTTATGCTAAACAGAAATGGTCAAAAATATCTTTAAACTATTCGAAATAGCTCACGTTTACCCTTAAACACTACGTCAAAAATGAGCTTTATCGACAATTAATTAACAAATTACTGCTAAATATGTATTTTAGCGGCAATTAGCACTCTTTGTATGTGTCACTAAAGACTTTAGCGACATCGGATCTAATGACAGTTAACTAATACCGATAAAGACTTTATCACTCTTTATTAATGTGTTTATTTATTGCTATTAGAAATTATTTTTGTTGTAGTAAAACTATATTTCGACTCAAAACTACTCTTTCCGTTAAACAATTTAGTCTAAAGTACGCTTCATATTAACAAAAGTTGTTAAATATCACGTTATATGCCAAACACACTCTTACTATACTACTAAATAATCGTTGCAATTTATAAGTTGAACACGTTACCTGCCAGCTGAATGGTTAATAGTTATTCCAACAAAATGATGTCTACTTCTAGCAAAAGGATATTGTGGTCCTCATTAAATATTCACTTTACATTTTTAGTTTTCCACCAAAACCATGAATTAAATTGAATTTATTATTTTTCCTACACATAATGCATTTATATATCAAAGTAATTACTGAATTATACCATTTATAATAATAATATATTTGTCAAAAGGTTATTCCATCTTTTAGCTGCTTTCACATGAACAATAATCAGATCTGAATCTAAAAAAAAAAAGAAAGTTACTCCATTTTCAAATTAAATTTCTCAGTTTAGCTTTGTGTCCTGATTAAGAAAAGGGGTTAAAATTATAACTTACACTTATTTTCTAAATCTCATTTATTAATTTAGGTTTAGTTTACCAATAAAGGTTGTGGTCAGTAGAAATAAACACAAGAAGTAGTCGAAGAAGGTTCGACATCTACTATATATGCATATAAAATTATTTTAACTATGTATAAATAATATAATTTTTCATCGACGTTCCGCCCCTGAATGTGATAAAATAGTAAGTACTGTTTCATCTTTAACTAGTCGAAGTTTTTATTGTACCCCCAACATGGGATCGAAAACCCGATGTAGACTTCTGAATATGAATTCAAATTAATCAAATTTCAAAGTAGATATCAAACATAGATCGAAAAATCAAAAATTTAGGTTTATCTTGACCCACTATTTTAACTGGTGAGTGATATATATGAATGATGATGTCGTAAGAAGTAAGACTACACTTTAGTCCAAGCACAATAATGCTTTACTTGCACCCACTAAAGAACACCTATAATATGGTCATATTGCATATTTTTTTTATATCTGAATTATTTGTATAACGATAAGAATATATATAAGTCATATATATATATGAAAAAAGGTTTCATTCTCATATTAATGATATACATATGGTGAAGGACATTGATTATATACAAGTTACAATTGTGGTTTTAAGTAAAAAAAACACTTTGAAAGCAAAATTACACTCAACCGCCGGCTACATTTTGCTTACCGGGGTGGCCTAAAACCATAGTAAATTTACATTTACCAAACTATAGAAAATTTTAAAAAGGGATTTGAATTGTTAGCTAGTAGTGTCACAAAAATTTTCATTCATTTGGTTTTGTACTGCTTTGATAGCAGCAACTCTAGCAGCAGTGGCAGCTCTGTTCGCAGCGGTGACTGCATTTTTCACTTGTTCATCTACTCTCCGTAGTTTTATTGCGTTTTCTGCTGCTTTCCTAGCAGCCTGTACATATCAAACATCGACGGATCAGCATACGCGTATGCATCAACAGGCTAAGGTTAAATGTCGCGAAAATTACCTGAACAGCTCGAAGGACAGCATCAGTTAGTGGGGGAGATGGAGTTTTCAAATTGCCAGAGTCCCATTCCCCACATCTAGTGTCACCATTTCTAAATGTATACATTCCGAAACCTTGCTTTCGACCTTCATGCCATGACCCTTCATAGCAATGCCCGTTTGCGAAATGATACACACCAAAACCATGAATCTTGTCTCCGAAATATTCACCTGCATAACGATCCCCGTTCCTGCATAACATAACATACATTGAACGATCTCCGTTTACATAACTTTATGACTCAACCAATTCATCAAATGAAACATTCAACTATCTCCGTTTTTACATAACCTTTCATCAAACGAGACATGATATTGCATTTTAGGAAAGCATGATCTGATCCGTAGCTAACAAACAAAATTATGTTCTTGATCTATCCACTAACAAACAACAGTTTAACAGTCCAAAAATAGTAAAGCAAGAACAAAATGATAATAGAATCCAAGAATTACAGCTAGCACCAGCTATATCGATCACGAGTCTTTCGTTTTATACCTGAAATGGTAACATCCGAGGCCATGTTTGACTGCGCATTTGAATTCACCAATGTAACAGCTACCATCAGAGCAAGATTGTGATCCAACACCATGGCTTTGTCCATTACACCATTGACCAGCATAAGTATCTCCTGTATAGAACTTGTAAACACCATAGCCATGTCTCAATCCTTGCCTATATTGTCCTCTATATTTGCTACCTCTAGCCCAATTCTCTATCCCATATCCATCATACTTACCATCAACCCAATCACCTTCATATCTTCCTTTAACAAAATAGTTGTAAACTCCACTACCATTACACCTCCCTTTATGATACTCACCTTCATACATATCACCATTACTGTAAAACTCAACTCCTTCCCTCACAACCAGCTTCTCATTTTCACATTTTCCCTCTTTATCCCCCAATTTTGTTTCCCCAATGAACCATTGAACAGGTTTTGAATGGGTTCTCTGAAACCCAAACCGTTTCCCATACTCATCAAACAAGTTCCTAAACACAGTATACCTTTGGTGAATGAACTCCCTGTTCTTCCCAACGAAGAACAACAAAACCGCTACGAAAATCAGAGCTAACAGTACACTCTCTGACATGGGTATATCATCCCTGCTAAAGAAAACGAAAAGGGTGTACGTTAAAACAAAAGAAACTACCAGAACCGGAACAAACCTCGCCGGACCAGATCGGAACGGCGAGAAAAACGAACCACGACGAACCGGAGTCGAACCGGGTTTATGCGGCTTTTGCTCTTCAATATCCGGTTCATGGTCAATACCAAATTCGTTAATCGACGAGAAGCTATGAATTGACGACCGGATAGTTGGAGAAGACCGGAGAAGTGAAGACTGTGTCCTCGTTAACTTCGCCTGGCTTTTCTGACCGTCCATTTTTCAACTCACCTAAAATCTTTAAAATTTTTTTTACTCAAACTTCACTCTAATTTTCGATACCTAGATATCTTCAACTCCAACGCCGGCTTCATTTCTCAGGCGACGACCGGAGTGGCGTACGATAAGAAGTAGAACAAGTGCGCAGGTTAAACCAGGTTTTTTCTTGGGAATAGTGTGAGAGAGATGAACAGAAAAAAGGTATAGAAAGGACCGGGTTTTATTTGAGATTATGGAGGCACTTAGATTTAATGTGAACCGTTGATTTCAATAATCAACGGTTAGATTTACATGAGTATTATTAGCCGTTAGATTAAGTACCCGGTTTCGACGGGGAAGGTTTGGTCGTGGGATCTAGATTCCACTTTTTTTTCGCTTTATTCACTGTTGCAGCCTCGGCACGTGCCCCACTGTACAAATTTTGAATTTAAATTATTGATTCGATTAATTTAAAATTTAAAATAAATATAATAATATAATAATTTTATCGAGTAGTTAATATTTTTTTTAAATTGTCAGTATCATTCTGATCTGTGTAACGCTAAGACAACTTTATTGTATAAACTTATTAATTGGTCATGTGTACTTTTTTCTGTTTTTTTTTTTTTTTTGTTTTAAAACCAAAATTTGGACAAGAGTCTTGGGTTCGAAGATTGGTCTTCAATGAGGACAGATTCAAGAAAATAGTTAATTACTATATATTATTTTGGTCATATAACAAATATAAAAATTATTTATCCTTTTTAATAAATTTTACGATGCTATTTTAATGTATGAAAGGCAGTGGTTATTTCGTTATATATATATATATATAAAAGAAACAATTGTAAAATTTGTTGGTTTCTCTTCAGATTTGCAAAATTTGCTGGCAGACCATTTTTATAAATTGTTACTAGCCTCTCGTTTGTATAGATCATTGGCATCTACTCAATTCAATTTTATGTGTTTGTATATCTGTATAGAATTTGAATCTGTATACAGCTGAATCGAAATAAAACGTTTGTATATCAAATATTGTTCTCTCTCTCACTTTATACAAACATAAATTATACATTGTATCTTATATAATTTGTGTTTGTATAAAGCGAGAAAGAAAGGCAAAAGAATATCGGACAGGAAAATATTTTGTATCGTATAATTATAAGTGTATAGGAAGAAGATATTTGTACTTGCATGTGTATATACAATTTTCTCTCGCTTTATACAAAACACAATTTATACATTTTTGTTTGTACAAATCGAGAGATGCAAGGAGGAGAGTGGCGAACGAGAGAGGGAGAGTGACGAGCAAGAGTTTGAGGAAGAGAGACGACTGACAACATGTTTGCTACGGAACATAATTAAATTAAATTGTAATTATAACATTTAATTTGAATTAATAAATTTGTCATTATGTACCGTTTTTCCTATATTATATTATTTATTTAGATTAAAATAAATATAATTTGTGGTAGGAAGGCAGAAGAAATGGCTCATTAATAAGATTTAATGATTCTTTGGCAGTTTGGAAATATAATTAATTAAGTTTCCTATTTTACAAGGAAAATGTGTATGACAAAGAAAGCTAATTAAAAAAAACATCTCACTATTTTTATACTACGAAAATTTGATATTCCAGTTGTATACGGAAATTAAAAATTAGTATAGTAAATTATTTTATCAGATTCAGACACTGATAAATAATATAATTAATTTAAGTTCAGGCTACCTATGATGTATAAGAAGAAAAAAATGATACGATAATCTCTCGTATAGGCTTTGAATTTCATGTATAAGTATAAGTGTATTAAAATTTGTATTATATGTGAATAAAAATAATTTCTTTGTAATATGAATTAAACTTGTATTATAAATGAATTAAAAGTGATCAAGTGAAAAAGAAATATTATTGCTATAAATGTTAAATATTTTTTTATTATACTATATTTAAGTAAATTTCCTTCTTCTTCTTTTTAAATCCACGATTATTTATCTATATTTGCTATATCTGAAAGTAGAAAACTAGAAATGAACAACTTCAAGCTATTTGTTTTTTTCTACCACCCCCTATTATGCATTATCTTTATCTCGATTTCTTTTTTATAATTATTATTTTATTATTAATTATATTATATGACATTTTATTTTAACATATTATATTATAAGTTATATGAGACTGTTAATTAAGTCTTTAGTATAAGCATTTTTAGTAAACACATTATGATCTTGTACAATTTCGATTTTCATGAGTATTTTTTTAAAATAATCTCATTCTCATAGAAAATTAGTTACTTTTACATTTACATTAACAAATTTTGTTAAGTGTACACATATAGTTTAAACTTCGCTCATATAAAATACAAATTTTTATTAAGAATCAAATACTCAATCTTCACAAATTATTATCGGATAAATATATTCAAATCATAGAAAAAGAATAAATAATTAATAATGCATTTCACAATAAGCCACTTTAAATTTTCTCCTACATCAATAAAATATCTAAATATAGCAGATTTTGTTTTATAAAGAGATAATGATTTGAAAAATATCTTAACTTTGGTCAAGCTTGTTATGATATTATACTTTCATGAGGACCTATTATCCCCTTGAACTATTTGATAGTATATTTTTTACCTCTAAACTATTTTATAGTGTATTTTAAAGGTATATACGTGTCAACGTAGACATATTACTATTTATAATTATACATTATTTTTTATGTCCACATGAGCAAATATATATGTTTGAAATACGATATTAAATAATCTAGGGAGATAATAGATCCTCATAAAAATCTAGTATCGTAACAATAAATTCTATCATGAAATATTTTTCAAACCCTTATCCGTATTATAAAACGAAGTCATACTTTGTCATTTGGTAAATATATTTGATTTGCTTGTATCTACTAAGTATTTCTATTATAAAAAAAAGGGATAATGCCCAAGTACCCCCTCAACCTATGCCCGAAATCTCAGAGACACACTTATACTATACTAAGGTCTATTACCCCCCTGAACTTATTTTATTAATAATTTTTTACCCCTTTTCGACCTACGTGGCACTATCTTGTGGGCCCAACGATAGTTGACTTTTTTTTTTCAAACTAGTGCCACGTAGGCTAAAAAGGGGCAGAAAATTACTTATAAAATAAGTTCAGGGGGGTAATAGGACCTTAGTATAGTATAAGTGTGTCTCTGGGATTTCGGGCATAGGTTGAGGGGGTACTTGTGCATTATCCCTAAAAAAAAAAATGCAATATTCAGTCAATTGCAGTTAGTTACATACCTCTTATTTTTTAATTAGGAACAATTTTTATTTGTATTTGTATTTGTCACACCATGTTTACAAAATTGAAAAAGGAATCGCAAGGCTCATACAATCAACACAATTATATTTCAAATTTTTTCAATATAATATGACTTGTCAAGAAAAATTTCGTATCACGCTTTATATAATATTTTTCATTGCAGAAATGAAATTTATCTCACCCAAATATTTCATAACAAAATGAGTATTCAATATGTTTTTTATATTTTCTTTTATAACAATCATATTAAAGCCAATAATCAAATCATATACAAATAATAACATGTGATTGATTTCTCTCTTTATATATATATATGCAAATTTATACATGCATACACACACATTATGCAAATATATACATACATACACACACATTTGCAATCCTTCTATCTTTTTAGCATTTCTCAAAAATGCAAATATTACATTTTTCATGATGAATTTTTTCTCATTTCATGAATTTTTACTATTTTAAATTTAAATATCACCTTTTATTCATGAAAAGTAGTATCACTTTATTAAGAATTATATTAGTTTAAATTTTTATAACATTTTTCCACTTGAATTGATTAAGTAGAAAAAAATATTTTATCCATCCATGATTTCTCTTTCGTCTCTCGAAGAAATTTAGCAATGATGAAGCGAGGTGATATTGAGATCTCCTATTTTTGGTATACGTACCTTTTCAAATTGAAACTTCTTAAAATTGTTGATGTATACCACAAATTAAAATAAATTACACTTAAAAATAAAATGAACATAAATAAATGACTTTATTAGTCTTACCGGCCTTGGCGCCACTCATCTTCAAATCTTAGATTTACTCTACTTTCTAGAGACCAGTAATATTGATTTTTTGAAAAACTTCGTAAGCATAAATTGTGTTCAGTTATACAAAAAATTGCAAAATGTAAAAACATTATTTTTACCTCAAAATATAGCGAAATATATTGTATTTGGGTGCATAATAATAGTGAAACACGTTGTATCAACATGCATGGTAGATATATACATTTGTATGTATACAATATCTCTATAGAGAAATACATTTTATTTGCATGTTTAACAATAGTTAAAGTACATTTGTATTCACAGACTTAATAAGCGTATGACCAGAGGTAGAATTTTCGATAAGGGTGTTCAAAATCTGAAGAAATAGATAGACGAAGTTTCCGAAGAAAGTTTTACATCTACTATAAATATCTAAAAAATATTTTAATCACATAAAAATAATATAATTTTCCACAGAAAGAAATTCGAATAAATCCCTTAAAAATTTGATGGCTCCGCCACTAGGTGTATCCATATATACACAAATATCTCTATATAACAATATCGCACGGAGTGTATTTATGTATATATCAACTATAAAACCTCATATTATCATTATATTATATAGTTTTTTTTATATAAAAAAAAAAACACCACTATTTTGGATAAATATAAATTTTAATTTGTTGTGTCACTTGCTTAATTTATTATTACTCTAAGCCAAAGGGGCTTGACAACGTCTCTAGCTCCTACTGACTCCCTTTGCCACCCATATTAATTATATTGTTTGACTCTCAATAATTAATTTTCAACTTTATTTATTGCATAAGTTTGATTGTTCAATTGCTTTTGCATGCATCACCACATACGAAATAAACCAAAACCACTCAATTTAATGGCGTTGTACATTTTGACCTTTGCTTTATGTGATTGTCACACTAGTAGTCCAAATGGCCAATACAGATTGCATAATTTGACCAAATTTCAACAAATTCAAACGAATTAAGACAAGCAACCCTATGTCATTTTCTTTTACCAGGTCATCTATCAATAGTGACAGAGTCAAAATTTTTAATAAAGAAATTTAAAATCTAAAGAAATAGACACATGAGATAGAGAAAGAGAGTTCGACATCTACTATTTATATCTAAAAAATATTTTAACCATGTATGAATAATTTAATTTTTCATCAAAAGAATTTGAATGAACTCCTAATAATACGGTGGTATATTTACTTTTTCCCCTTTTTTCTATTAGAGTTTGACTTTTGCTCCATAATACTAATATGGATTTGTTTTTATATTATCAGATATCCTGAAGTATAATTATATTATTGTTAGTTTAATGAAATTATACTAACCTATTATGTCAGGTTAATATAAAAATGATGTATAATATGATTTTTTATGGTATTATTTTTATACAAGTTAACATTTTCTTTTCTAACGGTCAATGTAAGTTAACTCATTTTGATTTTTTTTAATGATATTTGAAGAATTTTGTATTTGATAGATGTGAATTTACTAGTGCAAGTATGAATATATAGATATTTGAGGGAATATTAGCGAGGATTCGATTCTCATTTTATAATCTCCTCTTTTATTTTCCTTTCTGCTACTTTTAATGTTTATTTAAAATAATAAAAGATTATATCTACGTATCTTATCAAATGTGTATATATCGATGAAAAGGATTATTTTTTCTTTTATAAATACTCTCTTGCACTTATATTTACACCAAACTAAGCTAATTATCTATTAGGTCAATCAATTAAATTTATGAGATTAAGGCCACAAGCTACATGATTGAGCCAAATCTGGCTGATAACAAACAAATAATTTGAATGAAACAATAGACATATATAATTATGTATAAAGTGTATATAGATGATTTTAAAATGGAATTTGAATGAAACAATAGACATATATAATTATGTATGAACGTTTATATAGATGATTTTAAAATGGTGGAAGGAGGAGGGTATTATTATAGGACAATTTAATCTTAAATAACTAATATTTGCACCCCTCTTCCACACGTTTTTAGGATAAGATCATGATTATATTATTAGATGTGATACGATGATATTCTGAATATCTTAGAGTGTGAACGATTTTTAAAAGATAATTGTTTGAATATCTCAAACCCTCTGAACGTATTATCGATATAGGTTGAACCCAATTTGGGATCTTCAGTCTTTTGCCAAGATGGCACAAGCTAATTTGGTGTTGACTCTGAGTTCTTTCAACACTTGTCATGTATTCGATTAATTACAATAACATGTTTAGTGTAAATTTATAAGAAGAGTTTGAAAAGAATAAAGTGTAAAAAGATGTTATCCTTATTTTCTGAAACAGAAAAGTTATTTTTAATAGATCCTTAAATCAAGAAAAAATAAATCAAAGTGAATCGAAGAAAAAATTAAAAGTGAAGAAACAACTTGACATTATACTATAGAAAATGCATGATAAAAATGAATCAATACTAGGAAGAATTGCATAAATTAGTACATTTTAATAAATAATTACTGATTTTAGCAATACATTTTATTTATTACCATTTATAACAATACTATGTTAAATCTGCAATATGAATTAAAAGTGAATAATGTATGCAATATATATGAATTATAATTGTTTTTTGAAAATATATTATGTTTGTTTGATAAAAATTTGACACATTTTATTATAAGTGTATTAAAATGTGTGATAAATATATTATCATCCATCATTAAAACTTGTATTATATATGAATAATAAATTATTTTTTGCAATATGTATTAAACTTGTATTATAAATAAATTAAAAATAATCAAGTGAAAAAAATATATTATTGCTATAAATGATAAAAAAAATAAATTATTTTCGTATATTTATGTAAGTTTCCCTTTTATTTATCTTGTGGTTATTTAACTTTTATTTCTTCCAAAAAAGAATAATAATTTATAAACTGTTTTTATAAATAAAATTTCTCACGTTCAAGAATCTGAGTTGACAAATTGTACCATATTTTTTTTTTTGATTGTGATCACAAAATATTGGATAACGAATCCTAATTAATTCGATAGAATCATAGTGGGATTTGTTTGATATGGTCTCCAATTTTGTACCGTTCTTTTCTAATTTTCAAAAATATTAGAATGACTTCTTCAACTAATAATCAATATATATATATATATATAAATGAGGACCACAGAGGAGGTGATGTGGCACCTTTATATGGCCTCCATTAGCATTTAGCTTTTTCCATCTTTTTCTTTTAAAAAAAATTATATATCATAAAAAATTACTTAAATTTATTACAAATAAAAATATTTTATTAATGGTGGGTCATTTATAACAAAAACTCTTCATATTTTTTATTTATTTATCTCACTTATAATTAAAAGAGAAACATAATTTATTTATTTATTACTTTTTTTAATTTAATTTAATTATTTTATTGTAAAATATATTACTTCATTTATACAAATATACAAATAAATACTTTATTAATGTATGAACATTTATAATAAAAAAAAAAAACTCTCTATAT
>CM064973.1:7380484-7492483 GCA_032847665.1 Solanum chilense | reverse complement strand
TGTTTTCTATTTTGAGTTGGCCGATGATACTTACTCAGTACCCGTGTTTTGTATTGACCCCTACTTGTTTGTTTCTTTCTTTGTTATTTGTGGAGTGCAGCAAACGCGCCGTCGTCTTCAACACAACCGTAATTCTAGCCAGTCTTCAATACACCGGACTTCAGGGTGAGCTAATGCTTCTAGCTTGGACTGGATCTTCTTCTTCAAGTCTTGATGCCTTGAATTTCCGGCATGGACTAGCTTTTTATGTATTTTAGTTTCTTAGATACTCCTAGTTTAGTAATTTGATCGTAGATGTTCTTGTGATGATGACTTCCATATTTTGGGGATAATGAGTTATAAATTTTAGAAGTTGTTTAATTGATTTTGTATAATGAGTTTAAGTCTTCCGCATTGTATTTTATTCAATATGTTTGGGTTTAGATTGGTTGGTTCGCTCACATAGTAGGTTAAGTGTGGGTGCCAGTCGCGACTCGGTTTTGGGTCGTGACAATAACCTCCAATTTAAATTTATAAGTTTATGTGTCTTATGGAATTCCTTTATTTTGCCTATAAATTTATATTAGTTTCATGAAGATTCACATTCACAATTATTCTTTCTTTTTTCATCATATAAGTTTGATTTGTAACAAAAAAAGAAGTACATGAAGGTAAGAAATACTTCATTGAAATTTTTATTTTTTATTTCCTCTATTTTTGTCTATATAAATTCGTATTTGATTTGTGAAGGAAATTAACATGTAACCAAAAAAAAAAGTACATGAAGTTAATAAATTTATCATTCTAAAGTCCTTATTTTTTCATTTCCTTTATTTTGTCTATATAGATTCATATTTATTTTCATGAAATTCACATATAAAGTTATAATTTCTCTTCTTCATAATACTTGTTTGGGAATTAGCTAACATGTAACAAAAAAAAAGTATATGAAGGTAAGATATATTTCATTCTTAAGTCTTTCTTTTTATTTTTATGTACTTATACATGCTTTCTTAATATATATTTTTATGTTTGTATTATAATTTATCAAGTAAGTATGATTAAAAAAATCTCTTCAATTCTTAACAATGTTTTATCCGTATGCAACTACTCTTTCTAATAGTTATTTTTCCATATATAATATAGCTTGATTATAATATTTGTTAGATTTCAAGAAATAATTATTATTTAGTATTGTTATTACTACTGAAAAGATAATGTATAAATATATTAAATATGGTTTATATTTCGTTCTTTCTTTTGACATAATTATTTTTAATTCGTATATGTTTTTTTTATTCAGTTGGTTGCATATATGAAGAGTTTGACATATGGATCAAAAAATGATGGCGGATATATTTGCAAAGAAAGATGGTACAAGGGAAAAAAATGAAGCATAATTAGAGATTATTTTTTCACTTTGAAATTTATTAGCAACTTAGTTACTTTTGCTAGAGTTTTTAAAATTTTAATTTATGTATATAATTAGCTAAATGTATTATATTATCAATGATAAACATTTGATCCTTTAGTATTCTATTTTCTCTTTGTTATGAAAAAAATAAATATAATTATTTCATTTTAACAATAACAAAATTTATGATGATTAGTTTCACTTTTATTATAACTTATAAAAAGTAATTGAAAAATATATTATTATTTTCATGATGTCATTTTTTGCGTATGTAACAATCTGTCGTCGTTCTTTTTGCTTTGAAATGTATTTATAATTTTTATGTAGTCACCAATTATTATATTTTCTCTGTTCATTTTTTGTTTTTTCACACCTTATTTTTATTTTTTTATTTTACAAATAAAATCAATACATAATTAGTAATACATTTAGTGGCTAATAAAATTATACATTTGAATTATTTATAACTCATGTCTCTTCATCTTACTTGTAAAGTTTAATACTAAATATGAATCATGACTTTATATGCTTCATTTTTCGTAAATCTTATAAGTATTTAATTAATGTTTAAAAAATTACAATAAGCAAATGTAATAATAAAATAAAAGAAAACAATATTGTTTTGACGAAATCAGAGTTTGGATAGAACATCACTACTCCTACAAAAGATAGAGAAAATTAAAACATCTACAATTTTCAACATAATACAATATATTGTTATTTCAACATATTATCTCTTATTTCATTTACTTCACCACGGTGAATATTTTGTTCTAATATATACATATACAAAACAAACAAATATATTTTATATGTTTTAAAAAAGTCTATGATATCGCAGACGAGGAGAAATATAAATATTATCTATATATTCGATACTGACCTAAATATTATATATTTCATATTATTATCTTATAAATATTTCATATAATCGCGCGAAGCGCGAATAGTTTCACTAGTATCTAATAAAAAAAAAACAAATCATTTCAAATTATTCCGTTTTCCTTATTTTGAAACAATCACTAAAAAGGAGAATATTATTTTATCTATTAAAGTAATTTTAAAACTTATTTTGAATAATTATCATATGTTTTACACTTTTCCTCTGGACTTGATAAAGATAGTTTCTCCTTTTCTTTTATTTATTTATTCTATACTTATTCTTTTAGTTTTTTCATTTTCTTTTAGTTGTCATATTACTCATTTCGAGAGAAAATTTTAATTTAATTAATTTTTAGATTTAAATTAAATGATATTAATTTAGTTTTTTAAATATAAAATTTAAGATGTACAAAAGCTATACGAAAAATATTATATACAAAGAGAAAATACTAATAAATAGTCAAAGTTCAAATTATTTTAACTCTCAAAAAGAAAATTGTGACAATTAAAAAGAAACGAAGGAATAGTCTATTTCAAAAAATATATCTTTTCCTTTCTAGTAATTTTTAAATTCTAATTTTCACACACACGTATTTATAATTATAAAATTATAAATAAATTTAATATATTTAATATATCTATAATTTAATATTACTTAAACTCTATATCAAATTAAAACAAATCAAATAATTCTAAACGATGAATCCTATTATATTTTGTATGCTACCTACCTTTCACCTGCCAGTTGACTAAAATAAAAATGAATATATTCAGCGGCTTAACATTTTTCTTTTCTCATCTCATTTTCCAATAAAGTAGTAGAATGACGTTTGAATTAACTTAAAAGAATTTTATTATAAAAATTTAAATTTAAATGACTTTTAAGTTAAAAAGTTCAAAGTAGAGAGACAATTTTGATTTTGAATTTCTTTTTTAAGTCACTTAAAATTTATTTTTTGAGTTGTTTTTAACTTTGTTACACGCTTTAAGAAGTTAAAAGTGTGACCAACTTTTAAGCTAATTCAAATATGCTCTAAATTTATCATGATTTCAAGATAATAATTCAAAAAAATATCTAAGTTAAAATATGAGTACAAAATTTTAGACACAAAATATTGGTATCAAATAATAAAACTACTCGATATTTAATTTAACCGAAAATAATTAGTACAAGTAAAATTGATGAAGATAAATAAAAGTAGAACCAAACACTAAAAGGGGTAAAAGAGTGACATCGAAAACATCTACCTAAAAAGTTGCAATACATTTAAATGTGAAATTCAAAGCCTAAGAGCGGGGTTTATCCTATGTCATTTAAACTAGTAAATTGTTTTATCTAATACAATCTCAATTTTTATTTTAGAGTAATGCTAGATGATTACAAAATTTAATCACAAATTTAAAAAAATTATATTTAATTATTTTAAAATAAATTGACTTTCTTTTTATTTTTTTAATTAAAGATAATAAAGTTAAAAGAGCAAAAATGTTTAAAAAATATAAAATAATAAACGATTTTAGACTTTACGATCCTTGAAGAAATTAGATAAATTTGTTATTGTACGTTAATTTAGTATTATCTTGAAGTCAAATTTTTAATACATACGCACAAATAATTTATTTTGAATAGGTAAATTGACTAACGAACAAGAATTAATCATTTAGCTTTTCTATGTTGATCAAATTCATATTCAAGGTTAATAATGCTCAAAGATAAACATAAAAAATAATATTATTTTTGTATTGATTTTGTGAAATGACATATACTATTTCACAACATATATTCATAAGAATGACATATAGGGCTGTGCAAAAAACGGGTAAAACCATTAACCCGAACCGATTTTCAGTTTATTGGGTTAACGGGTTGGGCTATTGGGTAATTGGGTCGGGGACCGGTTCACTAATTTTTTTAATTGGATTACCGGTTCGGGTGACGGGTTTGGGAAGGAAATATCCCGGGTCACCCGATTACCCGACTATTTCCCCCTAAATTTTCTAATTTTCTAATTCACAATTAGGTTACAAAGTAGAAAGTCTAGAAAGTAGAAACCTTGGTCCTTCTGTTTCCGCCGCTCTCTCCAGTCTCCAATTTCCAAACTCCGGTAAGGCGAGGACGGAACTCGACTAACTAACGAGTTACTCAGGCCGTCAGGCGTCCGGCGAGGCGACAACTAGGGATTATCTTGAACTTGATACCACCAATATGCTTCTTCGTCAAAGGATTATCTTTTTGGGTTCTCAGGTTCGAACTAATTTAATTAAGATTTGGGGTTTCTTAATTCACCATATGCAGATTATCTTTTTTATTGGTTCCCTATTCTATTCTGCTTAGCTTAATTAGTGTCTGGTTGCCACTGTTCTGATGAAGATTTGTTTTTTTTGGTTCTTTTATTCGTTCTGGCATTATGTGTAATCAAAATTTTAATTTTGTACTTGGTTTGTTTAATTGGTCAGATATGAATTAGTTTTTTTTGTTCTTTGTTAATTTTGCTGCAGCTTGCTTGATTAAATTAGTATTGCTTGGAGAATGTGTCACAGTCTCACAAAAATATTTTTTTTTTCCTTAGATGGTTTTTTTCGTGTTTATTACTAATTCACATTATTCTATTGGCCAAACAGATGGTGTTTCATTCTGCATGAACATTCTTTTTTACTTGATTTGTTATTGAATGGTCAGTGGATGATATATGTGGTTGATTACTTTGTGTTTAGAGCATGGCAGAGAAAAAGTATCTTGTATTTCAATCATAGAACTGTGGAGTTGTTTCTAATACTTGGGGAATTATTTGGTATTGAACAGGTAGATGATATTACTGCAGATTTTATCATAAGCCAGCTATTAATTCTTGATGCAGAAGATGATAAAAAGGACATCAGATTGATCATTAATTCACCTGGTGGTTCAGTAACTGCTGGTATGTCTAAATGGTTCATTTACTTTGATTGCATCTGATGCTATCCTTTTCTTTGCTTACTCAAATTATTGGTGTTTGTAAAGGTGACATAGAACTGATTTAATTTGTTGTTAGCTTGAACGGTGAATTATCTCCTTTTTTTGTTTGTTAAATATGAACAACGTGCCAAGTAATTGCTTGTTAAAAACTCTTTTGGCTTCTGAATGATTTTAGATAGAGATTAGAGGGAGAATAACACCTTCTAATACCATTCTGCTCTCCATCACTTCTTTCCCACTGTGCTAATAAACACGACTGATGTATTTTTTTTTTATAGGAATGGGAATATATGATGCCATGAAAATGTGTAAGGCTGATGTTTCTACTATCTGCATGGGATTGGCTGCATCCATGGGTGCGTTTCTCTTGGCTTCTGGCAGCAAGGGAAAGAGGTACTGCATGCCAAATGCAAAAGTGATGATCCATCAACCACTTGGAACTTCTGGTGGTGTAAAGTATGTGTTTACACTTTGCTTTACTCAACAATTTCATGATATCTTGCTGTAGTGTTTTGCTTTTGTTTGACACTGCTTTGAAAGAAACCTAAATTACTCAAGGGCTTCTGATGATGGTTCAACTTTGACTCACTTCTATTTGTTTGCTCTAATTGATCTGCTTTTCTGAAGCTTTTTGAATTTTCTTATGATACACAAATATCCAAACACCCAAAGGCCAAGACTTTCTTAGTTGCACCGTTGCAGCCTTGCAGCCTGCAGGACCTTTTGTCTGTTCTTCATGTGATTTTTATTTTTAAAAAATGTGTGATATGTTAACGGTTAACCCGATAACCGAACCGATAAGGGTCGACAACTGATTAACCAATAACCGATTAACCGATAACTTAATGGTTCTTTAACGGTTTAGCTAGTCTACAAACCGATAACCGATAAGCAAAACCGATAATGTTCAAAACCGAACCGAACCGACCGATATGCACCCTTAATGACATATAATGAAATGACATATACTATATATTCATAGTAAGGAGAGGGAGTACACCCGCCGTTCTTCTTTACTTGTCTACAATACTAACAGTAATTGTCCAATAATACTTGTCAAATTTGAAAACTCAAGAAATAATTTACTTTTTATTTCTATTTTACTTTTACTATTAAAATACTATTCAATACTCCATCCATTCATTTTTATATGTCATCCCTAAGACTGGCAAACGGACAGGACCGGGTCAACAGGACCGGTTTTATCGGTAACCGGACCGGTATCGGATTTTTCTTACCGGATTTTCTTATCGGTACCGGATTTTACCGGACCGGTTTTACCGGAAAAGTCTCCCTGTTCCGCCCGGTCCGTTAGTAACCGGTTTGGAACCGGGTTGGACCGGTTTGGAACCGGGTCTTACCGGTTTTTCCATTTTTTTTTTTAATTTTTTTTTAGTTATTTTAATTATTTATATTTTAAAACTTCAATTGAAAACTTTAAAGTTTATATATAAGTTTGAAATTAAATTTATACTTTAAAGTTTATATTGAATTTAAAGTTTCAAATTGAATTTAAAGTTTTTTATTGAACTTAAGTTTGAAATTGAATTTAAAGTTTTTTAAACTTTATATTGAATTTAAAGTTTGAAATTAAATTTAAACTTTAAAGTTTATATTGAATTTAAAGTTTTAATATAAACTTTTATTAAAATAATTAAAAATTAAATTTATAAAATGACATGAATTAAATAGAAGAGACTATATTATAAAAGAAAAAATCAAGGCGAATAGCCGTATATTTATTCAAATAAATAAATTATACATTACAAATATTAGAAAGAGAATAAGAGTACATAATTTAGGAGGAATTGAATAGTAAATTAGTAATTATTATACTAACAATTCCATTTCTTTTTAATTTCTTTTTGTAAATTTTGTATCATTTGAAAAGAAAGATTTTTTGGAATTGACATTTGTTGTTCTTCTTCAATTGCAGATTTTTTGGAATTGACATTTGTTGTTCTTCTTCAATTGCTTCCATGCCATCATCACTAATAATTTATGAGAAATTTATAATTGAGAGTTTGAGACTTTGAGAGATTGTATAAGTATTGAATTTGTGATTTAAAATGGAAAAAAATGGTATATTTATAGTGTAAAAATCGGTAACATTAAAAATATAAAAAAAATAATTAAAAAAACCGGCTAAACCGGTTCTTACCGGACCGGACCGGACCGGAACCGGTTCTTACCGAACCGGTGTAACCGGATAAAAAACCGGGGACCGGTCCGGGAACCGGTCCTGTATACTAAAAAACCGGTTCCTTACCGGTTCAACCGGTACCGGACGGACCGGTACGGGAACCGGATTGGAACCGGACCGGACCGGCCAAAAACCGGTCCGTTTGCCAGCCTTAGTCATCCCTTTCAATAAATAGTTAAACTATAATACTTGTCATTTCATAAAACCAAGGCATAAATTACCATATTCTTTCAACTATACCTTGATAGAGTATTTAATTAGTTTTGAAAAATATATAATTTTACCAACCTAGGAAAAGTATAAGAAATTAATATTCATTGGAGCACTTCATACATTGAGTAATGACTATCTCCATTCACTATTCTATAAAATTTGATTTTGAAAATACACTCAAAAATTGAAATAAGTCATTCAAATGCATTTTAATTTTTGAAATCTAGCATATTTATCATTTATAGAAAAGTTTGACTTAAGAAAACATTAAATAATGATAGAAGGGTAAAATTACTTAATTTTTTAAATGTAAGTACAGTATAAAAACATGATATATAAAAAGGAACATATGGAGTATCTGATCCATTTTCCAAAACATTAAATTTAATATATTCAAAGGGTAATATAATAACACTACTATTATTGATTGTTTCTTAAGGTGTATGTCAAGTCAAAAGTGGACAGCTATTGTTGGACAGATGGAGTAATACTATTCCTTCCGTTGCAATTTATTTGTTTGAACATCATTTAATTCAAAATTTAAGATACTTAAAAATACTTTTGATTTTATGGTATTGAATTAAAGATATATATATTGTATTAAAATATCCTTTGAGCTCGTTTAAAGATATGCATAAGGTATCAAAATATCCTTAAAGCTTGTTCGACGCTATTGTTAGAAGGCAAAAATTGTTTGTTTTTTTTTCTGAAAAATCAAGTGTTTGACAAATGCTTAAAACTGTTTCTAAAATGGCAACATAAACAAATTTTCTATTGTTAGGAAGAAGCTAAAAGTGTCATGACAAAAAATGGACGTGATGACACTTGTCTATTCCCACCAAGACAAGTCGACCTCACCCCAACGAAAAACAAATGAAATGCGGAGAACTATAAAGCAAGAACAAGATAAAGTGAAAAATTAATTTATTTTAATTTGCAGAATGATTTTTAAATTAATTTTGCTTGATATTTTAACTATATTTAAATCATCATATTACTATTTTATTTGTTTATTTATGTACAATATTGATTATAATTTTGAATATGTACATGTTAATTTACTTAAAATAAAATTTTAAATTTGAATTTTTATATTAGATATCTAAATGATTTTTCTCTATATAAAACAATCTTAATATTAAAAGTACATTGATACTTCCATTTTTTGAAATTTGATTCTCCAAAACACTTTTTGAAAAAAGATATTTAAACTCAATTTGCTGATAAAGATACTTTCGAATGAATAAGTCAAACATAAATTTGTTTTTTTTAAAAAAAAAAATTGAAAAATTATTTTTAAAACAGAAAGAGACATGCATCATCATTGAATTTGGAGTAGTTTGAAACGTTTGAATATTTCATTGCGACATTCACTTGTACGTACCAAACTCTTTTAATGTGGTACACAGAGACGGAGCTAAATATGGTTTATGGGTTCAGACGAATTTAGTTTTTTCGTAGACTCTATATTTATTTATATTAGATTTTTTTATATATATATCAACTTGTGAACTTTCAGACAAATTGATTTTGAATGTCAAACTCCTAATCTTGATTCCGCCTCTGATAGTACCTACAAGTAAATAACCCAATTTGACCTTAATTGGTTTTGATTACTGATTGTCAAACGTAATGGTCCATATCAGAGACAACCTTATACCTACTTCATCATAAATATAAAACATACTAAACCCAAAGTCGTTCCTAAATTGAAAATGATTTAAGACAAGCATATCTATGTGCCTGTTTCTTTAATTAACTTAGGTATTATAAAAGATATATCTAATTTGTCTTATCATTTTAAAATGATCCAAAAAAAAGTCCAAAGGTCTTTAATTATATTGTTTATACAATTTGAAGCTTTTACATGAACTAAAGATTGATAAATGAAAACTTGCCACAAGGGTATGTTTGGCGGGGAGGGAGAGAAAACATTTTTTCGATCGGTATAAGTTTCTTAAATAATAAAGGAAAATGACTTTCATAACGAAAAGTAGAAAAAAAAAATTATATAAGTGAAATTTCATATTAATTGTTTTTTTCTCGCCCTCTGACTCACCTCACCTCTATAGCTCCTATTTCACTCCAACTCGCTCTCATCTTTTATCCCTATAGGATATATCTATAGTGTTTATCTGGATTATTTAAAATGTGTTTGAAATAATATTCTTTGTTTGATTACTTACAAATATAAAAAGTAAAAATAAAAAAGATACCGTATAAATAGAGTATATACACTTTGTGATTTCCGTGAGTGCGATTTGCAACTTTGTATGTATCGATGACTCTTCTTGTACTCTCCACAATGATGGCTATGTATCAAATGAAATATAATTGATTAAATTCTACTTAATCCTCTAAATTAACCTTTTGAGTTTGAATATTAATTACACCCCCTTTTATCTTTGAAATGTGGAACAAATAACCTCACTATTCATATATAGGGTTTCAAAATGGAAAATAATCATTGTTAAAACTTATCAAAGGTTTAAAGTGTCCCAAATTCCTTAAAAGCTTCAAATTATTAATCATAGTTCTATCATTATTTCATGACTGTGTTACACATATATATGTATTACTAAAAGTTTTTACTTTAGTTAATGAAGGATTAGAAATCCTAGGCTAATTACATCCTCGCCCGAAAGTTTCCTTAATTATAAAAATCTCATATTTTTTATCGTTCGGATACATTCCTTGGTTGTCCGATACATTGCAAATGATAAATTACTTAATGAGACGGATATATCTAAAGGGGATAGGATGTACGTGAGAAGGGATAGGAATGTATCAGAAGGAGATAGGAATGTAGCCGAGAAGAGATATGGATGTATTTGAGGGGGGATAGAAATGTATTCGATAGATAAGAGATGTATCCGAAAGAGGAATTTTATAATTCTTTAAATTGTAGGAAATTTACCGATTATGATATCTTTAAGTTGTGTATCCCATATATTTGGGGACTAATTAAATCATATCCATGAAGTTTCCCCAATTACAAAATTCAAAATTTTTATTGCTATCGGATACATTTCTTGATTGTTCGATATACTGCAAATGATACATTACTAAACGAGACGGTTGTATATGAGACGTGAGAGGGATGTATCCGAAAGGAAAATTTTGTAATCTTTTAAATGGCAAAAGTTTTTAGAGATTATGATATCTTAAATTGTATGCTTATGTAATTTTTCTTCTTTTTCTTTAAAGATTTTTTTCCAAAATAACTCATTGCAATTATTTATAGTCATATTTTTATTTTTCACGCACATATCCAAAAAAAATAAAATGCAAACAGTGTTTCTGATATGGTATACCATGTTATACAATAATATTATACATGAACTATAGACAATGCGTGACATATAAGCGTATAGTAGTGTATAAGAGGTATTTATATACACTCTTCTGCGAAACTCTCATCTCAAATGGATAAATAAAAGAGTAAATTTTAGGAATAACAAAGAAAAAAAATCAAATAAGCGCTCTATATCTATAATTTGGCTATGTGCACTATTTAGACAAATTATGTTTGTTATGGAGCATTTGATTGTAAAAACGCGAAATTTGTATGTGTTATTTGATTAAGCTAGAGAGGGAGCGAGACGGGAAGAGAGAGGAGAGAGGCGAGTAAGAGAGGGCGGAGTGTGGAGAGAAATAAATTTTATATGTATATCGGTTAGATAATTGCAAATATGTAACTATTACGTATATGTAGCAATGACTGTTTTTGTATATCTGCTTAAAATTTGAACTCGTATACAATTGAATCGAGTTACAACATTTGTATTTGTATGTCATATCTCTCTTTTGCTTTATACAAATACAAGCTACACATTGTAGTTTGCATAATTTCTGTTTGTATAAAGCGAGAGAGAGAAAAGCAAAAGAGAAGCAGACAGAGAAAAAATTGTATTTGTATAATTATCAATGTATATGACAGAAAGATATGTATTTTGTATTTGTATATAGTCTCCCTCACTTTATACAAACAGAACACAAATTATACATTTCTGTTTGTATAAATTAAGAGAGACAAAGAAGAGATGACAAAAAAGAGCCGAGTGGCGAGCGAGATTCCAGAGAGAAGCGATTGACATGAAGTTTGTTGCGAATTTAAATTAAATGAAGCAGTAGCTATTTCATTTATTTTGAATTAATAATTTACTATAATGCACAATTTTCTCTAAAAAAAATATATTACCAAATAGCTCAAATCTTCATAGAATAACTTTAAAATTTAACACACTTAATCTCAATCACCAATTTGTGGAAAATTTAAACAAATCACAAAATCTATTTGTGAGTTTTCAAGCTTTTATAGAAACTCCAAGAATGAAGTTGTTATTTTTTACGTTAATCCACCCAATAATGTATACATACATCTTTAATGAAAAACATGAATATCACTTTCAATCAGTTTTTAAGCTTCAAAATATTTTTAAAAATCAGTCACAAATTGAAAAATAATCATTTTTCCTCAACGTATTTTAAAGAGAATTATGCAAAATAATGAATATTTAGCGTATATTAGGTATTATATCTATAATTTTAAAAAAAAAATATTTTACGGCTACAGTTTCCCTAATTCTTGATATTCGCTTGTAACTATCAAGCCTTATGTCTATTAAGTTTGCTATTTCAAAAGTTTTTTCTATTTTTAATTATGAAAAAATGGACTAAATAGAGTAAGATATTTGATTACAATCTGTATATTTGATTCATAATTACTAACTCGGTCAATTGATATGAAAGTGTTTGACTTACTAAAAAGTTTTAAAAGAATTAAAGATATTTGAAATTTTATCATCTAAAATAAATTATAAATATTGTTTGATTATAAAGTATTTTATTAAGGATAACATTATGAGTTTAAAGTTAAATTGCCATTACCAAATATAGAAAGAAGTTATTTGTTTTTAAACTCACTAATAAAATTTTAAAAATGTCACGTCAATTGAGATGATAGCGTATATTGTATGTAGAGAGATTGTATATGCATTATGCACAAATATACTTATGTAGTTATATGTATTTCACTATTATTATAGATGCAAATACAAGATATATTACACTACAATTTCTTATGCATGCTAATACGGTATATTACACTAATATTATGTGCATGAATACGATGTATTTCACTATATTTTGAAATGAAAATGATGGTAGATTTTGTAACTAGCAAAATCTCACTATTTTTTTATTTTTATTTTTAATTTGAATACAAATAGTGTTATTTACGAATTTTTCTCCACAAAATAAACCAAACGACTAGGCTGCCTTGAACTTGGGTTCCTTCGCAGCTGAACTTGAGGCCCAATTCTCAATTCTGACGAACAGGCCCAATTGTACTTGAAAGCTCTATAAAATCTGTATATTTTATAGGTATATTTCACTCGGGGCTTAGAATTTTGCTCATAACTAGAGCTGTCAATATGGTCTAGTCCACCCCATCCGGGCTAATCAATATAGGCTTTATCATTTTACGGGTCAGCTCAGACTAGTTCATTTTTAATGTGGGCTAGAAAACAACCGGCACAACTCATAAGTACGTGGGCTACAAGCTTGCCGGACCAGTACTCCACTTTTTTTAAAATTATATTATTTTTAGAATTATTAAATTAAATTATAAATTACAATTTAAAAATATTATCATAAATATCGACAAAACAATATTATATGATGTTAATGTTACTACTTTTTAATCAAATCCACAAATAAAATTATCTTTACAATATTTATTAAGTTTTTTTTTCAAACAAAAGTATAAATATTTAAATAGAAATATAAACTAATTGTTTTGAGTTTGGACTCTTTTTAATTTTAAATTTTAATATCATATTATATTTTAGAAAAAACAGCAAATTAGTCAAACTCCCTAACATAATTATTAAAAACATCTATACTTGAAAATAATTAGTGAAATTTTCAATAAGTCAATATTTTACCAAATAAAATGTATCTAATATAATTAATTTTCTTTCATTTTATTTCTCAAATCAGGTCCCACATTCCAGTTTTATCTCTCATTACTCACTTTCCCCACTTTCTAGGTTCTTACTCTCAATTTCTCCCTTCTCTCTCTTGAGTTTTTCGCCATTGTTCTCTTCTTTCCTTGTGAAAATCACCTTTTCTATTTTCTTTCAATTTATTCAAGAAACCTCTCAATTCTTTAAAAATATTGTCCACCCAATGATAAAGGTACATACATCGTACCTTTTGAGATTTCTCTGTATTATGTAAGACACTATCAATGAAATACAAAAGAAATTTTCTTGGGTGCCCGAAGATTTCAAAAAACTTGTTGAAGACCAAGAACAATTTCGTATATTGAAGACTAAGAACAATTTCGTATTAGTTTGTTTTGCATTTATAATTTTTTCTTAGAATTTTGTATCGTTTCTCAACTAATATTCAAATTAGTATGTATGCTATTAATATTTGTATTCATTCAAAATCTCATGTTGTATAGTTCATGAATCTTGTATTTGTTCATAATTGAATCTATCCCAAATGTATACAAATTACATATGTATTTTATTTATATGAAAAACAACTTCCTATTAGTTTCTCTTTTTTTTTTTTATAAAAAATATTTCAGAATTTTGTATCCTTTCTCAATTTATAATTAAAATCGTATGTACACAATTAATATTGTATTCATTCACAAATCATGTTGCATAGTTTATAAATTTGGTATTTGTTCCAAAATTTGTATTCATTTTAAAGGTATGTCAACTAGTTATATATTTTATTTAAGAATGATTACAACTAATATTCATTTATTCCTTTTCAATTCTACATTTCATTCTCACTTTTTCATCATACTATTTTTTTTGTATTTTATATATTACTATACAAAATTCTAAATAAAAACTAGAACAAATAGAAATACAAATAAAATACACATTGAAATGAATACGAAATACAAAATTTTTGAAGAAAATAAATAAATAGACAACGAAAAAATATATGAATACAAATATGTTTCTTAAATAACTGTAGATTCATTTGGCATACCTATTGAAATGAATACAAACTAATAAAAAAATTGCATGTTTCATTATACAAATACAACATAAAACTATAATGTATATAAATAAAGTACATAGTGGAATGAATACAATTTAAAAAATGTTAAAATTCTGGAGAGAAAAAAAAAAAAGTTTAAGTTTTCTTTGAATGTAAATGAAAAAATTAAGTGATCCTTACCTTTTTTTTGAAATATTCTCTCCTTTGATTTTCTCCCTTTTGTTATTAAATAATTGTATTCTTTAAATAAAAATAAATAATAAAAACATAAATAAGATACATAACAAACTAAAATTTTGACATTTTAACTAAATATTAAAAATGTTGCTAATGAGCCCTCTTAAATGTTAAAATATTGACATTTTGAAAAAATTTCCTTGCATTTTTAATTAATTTTTATTGACCCGCAAGCCGGCCCTACCAATATTTCTCAAGCCCCACAAATCAGCAGGTTTATTCAGGCCGGGCTAAAAAGTCATTTTCTCAAATGGACTCCAAAAATCGTAGCCCAACCCTATTAAATCTCGAGTTAGGCCAGGTCAGCCCAACATGCCTAACCCATATGACAGCTCTACTCCTAACGTGTATGAAAAAACTGTATAAAATTTGTATGAAATATGTAGATCTCTCTCACAAAGCTTAGAATTTCACTCACAATTTTTGTGTATGAAAACTGTATAAAATTAGTATGAAATGTGTATCTGATTGTATAAAGTTTGTATAAAGTTCATGTTAGGTTCTTGGAAAAAAAATGCATCGAATCTTGCTTATGATTCACGTAACTAAAATCTGTATAAATTATATATGAAGTATAAATTTTCATAAAGTTCATGGTACTTTTTGCGTACTTAATAAATCTGCAACAACATTGCAATTATAATACAACTTCACTATAAATTTGCTTCCATTCGATTGTTGTTACTTCAAACTTCAACGAACTAGGAGTGAAATTCAGTCCAAAATTAGATTCAATCATGTCCTAGAAATCTCGAATTTAAATTTAAATGCCCCTGCATATTTTGATTCTTTTAAAATATCATCCACTCGAAACGAAACAAAGTATTATGACAACTCATATCACGGTCTCGACAATGGGAGTAAATGAATCATGTTATGAAATTAACTAACAATCAAATAATTAACGAATCATTTCGTCAAATCAAATCTGGAAATTGGCCAAATTCTTCACTGATAGAAACAAAAATGAAGGATCAGTCCAATATTCTATTGATTAGCAACACATTAAAAATGTTGCGATATCATGCAATGAATTTTTGTTATGTTTGATAAATAAGCAAAAGTATATGTTTAATAATATTAGGTTTTATTTAGTTATGAAGTCTATCTCTCAACGTCCCAAATAAATTTGGGATTTCGGATATATCACTCAACGTCTTGATATATTGCGTTAGGTAATGTATTCGAAAATCTGATACATCATGTAAAGTAATATATTTGAAAGTGAAAATCTGATATATCGCGTAAAGTGATTTATCCAAAAATTTAGAAGAATAGACATTTTTATAACTTTTTCAAATAATATAAAAATTTAGAGAATATAATAAAATTAATTATGCATTTAAAGTAACTTTTCCTTAAAGAATATCCATGTGGGTGCAATTAATATATGGTGTTGGGTTGTATATTCTTAAAACATTTCCCAAAAAGGAAAAAAAGCTAGAAAAAAATAATCAAGATCGATGTAATCGAAATCGAAACATAATATTTTGAGATATATTCAAATTTCGCTAAATTTAAAAAAATTTAATTTGAAAAAGATTCGTACAAGATTTTGTAAAATTCCCTTTTTAATTTAATTGTGTTACCTTTTTTTTTATGCAACAATGTTATAAATAGTCCTTACAAACCACAATGGAAGGTCAAAAAACAATTTTGGAAGATTTGGACAAGATAATACAAAGCATCCCTCACACCAAGAAAATATTCTAAAAACAGTAATCCGATACATAATCATACTCGATTGAAAATAAGTCGGAGCCTTAAGGGTAAAAAATGTTAACAAAAATTTCAAAACGGTATATGAATTTTTTCTTTTAACTAAAATGGCAAAATCGCTTTCTAAGTAGCGATTTTATCCGGCGAAAAAAGTAAAATCGCTGCTATAACAGCGATTTGTTAAATTTGATTTTTTTTTAATAAAAATTTTTTAAAACAAAATCACTCCCGAAGGAGCGATTTTCAAAATATATATATTTTTTATTATATTTTTGTTATGTCGCTGCTGAGGTAGCGACTTGAGTTCAAATTTTTTTAAATTATTTTTTCCTTTTTTTTTTAAGTTTAAATAATTTTTTTTTAAAAAAAATAAATTGCAGCGGTTTTTAATTAATTTTTTAATTTTTTAAAATCAAATTGCTGTCAAGGCAGCGATTTTAAATCAAAATCTTTTTTAGCGATTTTATTTTTTAAAAAAAAAGAAAAAAAATTAATTAAAAACCGCTGCGATTTAATTTTTTTTAATAAAAAATTATTTAAACTTTTTTTTTTAAAAAAAAAGCAAAAAAAATTAACTTAAGTCTTAAAAAAAGAAAATTTTAATTTGATATGTATTTACAATTAATTACTAGCCCCTAAAATATTATACGTAGAGTTTTACCAAAAAGAAAAGAGAATATTATTTTTGATATAGCTTACAATACATAAATTCTCCATATTTTTGTGTTTTGTACTGTATCAAATTGTTTGTATGGTTTATAATTAACATGAAATGCACGTACAATGCACATTCACATATCTAAAAAGTTCATAATACATGTATATCAAAGCAACAAAAGGATAAAAGGAAAGGAAAATAGAATAAACTATAAAATTATCATCTTAATTTATTTTTCCTTCACGTGGAAACAGTTGGAATTTGTTTAATAAAATAAAATTTATTGGCAAATATAACTATATGTATATCCTGATGCTTTTCTTCATAATTAAGCAGCCAAAAAAAAAAAAAAACCTAACAAACAAATATAGAATCGCTTTCTCTGCTTACCAAAAGCCATCCTTTTTCCCTTAATTATCCCATTCTTGAATATATATATTTTTTTAAAATTTTCTTTTGAAATCATACTTACATATAAAACTAACACATTTTCCTGTTTCTGTTTGTAGAATTACAATATATTTTATAAAACTAGATTAATTTTTTTAAACCAAAAACATGTCTTCAATAGAAAACCCTAACAGTGGTAACAGAACCTTCCATCGTTACTGGTGTTATCAATGCCATCTTATCGTCAGAGTATCGCCGGAAAATCCCTCGGAGATCATCTGTCCTCGTTGTTTCGGTCACTTCCTCTGCGAAATCAATGAAACAAACCCTGGACAAATCTTAGACTTCACTGCATTTGATCCTTCTCCAGAAGCTAGAATTCTCGAAGCTCTGACTCTAATGCTCGATCCTAATTTATTCAACACCTCTCAAGCCAATGTGGTCCCTATTTTCCGTCGTTCAGACGGAACTGAAACTCTCGTACCACCACCACCACAACCTACTCGTGGACGAGAGAGAATTCGAGACTTCTGGTTAAGACCGAGAAGGAGATACTCATTTCTAAACGACACAGATGAATTTACACCAGAGAGCGGAATCCTAGCACGTCCGCGCTCATGGATTGTCATCCGACCATCATTGGGTGGACCTGACCGTAGAGAAAGACGGCGGTTAGGTCCACCCGATGTAAATAACAATAGAGATTATTTCACAGGTCCTGATCTTGAAAATCTAATAGAAGAGTTAACACAAAATGATCGGCCGGGTCCTGCACCAGCACCGGAGCCGATCATTCATTCGATTCCGACAGTTGTAATTGCTGCCGCACATTTAAAAGATGATTCAGAATGTCCGGTGTGTAAAGAAAAATTTAAAATAGGAGGAGAAGCAAGAGAGTTACCATGTAAACATATATATCATTCCGATTGTATTGTTCCTTGGTTAAGGTTACATAATTCCTGCCCGGTTTGTCGGAATTCAGTGCCGGTTAATTCAGAAGCTCAGGTGGATAGTTCTGATGATTGTGTTGAAGAAGAAGAAAGGATGAACAGACAACGGCGTTGCTTCAGACTTAGACAAATGGCAGCTTCTCTATGGCCATTTAGGTCGAGGTATCGTGCTATGCGTAATCATGGTGAGATATAATTCAACATTGTAATAATAATATCAATACGAAACAAAATGTTGAGATTTAGAAAATAAATTATTGTGTGTACCTACAGATGAACCATCGGTGCAGTCGTCATGTAATATTCTTTAGCGGATAAAGAGATTCTCTGATCAAACTACAAATTAAAGAACAGGTGGGGTGACGCGAAGAAGAAATTATAAGAAAGAATGCAAAAATTTAGAAAAAGAGACAGATCAATCAAGTTGTACGTGCAATCTCTTTGCGTATATAGAACTTTGTGTGTCGTTGTAATAATTAGTTGAACCTACAAATTTCATACTTAATCCAAATTGTTTATATACTAAAATTTAACTATGGATTTCGAAGAAAAGGTAGTATATCTGTAAAAGTACATTTTAAAACAAACTAATTATAAAACCCTTGGTCAACAAACTATAGATAGTCCTTCGGGATGATTTAGTTGGTTTGAGGGCGGTTATTTATACGGATAATTCGAGATCGATCTCCACTCAATACCTCTAAATTGAGCTTGTCACATAGGATTTGCCTAGTATGGTTTATATTTCATATGTGGTTTCTAGACTATTACACTAGTTAAAAAAAATCTATAGATACCGCATATATATACAAGCTACAAGCTACTATATATTATTACAAATATTTTTTCACTTTATTTGAATTTTTGAAGTTTTAAAGTTGAATTTAATAATGTAAAGGAAAATGAAAATTATTACTTCTTACCATTTATCCTTAATAACATAAACATAAATTAATGATTGTTAAAAGACATACCAGAATTTGTAATATAAGCAATGGTCTTAGTGAGTCATTCAACATGAGCAAATTACATAAATATTTAATTGTGAATAAGGAGGAGGAGAAGGAGAAAAATATTAAGAGGTGTAGAATTTTCGTAGTTTTTATAATGAGAGGAAATCCCTCTATTTATAGACAACAAAGGGTAGTGTAAAAAATGGTTATTGTGCTTCATCAGAAATGTTTCAACTATTTGAAAAAATTCAATCCTTTGAAAAGCTCACAACCTTTCATAAAAGTCGCAACTCTTTATCAAAGTCGCAACTCTTTATAAAAGACATAACTTTTTATAAAAATAACTTTTCACGAAATGGGAAGACTAGTTTTGATAATAAAATAAATTAATAGGAAATCCTAATTTCTGGTGGCGCCACATAGGTGGGCTTAAGGTTTTCTTTTATATATATACTAGATACATGCGCCCGTGCTAACATAGCCCAATATCTCTTTTTTTGTTTCATTTTATGTGACACAAATAAAATTTAGAGAGTTGATTAAACTATAATATGATTTTAAATACTTTAAGTTATTAATTATTTTAATTTATAGTATCTTATGTAATTTTAAATAATATATGTTATTTTCCTTGTCCCAATATATATGACACAAATAGAATTTCAAGAGTCAATATGTTGTTAATTATTGCGTAGAACCACACACGTGAAGCAGACATATTGAGTGTCTCTTGTGTTGTTAAGATGAAATAACTAAAATATGAATAAGAAATATATTTGGGTATACAAAATATCAGAAGCCTCAAATCAATAATTAAGCTGAAATTAATCAAAGACCTCTACTAATTAAAACACAAATTTTTTCAAGGTGAAAATTTTATAAATCAATTAGTAGATGTAGAGGTCTTTAATTATCAAAAATAATACTCCTTCCGTCCACTATTAATTGCCATACTTTCTAATTTGACTAACATTTTACGATATATTTTTTCAATAAGTAAAAAATTGCAATATACTTCTATACGAGTAGAAGAAGTAGATAATGATATATGATTATTATGTCAATTTAGTTTTATTCAAATTTAACCAAATCATCACTATCCTTCTTCATTTGGTCTAACTGCAGAGCACTTGTTCTTCACCATGTTCGATCACCTCCATCGTCTTCCAGTCTTCTTCTTCTTCTTCCTCCTTTCACTTTCATTCTCCCAATCCATCCATGAAAACGAAGAATCAGACACACCCATTCACCGTTTTCAACAATATCTCAGAATCAACACTGCCCATCCTAACCCAAACTACACTGCTGCCATTAACTACCTCACTAACTTCGCCAACTCCATACCTAATCTCCACTCCAAAATCATTCACCTTACCCCTACTTCACCTCTACTCCTATTAACCTGGCCAGGTTCAAACCCTTCACTTCCCTCCATTCTTTTCAATTCCCATCTTGATTCTGTCCCTGCTGAACCACATAAATGGACCCACCCGCCGTTTTCCGCTCACAAGACTTCCGATGGAAGAATATTTGCACGGGGAGCGCAGGATGATAAGTGTATTGGTATGCAGTATTTGGAAGCAATCAAAGCGATTCAAATTAGTGATTCAAAATTTGTGCCACTGAGAAATGTTCATATTCTGTATGTGCCTGAAGAGGAGGTTGGTGGGTTTGATGGGATGGGGAAGTTTGTGGAGTTGAAAGAATTTGAAGAGTTGAATCTTGGGTTTGTGATGGATGAAGGACAGGCCTCGCCTAATGATGAGTTTAGGGTTTTTTATGCTGATAGGACTCCTTGGCATACGGTGATTAAGGCTGTTGGAATGCCTGGACATGGGTCTAAATTGTATGATAATTCTGCTATGGAGAATTTGATGAAGAGTATGGAGGTTATTACTAAGTTTAGGGAGTCTATGTTTGATATGGTCAAGGCTGGAGTGGCTGCTAATTCTGAGGTCATCTCAGTGAACCCGGTGTTTCTTAATGCTGGAACTCCTTCCCCAACTGTGAGTTTTTTGAGTTTTCCATTGAGCTAGCTCATTTAAGTTCTAGTATATTCTTGTTTTCCAGCAGTAGTTGATTGTATTAGGAATTTTAAATTTAGTCATCCGGATTCTCTTTCGTATTCAACTTGATAAATATGTGATGCCAATGATACTTTCTTAAATGATTAGTCTTTCAAATTTTCTTTAGCTTAAAAGTTATTGTTGTATTGTTTGTTTGTAAAGTATATTGAACTATGATCAAAAGTAACTGTAATGTATTTGTAAAAATGAAATGGAAATACTGTAGTCTCTAAAGAAGAAGGAATTGGACTCAAAATGGAACTCTTTATTGATTCAACTGAAAGGTTACAATTGAATTAACAAAAGAACTACTCCATAACCATGAGCTCCAGTGACCTGTAATGGTAGAATTAAGGTAAGAAGAAGAAGATAAGAAAGAAGAGAATAGACTAGGAAGAAGAAGAAGAGGTAGATTGAGAGAAAATAATGAATTCTCAATTGATTCTTCAATCACTCCCTTTACATTTTCCCTCTAATTATATTGATAAGAGAGTGATGAGGTGTCACCTCTGCTCATGTGACTTTCAATCAACTTAGATGTCTCTTAATCAATTCAAATCATGACAGAAGCCTACCAATTGGGAATAACTTCTTAGGTTAGGTAACGAATTATGAACCTGTTCCTTTTAACAACTTTTCAATGGTTGTGCTTATCATTGTTTCCTTGCATAGGGATTTGTGATGAACATGCAACCCTCTGAGGCTGAGGCGGGATTTGATATTAGGATGCCGCCAACAGCTGACCCCGTACTTATGAGGAAGATAATCGAAGAGCAATGGGCACCAGTTTGGAGGAACATGACATATAAGGTGAATAGTTGCTTTTCTCTATGCTTATCGATGTTATTTTGCAGATCTTAGCTTATTTTCCCACTATTAATGTGTGATTTTTTTTTTGAAAATTCATATAGAAACATCTTGCTAACCTTGCTTGTAATGCATAGTTTGCATATCTGAGATTTGTAAGGTATATCAATTGTTTGTAGTCACAGTTCAAATGCCTCTAGATTAAATGATGATGCACTTGTTAGCTTTTGGAACTGTTCAGAGCATTTTGAGGTATATCATTTGTATACGGAAATATTTGCATCTCTGTTTAAAGTAAGTTGGTGATATCAGCAAATAGGTTTCTTATGTAGAATTCACTATCCTCTGACTTGTCGATTTAAAAAGAAAAGGTTACAGGTAAGCCAAAAATTACTTGTTGAAATCGTAAGCCTCCTAGGCCTTACCCATTTTGATTTGCTTATACTGAAGGTTATTGTGACATTGAGTAATCATCTCTATATAAAAAACATAGTCACTAGGAGCTGGCCATGCTAAATTTGCCATCTATGCCACGAGATCTGATCGAATCTGCCACTCTCCCCTCTATTGAAGTTCTGTGTGCTGTAAGAAGAGCTCATGCTGAACTGTGGGCTTGGTAGGCCTTGGAAGTCCTTGGACAGGCTGGTAGCTGATGTTGACCAAAGAGTATTTTTCTGGTTGTCTAGTCAGCTTGAGCTCCTGTTTCTGAGCAAAATGGACTCGCTTTGCACCATGGGTTTCTACTTTACCAATATGTTGGGGAAGTGGTGCATTATTTCATTAAAATCCATATCAATTTGTTCCTGTATCAATGGTGTGATTATTATCGTAGGAGGTGAAATCAAAAAGTCATGCATCAAGAAGCCAAGATGTGTTGATTCAACTCAAGGAACTATCATCCAGTGTGGTGAATCTTCCAGTTTTATCTGTCTGAGTTGGGAGAACCATGGGTTACAGTCTTTTCCCCAGGATCTTGCCCAACTTCAAGTTCTTGAACCGAGTGAAATTGGGTCCTAAAGAATTAAAGCTTCAAGGACTATTGGATCCCACTATCTGTACATTACCATCTGTACCGGGTGCGAGCTTGTGCTGGAAAATCACCTATCGGAGTAGGAATCAAGCACTCATCCACCCTTTGCTGCAAAACCTTTTGTTGGTCTGAATTAACAATAGTTTCGACCTCGCTAGCCCGGCAAGCGAATTCATAACAAAGATCAATCCAACCTCTGGTGACCTGTCTGAAACCCTGCATCTGACCAGAAAAGCCATCAACTCCACAATTCTGCACCTTGAATGCACTGACCGAAATAATGAGGCAGTACTTTGGCATTAACTTGTACTCAGTAGACAAGTCTGTACCTGTCCTGACTTGATCATCAGACGTGCCTCTTTTAATAGGTTTCTTTGTCTTTTTTTTTCATAATAGGTGGCGGTGAGACTTGATCCAATCCACCATTCCCCATCCAGTCTATTTTTTTTTTTTTGAGAAAGGTAACATTTACTTCTATATATCCACAAGTATACTGCATCAAAGTGTAGTTCCCCTCTAAAAAATTATACTTACATCAAGCCTAATATCATCCAGTCTTTACCCCACCCAGTGTTCCCCTCCCTCCGCCTTTCTCTCTTTCTCTCACCCTCTCCAATTCTTCTTCTTTCTCTAGTTTCAAATATTCCAGCAAAGCTCCATTCTTTCCCTGAAAAAAATATGAACTGATATTTTTCCGGTAAAAATTGTTGTTATTTCTTGTAATTGTGATAATGATTACTAGTGGGAAGAAGATGAAGGCAATGGGTAGGAAGTTTTGATGCTATTAGAATGAAAGGGGATGAGTATTTAGTTTGGATAGACAGCAATTGTGCACTGCCAACGCTGGCGAAAGGGGTAAAGACTAGATGGAGAAGAAGACAAGGATGGGATGGTAAACAGATGTTCAGCCAGTGTTTCCACACATGTATAGAGCATACTCTCCAGTGAGGTATGACTTGGAAGAGTAATAAAAAGATGTATGTCCAGTGAAACCGATTGGGCTGTTTTGATACAATAATCAGATGGAGTGATAGATCAGTTACTAAGTGTGGTAAAAGGTGGTTGGATAGCACTAATCAAGTGAAGCTTGATGTCACTCACCTGTTTTCAGTCTGAACTTGAGCAGAAGCGAGAAGCTTTTGTCTCATAGATGTTCCTATGTTATTGTACGTGTTGTATTAACTCCGTTTTATTGGAGCCTTCTGCGACCAGTTCACCAAATTGTGCACCACTTGCACTTTGCTACAAAATACTTTCTTGATTTTAGAGACTACTTCATCACTTGTACAAAGGAGGTTCTATATGCTGAAGTTTCACTTACCTGTGACCTAACATCTCCTAAATGTGGCTGTCTGCATAATTCTGGAGCAATAAGAGGGAGAAAAAGAAAGAGGTGATATGATACCTATATTTTAATCTGAATTAACATGAATCTGACGATGAACTAGATTTTGAAGGCAGTAGTTCGCTTACAGTTGGAGAAGAAATTTCTTCGCCTTGAATTTCGTCAATTTGTTTGCAATGTCCTATCACCAGAATTTGAGTATGATCAATTTTGTCCTACTCCCGTCTACTACAGTGTTTCTATTGAATTCTCAAAATCTGTTGTAGTCTGGGATGATGTAATATTCATATATTTGTTCCCATTTGTTCCATTTCCGAGGTAGATCTCCCTGGTTCTTCGGATGTCTTGGTCAATACTTTTGCAGATCCAAAAATCTGTTGCTTTTGATGAAGATTTCCTTTCTTTCGATCCATTTGAAGCACGCGGATGGTTCTTCCTTTTTCTTAATGATCTCATATAATTTCCCCCCAGCTAAGAAGGCCTTCCTTTCCATCTTAAATGGATTTTACACTAGTTTTCAACTGATGACACTCCAAAGTCATAGTAATTGCTATTATATGATCAATTTGAAACTTGGGTTCAACCAATATGGACCTAAAGATGATGGTAAAGTGTGGTTGCTGTGGAGAGACAACGTTAAGAAGAGAGTTTTGAAAAGAGGAAGGATTGGAGAAGTCGATAAGAATGTTGGATTGGAATTCACAAATTAGGATTAATTTGGCTGGAAATCTAGAAAGAAATAAGAGCTTAAATTTTAATCCAATGGTCATTTTCTTGTATTTCTGAAGCTGCTCGATGACTGAAAATTCTCTTCTTAAAATGGTCCATAGTTTTCTATTGTCACAATATTGGGACAACTCTGTTTATCAATCTGTCAATCAATCAGCTACGCCTCAAGTGATCTTTCTATTCATCAGTCTGTCAATCAATCAGCTATGCCTCAATATGAGTCCTCTGTAATCATTCTGCTGGTCAATTCTGTGTATTAAAAACAAACTTTATTTAGGGTGACAACTCTAATTAGAGCATATATAAGTTAATTTGGTGTAGAGACGTCATTTCTAATGTAAGTAATGGCCGGCTTCATTGTTAGGTAGATGCTCTTTCCCATTCCCACTCGTATGTTTAAAATCACCAAATTTAAAGTAGTTTACATTTGGGTTCAATATGTTATTTGTTTTACTAAACACAAAAAGGGGACAAGGTGTACTTTTGGTCTTCTGATTCTCAGCCTTTTTGTAATGTGGCAGATAACCGAGAAAGGATTCCTAAGGGATATCATGGGCCGTCCTCTGATGACACTTGCTTCCGATTCCAATCCTTGGTGGTCTGTGTTCAATGAAGCTGTTACTAGAGCTGGTGGAAAACTCTCCAAACCTGAAATATTAGCTTCGACTACTGATGCTCGATTCATGAGACGGCTGGGAATTCCTACCTTTGGTTTCTCCCCAATGAAGAATACCCCCATCTTACTTCATGACCACAATGAGGTTTGTCTCTGCTTCTATCTATGACAAATCAGTAATCACTTGTTTCTGTAATGCCAATCGTTTGTTCACCTGGCAGAACCTCAAGGATACTGTTTACTTGGAGGGGATTAAGGTGTACGAATGCATTATAAAGTCATTAAGTTCCTTTGAGGGATCTATGAACACTGATGCTATGGGTTTCTGAACAAAGAAGCATCTGAAAACTTGGTATGATATTCATCTCTTTTGAGTTTTCCTTAATTTCAAGGTATGCAAGTTTTAAATCTGCACATGCTATAAACATTAGTCCAGGTCCTTTAGGCACAAATCTAAATTTGTTAAATTCTACTGTTACCTTTGTAAAACAAAATAAAATTTGTAACTTCTCATTGAGTATCTTTTTAATTGTCCAAGTGGAATTGAGTGTTTCTCTTTACAAAACCTGTGGCATCATTGGAAAAAGTACTGGAGGATTTCTCCTTCTATCAGCTGGCTGGTGTTCCCCTTTCATGCTATAAGATTACTTGGGTGAACTTGCAGTTTCATGCATCGCTTGGTTAATTGATTGTGTCTCATGACTAGAATCTCAGCTGCCCTGCCCGACACGAAAACAGAAACAAATTATTTATCAGATGACCTTTCCTGCCAATACCTAGTTGATTGAGTCCGATAAAGAATATTCAAATTAGTGTAAGCATCATGTAATGCAAACAGATGATCTTACAAATGGAGTGAACTATTTTTGTTTCCTTCGATTCATTGTAATTTTGCTGATTCAAAAATTTTGTCTGCTTTGATGTCTGGATGAGTTCTCTATCAGTAGTTTCTTAGACGTTCTAGCATTTGCTAGTAGATTTAGCATCACTTACAAATCTACTCCTTGAAAGTCAATTGCAAGTGACATGAATGCAACCCCTGGAAAAAAAGAAGGAAGAAGTGCCTGACTGCTGATAATTTGGACTACTCCAGATAAAAAAGTTACTGCAAAGAATAACTAAAGCATAGGTGCCAATGGGAGATTATCACGTTTGTCTGTTTAGGAAGTTTGGGAATTTCAGGTTTCATGACAACTTTTTCCAGCACATGAACATTAACCAACAGTTAATGATAACAAGTTTCTTTCCATTTGATATAAATCCTTTCAGCACAAGTTCTTTTTTTTTTTTGATAAAAGTTAAAAGTTGTATTCTTCAGCATTAAGGGTATGCTGGCTACCTCCAAAAAGTTACAAGCTAAATCCATAATAACATAGATCCTAGGGAATCTACCAACTGTTCTACTTCTTCTATACCATCTTCTTTACACCAAAAAAACATGTTAATGCAATTTTCTTTAACTTTCTGAATAGTGTTAGTAATATTCTCATGACACCTAAGGTTTCTTTCTCTCCAAATAACCCACAAGACACAAGTAGGTACTATAGACCACCATCTCTTTTTTGTCTTGCTCCCCCTCCTCTCCTCCTCATTCAGTACATGAATGTTAACTAACAGTTATACTGTTAAACTTTCACGATCTGAATGTGGAAGCAGAGAAGATTCGTCAAATAGCCCCTATAATATTTGTGATAATCCTCATAGATGGCTACCTTCTTGCAAATGTATAATGTGAAACAGAAGTCCTTGATTGTGGTTGTGAATTCTGAGCTCTTAGGTTCAAAACTCAGCGGAGACAAAAATCTTTCCTAGTCTTGGCGGACAGAGTTATCTAGTGCTTGTTGCTGGTGGGAAGTGGCAGGTATCCCATAGAATTAGTCGAAGTGCGTGAAAGCTGGCCGGGACACCATGGTCGTCAACGAATAATAAAAATTGAACTAGTAGATTTATTGCCTTTAAACTGTAACAGGTCATTGGTCTTGAGCTTTTGATGAAGCAAAGGCCACACAACTGCCTATATTTACTGGAACCTGAGAATTTCAAATAAGATGGCCCAGAATCAGAATTCCTCAAGGGTTGTAGAAAGAATCAGATATGAAACACTGGATTTGAATGTTAAAATCTTAGACAAGTCTTAAGATTCTTTCTCTCTTTTTGTGTTTTTAAGGAATCCTCCAAAACTAATCTTTTCTGATTTCTAAATGAAACAAAATGATATACATTCTTATTTTCTGGTAACCAATTCATATGATGGTTTGGCTGCTGCATCTGAGATGGTAAGCAGTAGGATTAACTTCTTTTTCTTCAGTGCAACTCCTGCCCATCAGGCTATGAGAAAGAAACTACACCAACATACCCTAATGCAAGGATCTAACATAGATGATTCAAGCACAACACAATTTTATTTGGGTCTGAAGAGTTAGCAACATCGCTTACTTGATCAAAATATTCTTCATGTCATTTTTGTCAAAAAAGATGTATGGATCTTTGTTTCTTTTATATGTTATTAAGATATTACAAATTCCACCGGACATCTCCAAAATTAACGTGTACTCACTCAGTGCTTTCTGTTTTTGGAAGGGATTCCCGTTACTTTCCAACTTTTGCTAACAATTACCAGTGAGTTGCCTGTTACTGTCTCCTAAGTCGCTTTACAAATATGATCCCGAAATAGTGATTTCCATATCAGTAGAACCAGTAGCTTGTTTTTTCCTGAAGTTTTAGCCCTCCACCCCTTTGTTTACTTTGAGTGTACTGGAGTTTATGCCTGTTCATACTGTGGACTTGAATGAACATGTCAATGCTAGTTTTCTGATGTATGAACATCTCATAACTGCAGATTTGATCATTGATTTTCATAGTCATGTTTCCAAGAAACTCTACTTGTTGACATAGAATTAATCCAAGCTCTGAAATCATGTTTTTTTTTTTTTTTTTAAAGTTTTGCAGGGGATCTCTCTTTTGGAAAAGATGATTTGTGCACACAATATGGTTTATAACATCATTTACAAAAATAACAAGATCATCTACAGGGAAAAAAGTGTTTTACCCTTTAGACTCATGTAAATGTAAGTGTACACCACTTGCAATAACTTATGTTGCCAAAGCATGCAAGACTATGCTTATGTATTTTAGTCAGTCAATGTTTCCACCTATGTCAAATAATAAAATAAAAAGAACAGCTCGGTGCACAACGGTCTATTGTACACAACCTTACCCTGCATTGTTCCTGTAGCTCGAACCAATGACCTCTTGAGTATGAATACATGTGATATTGATATCCTATTTTACTTTGCAAGTCTATCTGTCTAGATGTACATGTGTGTATATTATTCAGTGGATAATAAATGTAATGTCCAATTTGTGATTGGAATTTGGTTGCTTCCAGGATGCTGCTACCTTGATGGTTGTTGCCTCATTTTCATACTACACACATCAAGATTCAGAGCCTCTATATGATTTTTTTGCCCATAACCTAATCTCCAAATCTCATCACCAAATATTTCAAAAATTTGGCTATTTGACTTGAGTTGATTTGTCTCATCTTATTAGCTGGCAAACCTTTCCATCTATTGATTTAATATGTTGGTTCACATTATTGCATTTTTGTCTTTTTTCCAATTTAATATGCCATTGGTACGGAACGTCCTTTACCCATAGTACTAGTACCTATTATTCCAAAGTACCCTACACATGCTCATTTCAACAAGATTGAACTTGTTTTTGAAGATTGGATAGGAATCTTTCATGCTCATTAATGTTACATGTCTTTGATATAACACCGAGGATGTAGTTGCATGATTGAGATTCCTTCGATCTTAATGAAAACTTTTGGGAAGAGCATTTTACTCCTTTAGTAGACTCTACCCTAGTATAGATCTGAATTAATGGGGTTGAAATTTCGAATATCAAATGATTCAACTTTTTAAAAAAATATACCATCGAAGATGTAGTGAAAATTTATTGAGATTTCTCCATCCTTAGTTAAGTTTGATCTTTGGAATGTTACCCCCTTGGTGGGCTTACCACAATGCAAATCTGATTAATTGGACAAAACAAACTTCGGATATCAGATGATTAAACTTACTACTACATCACAACCCTTGTCGGTGAACTGATGGTTTAAATTGTAAACATTCTAATGGTGAATGTTATATCCATCCCAACAAATAACTAAGAGAAAAAACATAAAGTCATCTCTAAAGTTGTTCCGTATTTGCATAAAGACACCTTAACTTTGAAAGTGTCCTATCACCCCATAGAACTATTTATATCTTTGTAAATGGAGACTTTGACTCAGTTTCTCGTCTGGGTTGTTATCACGCAAATGGGGCGCGTGACCCAATCTTTTCACTGCCATAACCAGCTATAAAGTGTCAGCTGTCATTATATTTCTTTAATATTAATTATTTAATTAATTTACATCACTTTGCCCATTATCTTCTTCATCCAAATTCAAAAATTCAATTACTTTTTCTTCATCTTCTTCAACTTAGAAGATCCATTTACTTCATTCATTTTTATCACTTTTTTTTCTTGTCTCTTGCTTTTCTTTGTTTCTTTTTCTTCTTTTATCGTTTTTTTTTAAAAAAAGAAGTCCATTGTTTAGAGAACACTATGAAACTCCATCTTTTTTTACCTTGCTTTAGTAACTTGAGAGTTGAATTGATTTTATTTAGTGATGTTTTGATGGCGAAAATAGTGTTGTAACATGGAAGCATCATGGAGGCTACATTGAAGGTGACTATGACTGCTACTTTTGGAGGATTTACAACAAAGAACAAAGATTTGAGTAATGAAGATTTAAGAAGAAAGAGGAAAAAATGAAAATAAAGTTAATAAAAATAAAAAATAATAAAATGAAAATGAAACTAAAAATTAAAAATTAAAAAAAAACTTAATACGTGTCAAACAACTATTGGTGCGTGATTGTACCTCTTTTCTTGCTATTGAGGTTGGGTAAAAAATGTGATATTTATAACACTCTTAAATTGTACAGTAGGGAAATAAGATATCCACAAAATTAAGGTGTATTTTTTAAAATTCGAGACAACTTCAGTGATAACTTTATGTCTTTTCTCTATAACTAAACATGTCCCGTCCTTCCATATGAGTACTAAACAAATCCCATGGGACCAAAAATGCAATGGAACACAACTCATTTTTGAAATAGAAGATTAATTACCTTATATTGTAACTTCTAGGAAATAGAGAAGCAATATTTGTGAATAGATGAAATTAGATACACCGTACAAGGAACAATATTCTTGCTTTGGTTGGTGTAACAATATCTTTAAATGCTAGACAAGTGGGGTGAACAATCAAATACCAAAGTAATAATTCAAAAGTATGGCACCTCTAAATTATTATAACTCTCACTATGAGGTCACTACTTAATTTTAAATAATTTAATTCCCTTTCATACATTAGTTTTTCCTCTTAATATAATGATCAAGGAGGAATTAAAGTTATTATAATATTAAAGCTAACTATACATTATCTTCTTTTTTTTTAACACTTTATACTAAACTGATTTGATCAATTACAAGATTTATTTTTGTCTGTTTGTTGATTGTGTAATGTTTTTCAAGTTATCTTGAACTTCCCTAGTCTTACCTATGCACCACATTTGATTGTCACACTCCTAATAACAAATGGTGGGTTGACTAGGCCGGGTCAAGGTTGAGGATCGATAAACTTCTAAGGTGGAATTAAAGCTCTACCAGAAAGGATATATATTATTTAAGTAAATCTCACATCGAAAAAGAAGGAAAGAGTGAAGTGTTATATATAAGACAAAGTACAACTTAATACATCAAAATCATATTGATTTTAAGCAAAACTTTGTCTTCATATTCGATCAGACTTATAATGAGAGTAATTATTTCAAATCATTAGCCAAACGACCCTCATATGTACTTGCTTTATCTTTGATTAATCAGATATAACGTTGTTTTAAGATTTTTTTTTTCCGTTTATTTTAATAAAAGGAAATTAATTAATAGTGTTCTCACTTATTCTTTAACATGATTCGGACTTTCAATCTATCGATTTGTTGATGAATATGTTCAATTACTTAAACAAATTTCACTCGATAAATTTTATTTTATTTGTGTATCAAGTTGTTCGAAAAATACTTTACACTAAATTCAAATTTTGGTTTAAATTTTATGGAAGTTGCTTAGAAATTGATATTATGATGGAACATGTCAAATATTTTGGTGTAGAATTACTGTTTCAAAAGGGCAATTTGCCAACTGTAAAAATTATGTTCATATTTCTTATTAGGGCATGTTTGGCTCAGCTTTTAAGCTGGTCAAACTGACTTAAAAACTGGTTTTTGACTTATTTGACTGTTTGACAATACTCAAAACAGCTTATTTTAAGCTAAAAAAAAACTTATTTTAAGCCAAAAGTTAAAAGCTGGGGTAGGGGTGCTTTTTTTTTTTTAGCTTATAAGCTGTTTTAAGTTGACTTTACTTTTACCCTTTTGTCCTTAATATTTTTATATAATCCCCAAATTACCCATCCTTATCCTCACATTTTCTTCCATTTTTCCATTTTTCCTTCTCACGCTTGGCACATATAACTTAAATAAAAATTTATATTCCTCTTATAAATAATTTGTGATAATAAAAAAATATGTGAATGATAGATAATTATTATTACATATGGATGAAACTAAAATAAATCTTAAATCGTTCTTTGATCTATTCAAATTAAATATCTTTAAAATCTATAATAAGTTTATATTCCTCTTATAAATAATTTGTGATTAGAAAGAAATTGTGAATGATAGCAAAATATAATTATTTATGGCTGTAAAATATAAATTAATTAACTTTTATTATCTTAACAGTTTTTAAGGGTATTTCAGACATTTTGATTTAAAAAGCTATTTATCAGCACTTATTTGCCAAACACATCAACAACTTTTTTTTAACTTCAGCACTTTTATCCAAACGCATAACTGCTTATTTTAAAAATAAGTTTCAGCACTTTCAAAAGTAATTTTTTAAAGCTGCTTTTATTAAGCCCATCCAAACGGGCCCTTAATCTATTTGACGGTCACCTCTAAATTAAATTGTCAAATAGTGTAGTTAAACCAACCACTTCATAAAATGGTTAAACATAATTTCTATACATTAATGCATATTATTTTTAAAAATAATATTGTACTTTAATTTCTCCAAAGATCCCTAAATTAAGGTGGTGTTAGTGTAAACTCACATTTTTTCCTCTTAAACAATTTTTTCTTTGTTCTGTTAAGCACTGAGACATGCAAGTGGAATGTTAATTAACTAATTAGTCAATAATCTTTTGTACAGATTTCTTGTCAAATGACGTAGTTAGCTAGCTAGTTGATCCAAGATAAACATAAACTAATTACCATTAATAGTTATGAAGCTCAATTTAAGTTTATACTTTATAGGGTCAACAAGTTGACAAAAAATTAGACTCAATTAGGTCAAACATCAATCAATTGAACTCGCGTACGTAGACTTGGTTAACAAGCGGGTTGTTTGGTTGCTGATTAGAGATATATGTATATTTTAAATTCAGAATGAGTTATGCGGAATTCAATTATTTATGTGTTCTTATATTCTCATAGATAAGCTAATACATAAACTGACTTATAAAGTATGTATGTTTTATTTATGCAGAATTGTAAAATGATAACCAAACGTCGAACTTGATCATGTATTTAATTTTATACAAATTATCTAAAAGAACTACTAAACATGGTATTAATTATGCTAAATTGTAATACATAAATAACACACTTCATAAACTAATGTCACAATCCAAATCTTCGTGATTAGCACCCACAGGCTACACTGACTCTTCGGTGGGAGAACCACTATTACCATCCAAATAAGCAAAGAATCTTAAAACTAAGGCATTCATCGTAGGAAAACAGAATAAATATTAAATTGAAGTTCTCATAAACTTTAACAAATGATCTAACTACTAACAATGCGGAAGATAAACCTAGAATCAGAAAGTCAATGTACCAAAACATCTGACAAGGGTTCAAGTCTAAACAAGAAATACTAATGAACTAATCCACTAATCTAAAGCGAAGGTCTATGTCCGGAAATGGTGGACACAGACGAAAGAGAATCACATGACAGCTTGGAAGATGTGACTCACCCTTGAATTTGATGTGACGATCTTTAATTTCCTAAGTGAGGTCTGTCAATAGCCGCATGAAGATGCCTGTACTCAACAAAAATAAGAGCAAGTGCAGAATTAGTACACAACCACAGTGTACTGGTAGGATCGCGACTATCCCAATAGTGCAATATAAACAAGTTAACAAAATTATAAACACATGCATGTATATTAACGTATACAACATTATCAACATGACAATTCAACAATACATTTCACATGCTTATCACATCATTGGTCCTCCCACGGAACCCAAACCCAAAGAGTTAGCTTGCCGGAACGAGACAATTCGATTTCTATTCACACACCACAATCACAATCACAAGTATATCATCAAGATCATACATCTACATTATGATTTTATGGCTACATCATTTATCTATCTCATTTACAACAAGTGTGATCAATATTGCAACATTCATGCACATACAAGTATAATAATGAAGCCAGAACATGCATACATCACACAATCATTGAATCACAACCATCACATACCTCGAAACAAGCTTGAAACCCTAAGAAACTTGATTCTTCCCTTTTCGGATTCATTTCGCTTGTTCTTGGTCTACAAACAATTAATAACATAAGGACATCAATAAACAATCACTAATTACTCGGATTACTAACAATTCTAACAAACCCTAGATCATTATCACGGTCTCTAGTGCATATATTAGGGTTGTTTCCACCACAGAATTTATCAAGAAATCATTCCCCATCAATATTGACCCATTTTATTACGTTTTACGGATCAAAAAATGGATTTGGAAAGTTAAAAGCTTACCTTTAGCCTCAAGATTGGTGGAAAATGACTTAGAGTCGCCTGGTGGGGGTCGTTCACTAGCTCTAAAAGTCAAAAAGTTTCAAATAAGGTGCCATAACGGCTTAAAGTCTCACTACAGTGGCATTTTCGAAACAGTGAGCTTCCCACTTCCATTAACGATTTTTAGTCCCTTCTCATCCACAACAACGGTCACTATGCCGCTACAACGGCCATAATCCCGCTACAACGGCCCAAGGCGAGACAGAAGAATTTTTAATCTCCATTTCACAACACACCTCTAACCAAGTTCACTCAGAAAGTACCCCTTGCGCTAAGTTAAATTTCGGGAGATCTACTCACTCAAATTCAATTCTGTAAAATGGATTCGTTAACGAGTTATCTAACACCTTATGTAATCAAATTCTTAATTAAATCACCAGTTTGTTACCAGATTTACCTACACCTTAAAGACTCCAAATTTGGACAAGGTTGAAAAAAATTCAAATACTACAAAAGTTTTTCCGGACCCAATTTTTTCCTCATTGACATTTCTATAATGATAGAATCCGATCATTACAACCAACTAATACTTTGGATAAGTATGCAAGTATTACATATAAATTAACTCTTAAAAAGTGAAACGTGAAGAATATTTTAAAATGAAGACTAGTATCAAAGAAATGTTGATTAAACTTGTACAATAAGAAAACAGACAGAATCAACAAATAATTACGTGTGGGAGGAACATGTGAAGGTTTTTTGCTCTTTTCTCATTTAAACACATGTGGAGGTTGCTTTGTACCATAATCATTATTACTAGAAATAATTAGTAATTAATGAATATTTATTCTTTTAGCCACCTGATTACATAACATAAGACCGTGTTTACAAATAATTAATTTTTTCTAAAACAGTGTGATTACAAGAGATCTTTTAAGGAAATGATTCCCTTTTGAAATAATTTTAATTTTAATTAATAAAACTTTGTCTGAGAGGAAGGAGAAAGGATGGAGAAGAGGGTTTGTACGGATTTGACCCAACATTGTTCTTCATATACATGTTCATCATAATGAGGATCATACTAATTATGGATTTGATCGAATTTAATAATATTCGTCAAATAATTATATTTATTCCAATAAAATTGTTGTATATAAGTGTCATTTTAAAAATTCAGAAAATATACTCTTTCCGTTCTAGCATAGATGTCCACTATTTATTTATACACACCTTAAAAAATAATTAATTAGAGGCCGGGATAATGTATTAGATATTGAATAATATTTAATAGCAAGAGTACAATCGACACAAAAGAATAAATTATCTCTTGATTTTCAAACTATATAAGTATTATTGAATAAATAATTTTTAATTAGTAAACAAGTAAAAATAAACTAACGATTTTTTTTTTAATTCCAAAGTGTCAACTTAGCAAAAATAATTATACCAAAATTTTAGAATAGCAGTATAGTAATAATGGGAATGATAGATTTTTCTCTATTATTGAATGTTTTTTTACATTGCATAAAGGGGGATATTTATGAATTACTCAATCCGTCCCTTTTTATTTATCTACTTATAAATTGATACTTTTATTAAAAAAATTATTTATAATGTAGTGATTTTATCATTTTATCTCTATTAATTATAAAGTGAACAAAATTTTTTATAATTTTTAAAGTAATTAGTCATTTAATTAAGAGTATAATAAGGAAAAAAATATATCCTATTTTAATTTATCAAAATAAATAAATAATTAATAATAATTATAAAAAAAAATGAACAAATAATTAGGAACGAAGGGAGTATAAACTTGGGCACAAGAGTAAAGCTATAGTGTTTGGCCACATGGGTACCTATAATAATTTTACATTTTTTTTCTGGGATTTTCATGTAAAAGAATAAATCTAATCTCTGTCTTTAATAGCTAAATAATGTATCTCCTTAAAATTTTAATAGAAAAATTCAATTAAAAACTTTTAATTAGTGAAGAAAAAACAGTATACATATTTTATACATATTAATAGTTGCTTCATTAAATATTTTGTTCGAAAAATTCCATTGAATAAATATTCAAATAAAGAAAAGTGCAACACAACTTATAAATCAAATAACTTCCTACACTTTTCACAACAAACAAATCTTTACACAATTAGTTAAAATAAACAAATTTATAAATCGATATTTAGTTCACCCTAATATCCTCATCTATAAAAGAGATATTATAGTTTGCATGCATATAAATAAAAATCGTGAAATAAGAGTAATAATATAATTAAGGATACATAATTAAGTTCATAAATTACAGTATAACATTGTTTTTTTAACCATACTTAATTGAAACACTATTTTTTGGTAAAAACGTATTTTCTAACTCTTTTATTAAAATAAAATTTTATGAATTTATATAGCAAATGTTTATAAAATTGACAAAATTGCCTTGAAACTTATAGTATCATTTGTAATTTTTATAAAATAATTACAAATCGAAGAAGCTTAAAAGTTTAATTAAATTATGATTAGATAAAAAATGAAGTGTCAAACTGTTAATACCTATCAATGATTTAGTTTTGTAGATATCTCAAAAAAAAGTATGATATTTTAGAGGTGTTTTTTTCTCGACATTTTAAAGGTTTTTAGAGGTGTATTTCAGATATTAATTATTTCTTTCTTTCATTATTAATTGTCATAGTTTGCATTTTTAAAGTTAAATTTTAAAATTTTAACTCACATTTTAAGATATATTTTTTTCGTCATATTGATATGTAATAAATTGTAATTTATAGTGTTTTTCGTATAGTATTTAAATATTTAAATTTTTAGTTCAAAAAGTTAAATTAATGTAATCTAATTTAACTCTGAAGTTAAGTCTTGACATTTAAAAAATATGACATGATAAATAAAAGTGGACGGAAAAAATAAGCAACTTGTACGTCAATGTTATGATTAAGGTTGAGTTGTAAACTTATTGTTTCCAAAAAAAAAAATGCATCTGAAAAGTGAAATCTATAGTTTTAAACAAAATAAAATTACTTATAATAAAAGAATGACAAAAGGGAAATCATGTGAAATGAAAAGGAAAAATGAAAACAGAGCACTTTACAAAAGAAATGAAATGAAAAAAATTAAAGGAGTGTGCTACGATATTAATTAGAGAAGAAAAAGAAATGATATTTTCTTCCTCCGTTTTTATTCGTTTAGTATAATTTTTCATTTTAAAATAATTGAAATATTTCATATTTTTTAAGAAATAAAAATTAAGATATAAATTAGATATTATCTTTTTTACTCTTATTAGTTACTATTAAATTAATCTTTAAAATAACTCAAAGTAATTAAAATTGAACTCATATAAAAAAGGATAAAAATGAAAAAATATTTTAAAAATAGCTTTGAAAACTAAATAATTAAGTTAATTTAAGATATGGAAAAATGTCTCAATAATTTAATTATTTTGATATATTTAATAATATTTGTTATCTATATATTTATACTTGTTAAGTTTTATATTAAATCGACAGTGAACGATTGTTATTAAACACACACAAAAAAAAGTAATGTGTAATTAGTGGTGTAGTCTTAAATTTCACGAAGAGTGTCTAGAAATTATACACAAATACATTTTTTTTGGCTGAATGAGTGCACTACAAATTTTTAAAATTAAACAACGTAATATACAAGATTTTTTTTATGTAAATTCATGAAAATTTTGAACAAAAAGAGGAAAAAGATGAAAGGTGCCATAGGAATTTTAAAAATTTAACCACGTTATATACATGAAAGTTTTTGAAAAATTAAACGTGATATACATGAATTTTTTTTGAATAAAAACGAGGCTTAAAATTGTTGTTAGCGAGATTTGAACTCATAAACTCATAAAAGTTTAACTCTTTCAAGACATCTTAAATCACTAATCTACAATACCATATTATATTAAAGGTATCTAAAATATATTATTTAACTATTTCATATAATATTTTACTTATACATATAATATAATTTTTCGACAAAAAATATTCAATTGAACACCCTAAAAAGTACGTAGCTACGCTTATGTGTGTAATGTGAAATCATAAAAATATCAAAGTATGGGCCACATGGAAAAAGGTCCTAAAAATGTTAAAATGTCAAAGAGAGTCATGTGCCGGCAGACTCCTTTTTTCAAATCACATTAATTGATTCTCTAAAAAAATTACAACATACTTTGAGAATATAAATAATATAAATCGATCACGATATAAGTTATAAGCTAATTTAATATCGATCACGATATAAGTCATAAGATATAATAATTAATTTTAAAAATAAAATAAAAAATATATATATTATTTTGGGTCTAACGAAAGGTATTAGATATTCTTGAAAATATTTATCTTATTATTTTGGAATAATTAATCTCCATTCAAACAACTCTTTAAGAGTGTAGGATTAATATTTTACCTAACTACTTTCTTTGTTCCATATATTTTGAGCTTCCAAACTTAATTAACAAGATTTAGTTTGTAAAGTGTATCTTTACTTAAATTTTGTTTTTATATTTTGACACTTTTTAATTAAATAAAAATGTGGCTCCACCATTACTGGTAAGTTCCATAGTTTTGAAATATAATTTTTTCAAGCTCTCTCTGGTGATACTATCAATTAGCCACATTGGTATTCACTATGTTTGATATTGCTGTTAAAAATAGTTTATTTTTAAAAATATATTTTAAAATATATTTTTTTTAAAAAAATAATTTATGTTTGGATAATTAATTAAGTATTTTTTATGAGGAAATTGTGTTTGATAAATATTTATCAAAAGTATTTTTGAGATTTAAATTACAGAAAAAGGACAAATATCAATGTTTTGTAGTATTAAGATTATTTTATAGTCAGAAATTGTTTTTGATATCTATTACAAGAAACATAATTTAATTTTTATTTTTATTAAATTAAAAATGTAAATATTCAAATTTTCAATCAATATTATACCTTTTTTAAAAGCTAAATCTTTAATATATTTTTTTTCTAAGTTTATAAAAATATTATTGTTATCTTTTTTCTTATTGTGAAAAACCAAACGCACTATGATAAATAAAATAATAATACATAAACGCGAAATAAAATACAATAATTTATTATATGAGAATAAAATATAAAATTCTTAAATGAAACTTAATCAAACTTTTGAAATATACTAATTAATTAATAGGTGATATGTTTATAAATATGTATAGATTTTAAGAATTTTTTAGTTTTGTAGAAAAAATATTTTTTTGTTTTTGCTTTTTTTTAAGAAGCATAAATTTTTAACCTTTTTATAGCAGAAAAAATGTTTCTGCTTATATTTAAAAGCAGTTCTACTAGTTTGCACAAACCTAATACCTTTTTTTAAAAAAAATAAAATACTTTCATCAAAATAAGTATTCTTGAACTATCAACAACAATGTTATATTAATATTAACGATCATATTAATTTGATTATCTCAATCTGTATATTCTTGAATCACGTCTATAAATTTAATCACCATTTAAAGGGTGAATAATCCTTTTGTGTTGGGAGAACATGTTATGTAGTTCTAAGCTTTACAAGAATGACGCGTTAATGTATAGTTTTTACAAAACTTTTCATAATTAAACATCATTTGTTTTTCCAAATGAAAGTAAGTATACATGTTAAAAAAATAATTTATAGGCTTTAGTGAATCTTTAATAAGTAGGAACATTCTTAGACTTTAGTACTGAATTTCTTTTCATATAAACACCATATATATTCTCCAATCAAAAGAAAAAAGAAAAAATAAATTACTCTTGTTCATAGAATAAAGAAAAAAAAGATAAATATATTTTCGAACTATCGTAAATGATATGCAAATATTCTCCGTCATACTTTTGGGACGTTGGTGTCCTTGACGTCCAAAAACTAGAGCATATATATTTGTTATACTAATAGACATACACGTGTCATAATCTTATTTATCGATTCAACATTTATTAACGAATAAAATTACATCATATGTTCATATTTAGTCTTCCGTTAGAGTGAAGGATACGTATGTTCTAGTTATTATTATTATTTTTATCATATTGCATTATTGTGCATGTCGTCGATAGAAAAAATGATACAGTCAAAATGACGCATGCGCGCTTAAGGAGTGTTTGGACTTTAGGATTTTAGCCCATGAAACCGTTGCAATATTTTATGAGTACTTATGTCTTGTTTATTTTTACTTATTCATTTAATATTATTTTGAAAATCTTAGAAAAATTCATAATCTTTATCGTTTAGATAAGCACTTTATGATGACCTGCTTATGGTGTATATACAGGAGAGCAGGGGCGGACCTAGAGTCAGCTGAGGGGTTCACTCAAACTTTTTTGGTAAAAAAAACTCATTGTATATTTAAGATAGTTTTAAGAATTTTTATGTTTATATATTGATCTTGAACCTCGTAAATATAAGATAGAGGTTGACTTAGTGGTTAAAGGGTTCAAATCTCAAATCTTAAGCATTACTCTTTTTTTTTCCGACTCCTTAATGACATGCGGATGATTCGCTACTGCACCTCTCTAAATGAGGTTAGAAATATATACAATTTTTTTTTATCTATCTTGTTTTTTTTTCTTTCTAAAATTGATAACATCTCTCTGAGTAGTTTGGATAGATAGAATTTTTTTTAAAAGTTTTCCGTAATAAAAATCTAAATGTCAAATCGTTCAAAATTTATATCTTAATCTACTTTTTCGTAATCATACACTTATTATTTTAAAATCCTAGATACGTTTCTTATCGTGCACATAGCCGGACATATTAAGACATCCATCCACATAACAAAAACTCTATTCCAATAGTAACTCACAAATCATATAGAAAGCGTAAATCGCACTGGACAAATCTCACATCACGCGACTAGGTCATGAGGGTGAGAGAGAATATGTTATTATGTGGAGTGATATTGATAGATACAATAAATAAGAAAAAATAGAAACGCGTTTTAAAAAGGACAGAAAAGAAACAGCTGTTTTCCCTTACAACAAATAAAATCTATTATTATGCATACATCTTATATCTTTATTTACTGTTCTATTGCGCGTCTTTACATTTAATTTCCCCCTAATTCTTATTACTACCTTCTTACTAGTTTCATAATTTTTTTTTTTTCCATAGAATTAAAAAAAGAAGTAGTATGAGATAATTGCACCCATAACACCTTAATTTTTTAATAATTTGCTTGAAAAACTTATAACAAACCTTTTTATTATTTTAAGAAGGGTTACACTCATGGAAATTAACTCAGGTCAGTCTCAAAAAGAATAACATAATTTTTTTTAATAATTTAGACACATTCAAATTTAACATATATATGACTTATTTTATATTATAAAATTTTAAACATAATATTATTATTTTTTATTTCTTAAATTTTGTGTCAGTTCAAATTAGATCGTAGAAATTTTGTGTGTATGCTAATGCTAGTAGTAGCATATTAAATATTTATATATTCCTAAGGCCAGCCCTTCTTCTCTTTGAGAGTACACTTTGTTGCTGCAGAATCCAGGAAGCTGCTAATCACAGAATCCTATGTTAATTTCTCTCTCTTTAGCACTTAATTATTTTTTTAACACATAGAATATTTAGATGCAAGATATGATGATGACGACCTTTCTTCATTAAGACATGTCATTTTCATAATAATAATAATAATAATAATAATAATAATAATAATAATAATAATGTGTTCTTTCACAATTAAATTTTTGCCCACTTCTTATTCATTTACTACTCTAATATTTCTTTTTAATTTATTGAATTAGCAAAGTATAAACAAGGATCAGAATTTATAGTTTTTAAATGTCTAGGTAATATTCTAAAAATGTTGAGATATGCTTTATAATTTCGTAATTAAGAATCTAACAACCTCTATATTTCTAAGAGGTTATGGTTCAGACCTTTCACTTGTGAAATTTCGATCGGTATGTTTTTGTAATAAAAAAAAGGAGATGTTAATTTATCAAATAGTTAAGTTTAGGAAGAAATAGAGGATAATATTTTGAAGAGTGAAAAGATTGTTGAAGAAATTGACAAACAGACTAAACATTGTTGATAAGTCATGAAGGTATCAAATCAGTTTCTAGTCAGCTTTAGTGTAATGCAATAGGTGATATCATTTTAACAAAATAATATAATAGTATAAATGTGATGAAATAATTAAAGAGAGAATTTCAGAAATCGCAAACATATATAATAGACATAATAGAGCTCTATAGTTATAGTTTTGATAATTGTGTTTCATAATTATAGTATTGAATTGTTTGAGGTTGCAGTTGTATACCTATACAAGTTTGTATATTTCGCTTGCGAATATACAGATAAGGTAAGGATATATAAATTATGTATTTATATATTTAGAGATTTTTCAACACTCTGTTTGTATGCCAATAGGCTTATACAAAAAAAAAAAATATATGAATTTTTTATAAATCATACGGAAAAAGATAGGATAAACATATATAAAATCTTGAATTTATATAATCAAGAACCAAATTATACAAATTCTGAATTTATATAAATCAAGGGTATGACATGATTGGGCAAAATTGTAGCTACGAATTAGAATTTTTTTTCCTAAACAATAGTTATAACATTTAATATGATTTAACTACTTGCTATTCACCACATTTTTCCATAATTATACTCAGTTCGGTTTAATTTGTTTGATTTATCTTGACTTAACACAATTTTTTTAAAAAAAAAAAAACTTGAATTTTGTGTTTTAATAAAAATTTTGCTTAAAAGGAAATAATCATTCTATTGAAGTAGATAAAAAAAAAAAGATCAAACAAATTAAAATAAAAAAAATAATACTTATTTCCTTTTGTAAATTGTGTATTCGTACGATGGAAAACAAACAACAATATACTTACAAATAAAATCTAAAAATTAAAAATAAAATATATGCAAATCCTCAATAAAAAGGAAACGTACACGACCGTATTAAATAAATATAGAAAAATATAAATTAAAATGAAAAATAAAATAAAATCATACACATTAAATTAAGAATAAGAATATAAACAACACTACTAAGGGTGTGTTTGGTATGAAGGAAAATGTTTTCCATTGAAAATGTTTTCCTAGAAAATGTTTTCTTGGAAAACAAGTAGATTTTGGACTTATTTTCTCATGTTTGGTTGGTGGTGAGTAGAAAATATTTTCCGGAAATGATTTTGTGTTTAATTTATTAATGAAAAATATTTTTGAGGAATATCTTTTATTTTTACTAGAATAAAAAATAATTTATGAAATTGAAAATATTTTTTAAAAATAATTTTTTTTGGGTGGTGATGATAGGGGGTGGGGGGTAGTAGGGGGGGGCAGAGGGAGGGGGTAGGAGTGAAAAATAAAAATTTGAAGTTGATAGTATTTTTAAAAATTAAAATTAATTTTTTGGGGGGTTGGGGGAGGGGGTGAGGGGGCTAATAGGGGTGGGTAGGGGGGCTGGCCGGGGGGGGAGATAGGAGCTTAAAAATAAAAATTTGGAGTTGAAAATATTTTTAAAAAGCAAAATTAACTTTTTTGGGGAGGGGTGGTGTTGGGAGGGGACCGGGGGGGGGGTAGGGCGAGGTGGTCAGAGATCGAGTGAAAAAATAAAATTTTGAAATTGAAAATATTTTTTAAAAAAATTTATGTTTGTTTTCCCAAAAAAAATTAATGTTTGTTTTCCCAAAAAAAAATATAATTTGAAATTGGAGGAGAGAAAATGTTTTCCTTAATTTTTGAAGGGAAGTCATTTTCCTTAATTTTGAGGAAAATGAGTTGATTTGGAAAACATTTTCCAAAACTTTTGTCCCAACCAAACATGAGAAAATTGGAAAACATTTTCCAGAAAATGTTTTCCTTCATACCAAACACACTCTAAAAGAAAAATACTACTTCCTTCGTTTGAAAAAAAAACGATTTTCTTTCTTTTTTAGTCTGTTTTAAAAAAGAAAGACTTCTTTCTTCTTCTTTCTTTTTGTAATATTTTAATTTTATTTTTTTACGTAGCATGTTTAAAGTCATAAGATTAAAATACATTTTATACATTTGACATAATTTTAATTTAAGATTAAAATCTTCTTTAATCTCTTAAACTCTGTATCAAAAAATTAAACTAGATCATTATCTTCTGTGAACAAAACGAGTATCTTCATTTTCCTTCTTCTTATTTTTCTTAATTTATAAGAAGTTTATAAAATAATTTTGTACAAATCAAAAATTACTTTGTTGAGATAACTTGTGGCTCAAGTCAAGTAATGCAGAAAAGATATCAGCGCGTATGTACTTACGTACTTTTTAGGATCCTTGCTGGTATCCAGACTGCCCCATTTTGCCTTTTACCTCTGTACTCTAGAAAACTAGTACCATAATATATTAACGTGTTATTTAGTGGCATAATATATAAATATGAATTTTAATTTAATGTTAAAAAAATAATTATAATTTTTAATTTTGAATGTATAGAAGTTAGACACTTGAATTTATATATAATTCAGTAAATAAATTTATTCGTTCTACGTGGTATATGTGATGTCTTATGTGTTATGCCATGTAGGACAACTCTGTCTATACTTGTTCAATTTTATACAAGTTTAAATGTCTATTTGTGCATACTCAAAATTAAAGAGCATAATTTTTTGTTGAAGCTAAGTTAAGAAATCATGTTCTATTATATTATGCCTTACTTAATTTGATCTCGACTATTATCTGTGTTTTCTAATTTTAAATGTTTATAGATATTTAAATTTATATAAAATTGAAGAAAATTTATTCTGCTTGATAATTTGTAAGAGTAATGCATATTTGTTCAACTTTAATTAAATTTAAAAATATATTTATATCGTATACTTCAAATTGAAGGACATAATAAAATCAAATTAAAAAACATATTTATATACCTTACCAAAACTATGAAACTTTTCTCTTCCTGATTTAATTTGTTAGTATTTGACTGCAATTATTTTTTCCAAGCTGTCAAGTAGCTCTAAAAAGTCTTAAAGGGTAAAATTTTATCATTTTAAGCATTAAATATTCTCTAGAAAGAAAAAAAAAAGGTATAAATGAGACAGGAGCACATGATAGTTTTGACATAGTCTTTATCGTTCGAAGGAAAAAAATATTTTGAATATATACTTACACATATAACGATTTGTTTTTTAAAATGCAAAAAAAATTAGTGGTCGAAGATTATTTCTAACTCTTAAATATTACTCTCATCATTTCAATTCTATTTTTAATCTAATTTTTTTTAAAAAAAAATATTTCAAAATTAACAATTTTCTAATTTTAATTTTTCACCCAGTAAAACCACAACATGAATATTACAGGGCAAATGACAGAAATTACATACTTTTAACGCAAAATTACTATTTGTCGTTTACAAGTTTCTAATTACATGATGTATAAAATACATTACATTTTATACATGATGTACTAATTTCGTGTACATTTTATCTGATGCAGAAGATACATATCTGATGCGCGAAATACACTAATCTGATGCACGAGATACATTAATCTGATATGCTGATACATTAATCTGATTCACGAAAATGAAGAATTTTGAGAATTTGTAAAATTAATAGGGGATACTGATAATAAAAAAAATTTAAAGGTGAATTTTCTGTCATTTTCCCATTGTAATATGCATAATTTAATCTTTTAACTTTTTATTTCCTTCTTAAATAAAATTATATCATATAAAATCAACAAGATGGAAGAATTTCTTTTTCTTTTTGTTAAGCTAAGGACAAAATTGTCATTTGGATGGATAGTAAAAGGACATTTATCCAAGTTCTACATTAGCTTAAAGTACTGGAAAATGTCTGTCTTCCACTCTGATGTTTACATGTAGACATTATACTCTCTTCACTAAAATGATCTCCTCACTTCAATGCTCACCCCCCCCCCAAATCACCCCACCCCCACTCCCACCCCACCCCACCCCACCCACCCCACCCCCACCTCAAATTAGCCCATACCATCTATAAATAATCATCCCTTCCTCTAACTTCAACATCACTTCATCAATATCCATCTCTACAACATAAACACACAAAAAAAGAAGGAAAAATAAGCAAACAATACAACTAACACAATTTTTTTCAAGATTCAAAAGCAATGGTGAAGACAGAGCAAAAAAGTCTATCAATGTCAATATCATCAATAGCATCAAGCAATAACAATAACATGAAGACAAAGAAGAATAAGTACAAAGGAGTTAGAATGAGAAGCTGGGGATCATGGGTATCAGAAATAAGAGCACCCAATCAAAAAACAAGAATCTGGTTAGGTTCCTATTCTACCCCTGAAGCTGCAGCTAGAGCCTATGATGCTGCACTTTTATGCCTAAAAGGCCCCTCAGCTTCCTCAAATCTCAACTTCCCTTTCAACTCTACTTTCTATCATCACATTGATCATCACACTTGTACAACACTCTCTCCTAAAGCCATTCAGAGAGTGGCCGCGGCTGCCGCGGCCACTCCTGAACAACAGAACATAGGGTTAGTACTGTCAGATAATAATAACAGTACTAACCCTACTATTTCATCTCCACCACAATCTTCTACTTCTTCTGAGGATATAAATGATGGTTGTTTATTATCAAATATTAATACATTTGATCAAGAGATGTCAATGATTGAACAATGGTACAACTTTGATTCACCAAAGTACAATGACATGTTACATGGTACAATTTTCTTTGATCCACCTTCAATGGAGGAGGTTTATTATGAAGAATCATCAGCAGATATACCTTTATGGAGTTTTTGCTAATCATCAATCAACATCTCAATTCCAATTATTTAATTATTCTTTGAAACAAAAAAAAAAGTTTTTTTTTTTTTTTTTAATTTTTACATGTGATGTTGTCAAGTTAATTTTTTTTTTCTTGAACAACATCACTTACATAAACTAATTTTATTTGCATTTATTACACTATTATTAGGGAGAAAAGAAAATTAGGGACAATACATACAGAGAGAGAAATCATATTTTCTGGACTCTACCATGTGAGTTCCTAGAAAATTCTTGTTTAAAGATATATATATATTCTTTTTTATAGAAGTGTGTCATATGCTGTATCATTTATTGTGTACTCAAAGTGCAATAAAAAAAATGATGGGAAAATATTTCATTTTAATTATATGGTTTGTTTTGTTTTCATTAGACTTTGACTAGCAATGGCATGATTCAATTGAATTTTACTTCATGATGGAATGATTTGAGACAATGTAATTGCATAGTTTAAGTCATTATACTACCCAATTTTTTTGTTTTTAAGTTTTTCATTTTAAAAAAATGTTTGATGGTTATTTTATAGATATGTTAAATGAATCTGCAAGAAAAATAATATTCTTTTGCTTTGTTTCTATTTTATGTATCGTTTCACTAAAAATAAATATTTCTTAATATTTGTCATATTATATAAAAAAAAAAAAATTTGGTCAGAATTTGATCAGAATAACATTTTACTTTTTAAAATATTTTTATTCTTTTAAATTTAATATATTTTAATTAAATATGAAAAAAAGATCAATTTATTTTAAAATAAAAAAATATTATTATTTTTTAAAATTTCTAACCAAATTTTCAAGCCATTTAACATTACCCTGTTTGTATTTTATCATTGAGAGTTATTAGCTTTGAAAGTATGAATTTAACCAACATGAGAAAACAAAATAATTAATTCATGTTCATTTATTAAAAAACTCGACTTTAATAAAATACTAAATAAGAGTACATTAATAAACTTACCTAGTTTTTTTTAGAAGCCTGAATCCTAAAACGATGACTAACTAAATAGAAATGAATAGAGTAATATTTTCACACCGAAAAATTCGAGTACTTCTCAATATTTCAATGAAAAATTTATTTTCATCCTACGTTTTTTCAGTGAATTGATTCAATAGAAAAATTATGTTTCATAACACAATTTTTTCATTGGGTAGAAATATTTTTTCATTGACTCTCCATAGCATAACAGAGTAAGTCTTGATTAACATCATTATTTAAAAATTGTCAATTCAGAAGCCACTCTCATGTCTTATTAATTTACAATCACTATCACATAACACCAATAAATACTCAAAATAATGGAAAAATTATACATTTGTGATTTAAAATTCTGAAATTACGATTTGATATTTGTTCGTGATTTTTCTTTAAATTTCGTAAAATTATTCTCCCTCCTCCTAATGATTTGGTGATTTTTATATAAATATAATCGATAAAATGATTATCGAACGAAATATTAGATTGATTCAAATACGGAATATTATATGATTTACCTAATTTTACTACGAGGGCAGGTAGAGTTTTACTGGATTTGCTTTGTTAGATTTTGTAATATTTTTGAACTTAAATTTTGTTTGACAAAGACAAAACTGTCACAGATTTTTGTGTCTGTCTGTGAAACGCGTTTTCACTTATTATATATCTTTAAACTAAATAAAAACACATTTTTTCTTTTTGTTTTTCTCATTTTCTATAATCCCAATTACAGCTGTAATTTTTAAGTTATAAATTTTGTCCTTCTTATTTCAACAAAAAATAGAATATTAGTTGCAATTGTATAACAAATTTTGGAATATTTATAGGAGTGGGATGTTCCTAGAAGCAGCATATTTTTTTATTTTTTTTTTATTATATAAAATTACGTTTCTATCTTAATTTTTCTTGATATTTAGTATTTTATTAGTTAATATAAATATCAATTCAGAATCCAGAAATTAGGGAAGCTATAAACTCCTTATTCCTCTATCCAAATTGTTGTCCACTCTGCATTTTTTTTAATTGTAATTGATTAATTTTATTAGGTCAGCTTCATATAAATTTTGAGTCTACTAAGAAACAGTCAATAACAAAATATATAATTACAAAAATAACCTCCATCTATTTTCTTTTTAAAATTACGCGGATAAGCAAACTTATACTATTTAATTATTCATCATAACTATAATTTGTTATAATTACCACTCGCGACTAACATATACAATTACCTCCTACTCTTTGCCCTCTCTCGTTCGCCTCTCTCCTCCCTCTCTCAATCTCGCTTGCCATTTATACAAATGTATATGTATAATATACAGTTATATACAATTATATACATATACAATTCACCTGTCTCCCAACCTCTGTCCTCTCTCGCTCGCCTCTCTCCTCCCTCTCCCAATCTCTCTTGCCATATATACAATTACATATGTATAACATACAATTATCTAATCAACATACATATACTCACGTTTCTCCCACTCTCCCCCCCTCTCTTCTCTCTCCTCTCTCTCTCTCCTAGCCTCGCTCGCCTCTCTCCTCCAAATAACATGTAGCTACAAATTATAATTATCAAATTATAGCTATAGAGAGTAATTAATTATTTTAAAGTGGCTATATGTGAAGGTTCCCTTTTTTTGACTTGGTAAAATAGGGGTTCTTCAAATAAGGGTGTCAAATATAGGCGGATTAGATTGAAAATGAAAGTATTAAAAAGGGGTTAAATAAAAATCGGAGTTAGGTTCTAGCCCTTTCAAGTTTAGATTGAGTTAAAATGAGCTAAAAAATGAGTTAAGTCTTGACATGCACAATTTACCTGCTTAATCTCAATAATTTTAACATATTGTTATTTAAGTTTTACAACCACAATTTCAATTTCAACTCAAGAAAAGAAAATGTTATAAATCGATAGATAAATCCGAAAAGATATAAAATATATATTAATTCAATGCAATGCAAATAAAGAGTCTTAAATCAGACTCTGAAATTGGAGATTAAATTGGACTCAATTGAAAATTCTTTTAAAATGGGTGAAGGCTTGAATGAGTTGAGATTGAATTCAATTTAAATTATCTTTAAGTCTAGCCTTTGAAATTCTAGACTGGTTGAGTCCAGTGACGAAATTAGGATTTGTAATAAGAGGATTCGAAATCTGAAGAAGAAAACACATAACTTATCGAAGGGGGTTCGACATGTACTATACGTACATAATTTTTTTTAAAAAATAATATATAAATAGTAATATTTTTCATTGAACCGAACCCGTAAAGTATGTTTGCTCTGCTCCCATTACTTATATTTGAGTTTATCTTGACAGTTCTATGATAAAACATCGAATCACGCTTGTTGAGTACTAACATTGTTTTTTCTAACCAACATAAGTTGTGGCGCACTGGTGAAAGTGTTTCACCCTTAACCAGAGGTATCGGATTCGCGTCTTGGATATGAAGAGATTCCTGTTGGAAGCACCACCCTTAATGGTCCTTGCAATGCGTGATCCAAATTTAATCGGATTCTAATATGACTAAATACTAAAAATAAGTAATAAATTTATTCATTTTCTAAGAAATCATTTTGTCCGGAATGCATTTTCCTCCCTATCAAACACACTATATTATTATATCTTTTATTCGCTAATTATCATATTTGATTTACTTATTTAAATTTATCAATTTATCGACTTAAAATTCATTTCTTTCATTCATCGGCTTAGAATCCATTATTTCTTATTCTTTTTAAATTTTGCCAATAAATTCCAGTGTACATTTTTTTAGGGTGACTAATACCAAATCATTCATGGATTAGAGATCAGTTTACAACACAATCTAATTAAACCCATTGAAATATATATATAGACTCAGACTCCTTTAAAGGTAATTAACATTAATCATTATAGCCAATGGACACCTAACTTAAGAGTAATGATCCCACCATTCTATCTAAATTAAATTAAAGTAGCCTATTCATAATATTATTATATTCATTAATATATATACATACTAATTATATATATATACACAATTATCCAACAGATATACAAATACGATCATTAATACACACATATATATAATTGTAATTCACATCTCTCCTCTCTCTACCTCCTTCTTTCTCGCTCGCTCGCTCGCCTCCCTCTTAATTATACAAAGCGTAATTAAACAAATTATAAATCATATACACAATTATCCAGCAGATATACAAATACAATCATTAATACACACATATATATAAATGTAATTCGCCTCTCTCCTCTCTCTACCTCCTTCTTTCTCGCTCGCTCACTCGTCTTCCTCCTAATTATACAAAACGTAATTAAACAAATTATAGATCTTCTACCTCAGTTATATTTCAACTCTTTTTTATTACTTTTTGAAGTTTCTTATAACTAAATACATAACTTATCACTTTTAAAATTTGCTTAGATGACAATTACTACTCCTATAGATAAGGAAGTAGAGTTAGAAGCAAGTTTTATAACTTGATATAAGATAAGATTTTAAATAAAAGACTACATTTTGTATGCATATATTAAAAAAGATAGCATGATAAAAATACATAATTATGTCCAATCTAAGCTAATCTCTCTATGTATTTATTACACAACATGAAGATATATATGACCAATGTGGACTTATGCTCTTAACTTTATATGTCAGTTGAAGTAACATGATAGAACAAAATCATTAATCTTGAGAACTAATACATTGCTTCAAGCCAAATAAGCACATGGCCATTGTCCTCTAGTGAATTTGTTCTATTTTATGTAAACAAAATGTTTCTTTTTTACATTGTATATAGTCAAGACTACTCAACAAGGCACAAAAATACTTGTGGGGCCAAATTTGGAATTTTGTAAATTAAGTGTGTGATTTTTTAATAATAATAAAAAAGAACATTTGTCTCTATGATAATTTGGGTTGAATTTTTGATTGAATCTCTCCATTTTTGAGTGCACATGACCCACTCTTGTTTCAATTGAAATTGTTACAACATGTCATGTGATATCGCCACACTTTTATTTTAGGCCAAATTTATCGATGATCCTCTGAATTTGATATCAATTTTTACTTAGACATCTTAATTAGGTGATGTTCATTTTAGACACCTCATTTAAGGTTTTGTTATGTCGTTTTGACACTTTTTGCTGACATGTCAAGTGAGTGTCATACACTCTACAATATCGTATGAAAGACTTAATTTAGCTATTTTTAATTTTATTTTCTCTTCTTCTTCTCCATTTTTCAGGCCATAACCCCCTATTTTTTTCAAGCTTAAATTCCTTCAATGGAGGTCAAATTTTTTATTCATATTCGTTTTAACTCATTTTTTTCTTCTTTGTATTGCTTTTCTAAATCTACCATCACCTCCCTCCGTTTATTGCTGGAAAAATGGATACTAACACCCATATTTCATATTTATTCTCTCCTTTTTTCCTCTCCCTCTTTTCCTTCCAAAAAAACAATACTAAAAAGAAAGAAGATGAATAAATATAAAAATAATAACAGAAAAGATTTTTTTTTTTGAAAAAGCATAAAAGAGATTTTGGGTGTAATGAAATAAGAGATCTTCTAATAATAATATTTTAAATTTATTTACTAAATAGATTTATAATTACTTTTAACTGAAAATAACATATGTAATTATTTAATTGATTGTTTGCCACATCCTCAACGAGTATATTACACTCTCTTTTACTTTTTTGTTTATTGTCAAAATAAGTGTCTAAATGATACAACAGAACCATAATTAAGGTGTCTAAGTGAAAATTGATGTAAGTATAGGGAACCACCGATGGATTTGACCTTTATTTTAACAGAACACATCTATTGTTTGTTTGAATTTTTTTTTATGATTTCAATTTATCTAATTTAATTTATGAACGAAAAATAGAGAGACTTTCTTTTTGGAGCTTATATAATTATCTAAGACTTAAGGTCGATATTGTATCTTTGATGCGATCATCAATTCTTCCGTGACGAAGTTATAAATTTTCGAACACAAAAAGGAAAAAAGGTTATGAAGGAACACATTGTGTTCCCCTTTTGGTAGAGCAATATTCGATTAAGCTTAGTTTGTGACTTTTTTCTTTAATATTTTCACCAAATGTCTTTACTTTACTCATTTTATCTCTCATACTAGAAAATATTTTTTAATTTTTTCATGTTCGATTGGCTTAAAAAGAATTAAATAAACTTATTTTTCTCAAATTACAATTTTTTTCTTAACTCAATCCATACCCTGAACCTCCCAATTTTTTTAAAAAAAGTAATTTAATCTTTTAAAAAATCAATTTATTTTCCCCCTACCCCTCACCCCTTCTACACCTAAACTAGCCCCTCCCTCCAACAAAAATAAATTAACAACTTAAAATTTTATTTTTGAAAAACTAGTTCAAATTTAAATTTTTTGATTTTTTTATCCCACTCAACTCATGATTATCCCTACCCCCGCTTCCCACAAAAAAAATTTAAAGTTTATTTTTGAATAAGAATAATTAATTTTCATTTTCTTTAGCCCTTACACGCTTGTACATTTAATGTATTGACGTCATTCGACCTGCTTCTTATAATGATACAGATACATGTGTTCATAATTATCAATAGGCGTTTCGTTGAGATCATTTGACATCCCAGAGAGCATTGGTGAGCCTTCTTATATTCGAGAGGACTTCACCTTTGCCGTACAGTTAGTAGTTTTGAGATGTCATAGGTCTTGTCCTGATATACTTCGGTAATAGTAGAGGCTTCAGAGAGATAGATAGAGTTGATAAGTCTTTCAGTATTTACCTTCTTTCGAAATGTTTTGCAAACTACTATGAATATTGAAATGAGTACCTTTTGACGTTTGAGTTGAGTCTTATTTTGAGTTTAGCAAATTTAATGATGTTTTTAAGCCTAGTTTTGCTTGAGTTAATTTTCCGCTTGGAGTCATCCATGATGAGAGTTCACTTGGAGACCAATAATGGTTCACTAGTGCTAGCCACGTACAGGGTTTAGGTTCGGATTGTGACACAATATTTGTCCATCCAAATATTGAAAGAGTCCACGATAAAAATTTAGGATTAGACTTACGAACTTGCTTGAAGATTCCTATCACACTTCAAGAGGTATTAATCTAATCAAATTTTAAAAAATTATATTGTTCTAGCATTATCGTATGTGTCCTAACATAAATATACGTGTTATCTATTATTAGAGCAGTCAAAATGGGTTTGACCCGCAAGACCAGCCCAGCCCAACCCAACCCTTGAAATAAGTGGGGTTGGGCTTAATATTTTTGGTCCATCTATGAACAAGGCTTTTTAGCCCGCCCCATTTGGCCCGTTGCCTCGTAGACCCAACTCGCAAGCCTCTGAGGCCAGCCCGTAGGCTATTAATTTTTTAAAAATATTTTTGTATATATTTTTAATAGTGTTTTTTTATAAAAATTTTATGAATAAATATTTTGAAAAATAAAAAATCTAGTATGTTGCAATATCATCTTGCAAGGTGGATTATAGATGAAGATAAACTTCTTAAGGAAATAATATCATATGTTGATTCAAATATGATCGATGGTGGAAGTAGAAGCGGAGTTGTAAAACATTAATTAATGAGTCATGTAGTATTTAGAAATTTATATTTGTCAAGTATTTAGGCTGTCTTGTGTTGCTGAAAATCTTTTAAACCAGCTAGTTTTTTGTGAAAGAAATGATGGAATGATCAACATTTATCCGCTAAATCTTACGTTGGCTATTATGTATTTTTGTAAGTATTCACCAAAGTGGGTGATTCATAAGTGTATTTTTATAAGTATTCACCGAAGTGTGTGATTTGTAAATGAATTTTATATGAATTGATGTTATGTTCATAGACGTCAACATTCAATACTTTTTCTAAAAGAGTAATATTGTTCATTTGTTGGTTGAAGGGTCAACTCGTCCCAACCCGTGGCCCGCTTAGGGCTGGGTTGAGCTGCAATTCTATTGGCCCTTTAATTAAAAGGGCTAGCCCGCCCCAATCCATTTAATTCTCTAGCCCATTAGGATTGGGTTGAATTGAATTGGGCCAGCCCATTTTGACACCTCTATATATTTCATGTTTTGTTGTGCATATGTGTTCGAAACAGTTACCTCAACAAAATATTAGGACAAATAAAGATAAATTTTTTTTATCTTTAGACAATATTATTGTGTTCCAACAGTTACGTCATACACAATTCATGTTTATTTTTTCATTATTGAGAAAAAAACATGCCATATCATCTCTCCTTTTTTTTAAAAAAAAATTGATTTCTGTCAATTTAATAGTTCAAAAAATATTAAATAGAAACGATTTGGAATTGAAAAAAAATAGAAGTTTGGACTTCATATGAAATTTTACAAAGTGAACCATTATTTACTTAAATTCAGCGTTAGATTTCACCAATTAAGTTTGACAAAATTTTAAGAGATAAACAATCTAGAAAGAGGGACGTATGTAAATGTAATGTAACTATATTATATAAATAGTGTATATAGTGTATATATGATATATAATTATGTATCAAAGATGTATATTCATATATGTTGCATGCTAGTTTTGTTTTTTCAATTTCCATCAACTCAAATTTCTTCAAAATAGTTTCAAATTTTAGACATAGCTCCTATCGACGTTTGAGTCTTTTGATATATCATTCACTCGAAATAATTCATTTTAGCGACATATTGAATTGTAAAATCAAGCTTTAATGGCTAGGGGAGTCTTTCAATCCTGACCAACTCAGAATTATTTCTAAACAGTTTTAAATTTTAGACATAAGCTTCTCTCGATGTTTCGAGTCTTTTGATATATTATTATTATTAAGTCAAAACATTTTAGTTTGCGGCATGTTAAATTTTAAAATCGAGCTTTGAAGAAACTTTAATGACTAAACATGAAGTCGTTCAATCTTTAATCAACTCAAATCTTCTCTAAACGGTCTAAAATATTATTCATCATGAGTGAAAAATTTATATTTCCTTTGCTAATCGATCATTATATCAGATGTTACTTATATTTTATTTTGGTGACAAAATTATAATTAATTAGCGAAGGAAATCATTTATAGCTAAAATTAATTGTTAAACCCCATTTTTTGTAGTGGCAAAACAATTCATGTTTATAATAGGTCGAAATTTAAATTTGAGCTTTGAAGATATTTTGATGGATGATTATGTTATAAATTATTGATAAAGATATTCCTAATTAAAATACGGAAAAATTTTAGATCACTTTACTGTAATTTAAAAGTTTATCAATTTCAACTCCATAAATCGTTCTTAAGATTTTTTATTGCCAAAAATTTGAACTTCATGAATAATTTGAAAGAAATTAACTAAACTAAATGTATGGAGATCTTAGAGTTTAGCCCATCCTTTATATTACTAACAATTCTTTTGAAAAAATGCACAAGTATTCCTTAGACTATAATCAAAATTCAGAAATACATATTAATCAAACTAAGATCATTTTCAAATATATATATTCATTAAAATAATGTAATACAATATAAAAAATGTAATACATTATGAAATAATACGTAACAACCATCTAAACTGAGTGTTAGTGCGCGTCCCCATGGTAATAAAAAATGTGTAGCACATTTAATCCTTTTTAAAATATATTGAATCAACTAGTATATAGTATAATATATCTTTTATAAGGTGAATGTGTAGGTAGAAATTATAGGCAGCCAAACTTTCCACAAGAAATTAGGCATGCAGCTGCCCCTATAGTCCTCTTCTTCACTAATTGAGACTTAAACTTTTTTTCATCATGTCATATTATAAAGCCAACATAAGAGCTTGTTTGAAGACCTCTCTCTTTCACTTCCAAACCCAAAACAAAACAAATATGTTTGTTTCTTTCATCAAAAATACCTTCAAATTAGCCCATAAATATCCTATTTCATGTCATCAACTTCAACATTCCAAAATGATGTATTCACAAATTAGTAAGACAAGTAGAGAGCAAATATCAAAATGTAGGCATTTCTCATCATCTGTTGGAGCTTCTTGTGGCAACAAAGTTGGATTCATTGGGTGGTATTTACAAATGCTCGACTCTCGTCCCATCCTCACCAAGACAATCACTTGTACTCTTATTGTCACCGCTGCTGATCTGACAGCACAGGTACATTGTGAATGCTGATTAAGTTAAAAGGTCACAAATTAAATATAATCCACAAACATGGATAGATATTAATACGCAAACATAAAAGGAAAACTTTCACATATAATCACTTACAAAAATAAAATAATTACTCTCCAGCTATAGTCATGTTATATGGAGGAGAGAGGCGAGCGAGAGAGGGCAGAAAGTGGGAGAGAGATAAATTGTATATGTATATAGGTTAAATAATTATATATAATACATATATATTTGTATATCTTGGCGAACTATACGTAAACAAACGTGACTAATTATTCAAACTTGAAGTCAGCTCACGTAATTAATGTATAATGTTATTCGCAAATGGTAATTATACCAAACTATAGCTATGATGAGTAATTAAATAGTATAAGTTTGCTTAGCCGCGTAATTTTTTCCCAAAATATAAAATAAATCATTCTTTTGCCCCAAAACATTCTTCTCAACTCTATCAATATATCTTATACTATAGTTTTTTTTTGTTTTTTTTACACTCCACAGACAATTGTAGCTGGTTCATTTTCAGGGCAATATGATCTAATACGAACAATGAGAGTAGCTGGTTTTGCAACGGTAATTTTAGGGCCTTCACTTCATGTCTGGTACAACTCACTCTCACTATTCCTTCCAAAGCGCGACGTTGTTTCAACGTTGAAAAAGATAGCATTAGGACAGATACTATATGGACCTACCATGAATGCTATCTTCTTTTCCATCAACGCCGCAGCACAAGGTATAGTGCGTATTACACTACACCAAAAATTGATACGTAATAATTGATTAAAGACAATAGCTTAATTGCAGCTTTAATGATTTTGGTACGTGATTAATTATAGGTGAAAGTAGTTCAGAAATTGTGGCAAGATTGAAACGTGATTTGGTTCCTACTGCTGTTAATGGTCTAATGTACTGGCCTATATGTGATTTTATCACATTCAAATTTGTACCTGTTCATTTACAGGTTCGTGCGCGTATATATATAATTTAAACTCTATATGACTTTCTGAGAAAATAACTATATATCGTTCTTGTCGTTGTTTTGACAGCCACTTGTGGTCAACACATTTTCTTATGCGTGGAATATCTACCTGACGTACATTGCAAGTCAACAAAAAGTAGCAGCTTCAGCATAATTTTAATTTGCATTAGCTTTTTTCGGAAGAAATATATCCTAAACTATCGTAAATACTACGTAGATATCCTCCTTCATATTCTTGGGACATTGGTGCCTCGCGTCTATAAAATAGAGCATCTATACTCTCTATACTAACGGTGTTACACATGTCATAATCTTATTCACCAATCCGACATCAGATCGATAGATAAGATTGTGTCACCTGTCCCTATTTAGTCTTCTGTTAGAGTGAAGGGCATATATGCTTTAGTTTTTGGACGGCAAAGGCATCAATGTCCAAAAAGTATGACGAAGGGTATATATCTGCATACTATTTACGATAGTCCGAGCGTATATTTATCCTTTTTCTCTCTTTTTTCTTATTTCCTAATAATAATAATTTTGCATTACCTGTGGTAGGTTCTTAATTTCTTGTAAACCAGTGCGTTGTTATTATATAAATTACAAATTCTATAGTCAGTTTGTATCGAAAATGCACATGCAAGTATAAGCGGTCATACAAGTTATATAGGATGTAAATTCAGATATTATACCCACAAAGACATGTGAGATTGATAGTTTAATTTGAATTATTTTGGGAATTATGTTTAAGTACACTGAGTTTAAACTAATAATAACAAGTGTAGCAAGACGAAGGCTCGTTTTATGTAAAATAAATCAAATTGAGGCTATCATTGGCGATTGGATCCGTGAGTTTAATCAAATCGGATGTGGTATCGTATTTAATAGAAATGACAGCTTTTAGGCGTGATCTATCAAAGGAAGCCATATGAGAGTGATAAGATGACTTATGGCATTTCAAAGACAAGATAGGACAGTTATCGATGGTTTGGTAGAGTGTGTTAATATAATGTAAAATAGTGCTTGCATTAGCAATGTATGTATTAGTTATACTTGCATTAGTTATAAATAAATTATTTTTATGCATTGTTTGATTTGATGCATTAAAACTAGAATGCATTACATTACAAAAAATATTTATAAAGATATCCTTCACTATTATGGTAGAAAAGATATAAAAAAAGGTAACGAGGGGCAATTGGGTCTTTAATTGAGTTAACGCATGCATTGAAAACATTGCACTGCTAATACCTAGAAATCCATGGTATTAACAATACACATCTTAATGCACAATAGAGTGTATATACATAGGTTGAAAAAGAGTATCAAACAAGGTACCAGTAATACACAAGGTTAATGCATGCATTTTTTTAATACACTCTACCAAATGACTCCTTAATGCATTAACAATGCGTCACAGTCATCGCAATATCAGGTAATGAGAAAAGTGTGATGAGGTGACACATCATCGTGCCACTTAGGCACCACGTGACATATATAAAGTTGTTTATGTGAAAGACTTGCATTAAAAAGATATTATGAAGATATATGAAAAATTCCTTGAATGACTTTAAAATTCTATGAATTTGCATGAAAGTTATTTGTAATACGTTCTAGTTATATAGAGAATTATAGAGAATGACTTATTTATAAGTATGTCGAAAACTTGTTATTTAATAATTACTATTTACATATTAACTCCTAAGTAAATACTATAAATAAAAGATATTCATTTGTAAAATCATCAAGCAAATATCCCAACTATCAAGGAATATAAAACTTTCTTAAGCATTTTTCTTTCTTTAAATTCAATATTTTTCTTATCGTAAAATGGTGAAAGAATCGTGAGCAACAGTATTAGCAAAGGCGCGTGAGCAACTTCCCCGTCCATGTAACCTTTTGCGTCGTAAAAGATGCATTCCTATTGGACAATCGTTGAAGAAATTGCGTGGCGCCAATCTAGTCTCTCACTCCCACGCGCTTTAATCACACTCGCCATTATTCAAGTAGTGCGTGCTATGCACGTTCATTCAACGAATAGAATCTGAAAAACTACCCCCAAAACTCACATTAACATTTCAAAAAGTCTTCTCTTCTCCTCTGAAACTTCAAAATCTGAAGTCTCAACTCCGATTCCGTCAGTAGAATCAAAGTATGGAGCTCTGTAAACTTGTGCTGCTGTTGTTGACGGTGATGACGGTGGCGGAAGCGATATGGATGGAGTTACCGACTTCGGGAACCAAGTGTTTGTCGGAGGATATCCACTCGAACGTCGTCGTTTTGGCGGATTACAGTGTAATCGGTGACGAAGAACACGCTCAAGCTAATGTTGTCCCCACCATCTCTGTCAAGGTAAGGCACCGCCATAGCCCATATTATCTGTGCTCTAATTTTAGCTAACAAAAAATTGATATTGCGAGATGTATAGTAGCTGAAGGATGCATAGATCCAATTGATCAATTTTGTGTACGCTTTGACTCTGCGATTGCATTTAAAATTGTCTTAATTTTAAGTTCCTGCAATAATTGATGCTTATTAATTGCAATACACTAAGCACATAATGAATATTTTGATTGTCAAATCTTCATAGTTTTGATCTTGGAGGTCAATTTAATACAGTTAATTTCGAGACATAGAAAAAAAAAAGGCTATTAAATTGTACATTGGGAGCAATTTCTCTGTTAAATGTATAGAATCGATGAGGCTTTCATTTATAAAATAATCTCTATTATACATCTTATTGGACTCAGTTTGTTCAATTGCTTTCCTTTTTTCAGGTGAATTATTTCAAATTTTGAATTGAATTGTTTCAAGTCAAAGAATGTAACTTAAATTATTGAAATAAATGTTATGGTTGCATTTTATATGTTATTCCTTTCTATAAATAGATGAATCACAATACTTGTCATTTTATAAAATTTATGCATAAATTACCGTATTTTACCTATTATATCATTGATAGAATAGTTAATTAATCTTGAAAATGTATTCATCATTTATTATAAAGTTGGCTTAAGTAGAAGGGTACAAATATATAATTTCTTAATGCAAATGCGAAGTTAAAAGATAACATATAAAATGGAACGGAGGGAGTGTATCTAAGAGAATAATTATTTTTTCAAAATTTAGGTTACTACATGATACATATGAGATTTCTTTCTCAAGATTACGAGTTTGATTGCAAAATAGTTTGTGTCAAGTAAATAGAGATAGACGAATAGACTTTAATCCATATTAACAAAGTAACAAGATTAGATAGGTCTCAACTACAGAGATAGACACTGACATAGTAAGTATATTCTTCAACACTCCAATTCTTATTCTTACTCTTTGTCATGTCAAGAGTGTGTTGCATTGTTAAACTATAGTGTCGTTTGTTGTCGCTTTAGTCAAATAAGATTTTCTTATGGTGGAAGGCACTTGGTTCTCTCATGGATGCGGTGAAATCAAAAACTTAGCTGACCTATTTCTTTAACTAGGTACTATAGTAAAGATGGTGTCAGCTTCAAAAAAAAATCATCTGTTTCCAAATACTCCTTAAATCACATTGTCCTGTACCTGGTTTCTCTTTGAACCATAGATGCCTCTCGTCATTCTGAAGTCGAATTCTTCGAGACATTTCATGGATTCAACTATAGAGATAAATAAAGACACACCTTCAAAAAAAAAGATGTTAAGAAGCTGAGATACTAGTCAGAAGGAGTGGATAGATTGCCTTGTGATTAATACTAGAGATCTATTATGAAATGACAAATCACAGCTATTGTTTCTTGGAGAGCTACCTATAAGTTTTGGAATAAAAATACAGAATAAATATGTAAGTGCTTCAGTGCCTTAATTGGTATGCTTTTGGTGAACTTCATGGGATCAGATTCTCAGTATATGATGTACTGGTCAATACTGTGACAACACACATTCATATGGTGATGGGCAACAACCCATGGTGAAAGATGGTAAGATGCATTTAGTAGTGTTGAATGATGTTTGTATAATTACCTTATAAAAAAGGAAATGATGTCTGTATGATTTATATTCTTGTATCATAAAATGATCATGCATTGAAGTTGTCTTTTATTTATCTTTTACTCATCCTTCCCAATTTACGAATAATGTTGGCCTGAGATGAATTTAAGTGAAGAAACATGAACTGTGAGGATTCATATAGCCAAGCCCGACTTGTTTGAGAGTGAGACGTAGTTATTTTGTTAGGGTCTTAGATGAATTTTAGGTGTTAATTGTTATAACACTTGAGTGTGTTTTCCTGTAAAAGTGCTCTATATTGCTTGAATTATCATCTCGGGTCAGATAAGCACAGTAGCATAACTTCTTCAAATGGTTAATTACCTTTGAGAAAAGTAATTTACTTTTGCACTTTTTTCCACTAAATGGTTCAGTTTTAATGAGCTAGGTCATTGCAACATACTTTTTAGGTCACATCACCTTTTGGAAACAATCTTCACCATAAAGAGAATGTAACTCATGGTCAATTTGCTTTCACAACCACTGAGGCTGGTAACTACTTGGCATGCTTTTGGATGGACAACCATGCACCTGGGGCTAAAGCTGTTACTATCGGCATTGACTGGAAGACGGGAATCAGTGCAAAGGATTGGGAATCAGTTGCAAGGAAGGAAAAGATAGAAGTAAGTTCACAATTATATATTTTTCATCTGCACCATTCCCTCAAAGGCCAGACTGGCAGGGGATTAGTTATTGTCTATGCTCCTCTTTTATAACCCGCATGTTGTATTCTTTCATCATACATTTTTTTCCTTGTAGGGTGTCGAACTTGAATTGGTGAAACTTGAAGGGATAGTGCAAGCCATCCATGAAAATTTAGAGTATCTGAAGGATAGGTAAGTACATACTAACCTTTTTAATGTGCTCCACATCCCGGATAATATGTGTTTGCTGTTTGTTTTCATTTCTATTACAAATACTTTGACTGTTTGGTATTATACATTTCCCTCTTGTTTTATGGTGTCTTATTTCATTTTTACAAATTTTTGAGTAATATTTCCCACTTGGAGTCTGCGTCTTCATATTTATAGTGATAAGACGTAGATATTTTCATGCATACAACGGAGGAAACTTATCGTGGAGAAAGGAATGTAGAATAGTGGATAAGTCAAATTTGTAATTCTCTGATACTGTCCTTAAGTAGAAAGAGCTGCAAATAGTTTTAAAAATGTGAAGGGTAATAAACATTGGTTTATGTAGTGAACATAGTTTCACGAGTATTGCACTGTAAATAACCAGTTTCACGAAGAAATTATGAAAACGTTCTTGCAGAACCTTGGTGTAACCGATGCTTTTATCCTTCTTTTGTATATCCTACCTCACAATTAACATGTTATATTCTTGTATCTTGTTTGCAGAGAAGCAGTAATGAGGGAAGAAAACGAAAAAACCAATGCTAGAGTGGCATGGTTAAGTATAATGTCTCTTGGTATATGCATAGCAGCTGCAGTTCTTCAAGTATTTTATCTGAAGAACTTCTTTCACAAGAAAAAACTCATTTAGATTTGACAGATTTTGCGCGTTCTTGCATCACACGATTTACAGTAGCTTACAGAACAGATCAATTTACAACATTTTTGTTTTCCACTTGTATTCATATTTTTGTTTCTGCAATTGACTGTTGTGATCTACAGGGAACGAAAAGTCCAGATACCATATCTTCTGTAAGAGAGAAACTAGTAGTTCCTTATGTTCAGGGGACAAGTGCAATCCAAATGTAACATCGTTCTTCTACTTTTGGTTGAGAAGATCTATGTATAATCTCATTACAGTTTTACAACTTGTCATTGCGATTCACAGTTTGAATTGAACTGCGAATCGAAAAATCGCAATACAAGCTTCGATAGACAATTGACTCGAGAAAAAAAAAGAAGTTTAAAGCAGTTAAAAAATGAAGTAATAAAAGTACAAGAAATAGAATATGGGAAGAAGACAATAGATAGTCACAGGATAGTAACTACAATGAAATCATATGACAGTCAAGTACAAGACTAACAAATAATAACATAAATTGAAGGACCGGAAACTATAGGAGCAATATTGCAACTACTAGTAAGGACGAATAACAAGACAACACACTACTCTCTATTAATCTTCTACCCAAATTCACAGTCTCCTATCTAAGGTCATGTCCTCGATAAGGTAGAAATGTGTCATGTCTTGTCTAATCACCTCTCCCCAATACTTATTCAGTCTACGTCGACCTATTATGAAATCATCCATAGTCAGCCTTTCACGCCTATACAACAGGGCATCCACACTTCTCCTCTTCACATCCCAAACCATCTCTGTCTCGTCTCCTGAATCTTATCCTCCACCAAAGCCACTCTTACCTTGTCCCAATCCTCATTTTTTATTATGATATCTCTCCTAGTAAGTCCACATCCATCACAACATCCTTATTTTGCAGCTTTCAACTTCTAAATGTGAGAGTTCTTGACTAGGTAGAACTTGCCTTCAAGTTTTGGTGGCACCTTCTTATCATTCAAGCCTCCATTTGATCTACCCCACACCAATACGGTTGGTGGCATCCTCATCAATCTCCCCATTTCCTTGAATAGTAGACACAAGATACTTGAAACTTCCTCTTGTTTGTATAATCTATGTTGAGCCCACTTATATATCTGCCACATACATTGAATAATCATTTTATAAAAATGCAGTAATCAAATATTACATTAATAATTTAAGCTCTAAAACCTCCACTTCTCACATGCAGAAGAATGAGGTTCGAGTTGATGAACAAGAGAAGGCAATAATACATCTCCAATATATATTTGATTGAGAAGATGTTTCAAATTAGTAAATTGTTGGAGGCATCTCTCCTCACTCCCTTCTCCCTTATCTCTCTTTCTTATATGATGTGTTCCCACATACCAGCCAAAATTTCAAAATAAAAAAATAAATAAAAATCCAATGGAGCTAAAACCACAAGCTTCGAATTGGATTTTAACAAGAGTCTTTGTCTATCACCTTGTGCCAATGGAGCTAAAACGACAAGCTTCATTAGCGGTAAAATGTATATATATCTAGTTCATACTCACAGTTAAACTTTATATGTCCACCATAGTACGGTTGCAAGATACACAGTAAAAGGGAGAGGAAGAAGAAGACAGTTCTCCATATTATCTATCCGTCTTACAACATGAGCAAAGACTGGCTTCAAAATTGTTATTGAGAGAGAGCTCATTCAGTCAATGCAGCTGCAATCTTCTTGTGGATGGCCTCAACACCTAGACGAGGAGATAATCTAGGAAGTACCTCCTGCGCAATACATTCAGTGATGAGAATTCATATCTCAACATTTTGTAATTTTCCATAAACATGTTACATAAATGAAAGAATAACTGCATGAAAAAAAACAAAGGTTCACATGGTAGTGGATATATTGCCTATGGCAGCTTCATCTCTTTATGGAGCATTTACCGTATATAGTGATAAGTTAAGTTGTTAAAGACAAGTTAATTGTTAACTAAGGTACTGGGATAACTAAGCTTCCGAAATATGCAACTGCTTGAGAATTTTGATTGGGGAAAGAGAGCATTCACCTTGCCCCGTACTGTAATCACTCAAAAAGTACCTCATAGCACTGAAAAAGGATAGCTTTTTTCCTATCTTATAGGGGTCGTTTGGTACGCGGGATGAAATTAGGATATCCCATGGGATTATTTTATCTCACCTTCTATATGGGATAGTAATTCTACCATTCTAGTACAAATGGTGGAATAAAGTTAATCCCAAATTAAACCCGATATTATTATCCTTATCCCATGTACCAAGTGAACTCATAGGGCTCGTTTGGTTGGGGAACAAGTTATCCCGGGATTAGTTATCCCATCCTCAATATGGGATAAAAATTAACACTACAATCCCTGGATAAGTTATCCTACGATTTTATCCCAACCAAATATGAGATAAACTGATCCTAAAATTAATTCCGGAATTTACTATCCCTTGTACCAAACGAGCCCTTAAGGTATAATGCACCAGAAGCTTTAAGACACCTATATATTTGTTTAGTCAACAGAGAAGACCACCATGACCAAAATGTTAAATTGGTGAAACTTACAGTCTCAAAGAATCAGGTTCTTTGAATAACAATGCATGACGGTAAAGTGGGAAATAATAAATCAACACAAGGATTTTTACGTTGAGAACTCCTGGATCAAGGAGGCAAAAATCACAACAATCTCTCTATAGAATTTATCTCAACTATTCACTAGAGCTCTGCGTCTACCCACAACAATTCTCCCTAAGGTTGGTCACTCTCCAACTCTTCAATGGCTCTACCCAGTCAAAGAAGTTCTTTTACAATAGAAAACAACACCTAGTGTAGTCAACTAAGAATGTAATTCATATCTTGTTTTGAAATCACAAGAATCTAACTATTACAACTCAAGAACTAAAAAGATATAACTTGATATGAACACTTCATAGGAACAGGTTCTCTCGTTGTTGCAGTTGACTCTCTTTCCTTGAGACTCTCTCATGCAAACTTTGCTCTAACTCTATAATATTTCTTTGTAAATGGTCAGCTTTCTTCAGCATCTTCAATGGGCTTTATATACAAGTAGAATAATACTTGTAGTCATCCCAATCCAACAAAGAATTTGAAAGAAATCAATCCTTATATGACATGGATTCGACTCCATGCATACGACCTCTTTTCTCTAAATCCTATGGTAATTTCATGTGTTCGATTATGGTAACTTTCCAATTCTTGAACTCCTGTTCCTTGAAGTATTGAGTTAAGACTAATTACAATCTCCAAGCTTTCCTTTTTGTGCATGTGGCATAGCTTCTTCTTGTCGACTCGAAACAGTCTCCATTTTCTGAGAGGAACAGGTCCTCCGAGCAGTTTCCCCGCAGTGTTGCCAACTTCACCGTTCCTTGGAGATCTACTACGGACCTGGTTCTTATACTTCTTTCTTCTTGTGCATAGATTGTCATTTGTATAATGTTTGTCAATCATCAAAACACCATATGATCTTGAATATAGATTCAGTAGTTCCTGGCAGCTCCACACAAAAGAGACGATAGAGAAACCAACACTTTGTATACAGACTAAAGGAAGACATTTCCAGCAAGCAGATATAAGGTTCTCTGAATAGTCAATGGTCATTTTATATGCCAATCAAGCACCAACTAAGCCTCAACTCCAAACTAGCTAATGTTTGCTATATGAAACCTCTATATCCATCCTGCTCAATTCTTGTACTATTCATTTTTAATACTAAATAATTTTTCTTTATGGTAAATTATGATTTTTGTAATTGAACTAGAAATTCTCTTAAAATCACACTTATTTCTACACTGGCTTACAAGTATCTATAAAACTAAGATGACTTATTAGCACCAAAATTCATGTAGTGTAACAACAAAACTAAGCATTAACATCCACTAGTTGGCATTATTTGACATCCGTTAACAACTTTCTTTCATGTGATTTAAGTTCACCTCGTCCTCTTCGAGATACTTGGATCATCACAACGCCAAATCTATTGACAGGTGCATTAGTGAGAGAAAAACACAAGCATGATTGAACCATCTCAAGCAACCTTATCAGATTTTATCCTCTATATGTGCTACTCTTAACATCTCCATTCCCATAATACTTGTCTTACTCCGTAAAACATTGCTGATCTCAAAGCAGAGCAATAGAAATTTACCTTTCACTTTGTTAGGTAATTTCCTATCACATGAAAATTCTCATAAAACTCCATTTCAACCATCCAATCTTTAATTTTATGTCTTACATCTTTATCTAAGATACCATTATCCCATAAGTTAGAGCCTAGATATCTAAAATTTTGCCAAGTGCGGGTTACCTTTTGTGTGGTTTGCGAGCTATTGCATAGGAGTGGGGTTTTTACCCTGTGCACATCCAAAGTATAGCGTCTGCATTTTCCTTGTCATAAGAATATCTTCCTCAAGATGAGTAAGATGAATAACTCCAAATTCATGGATCTTGCCTAATCCTCTCTTTGAAAAGAAGGTGTACTAACTAATAGTATCAAAACTTCTCTTCACTTTCTGATTCGATGGAACTGTGGTCCATGAGTTACAATATTCAAAAGTGTAAATATAAAATTACTGAGTGCACATGTGTACAAACTCTCAACACAGATATGGCTTATATTACAACTTATCAAGAGATGAAGAAAATGGAGTATACAGATACTCGGGGAGTTACTGCAACAAGTGGTGCAATGTAGCACACTTAAATGCAAATGTATTTTTCTATATCGATAAAAACGCATGAAAATTTTTCAATCTCCTGCACCTATTCAATGACTGCAAAACAATATTTACTTCTTCTATTTCAGATCTCTATCAATGATAGGAAGAACCAATTTCATGGCATCTGATGTTCTTCCACTATGACACCACTCCATTATTCTCTTCCCTTATAAAAGTAGAATTTCTAACTCTCATGTGTGACAGCAGAGAAAAACAAGGTCAGGGAGTATATTTGCCCCTTATACCTTAATATAATAATTTACGGGTTTTTTTAGTTAAGGAGATGGTAAGCTAGGATTCAAGAAACTACTTATATTCATGTTCTGGATACTGGAAGATTCACCACCCAATGGATTTCATGCCTCCCATACACACCTATTTCGTCTATCTCTCTGCCTTCTTATCATTCTTGTTCAAACAAGACTCAACATATACTTACCAAATCACAGCACTCTTTTGTTTGTCGATCATCCCTAGTGAAGTTAATGCTCTTGAGGACCAATGTAACTCAATTGGAATGACACGAGAATGACAACTCAAACAATTCAAGTGGCTGTTCTTTGCTAGATAACCATTTCGTAAAAATATCTATATTATCTTGATTGTTTCCTGTTGGATAAACCAAATAATGGTTTTTAGTTTTTACTTTTACTGGTTATATGGAATAAATTGAAAAAACGTAATTTAAGAGCACACATGAAAGCCATTGGAGAAATTTTGGTGCTTCCATTTCTCAAGCCGTCCATGGGCTGAGTTCTGCCAAAGCTCTTTCATTTCTAAAGCTCTGCAGAAAAAGCTCCCCTCTTTCTTTTCTAATTTTCATACCAAACCATGAAACTTTAAGTAGCCACATGCGTCATACTATTGAAACATACTGGATTATTTCATACTGGAGGTGATCCAGCGCCACACTTACTTGTGTGGAGTTCACAACTACATGATGAAAGTTATCCCTACAATTTGATGAATTTATCATGTACTGAATGCAAGATACACTAATCCCGGTAAGTAGAACATTTCATGGAGAGTTGATTGGTTTCAAGTGATAGAAAGAAGAGGAAGAAAAATTATAGCTATGTTTTCGCAATCCTTTTCCTTCATCTTCTCCATCCTACTAATAGACACCCAATTTTTCTTCGAAACCGAAATTAAATTAGTACAATGAGTTGCAAGATGATAAAAATTTACCATATTCCAAAACAGTAGCATACAACAACAAAATGCTAATCTAACCTCAGTGCCATCAGGACGCACTCTAGCCAACACAGGTATTTCATATTGATAAGCCTTCTCCCAATCAGGATTGCTAGTTATATCTCTAACCTGTAAAACCCCATTAAATCAAACTTCAAAAAAAAACACAGCGTAAATTTGATATACAGCAAAAAATTGTCCTACAACCTGTAATTGAACGTCGTGTAGAGAATGGGGACTGGAAAGTGAGAAAGCAGCATTGAGTTTTTCTTTGAGGCCATCACACAAACAGCAACCAGGCTTTGAATAGAGTATTAGCTTTCTTGATGTTGAAGAAGAAGAAGACGATGATGAAAAAGCTAAAGGGCTAAAGACCCATTTGCTATTTTGGTAGTTGAGGATTTTCACTCCTAGTGCTTGCTTTAATGGTGGCCTTACAGCACTAAATCCGATTGCAAGTCCAGCTGCCATTGCTGCTTTTGCTTCTTCTCAGTCCTTCTACCCCCCACCCAAAAAGGTTGTGAATTTTACGGGCCTATCAATTGCACCCTAAGTTTTGCTACTCTTTGCAATCAACACCCCAATTTTTTGTAAGTTTGACATATAGCACAAAATTGACCCCTTAAATGTCATAAATAATTTCGATTTAAATTGACTCCTTAAATATGCACTTTGTTATGAAACTATATAAATTTAGAAGAAGAAGAAAGTAGGGAGAAGAGAAAAGACTTCTTATTTCTCTTGAAGTATATTCAGAATTCGTAGATCTTTCACAAATCTTATTTACAATGAAGGAAAACTCTTTATTTATATGGAAGACCTTACTTGGTCCCCAAGTAGGATTCCTAACCATATCCTACAAGGACTCTACATAATTAGACATTCACTATAACACAAATATGTTTATAACACTCCCCCTTGAATGTCGGTAGATTATGTGTCTCGTTAAAACCTTACTAGATAAAACCCAGTAGGAAAAAAATCTGGTGAAGGAAAAAGAGTACACATATCTAACAATACGCATTATGGATGCCTCATTAAAAACCTTACAAGGAAAATCCAATGGGACAAAACCTTGTGAGGAAAAAAGAGTACATATATTAACTCCCCCTATTGACAACATCAATTCAGAGACTAAAATCTTCGTTTTTCAAGCTTGTGCACCATCTTCTTGAAAGTTGTAGTTGGTAGAGACTTGGTGAATAAATCAACAATAATATTACTTGAACAGACCTTTTGCATGTTGATATCACATTCTTGGGAGCTTATGAGTGTAGAAAAACCTTGACGAAATATGCTTTCTTCTATCTGCTTTTAGAAATCTTCCCTTCAGGGTCAAAGATTTCTGCAAGTTCCTTACTTTAACTTCTTTAAGCAAATAAACTATTGCCTTTTGAAAACTCTTCAAGAGTTTTAATTCTAGTCGTCAACTTGCATAATAATACTTGTATATGCTCTATGCATTTTGAATCAATTTAATCCTTATGAGGATGATAACTAAGTTTTCCAAAAACTTGTATATGCTTTAGATTTTGAACTCATCGGATATTTTCATCTCAATTTTGTCAAGTAACAACATTTAATATTAGATGTATGACATCTTCTAGTGCCTAGATTGCAAGTCAAATAAGCTTTACGCTTACCAAGATACATCATTCCATTTTTCACTTGATAATTATTTCTATACAAGCATGTTTTAATAGATGTAGAATTCATATCCTCGTAATATTTTACAATATTGCGCACTATTGTCTCAAATATATCGTCAACGATATATCATTTTGCATTGATTCACAATACCAAAAAACTTATTGAGATCTCATCACTTCATTATTTTTAGGTAGCTACCCCTCTCATGAGGTTTCATAAAGTGTTATGTCGTAGGCTCTCCAAGAGCACATTATCTTCTTATTATGATCATTTTGATTCTTTGATCCTCCCCCTTTTTCAAGGATTATTTTATTTAGAATCGATTAGTCTATCATAGACTTTATCCTTAAGGGACATTCAATAAGAGTATTTACAACTCTTCTGTTGCTTCTAGTCTCCCCCTTATGTTAGACAAACTAACATATATTTCAATCTTTTGGAGAATCTATCATTGTGCATCAATGTATATTCATTGATTATATACCACATGTCAAAATAATCAGATGAAAAATATTTGGTCCCCGACCATAAATCAATTGAAAGAAAATTTGATCATAATTTATCGATCTGATACGTACAATTACTCTTGTATGCAATATCGTATTTCACATCGACATATGAAGCTTTATTTTCATAAATAATGATTTTACTATTTGAGACATTTAGTGTCACATCAACCTTGAGTATTTATCAATATTATCAAGATAAATTGTCTTGATTACATATTCTGAAATTGTGCTCTTAACTCAATTATTTTTGCACAAACGATTTTGTGAATGTCAAACTACATGTTGACAATAAACGCACATGTGATTATCTTATAAATACATCTTTTTATCATGTCACATGATAGGTGAACGGGCTCATATTCACCTTTTATACTTTTCAGAATTTAGAGATTTAATCTCAACATTAGTTGATCCAATCAACTTGTCATGAGAACAAACAACAAAAGAATTCTTAAAGAATCTTCTAGTTTTCCAATGTATGTCCATTACTCAGTATGCACATCTTTGGGATGACCAAATTATTCATGCCAACTAATAAAATTATTAGTACTTGTAAACTCCAAGTTTACTACGCCATCTGTCTTTTGCTTTAGTAAATTTCTGATTTACTATTATATGACTAAATTTCAATTTTATTACTCCAAAAGTAATTTTCAGATTTATTTCTTCTCAATAACGTTACCCTTTAGGTGAGTCGTGATCCCATCATTGAATGAACTAATCTAAAGAAAATTGTGCATGTCAACATATTATTGGTGCCAATATTTTTGCAAACATCAAGTTGCGAGATAATAATAGACATACATGAGACCATATAGAAGAAACATTTGTTAGGACCATTAAATATCTAAACAATCCACTTGGTGGATGACTAGGTCCACAAATATCTGTATACATTCCTAGAACGCAGAAAATTCAATCTCAACTTTCGTTTATAGTGGTCTCACAATTAGCTTGCCTCGCTAACAAGTAGTACAAGAAAATTCACCATTTAAAAGAATTTTTAGTTTTTTCCATGAAAGTCCATTTTAATTTTCCATAATTCGTCTAAACATTATGATGTCCCAGACAATCGTGTCAAACTAAGAAAGTATTGGAATTAGTAAACTTCTTATTTACCATTGAATGTACCTCAATTGCATTAATTCTTGTCCAATACAAGCCCGAAGATAAAACATAAAACTTTTATATAATACATGTCTTCTTAGAGACATTCTTGATGATACCACATCATTGACCAAGGTCGCAATCTTTCTCATGCCTAGCATGGTGGCTTACACCTCATTCCATTTAGAGAATGGATCTATACTTTTAGCATTTATCAAAAGTTCTCATTCTTCATGAATGAAACACAAATATGTGAGCATATCAAATAATGATCGCTTTAGTACCTCATTTCATATCTGTGTGCATTATTCAATCACTTGTCTTCTTTCAGACATATTATGCACTACAACCATATTCAATTTTCGTAATGGAGCAAATTCAGTAAATTTCATGACTTCTCATCAAAAACACATTAGTTTTTCTTTAGTCATTATTATATTATCAATATGGTGCATTGAGACTCACATTCAATGTCTTATCCATATAAAAGTGTCTTAGGTCATAAATCGACGGGTCTTGAACCCAATATCTTATCATCATAGTGCATCAGGAGTTTAACCCAATGTCTTACCCTCTTTGTGCGATTAGACATAAATCCATCGTCTTATTCTTTTGGTGCGATAAAACTTAAATCTATCGTCTTACCCACAATGAGGCTCAACCTCAAGCCTTCAAACTAATTTAATTTTATCACTTTTTGATGATCATTAATATGATCTTACATTATAATTACACACAAAATTGAGATTATTGATTTCTTATAATCAACATTAATAGTTAATAAATATAGCTTAATAGATCACATACCGCATATAAAGGTTGAAAACATATCTTTCACTAAATTGTGCTTATTTAATTATTAAAATAAATTAAGGAGTTTTCTTCCCAGTCGGTTAAAATTAAATGTATAAAAAGTCAACAAGTCTCTTTAAATGCTTACTTTAGATAATATCTCCAGATCTGTTACATAAATAATTATAATATAAAGATAAATCATACCTTGAAGATATAATAACCTTATTGCAACTTTTTTGCATAATGCAAGATCTCTTTTGCACTTTTCTCGTCTTCTATCACAATTCTTTAAGAATAGAACAATCGTGCTGATAACGTTTTATGAAACTATATAAATTTAGAAGATGAAGAAAGTAGGGAGAAGAGAAAAGACTTCTTATTTCTCTTGAAGTATATTCAGGATTCGTAGATCTTTCACAAATCTTATTTACAATGAAGGAAAACCCTTTATTTATACGGAAAACCTTACTTGGTCCCCAAGTAGGATTCCTAACCATATCCTACAAGGACTCCACATAATTAGACATTCACTATAACACAAATATGTTTATAACACACTTATCATTTATAGTCCTTTAATTCTTTTAAAAAACTTATTAGTTTTGTATAAGAATTGTATATGATTATGAAAGCGTAAGTATTATTGATACAATGTGTGGTATTTATGTATGAACAAGTATACAAGAGAAGGGAGTTTGTTGAACGTAAGAGACCTAAAGAGAAGAGAAACTAACTACATCTATAACTCAAACATAATAACTTACTAAAACTCTGTATCCTTATCATTATCATGCCCCCTCAACATTGGCTCAATTTACTTAAGAGCGATGTTGCTAACAAGGTGGACAAAGGACCTTCTGGGAAGTGCTTTAGTTAAGGCATCTGCTAGTTGAGCTTCTGTTGGAATTTGATAAACTAAAATTTTTCAACTTTCCACTTAGTCATGGACAAAATGAAAATCAATTGCGACATGTTTCATTCGACTTTAAAAGAGCGGGTTAAGGCACATGTAAGTGACATCAATGTAATCGCAACAGACCTCAAGGGACAAGGCAGCTTAACCCAGAGTTCCTGCAGTAGGTTGGTTAGCCAATTTAGCTCAGCTACAACACTTTCTACAGCCCTACATTTTGCTTTTATTGAAGATCTGGCAACAATATGTTGCTTGTTGGAGCACCAACTAATTGGATTTTTTTCAAGAAAAATAACATAGGCTGAAGTGGAGTGTCTAGTATCCGGAATACCATATCAATCTGTATTTGAGTATGCAAGAAATTGTAAAGAGTTAGTATGTTTGAAGTGAAGTTCATAGGTTATGGTTCCTTTCGGATAACGAAGAAGCCTCTTTGTAGCTTGTCAATGCTTAGTTGATGGAGAGTATTGGAACTGAGTGAGCTTATTTACTAAAAGGCATATATCAGGTCGTGTGAAGGTGAGGTATTGCGATGAGCCAATGACCTGCTTATAAAGTGTAGCATCTGCTGAAGGAGAAATTTCATTTGTGGACAGAGGGGTACTCACATTGTTTGCGTCGAGCATATTGAATTTGATGAGTATGTCCGCAATGAAGCTACTTTGAAAGAGACAATTCATGATCCTGTTGGATAACTTCAACACCTTGAAAAAAAATGTAAAGGACCAAGATCCTTAATTAAAAATCTATCACCCAACAACTTAATTGTTGCATAGACTTGCGAGTTGTTAGAGCCTGTAACAACAATATCATCAACATAGATCATAACAATGATGAGAGAACCAAGAATCCATTTGATGAAAAAGGAATCATCAGATTTCAAACAAGCAAACCCGCATGATAAGAGAAACTTCTTTATTTCAGTATACCATACTCGTGGTGCATGACGAAGAGTAGATTTGTGTAGTATACAATTAAATTTTCATGTGCGAGGCTTGTGGATGAGAAAACTGAGGATAGTTGGTTGTGAATGAAAAAATGTGTTCAATGAATACGACATGCCTAGAGATATAGATTTTAAAAGTGACATGATCTAGGTAGGCATAACTATTGTTGGTCATATATATTTTAGAAAAGATATTTAGTTTGAACTTTTGTCATAACTTTTATATCTTTTTGTGATTACTGATCCTTATGATCATTTTGTGATTTATATATCTTTTTTCACGTTTAAACCCTCATTATACCTTTCTTTATTTATCGATGACTTACAGAGATGAGTGACACAATCTCCGAGGTGATTATATATGTTTTAAAAAAATATTTAGTTTGAAAGTTTATTCAAGGTCAACATTTTGGTTTAACGAAGTTGGATTTGAGTCTTGATGATTCCACTAGGTTGGAAGAGTGATTTCTAACTTAATTGGATGGTTTACCTTAATCGCAATTGATATCTAGATTTTGAAAAGTTTAGGATTGACCATCGTATTGATAAAAAAGATTTTGAATTATTTGATAATTCTAACAGGCGTGAAATATATTTTATAATTTATTTGCACTATTAATTATTTTCGATAGGTTTCTGATGGTCGAATTCAAATTTGTAGGCATTTGTGTTGATGATATATGGTGCCAAGTTGCGCTTGTTCAATTCGGAGTCTTTTCGATTCGAAATAAAATTTCATTTTAAGATCCTTTGTAAAATTGATTTTGAAACAGAATTTCATTATTGACCTAAGGGACTCAGAGTTGATCTTTTTTACTCGATTTTTTAAATTAAAATTTTATATACCAACATGTGTGTAGATAGAGTTGAATACTCACGTAGTATACGATTTTTTTGATAGATAGGGTGCATTTTTTAGGTGTTTTTTTTTAAGGGAAATGTGATTGTGTGAAGATTCGTATCACGTTTTGTTAAGCTTTCGAGGTAGAATATAACTTACTCTCTTTGACTATGCTTGAACGATGATTTATATTACACAAAGTATGCAATGTGCTTAGGTTGGGTGTATATAGTGATTCAAATATTGAAAAAAAATTATGTGTTAGTAATCTAAGTTGGGATCCTAGTTGATAGACTATATATAACTTGAATTGATTATTTGTTGTTACAATCATTTTGTATCCTACATTAAAAACCATATGTTTACTTGAGAAGTTGGTGGCCTAAGAGCATTGTTTTGAAAGAGACTAGCATATTCATGTGACATTTGAAATCCCTTTATTATCACGATCTTACATATACATTTTTCATATGGATTACAAATATATAATAATTGTGTGTTAAGGACCTAATTGTGGTCACATTTTTACAAGTTATATATTTTTGATGAATTTAAAAAACAAAACATATTCACTTTTCAAATAAGTGTTGAAATATCATGAAGTACACCTTGCAAAGTTATGATCATGCCAGGGGCCGACCCACATGGTGTCCGCCGGGTGCTCGAGCACCCATTAACTTCGTTACGAAATCTGTATATATCTATGTAGAAATTGATAGGTATTTGTAATAAAATTAACATAGAGCACCCAATGAGTAGATGATTTAGTTATCCCAATGGCTCTTGGGTGGGTATTTAAACTCTTTTAGTGTTGTTGTACCAAGGTTTGAATCTCATTATTAACACGTATTTTTATTTTTCACTTCAGAGCACCCACAACCTTAAAATTCTAGATCCGCCGCCACTGGATCATGCAATGTCTATACAAATTTCCAATTAAATCAAAGTTATGCTCAATTAAACGATTATGTTACATTTGTCGTGAATCATAACGGATGGAGAGATGTATTTATTTGACTCGCTTGGTGCACGTCTAAATTCTTTTGATATCGATGACATATTCCTCTATAATTGAAGCGCGATAATATACTTTGAAATATCAAAACGATAAATATAATATAAAACATTTTCATTTTTCATTCCCAAATGGAGATACAACTCCTTAACTTTTACACAAAAAGTAGATTACACATTTTTTTTTTTGCCCCTTCCATTAGGCAACAATTGATCACAACATTAGTGCATTGTTTTAAAGAGCAACACTTAGAAAATTTAAACATTGCAACAAGTCAAAAATTAAAATTACAGATTTAAAAGATACAACATCTTTTTTTCTTTTTTTTTTTTAAATCATGTTAATGCTCTTGGTAGATTGAAGTTTTCTTCTCATTAATATTATCATCAACAATAGTTGATCTTTCTTTAATATCCACAACTGGTAATTCTTGATCTTTACTAGCGATTTCATTGATTTTCCCTTCTTTACTCTTGCCCCACACCACAGAATATAGTCCCATGACTATGATAATTGCTCCAATTAAGCTGAAATCGTCGCAATAAATCAATTATTAGATAACAATCGAAATGAATCATTAGTAATATGTTGATACAAAAAAAAGAAAATTGTGTTATATACCTTCCAAGATGGACTGATTCAGCTAAGATAATAGCAGCAAGAATTGAAGTAATAACCATACTTAATGGGCTAAAGGCTGTTACAAATACTGGGCCTTTAACTTTATTAACAACACTTTGCACATAATATGCAATTCCTGAGCATACAATACCCTAAAAAAAATAAAATTTATAGTATATAGTGTTAGAATCTTAATTAAATTATATATATATAAAAAAAAAATTAATTTACTAATTATAATAATTAAAAAAATACATACTGAATAGGCAGCAGCAAGGAGTCTAGAGTCAAAACCAATAACCCAAGCATTCCAATCACGTTCCATTATAAGTGCAACAATTCCACCTTCCACTACACCCATCACACACACCCATGCTGCTAGTGATAACTCCGCGGGATACTCTTTCAGTGTCATCGACTATATATACATAAAAAAAAATTATATATATATTATAATGTAACTCGTTGTGTAAACAACTATTCAGAGTTACTGGACTTACTTGAACAATAAAGAAACCGGACCAACCAACAATGCAAGCGATGAGCTCAATGGTTCCGGCTACCCAATTCTCAGGGGCCGCGACTGAGGCTTCGTGGTGCGCGCCACCGTGACGTGGGACCAGGTTGAACATTGGCCCTTTGTATAGAGTCATCACCATGGCTCCAGCCACTGTTATTGCTGTTCCTATAACCTTTGCCATACTTGATTTTTTCTTCAAATTCACCTTCTCAATTCTACTCATAACAAAATAAAAAAAAAAAAAAAAATTCCGATGATTCTGTTATTTAGCTATAGAATTTATCCATCGCTAGTGATTTTGTTTGTACTATAGTTTTTTTATTTTTTATTTTTTGACAATCTCTATAATGTGTCAGTAATCATATAACATAACTACATAAGCAACCACTAACTTTTTTTTTTTTTTTTTGAGATATATGATTTTTGCTTTACAAGTGGGAAGCAACAACTTTATTTATATGAGGTCATACTTTTTTTTATAACTTATTACATGTACAATCAACTACCATATTATTTTATTTCAATAATTAATAATTTGATACACATTAAATTTATTATATTAAAAAATATATATATATATTACCTGAAAACTACAGCCAGAATAAAGGTTACTGCTGGGAGGAGATTAACAAAAGCAGATGCATAAGTTGCAGTTGTACTCTTCAGTCCCAAATAGTACAAATTCTGATCAATCACTGGCCTGAAATTACATTTATTTTTAATTTTTTAAAATTTATTTATAAGTATATAATAATAATAATAATAATTAGTACAATATATTAATCTAAACATAATTAAAATATAAAAGTTTAAAAAATTATTCCATGAAACAACATCTTTTAATTCTGGAATCATTTTATTTATGCTTTTTATAGTAGTACTATACATATATTCTTGATCAATATTCCTCAAATAGAATAATATTGTTAAACATTGTATTATTTTTGTCTCTAGTACTTAAACTTTTCAAACATAATTAATTTGTTTTCTAGCTAATTCCAAATGATTAGCAATAAAATTCCACGTTATGAAGTTAATTTGTTTTGTTTAACCTTTAAGAATAATATGATTAGTGATTACTCTATCACCAAAATATGTTTTACGTGCTAAATTTAATTTTAAAAAAATACATACCATAAAAACAGCCGAATTTTAATTTATTCGGTTTAGTGTGTGAATTATTTTTTATTGAATCTCTTCGATTTAATTTTAAAAAAAAACTAGGGAAAATTAAAACTATATGTATATTATAGTGGGGGGGGGGGGGGGGTAGGATAGTATATAAGTTAAGGTTTAGGGTGATGTGAAGCTATAAAAGTTGTAGAATTTATAGTATAATTCTTTAACCAAACGTTTTAAAATATTAATTAAACGTTTTAGATCTCGTAGGAAAAAGTTAAAACAATTTTATACTATGATTCTATATTCAATATTATGCATATGATGAAATGAAGAAAAGATGGTATAATTAAATTAAGAAAAAGTGACATTAGAATCTCATGTGTTTGCATGACTTAATAATAGAAAAATTAAATTATTTTATGGAAAAAAAAATTACTACTAACAAATATAATTATTTTAATAATTTAGTCACATGTAAATTAAGTTTTAAAATAAAGTACGTACTCTAGAAAACCAAGAGCCACTATCTTAATAAAGACCCTGCGTGTCATCTTAGGCCTTATTTTCCTGCATACAAAATTATCAAAACATAAAATTGTGTCAAAATTTACGTTTAACTTCTCAAAAATTGGGACGTTAGAGATTTAAAATGCACATTAGAAATATTTAACATGGTATTAGAACATGCAGATGTCTCGATATTTTATATATACCTTAAAAATTTTCAATGAAATGATGAGCTACTTCAACACCAGATATAAAATGAAACATATCGTACAATATGGTTGTGGTTCAACACAAAGACCTTTTCTTGATATCGCAACTCTTTCTATATATATACACATATATATTCTACTAAGAACGTACTATGGATGAATTGATCAAGTAGAAAGAAAATAAAAACGATAGACAGACAGACAGACAAATAGATAGATAAATAGATAGATAGATATACCGTTCGAGAACGATAGCAAAGGGTGCAACAGCAATGGTGGCAAATGCATGTCTATAAACAACAAGAATCCAATGACTCATTCCTCTTTTGAAACACATCATGGTGACAATATACATCCCTGCATAACCAAATTGCAAAGATACCATAGCCAAATAAGGCTTGATCTTGTTAACAAGGGAGCTAAATTCACCAGCCATCTCTAAATTTCTTGTTAACACACTCTCAAAACAAAGGGTTTTTTTTGGATGGGGTATGTAAATATAGCAAGTGTGCCCCTATATATACACAAAGAAAAAAAAGTGAAAAAGCTTAACCAATACTAATAATAATAAACTTTATAAATATAATTTTTAATTAATTAATTTAATAGTCTAGCTTATTCATTGATGCACTAACTCATGTTTCACCTTAGTAGATTCCCCTTATCCATTTAAAACAAATTATGTTATGCTACATGCAATGTAGTATCCATTCTTCAAGCAACAAGAATCTTTTGCTGTCAAATTAATAATTAGAGAGAGAGAGAAAAAAAATTAAATAAAAGAGGGTTTTCTTTTTCTTTACGTATATTCTTTTATTGGAAAAAGAAATAAAATTATTTACTTTAATTTTTTTCCCTCTTTTGTCTTTGTAATTTTGTGAAGGTGGAGTTTGAACCATTGACCACCAAATACATCTAGGGTTTAGTGGGAGATGATGTAGGTATATAATTAAAATAAAAAACAAAGATATGTGGTCTTTGGAGAAGTGGGTAATGAGTGGACACTTTTCTTCAAAATGTCTACATTGATTAATGAGAATTGCCTCCCATATTTTCAATATCTAACTTAATTAAAGGAGATCATCAAAAAAAAAAAATAGATACTATAGAGGACTACAACTAGTACTAGTCGCACTGTTAACGTTAGTTATTCATTATTGACTTGATATGCATCTTACAAATAATAAATAGTAAGTTTAATATTACTATATTATCTACTGAATGTATTAAATTTAATGTTTTGAGAAATGTATTAGATATTGAATAGTAGTATGTAATAGCAAGGGTAAAAAAATAAACTTAGATTAATAAATTATCGCTTGATTTTACAAACTGCACAATTATTATTGTGCAACTGTTTTAGTATAGTAGACAAGTAAAAATATGCGGAAGGGGGTATTTTTTTAATGAATTATTGTACACTTATATTAATCCATGAATTTATTTATTATTTTTTCAAAGCAAGTTTGTTAATGTTTAAGTGGTTCTTTGCTTTAGATTTATCATAATTTATTCATATTACTTTGTACATAAAGTACAAGAAAAGGACAATTCAAATTTCTTTTTTTCAAAGTTAGCGATAAACTAGTTAAGTGTATGTGTTTGTATATCACGTTAATTAATAATAATTATATAAAAAGAATAAATTTAGTTCATTTTTACGTCTTAAATATTTTTTTTTAAATACTAGTAAAAAGATCATAAGAACTGTCATTGTTTCACATTGTGAATTGCCCATACAACATATTTAAAGATCACAAATATGTGAGCTCTTTCATCTTTGAAATTAAACTACAATAAATTAGCAAATTGATCATCTCTATTGTCATTAGAAAAGGATACTACTCTACTAATTATAATAGGAACAATTACCCCCCTAGATCGAGATTACGATCAAAATTCCAGAGAGATACCTTGACTAAATTAAGGTTCTATTATTCCTTAAACTTATTCTTTTTTGTAATTTTATACACATTTTGTCTTACGTGGCACACTCCATGACTCCACGCAATTGAGGCGCGTGCGAGATATTTGGATGCCACGTAAATCAAAAAGATGCACAAAATTATAAAAGAATAATTTTGGAGGTCAATAGGACTTTAGAATAGTAAAGGTGTGTTTTTGAGATTTCGATCATAATCAGGAAATACTTGATTCGATAGTTGATAAATATCCATTTTACAAGATAATGTGCATGATTCCTGAAGTGAGCTACAGTCCTGGACTTCACCCAACCATTGTTTAAGCCCTTTAGAAATTGAATAGCTTTTGTTTAGCTTTTACTTAAATTATCGTTTATAAAAATCAATAAGTCTTTTAATCTGGATAACACTTGTGTTTAACGGAAAGTATTAAAAAAATCATGATATTCTAATCTAAGTCTCTGTGGATACGATACTCGATTCTTCAATTCATAAGATCCACTTTAATAGTACCTAAATGGCCACGTACACTTGCGTGTGTGATTTGAGCTCAAACATATTCTAAATTAGTAGATATTTTGGTACATGTTTTTTAGTTTCTAGAAGGTTACTTCTGTAACGTTTGATGATTTTGTTTTAATTTTATAATAGAAAACAACATGTTTTGTTATTTAAAATTTATTTATTATTGTGTAATAATATAGTAGTTTGTTGGTTCGTCCCTTTTAAAATTTAAACGTGGGATTTTTTTTCTAAAATTCATATTTAATCCCCACACGTAAGTTGCTAAATCCAAAGACGTTTGAACAATTGCTCAAGAACTCATTATAACTTTTTACAATGCATTAAAAAGGGGTTATTCATCTAAATGATTGTCACTCTCAATAAAGGGTAGCTACGTAGGTTATTTAAGCGTTAACTTTTTTTTTTCTCTCGGAATTTCAGAATAATCTGTAACTACTATAATCTCTGCCACATTTTATACCCTTTGGGTGAGAATTATATGGTGAGCACTTTGTGCATAGTAAATAAACTCTCCATTGTATAATAGTCTGCAAAATCAAACAGGAACATAAATCGCACTAAACAAATTCTATGCAATATGCTCGGCTCAAAACTCAGAAGACATCGAGGAATGATATTTAGATTAACAAGAGATGAATTGAGTTACAAAATTAATAGGGCATTTAGTTTAATATGATTAAATGGTTATTTTATTAATTTAAACTTTTTAGCTCAAGGGATTTCCATTTTAATGTAAACATAGACTATATAAAAAAAATTGCCATTTTCCAATTATTAAGTACTTTATATAATTTAATTAAGTTAAAAAAAATAGCATCCTACATTTAGCTAAATGACGGTTACTACTAATTGTAATCCTTGAATTTACTCTCCTAATCCTCGTAAACTTATGTTTCTCTTTAGCATAATTAAAAATATACAAGATACACTATAAAATAGTATAAAATTAGAAATTTTTACAATAAAGATAAATTGCCTCCTCTATTATATGTAAAGACAATAAGAGTAACAATACTATAGGCAAATGTTTTATCATTAATTTTTGGTCAAAGAGGTGTCATATATAGTGGCTCTTTCAACTAGACCTAGTTGTAAATGGTCATTATTATAATTTTTTTATTGAGATATATAGGCTTTTTTTCTTTCTTTCTATTTCATAACTTTAATTTATTTTTTTTATTTTTCCTTTAGAGAAAAAGCTAAATAGACAAGAAAGCAATAGGTAAGATGGGTAGTTACTTGTTTTCTTGCCTTGAAGAAGTATATCTCTTCCCCTCTTTATTTATTTGTCTTTTTGGAAGAAGGATGAAGGCACAATATTTGGTTCTTTTTGCCACTTTTTGTGTACATAAGCTTGGGAAAACGTAGGAAAATTAAAATACTTTTTTCCTTTATCATATTGTACATGATTTGAAAAGCATCAACTTTTTTCAAATTGATTACATATTGTATATCTATATGTATAATTTCATGCAATCATTTAAGGTTAGGTAGGTGCCAATTTGAAAAGCACGAAGAGTAACATTTTAATTATTTAGTTTGTTTAGCGAGAGTTAATATCTCAAAATCATTTAAGGTTAGGTAGGTGCCCTTTTGAAAAGCATGAGGAGTAACATTTTAATTATTTAGTATGTTTAACGAGAGTTAATATCTCAAAAGTTCACTATGAGAAAAAAATATTATGTAGCAGAGTTATTAAATTTTGTTTTGTTGATAAAAAATCACTTAAAAATATTTATCTTTTAAATTAAAATCACTCGACTAAATATATTATATAAAAAATGTAGTATGAGAAAATAAGTTAATTTTTTTAATGTCATGTAATCAATTTCAGCCTTTCCTCATTTGTATAGTTCTCGTGAGATTTTAACAGTGTACTAATTAAATTAAATACTTCTATAAAAGTTATTTTGGCTGAATAATTTATTCAATTTCCACAAGAAAAATGATCACACTTTAGGGGAAATTAATATGATAATAACGTATGTGAAGAATTCTAGGATTTTCCAATTTGCATGATTTTAACTTGGGAAAGTTAACAATTATGTGTGTAGTTTTATTTAGAATATGTTGTTAATTTTATTGTTTTTTTTGTTATAATAATACATCTCCTTATAGAGAAAAAAAAAAGGTTGTGCACCAAAACGAAGATAGATAATCTAATTTTATAAGATAAAAGCTTTAATGAGGTGATTTTATTGATGTAAAATAAAGTATTAATGACTTTTCTACGTAAATTCTTATAGTTGAATGATTTTTTGAGACAATTTTTGTTTCAAGTATAATTTTCTAATTCAGGGCGAATAAAGAAACCCTAAAACAAAAATTGAATCCTAAGCCTTCACATCCGAAACAGAAAAATCAAGATTATCCTTCTTTGAAATTCAATTATAAGATTGATTAGACAAAAGATTTCATATTCGAATCTCACTATTACTCGTTATCAAAACGAATTTTTATGTGTTTTGCCCATTTAAAAATCATAGAAGTGTTTTTGAAAGTATAATTAACTAATAAAGTGTGATATATTTAATAATTTGAGTTTTTAAATGAAGTAGTTGCACAATTATTTCTCTTATTTTAATTACTTATCAATTTTCCATTTTAATTTCTTTACGTCATAACCTCATAAGATTATAACGTACGGATGAAAGAATGCAATATTGCACTCCACCAAACGATCTTAAATTATGAAGTATACATAATACAATGTTATATGTCAAAGAAATTAAAAGGAAGACGAAAATAATTTTTTTTTAAAAAAAATTATAATTTTATAATGCAAAGAGGAAGAAGTGAAGATTTATGAATAAATTTTCACAAATAATTTTCAGCTAAATTTTGTTACAAGATATCGCCACAAAAAACCTAATTCTTTTAGTAATTAGGAAGTTATTATATCATCGAAGAAAATTATTTTTCTTGTAGTAATTTACGAAGTTATCACAAAATATCGTCATGTAAAACCTAATTCTTTTAATAATTTAGGAAGTTATTGTATCATCGGAGAAAATCCTATTTCTTGTAGTAATTTACGAAGTTATCACAAAATATCGTCATGTAAAACCTAATTTCTTGTAATGATTTAGGAAGTTGTCACATCGTTAGAAAAAATCTACTTTCTTATAACGATATATGAAGCTGTCACAAAATATCATCACAAAAAACCTTATTGCTTTTAGTAGTTTAAAAGAATTGTCACGAAATATTTACAGTAATCCACAACAAAAATTTTCTAGTAATCTAAGTAGTAATCACAAAAATCGAATTTTACAAGAAAGTTATCACGAAACATCGTAAAAAAAAAAGAAGCTTAATTTGTTGTAATGACTTGAAAAGTTGTTACAAAACATTGACACAATTCATTTACGTTAAAGAGTCATTCTAACCAAGATTATTGAACGGTGCGTTAATGTTGGAAGTATCTTATTTTTAATAGAAATTTTTTTTAGAGAAACTTAATATTTTTAGAAAAAATGGTTTGTTTGTTTTTTTTTTTCATTTTGGACTACAAAATATAACAATTGGAAAACCAATCTTTTTAAGAAATTAAAGTAGAACAGCTGTATAAAAAAAAAGCAATTGAAAAGGAATTTGAGTCTTTAGTATATATATTAAAGTTTTGGACAAAAAAAAATGGTTTCCATTTAATTGTTATTTATAGCTATAAGTGGAGAATTTGATTTAATTTATAAAAGAAATTCACATGATGTCAAGTGGAATCTAGCTACAAAAATCATAATCAGGCATAATTAAAAAAATAATTAGAGATTCTTTTTCTCTTTTTTTTTTCGTTTTTTCTTTTTTTATTGCATAACGACAAGGATTAAAGAGTAATGTTGAATATAATTGATCGCTAATGTCTGATTATGAAAAAAGTTACTTTTTCATACCAAATTGAATATTCTCTATTCCTCTTTTAAGTTTATAAAAACAACAAAAATTGTAGTGACATCATTTTTTACATAAAGATTACTTGACCAAAATAGTTATGTTTTGTTACCTTATATATATATATATATATATATATATATATATATATATATATATATATATATATATATATATATATATATATATATATATATATATATATATATATATATATAACCTCGCCCAATTATCAAGAAGATAGAGGAGAAATTAGGAGAGCGTATTGTTATCGAGACTGCCAAAAGAGGTTTCCCTGTACGAGGCCGTTACGAGAGGGAGAGTGATTATATACTACGCGCATTAAAATATTATTACAGTATAGGGGGACGGGCGGAGGATATCTTTAAAAAGCCAAAGAAAGACGCGTGTAAAGACGACCCCGACCAAACTGAACAATTAGAAATAAGTGACCAAATTGAACAATTAGAAATATATATATTAATTACATTAATAACTACTTGTAACTAAAATCATTCTAAATAATATTCCCAAAAGCAAAGTGGTAGACTCCAATTATAACAAACATCCCCAACATCAAAATAAAAAAAAATAAAAAAAAAACCTCTAAAAAGTAAATTAGGTTTATCATTGGTGATATGTATTGATGATTTAATTAGCTCCATTACGCCAACATTTCCTCTAAATTAGTTTGTCCTTACAATTTTGTTTATTTGACAAAAAAAGTTTATTTTAAAAAAATAATGTGATGAGGCGTTTGATAAAGTTTTTTGTTTTTTAAAGAAAATAAGTGTTTTTGAAAAATATCAGAAGAAGTTGTTTTTCAAATGCTAATAAGAGTAGCTTTTCCTTAACAAATATCAATTATTTAGGGAAACACTTTAATTTTAGTTTAAAAAAATACATCGATAAACACTTTTTAAAGTTTGGTCAAACAATGATTGTTGTACGAAAATGTATTTTTTAAAATTTTTTAGTCAAAATAAATTTTATCTCACTAAAAATACTTTTTTTTAAAAAAATATTTTTCAAAATAAGTTAATTTTATAATATTAACATGCCAAAAGGAACTTCACATAATTGATTTGATTTAATTTGATTTCGTTTTATTTTTTTTATAAAAATAATGCAAATTAAACCAAAACAATATGACATTATATGTATACAATTTTTATAAATATTTTATGTAATTTATAAATATTTCTTAAACATTTTCACAGTATTTGCCTTTTAACTATTATTTCATGTTTACGCTTAGAATTTTGAATGCTCTAATAAGTTTATAGCCAATAAATACATATTATAGTTAACTTAAATACAGCCCAAATCATTACTAGTGCAAACTAAAAAATAATAATTTCAATATTAGGAATGACAATAATATTAATATTCATTCTTTAATTTTTCATTGGTTAATTTACAATGAGTACATATTGTTATAAATATATTTGTGTTATAGTGAATATTTATTATGTAAAGTCCTTTTAGGGAATGATTAGGAATTCTACTTGGAGACCAAGTTAAGTTTTCCCTATAAATTAAGGGGTTTTCCTTCATCGTAAATATGATATGTGAATCCTTAAATATCATTCGAGAGGAATAAAAAGTCCATTCTTTTCTTTCTAATTTATTCTTATTACTGTCTTATATAGTTTGATAACACATTATTAGTACGAGTCACTATCCAATCGAGGTTTCTAACTTTGAGGTCATATGCCCGATTTAAGTTTGTATTACTGCACTCATCTTTTTTGGTAGTTTTAAAATTGAAATGTTAATGTGTTTGAGGTGAGAGAGAGAAGGATTGAGCTAATAAAGGTTTACTCAAGTGATGTGTCCTTTTACCTAAAGAGTTCACCTGTCACTAGTCATTTGTCAAAGGTAAAAATATTTTGGTTAAAAGTCTCAATACACCGTGACGATAAGATATTGGGTATAATTTCTAATGATTTATAGCTTGAAACGTTAATTTTTACGTGGATAAAACATTTGATTTTAGTCCTAATACACTATGTCGATGATGTTGTGATGACTAAAGCAAAATAATGTGCTTTTGATAAAATTAATCATGAAATCTATTCCATTGAAATCGCTTCAGTTACTATGTCTAAAAGAGCATAAGTAATTGAATAATGCTCATGACATGAAATGAGATACTAAAGCAATTATAATTTGATATGCTAAGATGATTGTGTTCTATTTACGAAGAATGGAAAATTTTGATAAATGTTTAAAAGTATAGATCCATTCTATGAAGTGAATGAGGGGTAAGACCACCATGCTAGGCGTGGAAAATATTGTGAACTCTGGTCGTGGATGTGGTATCACAAAAAATGTCTCGGGACAGACATGTGTTATAGAAAATTTGCATGCTTTATCTTAGAGATTGTAATAGATAAGAGTTAGTGCAATTGAGGCACATTCTACAGTAAATCAAAGGTTTATTAAATCAGCGATGCCTTCACAACCGTAAATAAGATCCTACTGACACAACTTCATAGACACCCTGTGACACTTGAACTCTATGCTTTGGTACCAAGTTTGTCATGATCCGAGCCTACACTCTAGACGCCGCCGACACTCGAGATTGGAAGACTAACTCAAGCATACATAAGCATCAAATTGAAAGAAACGTTTAAAAATAGAATACTAGATATAATAAGTACGAAACATAAGTTAAAATAAAACGTCTCAAAACTAAAAGACTCTCCAAAACTGTCAATCTATAAAAACTCTACTTTATATAGACAAGTGTCAAGACAAGACCCACAACTACTCAAAATGTTACTAAGACTAACAACTCATAAAAAAACAGAATCTTCAATAAGCAAGGAGGTCTTACTTAAAAGTTGGCGAGCAGACGAAGTGATTGCAACGGGCTCTTGTTGAGGATTCTAAGAACCTATATTTGCATCATTAAAAGATGCAAGTCCAATTACATCAGTACATTAAGTATACGAGTATGTACTATAGTTGAATAACAATTTATTGGATGAAAGAAATGTAGTAGATATGATATATATTCAATTGAATGTAAGGAAGAAAGGAAATAAAATCATTAAAACTTTACAATGATACTTACTCATTTCTGAACTCAACATGTTAAGTGATATAGTAAAAATTAACTCTATTTGAGAGATTCTCTAACCGACAATTATCACAATGAGTTACGTGATAATACAACGTCTCGTCCACGCTGCCAGAACTATCATATACCTTGTCAAGGTATACAACACCTCTACTAAGTGGAAACCTGTAGTCAGGATCAAAATAGAGCTCGAGGCAGGAGTTCATTTTGGTCATGGTACTAGGAAATGGAATCCTAAAATGGCGCCTTATATCTCTGCAAAGCGTAAGGGTATTCATATTACAAATCTTACTAGAACTGCTCGTTTTTTATCAGATAGTAACTTATGCCCGAAGACATTAATGATTCATCTAAAAAGTAAGATTCCTTACTCATGTTGGCTACATGGTTTATGAGGAATATGAGTTATCTAAACTAATCCTCATATCAGTGCTCAATATTACTCCCAATAAATAAATACTCGTGCTCAAATGTATAAAACATGATATTTCTCTGGTTTGAGATAATTGCTCAAACTATCCTCCGAAAAGAGGTAACTACTCTGAAATATATCTGAATTCGTAAATTCGTTTAGAAATTAAAGTTTCTCTATTCTCAAAATCATATTCTTTATTTATTTAAAATAAAACATTTGAAAATACGAAGTTCCCTTAAACTTTACTTAGAATGTCTCTTTAAACTTTCCTCAAAACTCAGTTTAAAACACAAATATTGGCTTCGAAAGTTTCTCAAGATTTATAACTCAAAAAAGGGTACACGCTAGAATATAGACATGAAAAAATAAACTCAAGGATTTCAATAACGATAGAGAAAACTCAAGAACTCAACGATACTACTCATCTCAAGAATACTAAATTCATATGGTTTATGCTGAAATATCGACATGAATGAATCAACTCAAGAACCTCAATGCATAATATATATCAATTCAATCATTAGGAATAGAGTTTTAAAAAAAAATTAGTAACTCATGAACTCAAAATCAACTCAATAAAAGCTCCTGAACTTTCTTCTTAAACTCACTTTAGTTTGGAATGTAAAATAAGACATGTGATTAGGACATGTAGGATTTCTCAAGGATTAATGAAGCTTTTAGGATCTAATGCAAAGAAGAGAATGTAGTCACCATTCAAAGAAACACGTTCAAAAAGAAGCACGAAAAGAAAAAGGATTGGACAACCTTGACATATTGTTGATACGTTGCCCCAGGGCCTGAACTTCAGAAGTCAGGCCTTGGCGTACTATTGACGCGTCATGACAGGGCCTGAACTACTAAAGTTAGGCCTTGGCACTAGAGTTGTTTATGATTATGGTTATAAAATCAAATAGAATCGCAATTCGGATCAAATTGATTAAAAATCAATATTTGATATGATTTGTTTAGGTTTGATAAAATTTTGTAGCACAGTATTGAATAATTTAAAGTTCAATCTAAAGAAAATAGTACTGATTAGTTTTGACTATGAATTATTGATTGTTTTTTTTTTAATTGAGAAGTAATTTCTCAATATTTTAAAGTGTAATTTAATTGAAATGTCGATTGACAAGATGTTGATATCTCCAGAACATTGAACCAACTTTATGCTATTGACAATGCATTTTTTTAGTTTCTGAAACTTGGTACATTGGATGTATCATTTTGTTCATATAATAACTATTTTGTGGATCATTTATGTACTAAGTGATTGTGTCTATCGAGATGCATATGTCTTAAACAAACTTATTACTTTCAAACAAAGAAAAATCCAAAAAACGAATCTAACTGAACCAAACCAACAATTACCAAATCGACAGTTATTTTTTTATTTGATTTGATTTGATTTTAGAAATTTAAAAATCGATTAAAGTAATTTGATTTTGATTTTAACTACTACCGATCCAAACTGAACCATGAACACCCCTACCTGGTGTTTGGGTGGCGCGTCGTCCCGCCCATTCCCAGAAAACCGACCAATATTTCTTCTCAATTTAACGTCCTAACGCGTTTAGAATTGAATGGTTCCGTCTAAACTATTCTTGATTCTCAAACCCCACATAAACTCATTAAATTTCTCATACAAACCTCCTCAAAACATGACTCTTACCAACGATCCACTATACGAAAGAATGCATGACCTCCATTATCAAAGAATTGAACCGAAATCAAGAACTATGCAAGAATCCTTTAGATACAATAATTTTACGGTGAAATTACATGTATGACATGTGGACGTAAAAATTCATCACCGTGAAAGTCTTACGTACAATGTTGTTCACGAAAATTGACGAGATCTTGACAAATGTTCTAAACCTAGATATTCCTCCTCTTGAACCCTTCTCTTATTTTTCTAAGTGTTTAGGAACATGAAAAAGTAACTTAGCATCCGATTAGAACCTTAATTGGGTAAGGAAAACATGGTTAGGCTTAATAGAAAAAGTAAAAGACCAAAATACCCTTGTACAAACATATAAGATGTCATACATGGAGAGGCTTAATTCAAAACATGCATAATTTTTTACTCCGAGCTCGAAATTAAACGTACTTGGCGGTGTAGGAAAGAGGACACCTTCAATTTGGTAGATCATGGATCACCTAACTCTTTATGTGCTAAAATATATAGTCGATGGAAGTTAAACCAAAACGAAAAAGTGATGGGTGACTTTGAATGAATCTCTTTAGTTCTATTTTTATTTTTATTTTTGTAAATCTAAGATGTTACATCTAGTGACCTTAACACTTAGAGTTACTCGTTATAATCTTATTCACAAATAAAGAATGACTCGAATCTTAATTTAAAAAAATTCAAAATGTTACGAATCCCTACGTTATCAATGATTATACCAAACGATCCATAAGATTAATGAATACAAATATATACAAACCTCATACCTTATATATTTGTATTTTAACGTCAGTATCTATTTTATTTATTTTGTTCTTTTTATACTTAATTGATTGACAAGATAATTAGACACGTATATATATTAAAAGTAGTTTTAAAAAATATGATGAAATTGATTTGATATGAGGTAGTTGTTTGATATGATTTATGAACTATTGGTGAAATGAAGTGTGTGTATATATATATGTATCACTTTATGATTAAAACATAATTCATTGGAATATTATTGAAGAAAGAAAGAAGAGTATTCCAGATAAGTGAAGCATTAGAGCACTTGGGGAGACAAAATTCATTGTAAAAAAAGTTGGTGCGTTTGGGCTAAGATTCCAATGCCTTATTTGGTGGCTTCCCACCTTACAAATTTCTCCATGCAAAAAGGACTAGTGAAAGCACTCAATTCATTATTTAAATAGTTTTCAAGTGTGAGGGTGATTCAATTACTTTCACATGAAGAGATAAATACATGGATTTAGATCAATATTTGATTTTATTCCATTATTTATTTTTGGGAAAAAGATTAAATATATCTCTAAACTATCGTAAATAGTATATATGCTGATACCCTCTGTTTTACTTTTAGGACATTGGTGCCCCTGTCGTTCAAAAACTAGAGCATATATTCCCTTCACTCTACCGGAAGACTAAATAGGGACACGTGACTTAATCTTATCCGTCGATAAATGTTGGATCAGTGGATAAGTTTATGACAATGTATGTCCATTAGTATAAATGTATATATGGCCTAGTTTTTGGACGACAAATGCACCAATGTCCTAAAAGTATGACAGATGATATTTGCATGTCATTTAGGATAATTCGGAGGTATATTTTTCCTTTATCCCTTTATTTTTTAATGATAAGGGAAACACATGACTGTTATTTTTTGGGTGCATACATGGTAAAACTTTTGCTTTTATAAGGGATAAAGCTAGATGAGGGTTTATGTGTTCGGATGAATTCAGTAACTTATTCATAGACCATGTATTTGTACTAGAAAGTTTAATAAATATATATGGATAATAAGTTGCGAAGTCCTTAATGAAATTCATTGACAGCTCAGTGATGAGGAAGACGTTATAGAAACGCTTTCCACATTAAAGTTGTAGATTTGAATCTCACTACCAATGTATTTGTCTCTATGCAATAGCTCGAAAACCACACAAGAGAGATAATCCGCTCTAGACAAATACGATACGATGAGCTTGACCCAAGAGACAAACGTGTTACTTTTGATGATAAGAAATTTCGAACTTGAAAACTCCAAAACATAAATAGATATATGTGGTTCAAAATTTTCATCATCCAACTTCTTCTCTTTTTTTTTTCTCTTTTAAATATAATTGTTTTCCTCTTCTTTTCTTTATCCCTTTGATTATTATATTGTCTTTGCATGCACACTCATATTCCAATCATCTCTTTCCAAGTGGTTATCTCAATCATTTTAGTTTAATTTTAGAGATATGTATGGTATGTAAGAATACATTTTTAGAGCATAAATTATTTTCTGACAATTAAACATTAAAAAAATGGATTTCATTACAAGGTAAAAAATAAATTTGCTTCGCTCTTATGTTTTTCTCAGACAGTTCATTTATATCTTTTTTTTGGCATTGTATTGAGTTTGTATTATACTATTTTAATAAATATACTTTTTGAATAAATTATATTGTTTTTATCGTTACATAATTTTACACATTTATTATGACTTGAATGATAAATATAAAGAAAAGGGTAGGTCGTCGAGTATTATAAAAAGGTAAGATAAAATTAAAGATGAAATATGTTTACTAAATAATAATTAGGACAAATGAGAAGAAAATATTAAGGTAACGAAGTGATTACACCAAATCAGTTGTTACATAAAATAAGTTTTTTCATCACTATCTAATAATGAATTTAAATGATACGATATAATAGAATTTAAGTAACAATCAAAATCAATATTGCATGTATTAAAATTAACAATACAATATAACAGATAACAACCATCGAAACAAAGCGTCAAAGAATATTCTATTCTGAAACTATGTTTTTGATAGAAATATATTTCCACCGTAATTTCTACACTAAGTTTTTCACCATAAATTAATGAAATCTTTGTTTTATTGAATACGGAATCAACTCACTTAAATACCGTGTGGTGGAACATAGATTCTCACTAAATTAATGAGAATTTTTTTTGAAGCTTTTCATATAAAAACATTATTATTTTTTCCTCGTCAATTCTATCAATCGAAATAGTTATCGAATATTTTTTAAATGAAAAAATCTGTAAAAAAAATAGTGATTTTTTTTGGTTAGTGACAGATTAAATAAAATATTACATGTATATGTTTCACAATAATTTGTGGTAGCTTATTCTACTATTCATTACCTAATCAAATCATAATATTTGTTTTCCATATCATTTTGTCTCTTTCATGTGTTGTATTTGCATATAGACTCATCACACATCATTAGTTTCACAATTATTTGGGGCATTATTATTGACTAGTATTTTGGATGTTCTTTTTTTATTTTTATTTTTTTCTCTTTTATTTAATGAAGTACAGATAGATATAACCATAGTACTACTTGATTTGTTTTAAATTATTAATTAATTTGTAAAGACTTCAGATTTTGGGACATATCAAAGTGATGTTTTATTTGATTGTTTAAATTAAAATGTTCACTGGACCAACTTCTCCACTTAGAACTCATCATTTAAATCAAAATTTTAATATAATATAAACTTTATATATGCATTGCTACAATTTATCCCATTTCATCTAAACAATTGTTCATGAGTTTCAAGAATTTGAGTCATTGACATATTTTGTTTTCTAATAATATATATGTGCTGGCCAAAATTTGTCATATAAAATTATAAATATGATTGAGTGACTATGGTTTTATTTAATCTCTTTATGATCTATGGAGAAGGTGTCCAAAAAGATCTTAATAAATTCTATTTAGATATTTTCTTAGTGGTAAACTTATTTTATATTCATTACTCAAATAGTATTTTACAATAAATTTCCTTTTGAACCCTAAGAAAATAAAATAAAATAAAATGGAATTAATTATTAATTACCAAGTGAATCCCTTGAGTTACCAAAAAATAAATTTGGTCCCAATAAGTTTAGTAAAAGTTGTATTTTGATATTTGCTCAAGCTACAAATTTTAATGGGAAACTTACATAAATATATTATAAATAAAAAATATTTATCATTTATAGCAATATCATTTTTTTTACTTGATCACTTTTAATATTAATACATTTTTTATTCAAATTACAAAGAATAATTTATTATTCATATATAATACAAGAATTAGTGATTCATAATACGTTTATCACAGATTTTAATACACTTATAATACATTGTGTCAACTTTTCATCAAACAAGTCTAATATATTTTTAGAAACAACTATAATACATATGTATTGTATACATAACTCACTTTTAATACATATTGCAGATTTAATATAATATTGCTAAATAATAATAAATAAAAAGTATCGCTAAAATCAGTAATTATTTATTAAAGACACTCATACAAATAATTTTATCAATTTCAAAAGGTATTTGCTCTGGCAGCTAAATTCTTGATTCCACTAATTTCATTGGACATATATTCTAGAGAAGCTAATTCTTGGAATTTAGATCATATTGCAAAAAGCTGATTCATTTTTGACATAATCTTTGTTTGTTCATAAAAAAAATAAAATAATAAATCTTAGGAACCATAGCCAACCTCAAAATATTTGAATTGAAAGGGAATTGTACTTTTAATTATTCTTGTGCCTACTTTATGTCATTCAATTTTTGATATATTTTTGGAACTCTTTGTTTCATTTTTTGGGGTTGTGGCTATTTGATTATGGTGATGAGAGAAGCTAGAATATTCTGATTTAATTAAATGTCAATGTATCGTATCAAAGATGTTTCATGGACGGCTTAAAGCGAAGATTAAATAACGGTCATGATTCAATTATAGTTAAATATTAAGTTTTTCTAAAGTCTATAGTGACATAGAATCAATGACAATAACTAATATTGTAGACCTTTTAATTTATGTGTATACACTCGATTAATTTATTTAAAATGAACTAGTTATCCAATTATTGATAAATAGGTTAAAAATATGAATCAACTCGCCCGAAATTAATTAGTTCAAACCTCAGATGCAACTTCTAACCCTTACTCTCGACTTTGATTTGTGCTAGACTTGAAATTTGAAATCTCAACCCCAATTCGATAACACTCATTTTTAAAAATAAAATTAAATAAAATTCTCTGAGAACATGAAAATATTTTTCTTTCATACCAACAACTCTAAAAGGAGAAAAAGAATTTAAAAAAATTGTAATGAAAATACGTATTTCTCTACGTAATAAGAAACAATAAATAATACGGATAATATGAAAATCAATATTATTCGTGAATTTTACCATGTTTAATCCATATTAATATATATCGAATCAAATATTTTATTCATTTTCATCTAATTCATATCCGATCCAGAATAAGAATAAAGGGGCTCGTTTTGCCCGTTAAGAGTAGGTAAATCATTCCCTGTCTTTATTTCTATTGCATTCTATCTCACCGTACCATGTTATATGCTCGAGTATTATTGCTTCAAATTTGATTTATTTCTTTTGTCCCTACACTAGCTTTTATATTTTTTTCCAAAAGTACAAATATAATAATGTATTAAAATTTTTCATGTAAATCATCAAGGGAAGTTTATCTAGAGCAACAACATTTGATTTCAATTAAAATACAAAGTGGTGAAAGAATGACATTGTTTAAAGACTTTTTTCCCCATGAAAAATGCTAATCAAACCAAGTAGATCCAAAAAATAAAAAAATAAAAAATTGTCACTTGATATGTTTGATTTATGTTTTGAAAGATATTAAAGAAGATGAGAAATGAATATTCTAGTAATAGAATTAAAAGTGTCCTCTTTAGTGCTGATCGTATCAATTCCAATTATAATTAAAACACAATCTTTATCTAGGTGTGTTTGGTGCATCAAAAATATTTTTAAATTTTTCATATTTATTAGTCAATTTTTTTATTTTATTTTTAGAAAATCAGGTTATTTAAAAGGAGAAAATGACTTTTCTAGTAAAAGAATAGAGAGAAAAATACATTTCCCAAGTGGCACTCAATTTTATAGCCCTTAACTCTACCGTTATATTATAGTTATCCAATAATAATTGTCTATTATATTAATTTGACACAGATCTTAACAAATAATAAATAAATAAAAAATTATTATTTTCTGCGTTCAGAATCGTTTGTCATGTTGCGCTTATCGAAAGTTAATTTGACTAATTTTTAAAGGTAAATTAGATTACATTAATTCGATATTTTAAACAAAAAAATAAATATTTTAAAACTACATGAAAAGTACTATAAATTACAATTTTTTACATATTAATATGATGAAAAAAATACATTTTAAAATGTTAGTCAAAGTTTTTATAGTTTGACTGTAAAAATAGAAACCATGACAAACAATGAGGGAAATATTTCACACTCTTTAAGAAAAGTAGATTAAGACATAAAAAATTAATTTAATATTGAATGGAGAGAGTAGTATTTAATAGCGACGGTAAAATAGACACAAAAAATTAAATTATCTCTTAATTTTCCAACCTGAACAAGGTATTAACAGATATTTTTACTCTTTAGTATAGTTGACTTAAGAAAAAAATCACTTATTCTCTTGAGAAAACGTTTAAATATTTTCCTTTCTACCAAACACATCCTTCGTTTTAACTTTTAAATATTTTCTGGATATTTATTAGTGGGTGACTCTATTAGGTGAAACCTGACCTAATCGATCGATTTCGATTATCAACAACTTGAGCAGTGTTTTTTAATATAAAGAAATAATAATTAATGCGCAACATAACATATTAACTTGTCACAATTTATTGCTACACATCATCATATCTATAGCAATAATATCTATCACCATCAACTATAATATATTAAATGAAAATATTTATCAACAATTTAATATAGTAGAGCCAAGATCTTAATTACTGTGAAATATATGGGGCAAGACTTTGATAAACAAATTAAATCCAATATATATTAATTGTTGCCTTGTTAGGATAATCCAATCCAAAAATGTAATTTTTTATGTGATGTGATATTATTTAATTTAGATTAAAGTTGTGTGATTTTTGATAAAATTTCGTAGTTAAATGATTAAAATATTATGTTAATCTCATTTTGTATGAATTAACCATGGATTATAAGGAAATTCTATTAGTTAGGACTTATATAGCAGCTAACAAGCAATATTATCTAAGGATTATCAATAAATTTCGTAACTAATTCTATGTTTTTTAGTGAAATATTTCGCACTATTTAAGAATATCACTATACACATTATAAGTGTGCTTGGTATGAAGGAAATATTTTTTTAGAAACTATTTTTAAAAAATAAGTGAATTTTATTTACTTATTTTCTAGTGTTTGCTAAATATATATAAAGATATAATCCTCAAAAGTATTTATATGTATATAATCCAGAAAAACACTGTAATGGTGGGATGGGGTAGGGAATGGTGGTATAATCAAGGGTTTGGGATTGAATGAAAACGATATAATAAACTTGAATTGTCACTTATTAAATTTATTTAATTTTTTCTACTTTAATTGGGAAAGTTATTTTTCTCACTATAAGAAAAAAAAATCTTTAAAAATATATTTTTAACTAACTAATTATGAAAAAGTTTAAAAAAAAAAATTTTTGTTCCAACACCCATTGATTTTCTTTTTTTGTTAAAAGTGGAATAATCTTGAGTAGTGATGTCTCAATATTCCTAATTCCTAATTAATTGAACATATATCATCTTATGTATCTAATTATAATATAATATTTAATTACAAGTATTTTTCGAATGTCATAATTTGACAGGACAAAATATTCACTGACGTTCCTCTTGCAACAGAATAATATAATTAAAATATATTCAGGAGCATGCTTCACCGTTAATATATTCCAAATGAAATGTGATTCTATTAAGAATCTTGAGTTTTCTTCTAAGTATTTTAAGGGAATCTACAAGCAGTATTAATATACCTACATTTTTTAAACTTTGTGGTGCTTATTCTACTACTAATGATATATTATACATAGGGAAAAAATACGAATATGTCCTCAAACTATCAAAAATGGTATACAGATAAATTTCATCATACTTTTGGGACATCGGTGCACCTGCGGTCCAAAAACTAGAGCATATATGCTCTTTATACTAGCGAACACACACGTGTCATAATCTTATTCATTGATCCGACATCAGATCGATGGATAAGATTGTGACACATGTCCTTATTTAGTCTTTTGTAAGAGTGAAGGGCATATACGCTCTAATTTTTTAACGGCAGGAGCACCAATATTTCAAAAATATGACAAAAAATATGTACATATCATTTACGATAGTTCGAAGTATATTTGTCTTTTTTCCTTATACATATTATGTATGATTATCATTAATCACAAGAGTGTTAGAGATAAGTACTCTTATAAATATTATACATGTGACTTAATTCATTACTACTTTGATCCTTAATCACATGTCATTATGCTTAAAGGTTTTTATGTTTAAGATATGGGCACCTAAAATCATACTAAAAAAAGATTAATTAAGTTAAATATGATATATCAGCATAACCTTTATAATAGAATAATAACCTCTTAGAATTGGAATAGTATCATTTATTCCTATACATATATAAAATAAAATAAAAAAGTTATATTCTATGATCTGTCACATGTGAAAATGAAAATGGTACTACTAAATTGACGGCCATTTCAATTACCTCATCGATGCTTTTGTTTGACTTTGTTATAAAAGAATATATCCCTTAATTAGTTGTTTTATACACAAAGCTAGCCTTCATTTTGCTTTTACTTTGAATCTTGTTTTGCATGCTCATTATTCTACTATAACTATATTAGTTGTTTTATGTCACTTTTTTCTTATGAATCGATTCATGTTTGTGATTAATTCGTTTCACCGATATTTTTCCGTTGAATAAAAGGTGATTCGCTTAATAGATTATGCGAGTTTAAATGAGTTTGTCGAAGTTGACACGATTAAATAAAATTTGACTCAAACATAACGAGCGATATCAACTTCAACTCAGTGATTCGCTGAGTTGGTTTTGACGAACTAAGACAAGCCCGTTGAAGGTGACAGTGCAAAACAATTTAAGGTCATGTAGAATGAGTGATGTCAGATTTAACTCGTTGATTCGTTGAGCTAGTTCAACGAGCTAGCCCAGGTCACATTTTTTAAATCACCTTAGCGAGCTAAGACAAGTTCGCCGAACAAGAAATTTCAGCCTAATGACAATTTCTCAAAAATTTAAACATGAAAATGCAACACAACCCAACACCTAAGCAATTTAACAAGTTATACATATGCCTAATTATCTCTGGGTACTCAGGTATTCCCCAAATTATGATCAAGCATTGTCAAATTGACGATTTACTCTTAAGAAAGATGTCAACTTATCTATCACATATACAAGCCAAAAGGACAACATTGTTCAGAGACTTTGTCCCAATCAATTTTCAAAAGCGTAAATTGATCAAGTTCAGTTTAGACCCCTAAGTAATTACTAAGAATAAATTAAAATAATAGGGTAAGGGAAAAACCAAACTATCCTTTCAAAAATCTAATTTTGACTTTCGTAACTAGACAACCCAACTTCAAATAGACATATCTCACTCATACGAACTCGTAATTGAGTAAACTCGACAGCGTTGGAAAGATAATCCCAAGATCTTTTCTACGGTATTTGGAAGCACACCTAAATCATCTTGAGCTAGGAGTTATGGTCGTTTGAAGTTGACTCATAACTCAAACTTAACATAATTTAACCAATTTTCTAGATTTTCATTTCTTTCCAAAAAAATATTCTTTCTAGTTACGGGGTGTTACAGAAGCTTTCAACTCAAGTTTGTGATTGGGGATTGCATTCTAGTGATCTTAATTCATATCCCAATCACTCTCACACTAAAAAAATTGTCCTTAACACCTAAGAACAATTTAATAATTACCCGATACATACTTAATAGTAAAGAAGAATGATTCTGGTCTTAGCTAAGAAATTATCGAGGTGTTACAGTTCTCCTATCTAAGTATTAGAGTAAGCGCTCGCGCAGACAGATGAATTGGATAATAACAAAGAGAGACCAAAGTTTTTCACTATATCAATAAATAGATATAAATGAGTTAAAAAAGAGTTCTCCAAATAGATAACCTCAATATCAAGCACATAGCAATAATAGCAATAAGAACGACAACCAAACAAGAGAAATAATTAAAATCACCCAAAAATCCTTTTTCTCCAAATTGTAAATGTAATGGCTATTCTTTGAACTTCCATCCACATGTTTATTAATTAATGCATGAATTGTTTCATTTTACTAATTCATCAACTTTTTTTTTTCTTTCTTTTTTCCTCATCCTCAATTATTTTTTAATGCATGTACGTAACATTCTACTCCATTTAACTTTGTATATTCTCTTTTTCCCTTTTGGATGTTTATTTTCAGTGACTTAATCATACCATGATAGGCTAAATAAAGTCAAAAAGACACAGTAGAAGATATACGTCTCGTCACTAATGAACACTTTGTTTTCGTGACCGATAAGGATCGCAGTGAGTGGTAAGTACAACTTCATCCTTAATCATACATTTTAGGTTCGAGTCTCCTTGGATACGAAATCATTTTTGTTAGGGAACGTTTCATCCCCTACTATTAGAGTTCTCGATGTGAATTCAAATTTAATCAAGTTGAATACCGAACACCGAACGACAACCCTAGAAAAGGACACTTGTTTTTGTCGTGCTCTTAAAGTTGAGTTCATATTGCTTTGGTGTGCTCGTTCACTCATTACCATATATATTTGGTCTTATTTATTTACTTATTTATGAGTTTAAGTTATATACATCATCAATGTATAAAAATATTTTTCTATATCACGTAAATTTACTTGCGATTGCAAATTATTCATTCGTTTTTAAAATAATTTCACTTCCTAAAGTTAAGCACTACAAGTCTTTGGCATAATTAATTAATAAGTAGAAATATTTTGATGAGAAAAATATAAATGTTTACGTACCATATATAATTGTACGTACCCTTTTACTCCATTTAACTTTGTATTTTCTCTTTTTCCCTTTTGGATGTTTATTTTCAATTACTTAATCATACCATGATAGGCTAAATAAAGTCAAAAAGACACAAGAGAAGATCCACATCTCATCACGAATGAACACAATTTGTATTTGTGACTGAACAAAAAAACACTTGCTTTTGTCGTATAGCATTTATTTTCTTAAAGTTGAGTTCCTATTGCTTTATGGTGAATTAGTAGGTTGGAATTAGTTGGGTCGGGTTAGGGTTTGGATCAAATTAGAGCGGTGGATAATTTTTAAAAAAATCAGATAATTTGTGTTGATTTGGGGATTTCTATTAGTTGAGGGATATAAATGGTGAAATTAGTGACGGTGATGGTATAAATAACTTTGTTTTAACGGCAGGGATATAATCAACTCTCCACCATACATATTTCATCTTATTTATTTATTTATGAATTAAAATTATATGCATTATAAAGTTATACTTTATCACGTAATTTACCTGCTATTGCAAAATAATTTCTCTTCCTAAATTAAGCACTACAAAACTTAGGGTGTGTCGGTGTGTCTGGCATGAAGGAAAATATTTTCTATGGAAAATGTTTTTCTGGAAAACAAATAGATTTTGGACTTATTTTTTCATGTTTGGTTGGTGAGTAGAAAATATTTTCTATGTGTTTGATTTATGGATGAATTTAATTTTTGAGGGGGTTGGGGGTGGGTGGGGGCCTGGTAGGGGGGTTGGAGTTTAAAAATAAAATTTGAAGTTGAAAATATTTTTAAAAAGCAAAATTTAATTTTTTGGGGAGGGGTGGGTTGGAGGGTGGCTGCTGGTGGGTGAGTGAGGGTCAGGGATCGAGTAAACAATAAAATTGTAAAATTGAAAATATTTTTTTAAAATTGGTGTTTTTCTACAAAAATATGTAATTTGAAATCGAAGGAGAGTTTTGGAAAATGTTTTCCTTAATTTTTGAAGGGAAATCATTTTCCTTAATTTTGAGGAAAATGAGTTGATTTGGAAAACATTTTCCAATACTTTTGTCCCAACCAAACATGATAAAAATTGGAAAACATTTTTCCTTCATACCAAATACACTCTTAAACTCATTTATTTTGATTTTTCATTTGGTATTTTGTATCTCATTGAATTCTGATTATTCTGTATTTATTGAATATAGTGCAGGCTGAGTTGGTTGTAACTAACTATTAGTTAGCTGACTGACTTGTATTAATTAGTTAGCTAATAGTGTAGTTAAGTAATAATGACAATTAGTTTGATAGTTGTTGACACCCAATTTTGACCCACGTCGGTATAAATTAATTATCGAGCTTCCTAGATTTTCCAAATAATTTAAATTAATTAGTTTTATAATTTTGCTAAAATATAACGATATAATGTTTACATAGTTGTGTATATAGCCGGTATATCTTGTATATATTCGAAAATCATCCCAAAATATTTCGATTATTATGAATCACTATTTTTAAAATCATATTACTAGGTAAATAAGCTCGTTAATAAATTTACGCCAAATCCGTTTTTATCTTAAATCAATTGGCCATTTATCACATTTCCAGGCCCAAAAATCCCTACTCCCAGGCGGCCCAACCCCCTTTTAATTTAACCCAACCCACATTATCAGCGGCCCATTCACTATTCCCTCTTCAGCCCACATACCTTTAAATAAAATTACCCAGCCCCACGTTCCCTCCAGCCCAACCCGTTTCCCTCCGACCCGACCCGACTTCCCCCCTTCTTCTTCCTCAAATGACCCACAAGACAAACCCATTCCCAACTGAAGAAACGACAGAAAACGCAGAAACCCAGAAAATTTCCAGACCCAAAAACGGAAAACCCCACGCGTTCTCGTCTCCCCCACGCATTCTCGTCTCCCCCACGCTCTCTCCTCTCTCTCACGCGAGCTGTGCAACGGCTTTGGAGCCGTTTCCTTTTTCAAGTCGTACGGTCGCGCAGGCCTGGCAGCAAGGAAGGCTGCAAGCTCCGTCCTTGCAGCGTGGGATTGCGCCACGTAGCTCGCAAGGACGTCGAACGCATCTCGACCCTCCCCTTCCCCTTTTCCGTGCGTTTCTTCAGCTTTTGGGAGGGAATTCGAATTTCAAATTCGGATGGGCGGAAAATCGTATCACCCACACCCCCAAAACCAAAACCCTTTCTATTTAAACCTCCTCCCTCTTCAGATTTTGAGGGGGGTGAGATTTTTGGAATCAGAAAATTTAGATCGAAATCTTGGGTTGAGAAATTTTGTCGAAAGAAAGTCCTCTTTTCTTGTTTCGTTTTGCTCTGTTAGGGGTTTGGACTAAAGAAAATCAGAGAGGGTTAAGAAATTTGGCTTAGACTTCCCACCGCTTTCTTCTACTGCTTTTCTTCTTCGTTGGAAAAGAATTGGGTAGGGATTCCCTCAGAAGGCATATAGATAAACCGAGGGAATTGAAAAGGAAGTCGAGAGATATTTCTATTCCGTCTAGGGTGCGCGATTGTGATATTCCGCTAGACACCTTCGCTGTGGTTCGAGGGTGGTTTCGATGGTGGAAGTTTGTTGCTGCTCGTATCGTCTTGATTCGCTGCCCCGGAAAAGGTATCGTCTATCTCTTTCCAACCTCTTTCGTCTACGTGCGTCGATACGCTGGTTCTTAGCTGTGATTGTTAATGTTTGCTGGTGATATTTTGAATCCTTATATGTGTTGCTGTTCATATTGCTGTTCTTTCGTTTCGTTCTGGGATCAAATCTGTTGACATTCTAACGTTCAATATAGGGTCGATGTTGCTGTGAATATGAGACGTTACATCTTGTTTGTTGGTCTGATTCTGCAAGACGTCTCGCATAATGGTTCTGTTTTTTTAGTTTAGTTTTGTTACGCTTGCTCGTTTGTGCTGTTCATCTGTTTATCACGAGTTCATCATGGCGTGGGTTGCTTATGTATTAGTGTTTAGGATCGTTTTGGGTTGTTGTTAATCTGTGTAGTGAAGAAACTGTTGAAGATTCATGGGTTTTCGTTGATTGCCTCGTTTGGGTTCGTTCTATGTTTGCTAAACGTTTCAAACCATGATCATATAGTGTTGTTTGCTCATTTTTTGAGTGATTCAGTAGTTCCAGGAAGATCTTAAACTTAGACTCTATCGTATGTTAACTAAATCAACTTGTCTTGCTTGCATCTTACTCTGATTGGTGATCGACTGCTTCGTCATTGTTGTTAGTGTTGTTATTCACTTGGAGATAGAACATCAAGTTAGTCATATCAGGAAATTTAGAAAGATTTCCGTACCTTTCCTTTACTTAGATAAATAAGACTGCATGAGTTGTATCGTTTCTTGTCCATGCTTCATTTTGAATTCCTTGTTGACCTTTCAATTTGGTATACTGTCCTAAATCACTAGCCTAGTAGTAGTGCTAAATATCTTTTATGGCATACATCTTATTTTATGATTTCTCTTCTTTTATTATAATTGGGTTGGTCAAAACATGTAGAAAGTTATCAAAATTATCATGTGATATCTTTGAGTTCAATTAGTCCTAATTCAATGTTTTGCCCTCACTGTAATGCTTAGGCAGTAGCATATTTTGGTTCTCCGTTTTTGTCTGCTTATATCAAACATTTATGAATGACCACTTATAAGTTTACATCTTTTGTCACATGTAAAAATTCGTATCGAGTTCACCATGAACTCCCACTTCCCACCTCTTGCATTTTCGGAAGAACCATAAAGGCTCAAAAATCTTTCATTCGAGTCAAGCCATCGAGACGGACATGTCAGATTCGAAATGCCATGAAGATTGAAGAGCCGGAAGAAATAAATTGGATATTTCCTTTTATTTTGTATTTTAGTATTTCTTATTTGTAATGGGCATAAGCCCTTGTCGTTTTGTTTTTATTGTAGTATTTTTGTATGCTTAGACTAGGACAGGTGCGAAATAGAAATGGGTCGAACACCCAAGAACAGGTGGGTCCAAAACTCGGTCAAGGCGAACAGAACCCGAGTTTGGACCCAAATCTCTCTCTCTCTCTCTCTCTCTCTCCCACTTTACTCTTTGTTTACGTGCTTTTACTTGGATGTCGTTAGTTAGGGTTAGAAAACTTCAAACCCCCCTTTGTAACGTCTATCTATTTTATCAAAACTTAAAACTAAAACGGAATCTCAAAACGGTGAATATTTTAAACTTGTAAATTTATCTAGATAAGAACTTTAAGTTTTGAAATAGATTCGCAAATTGCAAGATAAACAATAAAGTATTCTAAATAGTTGAAAATTCGCCTAAGTAAGTTTCTAATAAGTTCAATAACAAAAGATTGCAAAAGTTAATAAAATAGTCAAATAAGTTAATCGCCGGAAAACCGTAAGTTAGCGGAGTGTCTTAGGTGTCTTCAACACCTTCCTAAGACACTAATAGGAATCTCGAACCCTTAAAATAATTTTCAAACAATTTTTCTGTTTTAAGTTGTTTGGAAAATAAGTTTTCTTAATTTTCTCAAAATTAAGTGGCGACTCCTAAAAGTCAAAAATACTCTAAAAAATAAAACAAACTCTTTTCGAAAATCAATTTTTCGATAAAACAGAAATGGCGACTCTGCTGGGGAGTTTGGAGGATTCTAACCCTAAGATTAACATATTTGATTATTTGTGATTAATTGTTTAAGTGTTTAAAATTCTTTAGATCTTTAAACTGTTGCATGCATAACATACATACTTCCGTCAAACGACACTTATTACATTTCCACTAAAGGACGATTATGCGGGTTCGCAGTCGTTCGTTAACCAAAAATCTTCTCGGGGCACCCTGACGAGTGTAGTTGACTACTTGATAGTCAACGATCGTTAATTGTCCCAGCTCAAGTAGTCCGCTTGGGTTACCCATTCCACTCTAAATACAACCCACTCTTAGTCAAACTAAGATAGAGCGAAACCAAATCCTGAAAAAATAGCGCATTGGCTTAAGACGACCCGACACCCAAGGAGTGTAGGGCTCATTAGAAAAGACCACCTTGAGTCCAAAATGGCCCACGACCTAAATGGACGTTTATACTTATGTGTTTTAATTTGAATGATGTATACGGTGTTCGAGAAAATCATTGTCTCATTTGGGGCAACGAAATATTTCAAATGACGTATACATCCCTCAAATCGCTAGGCCCACCCTTGGCAGAAAAGGGAATATCTGTGTAGAACGCGTGATATTTGTGTATATGTTATAACTCCTTATGTGTATATGTTGATTATCCGGAGATATTCTAGCTCACTCCTCTTCAAATACTTTTAGAACCCATAAGCACAAATATCAAGTCACTATAAAAAGTGCATCCAAATATTCTTCGAGTCTTTAGTTTCCAAAAAAAAAAAAAAAATTAATAAAAAAAAAATTTAATTAATACTACTCTCATATCAGAAAAAGATTCATCATTTCAAATCAAAAGAATTTTGAGAAATTTTATCTTTTTCGACTCTTACAAGGAAATTAGAGTTACATCTCAATCAAAAATCAAAGTACGGTAATGAAAGATACCGTCAACTTTGTCTCGACTCAAGTCGACATTTTTATTTACTAAATCTCAAAGTCAAGTAGACAAATTTCTGTCTATTTAGTCATTTCTTTATGTTGGTGAGCCAGTTTATCTCCGAACAAAGCAACTCTTATGTGTGATATCTTGTATTATTTACCGCCTCCAAGCACTAACACATTGGCCTTTTGAGTTTTTTCATTTGACAGGTATTTAAAACTGATTTGTGTTGATAAGTTGGTTGATCATCCGTATTTCACAAGGTTGAAGGCCCCTAAAGATTCCTTACCCAATCAAATTTGCAAGAAGAAAAGACAACAATGGGAGCCGTCGGACATGACACAGAGAATTGTTCAACTCTGAAGCACAAGATACAAAACATGGTCAACAACAACTTGATCAATATTGATGGATGACATATTGGATACTCAAGAGTGAGTGCAAGACATCTCTGAATTGAGTCGTTTGAAGATATTCATCATCAAAGGTCGAGAAGAAGAATGCCCAACATTGGCCAAATTTTGCATATGAAGTTTTGTTACCTTTCTTTTGAAAATGTATTGCACATTTCTTGATGAACTACGTCTGACCTGAATTCTCGAGAACGAGATACGTAGGCGGCCTATGTCGGCTTCGGTCACCCCATTTACCCCCTAATTATTTCTTTGTATTGGAACTACGTTCGACCTGAATTCTCAAGAATGAGATACGTAGGCGGCCTATGTCGGCCTCGGTCATTTCATTATCAAACTTCCTATTTTGGTTAACCCTTGGGTTTGGAACTACGTTCGACCTGAATTCTCAAGAATGAGATACGTAGGCGGCCTATGTCGGCCTCGGTCATTTCATTATCAAACTTCCTATTTTGGTTAACCCTTGAGTTTGGAACTACGTTCGACCTGAATTCTCAAGAATGAGATACGTAGGCGGCCTATGTCGGCCTCGGTCATTTCATTATCAAACTTCCTATTTTGGTTAACCCTTGAGTTTGAACTACGTTCGACCTGAATTCTCAAGAATGAGATACGTAGGCGTCCTATGTCGGCCTCGGTCGTTTCTTTATCAAAATTTCCTATTTGGTTGATCCTTGAGAGGGGAACTACGTTTGACCTGATTCCTGATCCAACGGGATACGTAGGCGCCACAACGGCTCGGTCATAATACCCAGGAAGATTTCCATTTCTCTTCATAATGGAAACTGGGACAGAATTTTTGAGAGGATCTCAAAAATTCATTTGAAATTGGACTTCTTTAACGAGTCAAAACAGAAGACCAAAATTCTACGGGGAACTACGTTTGACCTGATTCCTGCTCCAACGGGATACGTAGGCGCCACAACGGCTCGGTCATATACCCAGTAAGATTTCCATTTCTCTTCATAATGGAAACTGGGACAAAATTTTTGAGAGGATCTCAAATATTCATTGGAAGTTGGACTTCTTTAACAAAGTCAAAACAGAAGACCAAAATTCTACGGAGATTAGCCTTGGGTGGATCTCAAAAATTACGACAATCTAGCTTGCAACTGGGACAGAATTTTTGAGATGATCTCAAAAATTCCACAAATGTCATTTGTTACTTATTGAGGTAAACTGGGACAAAATTTTGAGGAGGGGCCTCAAAATTCCAGAATGAGCAACCTCAGAGTTAACAAAGCAAATTATGAGAGTTCTTATATATTTTAGACCTGGACAAATTTTGAGATGATCTCAAAAATTCCATCAAATATGTCATATAAAGAATAGACGAGCATGCAAGCCAACTGCAAGAAGGAGCATGGAGACAAAACCAACACAAATCAGTCTTTCAAACTAAGAATTTTTCTTTAGATGCAGGAACATTGAAGTCACAAAAATGGCTCTGTAAAGCTGTCAAGAATGACAAAGGGCGTCACTTGCACCCATCGTGGACTCCTCAACAAAACCTAGAAAATCTTCCATCTCATTTTATCTCTATTTCTTTATATTGCCTCAAGTGATTTATAAACAAGTTTCTTCTTATCTTGCAGGAATATTATCGAGATATCCACCTCGTTACAGTTGGATTATTATCGAGCCGTCCACCTCGTTACAGTTGGACTATTATCGAGACATCCACCTCGTTACAGTTGGACTATTATTGAGCTATCCACTTCGTTACAGTGGAACATTATCGAGCCATCCACCTCGTTACAGTTGGAACATTATCGAGTCATCCACCTCGTTACAGTTGGAACATTATCGAGCCATCCTCCTCATTACAGTTGGAACATTATCGAGACATCCACCTCGTTCAAGTGGAACATTATCGAGCCATCCACCTCGTTACAGTTGGAATATTATCGAGCCATCCACCTCGTTACAGTTGGATTATTATCGAGCCATCCACCTCGTTACAGTTGGATTATTATCGAGTTATCCACCTCGTTACAGTTGGAACATTGTCGAGCTATCCACCTCGTTACAGTTGGAACATTATCGAGCCATCCACCTCGTTACAGTGGAACATTATCGAGCCATCCACCTCGTTACAGTTGGAACATTATCGAGACATCCACCTCGTTACAGTGGAACATTATCGAGACATCCACCTCGTTACAGTGGAACATTATCGAGACATCTACCTCGTTACAGTTGGAACATTATCGAGACATCCACCTCGTTACAGTTGGAACATTATCGAGACATCCACCTCGTTACAGTTGGAACATTATCGAGCCATCCAGGCCTCGTTAAAAATCATGCATTGCGGAAAATCATGCATCGCGAAAATCATGCATTGCGAAAATCA
>CM064973.1:6958384-7380384 GCA_032847665.1 Solanum chilense | reverse complement strand
TCATGGACAAAATGAAAATCAATTGCGACATGTTTCATTCGACTTTAAAAGAGCGGGTTAAGGCACATGTAAGTGACATCAATGTAATCGCAAAAGACCTAAAGGGACAAGGCAGCTTAACCCAGAGTTCCTGCAGTAGGTTGGTTAGCCAATTTAGCTCAGCTACAACACTTTCTACAGCCCTACATTTTGCTTCTATTGAAGATCTGGCAACAATATGTTGCTTGTTGGAGCACCAACTAATTGGATTTTTTTCAAGAAAAATAACATAGGCTGAAGTGGAGTGTCTAGTATCTGGAATACCATATCAATCTGTATTTGAGTATGCAAGAAATTGTAAAGAGTTAGTATGTTTGAAGTGAAGTTCATAGGTTATGGTTCCTTTCGGATAACGAAGAAGCCTCTTTGTAGCTTGTCAATGCTTAGTTGATGGAGAGTATTGGAACTGAGTGAGCTTATTTACTAAAAGGCATATATCAGGTCGTGTGAAGGTGAGGTATTGCGATGAGCCAATGACCTGCTTATAAAGTGTAGCATCTGCTGAAGGAGAAATTTCATTTGTGGACAGAGGGGTACTCACATTGTTTGCGTCGAGCATATTGAATTTGATGAGTATGTCCGCAATGAAGCTACTTTGAAAGAGACAATTCATGATCCTGTTGGATAACTTCAACACCTTGAAAAAAAATGTAAAGGACCAAGATCCTTAATTAAAAATCTATCACCCAACAACTTAATTGTTGCATAGACTTGCGAGTTGTTAGAGCCTGTAACAACAATATCATCAACATAGATCATAACAATGATGAGAGAACCAAGAATCCATTTGATGAAAAAGGAATCATCAGATTTCAAACGAGCAAACCCGCATGATAAGAGAAACTTCTTTATTTCAGTATACCATACTCGTGGTGCATGACGAAGAGTAGATTTGTGTAGTATACAATTAAATTTTCATGTGCGAGGCTTGTGGATGAGAAAACTGAGGATAGTTGGTTGTGAATGAAAAAATGTGTTCAATGAATACGACATGCCTAGAGATATAGATTTTAAAAGTGACATGATCTAGGTAGGCATAACTATTGTTGGTCATATATATTTTAGAAAAGATATTTAGTTTGAACTTTTGTCATAACTTTTATATCTTTTTGTGATTACTGATCCTTATGATCATTTTGTGATTTATATATCTTTTTTCACGTTTAAACCCTCATTATACCTTTCTTTATTTATCGATGACTTACAGAGATGAGTGACACAATCTCCGAGGTGATTATATATGTTTTAAAAAAATATTTAGTTTGAAAGTTTATTCAAGGTCAACATTTTGGTTTAACGAAGTTGGATTTGAGTCTTGATGATTCCACTAGGTTGGAAGAGTGATTTCTAACTTAATTGGATGGTTTACCTTAATCGCAATTGATATCTAGATTTTGAAAAGTTTAGGATTGACCATCGTATTGATAAAAAAGATTTTGAATTATTTGATAATTCTAACAGGCGTGAAATATATTTTATAATTTATTTGCACTATTAATTATTTTCGATAGGTTTCTGATGGTCGAATTCAAATTTGTAGGCATTTGTGTTGATGATATATGGTGCCAAGTTGCGCTTGTTCAATTCGGAGTCTTTTCGATTCGAAATAAAATTTCATTTTAAGATCCTTTGTAAAATTGATTTTGAAACAGAATTTCATTATTGACCTAAGGGACTCAGAGTTGATCTTTTTTACTCGATTTTTTAAATTAAAATTTTATATACCAACATGTGTGTAGATAGAGTTGAATACTCACGTAGTATACGATTTTTTTGATAGATAGGGTGCATTTTTTAGGTGTTTTTTTTAAGGGAAATGTGATTGTGTGAAGATTCGTATCACGTTTTGTTAAGCTTTCGAGGTAGAATATAACTTACTCTCTTTGACTATGCTTGAACGATGATTTATATTACACAAAGTATGCAATGTGCTTAGGTTGGGTGTATATAGTGATTCAAATATTGAAAAAAAAATGATTATGTGTTAGTAATCTAAGTTGGGATCCTAGTTGATAGACTATATATAACTTGAATTGATTATTTGTTGTTACAATCATTTTGTATCCTACATTAAAAACCATATGTTTACTTGAGAAGTTGGTGGCCTAAGAGCATTGTTTTGAAAGAGACTAGCATATTCATGTGACATTTGAAATCCCTTTATTATCACGATCTTACATATACATTTTTCATATGGATTACAAATATACAATAATTGTGTGTTAAGGACCTAATTGTGGTCACATTTTTACAAGTTATATATTTTTGATGAATTTAAAAAACAAAACATATTCACTTTTCAAATAAGTGTTGAAATATCATGAAGTACACCTTGCAAAGTTATGATCATGCCATGGGCCGACCCACATGGTGTCCGCCGGGTGCTCGAGCACCCATTAACTTCGTTACGATATATCTATGTAGAAATTGATAGGTATTTGTAATAAAATTAACATAGAGCACCCAATGAGTAGATGATTTAGTTAGCCCAATGGCTCTTGGGTGGGTATTTAAACTCTTTTAGTGTTGTTGTACCAAGGTTCGAATCTCATTATTAACATGTATTTTTATTTTTCACTTCAGAGCACCCACAACCTTAAAATTCTAGATCCGCCGCCACTGGATCATGCAATGTCTATACAAATTTCCAATTAAATCAAAGTTATGCTCAATTAAACGATTATGTTACATTTGTCGTGAATCATAACGGATGGAGAGATGTATTTATTTGACTCGCTTGGTGCACGTCTAAATTCTTTTGATATCGATGACATATTCCTCTATAATTGAAGCGCGATAATATACTTTGAAATATCAAAACGATAAATATAATATAAAACATTTTCATTTTTCATTCCCAAATGGAGATACAACTCCTTAACTTTTACACAAAAAGTAGATTACACATTTTTTTTTTGCCCCTTCCATTAGGCAACAATTGATCACAACATTAGTGCATTGTTTTAAAGAGCAACACTTAGAAAATTTAACATTGCAACAAGTCAAAAATTAAAATTACAGATTTAAAGATACAACATCTTTTTTTCTTTTTTCTTTTTTTAAAATCATGTTAATGCTCTTGGTAGATTGAAGTTTTCTTCTCATTAATATTATCATCAACAATAGTTGATCTTTCTTTAATATCCACAACTGGTAATTCTTGATCTTTACTAGCGATTTCATTGATTTTCCCTTCTTTACTCTTGCCCCACACCACAGAATATAGTCCCATGACTATGATAATTGCTCCAATTAAGCTGAAATCGTCGCGATAAATAAATTATTAGATAACAATCAAAATGAATCATTAGTAAAATGTTGATACAAAAAAAAGAAAATTGTTTTATACCTTCCAAGATGGACTGATTCAGCTAAGATAATAGCAGCAAGAATTGAAGTAATAACCATACTTAATGGGCTAAAGGCTGTTACAAATACTGGGCCTTTAACTTTATTAACAACACTTTGCACATAATATGCAATTCCTGAGCATACAATACCCTAAAAAAAATTTATAGTATATAGTGTTAGAATCTTAATTAAATTATATATATATATTAAAAATTAATTTACTAATTAGAATAATTAAAAAAATACATACTGAATAGGCAGCAGCAAGGAGTCTAGAGTCAAATCCAATAACCCAAGCATTCCAATCACGTTCCATTATAAGTGCAACAATTCCACCTTCCACTACACCCATCACACACACCCATGCTGCTAGTGATAACTCCGCGGGATACTCTTTCAGTGTCATCGACTATATATACATAAAAAAAAAATTATATATATATTATAATGTAACTCGTTGTGTAAACAACTATTCAGAGTTACTGGACTTACTTGAACAATAAAGAAACCGGACCAACCAACAATGCAAGCGATGAGCTCAATGGTTCCGGCTACCCAATTCTCAGGGGCCGCGACTGAGGCTTCGTGGTGCGCGCCACCGTGACGTGGGACCAGGTTGAACATTGGCCCTTTGTATAGAGTCATCACCATGGCTCCAGCCACTGTTATTGCTGTTCCTATAACCTTTGCCATACTTGATTTTTTCTTCAAATTCACCTTCTCAATTCTACTCATGACAAAATATAAAAAAAAAATCTCGATTATTATGTTATTTAGCTATAGAATTTATCGATCGCTAGTGATTTTGTTTGTACTATAGTTTTTTTATTTTTTATTTTTTGACAATCTCTATAATGTGTCAGTAATCATATAACATAACTACATAAGCAACCACTAACTTTTTTTTTTTTTTTTTGAGATATATGATTTTTGCTTTACAAGTGGGAAGCAACAACTTTATTTATGTGAGGTCATACTTTTTTTTATAACTTATTACATGTACAATCAACTACCATATTATTTTATTTCAATAATTAATAATTTGATACACATTAAATTTATTATATTAAAAAAATAAAAATATATTACCTGAAAACTACAGCCAGAATAAAGGTTACTGCTGGGAGGAGATTAACAAAAGCAGATGCATAAGTTGCAGTTGTACTCTTCAGTCCCAAATAGTACAAATTCTGATCAATCACTGGCCTGAAATTACATTTATTTTTAATTTTTTTAAATTTATTTATAAGTATATAATAATAATAATTAGTACAATATATTATTCTAAACATAATTAAAATATAAAAGTATAAAATTTATTCCATGAAACAACATCTTTAATTCTGGAATCATTTTATTTATGCTTTTTATAGTAGTACTATACATATATATTCTTGATCAATATTCCTCAAATAGAATAATATTGTTAAACATTGTATTATTTTTGTCTCTAGTACTTGAAACTTTTCAAATAATTTGTTTTCTAGCTAATTCCAAATGATTAGCAAATAAATTCCACGTTATGAAGTTAATTTATTTTGTTTAACCTTTAAGAATAATATGATTAGTGAGTACTCTATCACCAAAATATGTTTTACGTGCTAAATTTAACCAAAAAAAAATAAAATACATACCATAAAAACAGCCGAATTTTAATTTATTCCGTTTAGTGTGTGAATTATTTTTTATTGAATTTCTTCGATTTAATTAAAAAAACTAGGGAAAATTAAAATATATTTATATTATAGTGATGGTGGTGTGTGTGGGGGGGGGGGGGGAGGGTACATAGTATAGAAGAATTTAAGGGGAGTGGGATTTGGGAGCTATAATTGTGTAAGAATTTAGGTAGAATTCTTTACCAAAAAACGTTTTAAAATATTAATTAAACGTTTTAGATCTCGTAGGAAAAAGTTAAAACAATTTTATACTATGATTCTATATTCAATTTTATGCATATGATGAAATGAAGAAAAGATGGTATAATTAAATTAAGAAAAAAGTGACATTAGAATCTCATGTGTTTGCATGACTTAATAATAGAAAAATTAAATATTTCATGAAAAAAAAATTACTACTAACAAATATAATTATTGTAATAATTTAATCACATGTAAATTAAGTTTTAAAATAAAGTACGTACTCTAGAAAACCAAGAGCCACTATCTTAATAAAAACCCTGCGTGTCATCTTAGGCCTTATTTTCCTGCATACAAAATTATCAAAACGAAAAATTGTGTCAAAATTTACGTACGTTAGAGATTTAAAAATGCACTCTCTTTGTTAAAAATTTTCATCCGAAACATTCAACATGGTATTAGAACATGCAGATGTCCCGATATTTTATATATACCTTAAAAATTTTCAATGAAATGATGAGCTACTTCAACACCAGATATAAAATGAAACATATCGTATAATATGATTGTGATTCAACCAAGTACAAGAAACACAAAAACCTTTTCTTAATATCGCAACTCTCTCTATATATATATACACATATATATATTATATTCTACTACGAACGTACTATGGATGAATTGATCAAGTAGAAAGAAAAATAAAATGATAGACAAACAGACAGACAGACAGACAGATAGATAGATAGATAAATAGATAGAAGAAAATAAAAACGATAGACAGACAGATAGATAGATAAGATAGATATACCTTTCGAGAACGATAGCAAAGGGTGCAACAGCAATGGTGGCAAATGCATGTCTATAAACAACAAGAATCCAATGACTCATTCCTCTTTTGAAACACATCATGGTGACAATATACATCCCTGCATAACCAAATTGCAAAGACACCATAGCCAAATAAGGCTTGATCTTGTTAACAAGGGAGCTAAATTCACCAGCCATCTCTAAATTTCTTGTTAACACACTCTCAAAACAAAGGGTTTTTTTTGGATGGGGTATGTAAATATAGCAAGTGTGCCCCTATATATACACAAAGAAAAAAAGTGAAAAAGCTTAACCAATACTAATAATAATAACTTTTTAATTAATTTAATTTAATAGTCTAGCTTATTCATTGATGCACTAACTCATGTTTTCACCTTAGTAGATTCCCCTTATCCATTTAAAACAAATTATGTTATGCTACATGCAATGTAGTATCCATTCTTCAAGCAACAAGAATCTTTTGCTGTCAAATTAATAATTAGAGAGAGAGAGAGAAAAAAAATTAAATAAAAGAGGGTTTTCTTTTTCTTTACGTATATTCTTTTATTGGAAAAAGAAATAAAATTATTTACTTTAATTTTTTTCCCTCTTTTGTCCTTGTAATTTTGTGAAGGTGGAGTTTGAACCATTGACCACCAAATACATCTAGGGTTTAGTGGGAGATGATGTAGGTATATAATTTTAAAAAAAAACAAAGATATGTGGTCTTTGGAGAAGTGGGTAATGAGTGGACACTTTTTCTTCAAAATGTCTACATTGATTAATGAGAATTGCCTCCCATATTTTCAATATCTAACTTAATTAAAGGAGATCATCAAAAAAAAATAAAAAAAAATAGATACTATAGAGGACTACAACTAGTACTAGTCGCACCGTTAACGTTAGTTATTCATTATTGACTTGATATGCATCTTACAAATAATAAATAGTAAGTTTAATATTACTATATTATCTACTGAATGTATTAAATTTAATGTTTTGAGAAATGTATTAGATATTGAATAGTAGTATGTAATAGCAAGGGTAAAAAAATAAACTTAGATTAATAAATTATCGCTTGATTTTACAAACTGCACAATTATTATTGTGCAACTGTTTTAGTATAGTAGACAAGTAAAAATATGCGGAACGGGGTATTTTTTTAATGAATTATTGTACACTTATATTAATCCATGAATTTATTTATTATTTTTTCAAAGCAAGTTTGTTAATGTTTAAGTGGTTCTTTGCTTTAGATTTATCATAATTTATTCATATTACTTTGTACATAAAGTACAAGAAAAGGACAATTCAAATTTCTTTTTTTCAAAGTTAGCGATAAACTAGTTAAGTGTATGTGTTTGTATATCACGTTAATTAATAATAATTATATAAAAAGAATAAATTTAGTTCATTTTTACGTCTTAAATATTTTTTTTTAAATACTAGTAAAAAGATCATAAGAACTGTCATTGTTTCACATTGTGAATTGCCCATACAACATATTTAAAGATCACAAATATGTGAGCTCTTTCATCTTTGAAATTAAACTACAATAAATTAGCAAATTGATCATCTCTATTGTCATTAGAAAAGGATACTACTCTACTAATTATAATAGGAACAATTACCCCCCTAGATCGAGATTACGATCAAAATTCCAGAGAGATACCTTGACTAAATTAAGGTTCTATTATTCCTTAAACTTATTCTTTTTTGTAATTTTATACACATTTTGTCTTACGTGGCACACTCCATGACTCCACGCAATTGAGGCGCGTGCGAGATATTTGGATGCCACGTAAATCAAAAAGATGCACAAAATTATAAAAGAATAATTTTGGAGGTCAATAGGACTTTAGAATAGTAAAGGTGTGTTTTTGAGATTTCGATCATAATCAGGAAATACTTGATTCGATAGTTGATAAATATCCATTTTACAAGATAATGTGCATGATTCCTGAAGTGAGCTACAGTCCTGGACTTCACCCAACCATTGTTTAAGCCCTTTAGAAATTGAATAGCTTTTGTTTAGCTTTTACTTAAATTATCGTTTATAAAAATCAATAAGTCTTTTAATCTGGATAACACTTGTGTTTAACGGAAAGTATTAAAAAAATCATGATATTCTAATCTAAGTCTCTGTGGATACGATACTCGATTCTTCAATTCATAAGATCCACTTTAATAGTACCTAAATGGCCACATACACTTGCGTGTGTAATTTGAGCTCAAACATATTTTAGATTAGTAGATATTTTGGTACATGATTTTTAGTTTCTAGAAGGTTACTTTTGCAACGTATGATGGTTTTGTTTTAATTTTATAAAAGAAAATAACATGTTTTGTAATTTAAAATTTATTTATTATTGTGTAATAATATAGTAGTTTGTTGGTTCGTCCCTTTTAAAATTTAAACGTGGGATTTTTTTTTTCTAAAATTCATATTTAATCCCCACACGTAAGTTGCTAAATCCAAAGACGTTTGAACAATTGCTCAAGAACTCATTATAACTTTTTACAATGCATTAAAAAGGGGTTATTCATCTAAATGATTGTCACTCTCAATAAAGGGTTAGGTACGTAGGTTATTTAAGCGTTAACTTTTTTCTCTCTCAGAATTTCAAGATAATCTGTAACTATTATAATCTCTATCATATTTTGTACCCTTTGGGTGAGAGCTATATGGTGAGTATTTTGTGCGTAGTAAATAAACTCTTCACTGCATAATAGTCTCGAAACAAACAAAAACGTAAATCGCACTAGACAAATCCTATACGATATGCTCGGCTCAAAATTCAGAAGACATTGAGGGATGATATTTAGATTAACTAGAGATGAAATAAGTTACAAAATAAATAGGGCATTTAGTTTAATATGATTAAACGGTTATTTTAATAATTTAAACTTTTTAGCTCAAGGGATTTCCATTTTAATAATGTAAATATAGACTATATAAAATTTTTTTTGCCATTTTCGAATTATTAAGTACTTTATATAATTTAATTAAGTAAAAAAAAATAGCATCCTACATTTAGCTAAATGACCGTTGCTAATGATTGTAATCTTTTGAATTTACTCTCCTAATCCTCGTAAACTTATGTTTCTTTTTGGTATAATTAAAAATATACAAGATACACTATAAAGTAGTATAAATATTAGAAATTTTTACAATAAAGATAAATTGCCTCCTCTATTATATGTAAAGACAACAAGAGTAACAATACTATAGGCAAATGTTTTATCATTAATTCTTGGTCAAAGAGGTGTCATATATAGTGGCTCTTTCAACTAGACCTAGTTGTAAATGGTCATTATTATAATTTTTTTATTGAGATATATAGGCTTTTTTTCTTTCTTTCTATTTCATAACTTTAATTTTATTTTTTTTTCCTTTAGAGAAAAAGCTAAATAGACAAGAAAGCAATAGGTAAGATGGGTAGTTACTTGTTTTCTTGCCTTGAAGAAGTATATCTCTTCCCCTCTTTATTTATTTGTCTTTTTGGAAGAAGGATGAAGGCACAATATTTGGTTCTTTTTGCCACTTTTTGTGTACATAAGCTTGGGAAAACGTAGGAAAATTAAAATACTTTTTTCCTTTTATCATATTGTACATGATTTGAAAAGCATCAACTTTTTCAAATTGATTACATATTGTATATCTATATGTATAATTTCATGCAATCATTTAAGGTTAGGTAGGTGCCAATTTGAAAAGCACGAGGAGTAACATTTTAATTATTTAGTTTGTTTAGCGAGAGTTAATATCTCAAAATCATTTAAGGTTAGGTAGGTGCCATTTTGAAAAGCATGAGGAATAACATTTTAATTATTTAGTTTGCTTAACGAGACTTAATATCTCAAAAGTTTACTATGAGAAAAAAAAAGTTATGTAGCTTTTTGAATTTTGTTTTGTTGATAAAATCACTTAAAAAGATTTATCTTTTAAATTAAAATCACTCGACTAAATATATTATATAAAAAATGTAGTATGAGAAAATAAGTTATTTTTTTTTAATGTCATGTAATCAATTTTAGCCTTTCCTCATTTGTATAGTTCTCGTGAGATTTTAACAGTATACTAATTAAAGTAAATACTTCTATAAAAGTTATTTTGGCTGAAAATTTATTCAATTTCCACAAGAAAAATGATCACACTTTAGGGGAAATTAATATGATAATAACGTATGTGAAGAATTCTAGGATTTTCCAATTTGCATGATTTTAACTTGGGAACGTTAACAATTATGTGTGTAGTTTTATTTAGAATATGTTGTTAATTTTATTGTTTTCTTTTGTTATAATAATAATAATAACGTAACATCTCCTTGTAGAGAAAAAAAAAAAAAGGTTGTGCACCAAAACAAAGATAGATAATCTAATTTTATAAGATAAAAGCCTTAAATGAGGTGATTTTATTGATGTAAAATAAAGTTTAATGACTTTTCTACATAAATTCTTATAGTTGAATGGTTTTTTGAGACAATTTTTATTTCAAGTATAATTTTCTAACTCAGGGCGAATAAAGAAACCCTAAAACTAAATTGAATCCTAAACCTTCACATCCGAAACAGAAAAATACAAGATTATCCTTCTTTGAAATTCAATATAAGATTGATTAAACAAAAAATTTCATATTCGAATCTCACTATTACTCGTTATCAAAACGAAATTTTATGTGTTTTGCCCATTTAAAAATCATAATGAAGTGTTTTGAAAGTATAATTAAGTAATAAAGTGTGATATATTTAATAATTTGAGTTTTTAAATGAAGTAGTTGCACAATTATTTTTCTTATTTTAATTACTTATCAATTTTCCATTTTAATTTCTTTACGTCATAACCTCATAAGATTATAACGTACGGATGAAAGAATGCAATATTGCACTCCACCAAACGATCTTAAATTATGAAGTATACATACAATGTTATATGTCAAAGAAATTAAAAGGAAGACGAAAATAATTTTTTTTTAAAAAAAAAATTATAATTTTATAATGCAAAGAGGAAGAAGAGGGTGAAGATTTATGAATAAATTTTCACAAATAATTTTCAGCTAAATTTTGTTACAAGATATCGCCACAAAAAACCTAATTCTTTTAGTAATTAGGAAGTTATTATATCATCGAAGAAAATTATTTTTCTTGTAGTAATTTACGAAGTTATCACAAAATATCGTCATGTAAAACCTAATTCTTTTAATAATTTAGGAAGTTATTGTATCATCGGAGAAAATCCTATTTCTTGTAGTAATTTACGAAGTTATCACAAAATATCGTCATGTAAAACCTAATTTCTTGTAATGATTTAGGAAGTTGTCACATCGTTAGAAAAAATCTACTTTCTTATAACGATATATGAAGCTCTCACAAAACATTATCACAAAAAACCTTATTGCTTTTAGTAGTTTAAAAGAATTGTCACGAAATATTTGACAGTTATCCACAATAAAATTTTTCTAGTAATCTAAGTAGTAATCACAAAACATTATCACAAAAATCGAATTTTACAAGAAAGTTATCACGAAACATCGTAAAAAAAAAACTTAATTTGTTGTAATGACTTGAAAAGTTGTTACAAAACATTGACACAATTCATTTAGGTTAAAGAGTCATTCTAACCAAGATTTATCGAACGGTGCTTTAATGTTGGAAGTATCTTAATTTTAATAGAAAAAAAAATTAGAGAAACTTAATATTTTGAGAAAAAGTGTTTTTTTTTTTAAATTATTTTGGAGTACAAAATATAACAATTGGAAAACCACTCTTTTTAAGAAATTAAAGTAGAACAGCTGTATAAAAAAAAGTAATTGAAAAGGAATTTAAGTCTTTAGTATATATATTAAAGTTTTGGACATGAAAAAATGGTTTCCATTTTAAATGTTATTTATAGCTATAAGTGGAGAATTTGATTTAATTTATAAAAGAAATTCACATGATGTCAAGTGGAATCTAGCTACAAAAATCATAATCAGGGATAATTAAAAAAATAATTAGAGATTCTTTTTCTCTTCTTTTTTTTCGTTTTTTCTCTTTTTATTGCATAACGACAAGGATTAAAGAGTAATCTTGAATATAATTGATCACTAATGTCTGATTATGAAAAAAGTTACTTTTTCATACCAAATTGAATATTCTCTATTCCTCTTTTAAGTTTATAAAAATAACAAAAATTGTAGTGACATCATTTTTTACATAAAGATTACTTGACCAAAATAGTTATGTTTTGTTACCTTATATATATAACCTCGCCCAGTTATCGAGAAGATAGAGGAGAAATTAAGAGAGCCTATTGTTATCGAGACTGTCAAAAGAGGTTTCCCTGTACGAGGCTACGAGAGGGAGAGCGACTATATACTACGCGCATTGAAATATTATTACAGTATAGGGGGACGGGCGGAGGATATCTTTAAAAAGCCAAAGAAAGACGTGCGTATAGACTACCCCGACCAAACTGAACAAATAGAAATAAGTGACCAAGCTGAACAATTAGAAATATATATATTAATTACATTAATAACTACTTGTAACTAAAATCATTCTAAATAATATTCCCAAAAGCAAAGTGGTAGACTCCAATTATAACAAACATCCCCAACATCAAAATAAAAAAAAAAAAAAAAAAAAACTCTAAAAAGTAGTTTAGGTTTATCATTGGTGATATATTTTGATGATTTAATTAGGTCCATTACGCCAACATTTCCTCTAAATTAGTTTGTCCTTACAATTTTGTTTATTTGACAAAAAATGTTTATTTTAAAAAAATAATGTGATGAGGCGTTTGATAAAGTTTTTTGTTTTTTAAAGAAAATAAGTGTTTTTGAAAAATATCAGAAGAAGTTGTTTTTTAAATGCTAATAAGAGTAGCTTTTCCTTACAAATATCAATTATTTACGGAAACACTTTAATTTTAGTTTAAAAAAATACATCGATAAACACTTTTTAAAGTTTGGTCAAACAATGATTGTTGTACGAAAATGTATTTTTTAAAATTTTTTAGTCAAAATAAATTTTATCTCACTAAAAATACTTTTTTTTTAAAAAAATATTTTTCAAAATAAGTTAATTTTATAATATTAACATGCCAAAAGGAATTTCACATAATTGATTTGATTTAACATGCCAAAAGGAATTTTATAATATTAACATGCCAAAAGGCAAATTAAACCAAAACAATATGACATTATATGTATACAATTTTTATAAATATTTTATGTAATTTATAAATATTTCTTAAACATTTTCACAGTATTTGCCTTTTAACTATTATTTCATGTTTACGCTTAGAATTTTGAATGCTCTAATAAGTTTATAGCCAATAAATACATATTATAGTTAACTTAAATACAGCCCAAATCATTACTAGTGCAAACTAAAAAATAATAATTTCAATATTAGGAATGACAATAATATTGATATTTATTCTTTAATTTTTCATTGGTTAATTTACAATGAGTACATATTGTTATAAATATATTTGTGTTATAGTGAATATTTATTATGTAAAGTCCTTTTAGGGAATGATTAGGAATTCTACTTGGAGACCAAGTTAAGTTTTCCCTATAAATTAAGGGGTTTTCCTTCATCGTAAATATGATATGTGAATCCTTAAATATCATTTGAGAGGAATAAAAAGTCCATTCTTTTCTTTCTAATTTATTCTTATTACTGTCTTATATAGTGTTGACACCCAATTTTGACCCACGTCGGTATAAATTAATTATCGAGCTTCCTAAATTTTTAAAATAATTTAAATTAATTAGTTTTATAATTTTGCAAAATATAACGATAATGTTTACATAGTTGTGTATATAGCCGGTATATCCTGTGTATATTCGAAACCAACCCAACTCCTAGGTCCAAACGTTTTCAGCTCCCCACCTCAAATCCAGCCCAACACTTACTAATCCCAGCCCGTTTAAATTCTTGCTTCCAAACTAATTCCCAAGCCCAAATATCCAACCCGACACTAAACTTAATCCCTTGACCCATCCAACACTCCTACCCGGCCCAATACACCTAAAATACCCAACTCTTCAACCCGACCGACCCGATACCCGACCCGTTTCCCCTTCCCTTCTTCTTCCCCCACCACGCCATTCTCAGAGAAAAACAAAATTCCCAGGAAAACAGACGCGAAGAGAAGAAAAAAAAGAACACCCAAAAATGGAAACTGCCCACGCTCCCTCCCTTCATCTCCCCACGCTCTCTCTCTCGTCTCCCCCCGCGTCTCTCTCCCAACACTCTCTCCTCCTCTCGTTCTGTCTCTCTCTATCACGCGTGTGAGAGGGCGAATTGGTGTCGTTTTCTCTCTGCGATTTGTACAACAGTACGTCTCGCAGCAACTTCCTGCAGCGCGCTAGACGACGGAATCGTCCTTGGTGTCGTGGGATTGAGCCACGTCGATTGCCAAGGACGATGGACTGATCTAGGACGTCCACTCCCTCACACTCCCGTTGGGAATCCAGCATCAAAAGGGGATATTCCTCAGCTTGGGAGATTTCGAATTTCAAACTCGAAAATGGGCCGAAAATTGGCGGAAGGGATCAGAAATCAAAAACCCTAGATTTTCTTTTCTATAAAACCCCCTCTACCGCCTTCGAAAAAGGGGTTGGCGATTGTTTGGTTTGGCTGAAGTTCTTTGTTATTGTCACTTAAAGAATTACATAGGGTTAGAGATTCTGGTGGGGGAAAATTTCAGAGAGGTAAAATAGTGGGTCAAAATTTTGGAGAGTTGAAAGTCGAGAGCAAATCCTTGAGCCCCCTTCTGTTTGTTTCCTTTTCATAAGGACTGAAAACGTTACCAAAGGTTGGAGAAATTTCAAAGGGAGTCTGCGAAGTTGTTCGATTCCTCGACCTCGTCTCGATATTCCGTGTTTGCATCTTTCGTCTGAGGGTGGAAGATCGTTCGTGTTCGCGTGGTGGAGCGACTCACACCTGCTTGCCTTTCCCCTGTTCGCTGCTCCTCGACAGGTAAACACATTTTACGAAATTCCCTTCTCTTTTGGTTTCGATGGATGATTTGAGGGAGAGAAACCTTGTTGATTCTGTTGATCCATAGTGTGTTCGCGTGTATTTCCGTGTTCTGATGTTCTATCTGCTGTATTGAGAAGGTGTCTTATTACAATAGGGGTAGTGTGATGAATGTAATGCTCATCCCGTTTGAGGCACAGCTTGTTCCGAATGTTGGCTTGTTTCGACTTCTCCGTGTTCTTTCTGTTTGATGTTGCCATAGGAGTTTATTAAGAGTTCATTGTCACGAATGTCTAAGTCTTAGGTCGTCTTTTCAAAATTAGAATTTTGTTCAGTAAGTGTTTGGGATTCCACTGTTTCAATCTATTCTATTTTGTTAGTTGAAAGTACGACCCTAATACATGTGTGGGCTATGTGTTTATTGATATTTTACTTAGTCTAAAATCGATATTGTGTCGAGTATTCATGTCAACATTTTATTTAGCATTCACAGCATGTTCCTCGGTGGATTAATGTGAAGATTGCATGCTGTTTCTAACACCTTAGCTATTTCTTGATAATTTCGAGTCATGGGGGTAAAAGCATCTGTCAATGGATTGCTATTCTGTTGATTTCCTCCCCCATAATTTCTAAACTTACTATTTCGTCATGTCATATCGCATAAGTTATCTTATTTTCTTTGCCTTTGTTTACCCTTTGTTTTCGTCCGTAAGATAGTTGAATTTAAACTTATTTCCTCAAAGCATGTGAAGCTGTGAGCTGCATTCTGCTCTTTTGTTCTGAAATCCTTTTCTCCTCGTTTTGTGGTTGTTTTCGAGTGGAGTCGTATGAGTCCACATATGGACTCTTATAAAATGGTAGATTATTTAAAAACATCTTCTTGTTCGGTTATATCTCTTGGCAGTCTTGAAGGCCATGAGAAAATTAGTCATTGTTCTCTAGTTGCTACATAGTTTTCAATTCATGTTATGTGTTTTCTGCCTGTGGGAGACATGCTTAATTGACACATTTAGTTAAGTTTCATTCCAAACTATATGTGTTTCTTGAATATTATTTTCCTTGGTGTGTCGTTATTTTATTTCATGGATAAGTTTTGGGAATGTCACATTTTTGACAATTAACAGCTTGCCTTAATGAGTTATCTCCTTGTTTGGTAAATACTAATCCTTTGTTGTTTTGCATGTGAATCCGTTCGAGTTCCGTCATGGACTCACGCTCCCTCGCGCTAGCGGAGAGTCGTAAAGACTCACCGCTCCCTTTTGAGTCAACCCATTAAGCGTTGTGAGGATTGAAGAAATTTGAAGAAGAGGATTAGAAGACATATTTTATTTTTTGCGTTTCGTATTGTATTTATTTTCGGGCATAAGCCCTTATCGCCTTTTACTTTATCGTATGCATTTTGTGTAATTATTTGCTTAGTTTAGGACAGGTGAATGGGTCAAAACCCAAAAACAGGTGGGTCCAAAACTCGGTCAAGGCGAACAGAACCCGAGTTTGGACCCAAATCTCTCTCTCCCTCTCTTTCTCTCTCTTTACTCTTTGTTTACGTGCTTTTACTTGAATTGTCGTTAGTGTTAGAGTTAGAAAACTCCAAACCCCACCGAACGCCATGTACTTTATCGAATTTAAAACGTAAAATTAAATCTTAAGTTGATAGACGTTTCAAATTTGGCAAGTCAAGCTTAGAGAGTTAAGGTTTAAAATTTTTTAACTAAGACGGAATCTTAAAAGATAAATATTTCAAAATTTGCAAAGTTTGGTTAAGTTCAAATAGATTCACAATTCTTTAAAATCTTAAAAGATAAATATTTCAAAATTTGCAAAGTTTGGTTAAGTTCAAATAGATTCACAATTCTTTAACAAAATAGTCAAATATTGTTAATCGTCGGGAAAACGTAAGTTAGCGGAGTGTCTGAGATGCCTTACACCTTCCTAAGATACTAATAAGAATCCCGAACCCCCTAAAATATTTTTAAAATAATTTTTTCTGTTTAAGTTGTTTTGCAAATAAGTTTTCTTGATTTTTTCTTAAAAAATTAAGTGGCGACTCCGAAAAGGTCGAAAATAAAGCAAACTCTTTTCGAAATCATTTTTTCGATAAAACAGAAATGGCGACTCCACTGGGGAGTATTTGGAGGATTCTAACCTTAAGATTAACTTGATTGACTATTTGCGATAACTGTTTACTTGTTTAAATTGTTTAGCTTTCGAAAATTGCATTTTTCTCATGGCATAACTTCCGCCAAACGGCAAATAGTTGCATTAGGAAACGGAAGTTACGCGGCTTACCGCGACTTCTCTCAGAAATACCCCAAGGAGTCATTTGGGAGTATCATACAAATAGTCGGAATGCGGTCATCCGGCGTTGTTCGATAGCTCCACCCCGATGTTGGTCCGACTCGGGTAACCGTCTATTTGAAAACAACTCTAGAAAGCCTAAGGTAGAGCGAAACCAAAACCAAAAATAGCGCATTGGCCTAAGACGACCCGACACCCAAGGAGTGTCGGGCCCATTAGAAAGATCACCTTGAGTCCAAAACGGCCCACGGCCTAAATGGACGATCATATTTATATGTTTAAATTTGAAGGGTGAATACGGTGTTTGAGAAATATTTCAAAATGACATATACATCCCTCAAATTGCTAGTCCCACCCTTGGCAGAAAAGGGTCACATATCTGTTTAGAACGCGTAATATTTATTTATAACTGCTTATGTGAATATGTTGTTTTATCTGGAGATATTCTAGCTCACTCTTCTTCAAATTTTTTTTAGAACACATATGCATAAATATAAAGTCACTATCAAAAGTGCGTTCAAATACTCTTCGAGCTTTAGTTTACAAAAAAAAAAAAGGTGCGTCCAAATACTCCATTTCTATAGTACTGCTCTCACATCAGAAAAAGATTTATCATTTCAAATCAAAAGAATTTTGAGAAATTTTTTTTTTTCGACTCTTACAAGGAAATTAAAGTTATATTTCAATCAAAAATCAAAGTACGGTAATGAAAGATACCGTCAACTTTGTCCCGACTTAAGTCGACATTTTTATTTACTAAATCCCAAAGTCAAGTAGACAAATTCCTGTCTATTTAACCATTTCTTTATATTGGTTTCCCTATATTTGTGAGCCAGTTTATCTCCGAATAAAGCAACTCTTATGTGTTTACACCTATATGTGATAACTTGTATAATTTACCACCTCAAGGCACTAACACATTGGTCTTTTGAGTTTTTTTTCATTTGTCAGGTATTTAAGACTGATTTGTGTTGGTAAGTTGGTTTATCATCCGAGGTCTAAGGCTCTAAAGATTCCTTCCCCGCAAATTTGCAAAAGGAAAAGACAGCAATGGGGGATAACAATGAGGAGATTGACATGAATGATGTTGTCGTGGCTCAATCCGCCGCCGCTGACAAAAATGAATTGATTATGCAGTTGATGCAACAGATTGCCGAAATGAGGGTCGAAATGCAAAGAATGCAAGATGGGTCTAATCCAGTTTCATCCTTCAACCCTCCAAGAGATGGAAGACCTCCACTCCACTTTCCTCCCTCAAGCACGGAACAGGTTCAGAGCCTTCTCTCTAACCCCGGTCAAAATTCTCCAACCATTGACTCAACTATCCCCAATCCCCGTCACGCCACCACGTCGTGTCAAGCACCACATCCTCCTCAAAATACCAACCTTCAAATCCTCCATCTCCCTCAAAACCAAAATGCGAACAATGCTCAAACCTTCCCCCATCTTAAAAACCAAAATGCCGATCCTCAAACTTTCCCCCAAAATTATCAAGCCACTCAAAATACCCAGAATCCTTCCATTGTTCCACCCATACCTCAAAAGACTACTTTCCAAATCCCAACTTCAAATGAACCTTATGCCGACTGTTCCGAGCTTGATCGCTATAAGGAACAGGAGAGAGAGTGGAGGTCAAAAGAAGAGACAGTCAAGGTGAATATGAAAGAGGAGATCAGGAAAGCCATGAAGGAGTTGCACTATATTTCCGAAGTCGATGGATTGAGCTATAAGGATTTATGCATCCATCCGAATCTCGACCTCCTAGAAGGGTTCAAAGTGCCAAAGTTTGTCACTTTTAATGGAACAGGAAATCCTCTAGCGCATCTGAAAGTTTATTGTGATCAACTCGTGGGATTTGGCAATAACGAAGTATTATTGATGCGCCTCTTCGGTCGAAGTCTAAGTGGGGAAGCTCTGGAGTGGCTTACATCACAGGAGCTGAAACAATGGAAAAGTTGGAATGCACTCGCAAAGGATTTCACGGAAAGATTTGGACATAACGTAGAAGATGCTCCAGATCGCTACTACTTGGAGAAGATCAAACAGAAGTCTACAGAAAATTATCGAGAGTACGCTTTTCGTTGGAGAAAAGAGGCCGCAAGAGTTCAACCTCCCATGTCCGAACGTGAGATCACTGAAATGTTCATTCGTACTCAAGAGCCTGAGTACTACGAAAGAATGGTGTGTATGATGGGACAAAAGTTTGTCGAGATTGCCAAAGTGGGAGAAGCTTTGGAAGATGGTTTCAAGACTGGAAAGCTCACCAAACTTACCGCATTACGATCTAATGTAAAATCTACTAGAATCAGTGATATGGATAGATCAAAAGGAAAAGTGGAGGAGGTAAGTACGAACACAGCTACTCATATGAGGTCAGCTTCTCAAAAGAAATGTCAAAACCATAATGTCAGTCAGGAAAAATTTCCTCGCCCAAAATTCAAGAAGGCTCCTAAGGTATTTACCCCATTAAGGGAGTCTCAAACTCAACTTTATGAAAGGTTGAAAGCAATGGGTATGCTCTATCCTATAGAAGAAAGACCAACCAATCCTTTGGGAAAATTTTACAGAGCTGACCACAGATGTGCTTATCATTCAGGAGCCGTTGGACATGACACAGAGAATTGTTCGACTCTGAAGCACAAGATACAAAACATGATCAACAACAACTTAATCAATATTGAGGAAACCACCTGAATGGATGACATATTGGATACTCAAGAGTGAGTACAAGACATTTCTGAACTGAGTCATTTGAAGATATTCATTCGAGAAGAAGAATGCCCAACATTGGCCAAACTTTGCATATGAAGTTTTGTTACCTTTCTTTTGAAAATGTATCGCACATTTCTTGTTTGAACTACGTTCGACCTGAATTCTCAAGAATGAGATACGTAGGCGGCCTATGTCAGCCTCAGTCGTTTCTTTATCAAAACTTCCTATTTTGGTTAACCCTTGAGAGGGGAACTACGTTTGACCTGATTCCTGCTCCAATGTGATACGTAGGCGCCACAACGGCTCGGTCATATACCCAGTAAGATTTCCATTTCCCTTCATAATGGAAACTGGGATAGAATTTTTGAGAGGATCTCAAAAATTCATTTGAAGTTGGACTTCTTTAACAAGTCAAAACAGAAGACCAAAATTCTACGGAGATTAGCCTTGGGTGGATCTCAAAAAAAAAATAATTACGACAATCTAGCTTGCAACTGGGACAGAATTTTTGAGATGATCTCAAAAATTCCACAAATGTCATTTGTTACTTATTGAGGTAAACTGGGACGAATTTTGAGGAGGGGCCTCAAAATTCCAGAATGAGCAACCTCAGAGTTAACAGAGCAAGTTATGAGAGCTCTTATATATTGTAGACCGGGACAAATTTTGAAGAGGGTCCTCAAAAGTTCCATCAAATATGCCATATAAAGGACAGGCGAGCGTGTAAGCCAACTGCAGGAAGGAGCATAGAGACAAGACCAACACGGATCAGTCCTTCAAACTAAGAATTTTTCTTTGGATGCAGGAACATTGAAGTCACAAAATGGCTATACAAAGCTGTCATGAATGACAAAGGGCGTCACTTGCACCCATCGTGGACTCATTAGCGAAACCTAGAAGATCTTCAATCTCATTTTATCTCTATTGCTTTATATTGCCTCAAATGATAAGCAAGTTTCTTTTTATCTTGCAGGAATATTGAAGCCGAACACTGATCGATTCTTCCAAAGTTGCAAGAAACAAGGTGCAGGAGGATTGCTAGTTATGAGTCATGATCAAAGTCACCGTTGGACTCATCATAGCCCAATCTTGATAAGCCAAATGACGCAATCTAGTTCCTCAATTTTACTTCTATTCTTTACTTCATCATCGATACTAACGTTTGGTGTCGAGCTTTGCAGGTGATAGTATTGATAAAGTCAAAAGTCGTATATTAAAGCGACATCAAATTTGAAGATGATCAAAGTGACACTAACTTAGAAGTGTTGCAAGAAAATTTGCCGAGTCCATCACATCAGAAAGATGATGATGACCACAATATCTCATTGACAGTCAAAATTATCGAATTGTTACAAGTTTTCGATAAATGATTAAAATGACTGCAACAAACTTAAATTTTGCTGAGTTTGTCAAGGAGGACGAGAGTGTCTTTATTTTTTCATGTGAATGAATTAAGTCATTCACCTCGATAATTCTTTCTTTTAAAGAACGGAATCATAGTCGCGACGTGCATAAACGTCAATTTAGTTCTTAGTGTGTTTGTCGCGTAGTAATTTCGGCGTACTTTGTTTCTTGAATATGTCAGAGTCATAATTCTTATTTGTTGGGTATCCACCCCATAAGTGGATTATGTGTTTTGATTGGCCAATCAAAGACTTTAGCATATAGTTTGTTGGGCGATCCACCCCATAAGTGGTTCGTATATATGCTTTTCCATTTCAGGTTTCTATTTTTGAATCAAATGGAATACTATCGAGCATCCACCTCGTTACAGTTGGAATATTATCGAGCATCCACCTCGTTACAGTTGGAATATTATCGAGCATCCACCTCGTTACAGTTGGAATATTATCGAGTCATCCACCTCGTTACAGTTGGAATATTATCGAGCCATCCACCTCGTTACAGTTGGAACATTATCGAGCCATCCACCTCGTTACAGTTGGACTATTATCGAGCCATCCGCCTCGTTACAGTCAGAATATTATCGAGTCATCCACCTCATTACAGTTGGATAATTATTGAGCTAGCTAGCTCGTTACAAAGAACTCCAAAGAGGAGAAAACTATACCAAAATCAAGGGTTCTCCTAGAAGCAAGAGGCATTTATATCACTTATGTCAAGGACTTGGGAATGTTGTTTGTTTATTTCAAGCAATTCCCAACAATATGAAATTCATGAAAGGTGTCTAGCCAGATTCAAAGGTGAATCAAACAGGAATCTCAACGAGGATTTCACGATTTCTATAGAGGACCCTATTTACATTACGTTATCAAAACAAGATAATTATTGTCAATCAAGACGATGCATTACCCCACAAGAGATAGTTATTTTATTACTATTTGTTATTATCGATCAAGTCGACATATTATTTGGAGGTCGTCTTGCCGTTATCATCAACACAGACGATATAAATATCCATGCATCGCGGAGAATCATGCATTGCGGAAATCATGCATAGCGAGAAATCATGCATAGCGAGAAATCATGCATCGCGAAAAACATACATTACGGAAAATCATGCATTGCGAGTTTGGAATTTATGCACGACGAGAGGATTTCATGCCTCGTCAAATTTATATATCGCGAGAAGGCTTTATACCTCGTTGGAATTAACGCATCATGAAAAGATTTCATGCCTCGTCAAAATTTATGCATCACGAGAAGAATCCATGCCTCGTTGAGTTTTGCACATCGCGAGAGGATTTCGTTCCTTGCTGAAAGTCATGCATCGTGAGAAGATTCATATCTCACGGGAATTTACGTATCGCGGGAAGATATTCATGCCCCGCAAGAGGACGTACATGGATAAAGAAAGAGCAATACTTATCCATTGGCCTCGACTGCATGCTGTTATTTCTTATAAAAGTAAACATCAAAGAGAGCATTGAAGATGACAAAAAAAAAGACATCAATATCGCGTCAACATTTATTTACTTATTTCAACATCAAGTATGGAGTACACTGAAGATTTTATTTACAAAGCACAAGGCATAAGCTTTATTTGCTGGACACCAGACCGATCGAGTCGACGTCGATTTGAGGAGAACAATGAAGTGTCGGCACGGTAAAAAGACACTGTCTCCCATCCTAATTGCATTTTTAAGCTGATGAGTTTTATCTCAGTCTTTGTCGAGAGCATCCAAAAGAATGAATTTTCCAAAAACCACAGGTGCGGACGACATCAAAAAGGATGCAGCACAACGTGGAACTTTTTCTTAGCAGCGAACTGGGACACAGTCCAAAAAGGAATATCACACTCTTAGGACGCGAGCAGAGGAGCGACTTCCACCACAATCGAACCACCCTCTCGAGGCATGCGGGTTTTTCTTTAAGTTCTGTCAGTTTCTATCTCGCATCCGGAAGTTTAGATTTATCGGAAGCAAGTCTCCAATCTGAGTGACAAATGCGCCAAGAGCTTTGGAAATTATGTCCGTGTAAGTTCTTAATTACGGGTGTGAAGCGCGCCACATTCATGGCAAAGAGGTTACAAGCCTCCTTTTCATACTCGTTAATTTGTCACTTGTCCAAAACCAACGGTTATCTAGCATAATAGATCTCCTTTTCCACCGTTCGAGTTGAACTACACACAGCCTGATTCCGAAGGTTTAAGGGTATGTAGGCGGATTCAATGTTAAAAACTCGGCTGTATTCCAACATTCGCTCTCAAATCCTATTCTCGAGCATTTCAATACCTTCATAATTCGGTGTCGAGATGGCTTTTGATTCTTTCAAATCGTGCGGTAAATAAAGCTTATCGAACTACAAGTGGCCTGAATTCTCATATAGCCTAAGATATGTAGGAAACCCGTTTGCAAGGGTTCGACCATAATTCCTAAACCCTTTGTCGATTCCTTACTTTAAAAAATGAATGGGGTTGGTCAAAATTGGTTTAGACAATTTCATTTTCCTCGAGTTGCTTGCATCAACCCAAGTAAAATGAGGGACAGTTGTTGACACCCAATTTTGACCCACGTCGGTATAAATTAATTATCGAGCTTCCTAAATTTTTCAAATAATTTAAATTAATTAGTTTTATAATTTTGCAAAATATAACGATAATGTTTACATAGTTGTGTATATAGCCGGTATATCCTGTGTATATTCGAAACCAACCCAACTCCTACGCCAAAACGTTTTCAGCTCCCCACCTCAAATCCAGCCCAACACTTACTAATCCAAGCCCGTATAAATTCTTGCTTCCAAACTAATTCCCAAGCCCAAACATCCAACCCAACACTAAACTTAATCCCTTGACCCATCCAACACTCCTACCCGGCCCAATACACCTAAAATACCCAACTCTTCAACCCGACCGACCCGATACCCGACCCGTTTCCCCTTCCCTTCTTCTTCCCCCACCACGCCATTCTCAGAGAAAAACAAAATTCCCAGGAAAACAGACGCGAAGAGAAGAAAAAAAAGAACACCCAAAAACGGAAACTGCCCACGCTCCCTCCCTTTATCTCCCCACGCTCTCTCTCTCGTCTCCCCCCGCGTCTCTCTCCCCACACTCTATCCTCCTCTCATTCTGTCTCTCTCTATCGCGCATGTGAGAGGGCGAATTGGTGTCGTTTTCTCTCTGCGATTTGTACAACAGTACGTCTCGCAGCAACTTCCTGCAGCGCGCTAGACGACGGAATCGTCCTTGGTGTCGTGGGATTGAGCCACGTCGATTGCCAAGGACGATGGACTGATCTAGGACGTCCACTTCCTCACACTCCCGTTGGGAATCCAGCATCAAAAGGGGATATTCCTCAGCTTGGGAGATTTCGAATTTCAAACTCGGAAATGGGCCGAAAATTGGCAGAAGGGATCCGAAATCAAAAACCCTAGATTTTCTTTTCTATAAAAGCCCCTCTACCGCCTTCGAAAAAGGGGTTGGCGATTGTTTGGTTTGGCTGAAGTTCTTTGTTATTGTCACTTAAAGAATTACATAGGGTTAGAGATTCTGGTGGGGAAAAATTTCAGAGAGGTAAAACAGTGGGTCAAAATTTTGGAGAGTTGAAAGTCGAGAGCAAATCCTTGAGCCCCCTTCTATTTGTTTCCTTTTCATAAGGACTGAAAACGTTACCAAAGGTTGGAGAAATTTCAAAGGGAGTCTGCGAAGTTGTTCGATTCCTCGACCTCGTCTCGATATTCCGTGTTTGCATCTTTCGTCTGAGGGTGGAAGCTCGTTCGTGTTCGCGTGGTGGAGCGACTCACACCTGCTTGCCTTTCCCCTGTTCGCTGCTCCTCGACAGGTAAACACATTTTACGAAATTCCCTTCTCTTTTGGTTTCGATGGATGATTTGAGGGAGAGAAACCTTGTTGATTCTGTTGATCCATAGTGTGTTCGTGTGTATTTCCGTGTTCTGATGTTCTATCTGCTGTATTGAGAAGGTGTCTTATTACAATAGGGGTAGTGTGATGAATGTAATGCTCATCCCGTTTGAGGCACAGCTTGTTCCGAATGTTGGCTTGTTTCGACTTCTCCGTGTTCTTTCTGTTTGATGTTGCCATAGGAGTTTATTAAGAGTTCATTGTCACGAATGTCTAAGTCTTAGGTCGTCTTTTCACAATTAGAATTTTGTTCAGTAAGTGTTTGGGATTCCACTGTTTCAATCTATTCTATTTTGTTAGTTGAAAGTACGACCCTAATACATGTGTGGGCTATGTGTTTATTGATATTTGAATTAGTCTAAAATTAATATTGTGTCGAGTATTCATGTCAACATTTTATTTAGCATTCACAGCATGTTCCTCGGTGGATTAATGTGAAGATTGCATGCTGTTTCTAACGCCTTAGCTATTTCTTGATAATTTCGAGTCATGGGGGTAAAAGCATCTGTCAATGGATTGCTATTCTGTTGATTTCCTCCCCCATAATTTCTAAACTTACTATTTCGTCATGTCATATCGCATAACTTATCTTATTTTCTTTGCCTTTGTTTACCCTTTGTTTTCGTCCGTAAGATAGTTGAATTTAAACTTATTTCCTCAAAGCATGTGAAGCTGTGAGCTACATTCTGCTCTTTTGTTCTGAAATCCTTTTCTCCTCGTTTTGTGGTTGTTTTCGAGTGGAGTCGTATGAGTCCACATATGGACTCTTATAAAATGGTAGATTATTTAAAAACATCTTCTTGTTCGATTATATCTCTTGGTAGTCTTGAAGGCCATGAGAAAATTAGTCATTGTTCTCTAGTTGCTACATAGTTTTCAATTCATGTTATGTGTTTTCTGCCTGTGGGAGACATGCTTAATTGACACATTTAGCTAAGTTTCATTCCAAACTATATGTGTTTCTTGAATATTGTTTTCCTTGGTGTGTCGTTATTTTATTTCATGGATAAGTTTTGGGAATGTCACATTTTTGACAATTAACAGCTTGCCTTAATGAGTTATCTCCTTGTTTGGTAAATACTAATCCTTTGTTGTTTTGCATGTGAATCCGTTCGAGTTCCGTCATGGACTCACGCTCCCTCGCGCTAGCGGAGAGTCGTAAAGACTCACCGCTCCCTTTTGAGTCAACCCATCAAGCGTTGTGAGGATTGAAGAAATTTGAAGAAGAGGATTAGAAGACATATTTTATTTTTTGCGTTTCGTATTGTATTTATTTTCGGGCATAAGCCCTTGTTGCCTTTTACTTTATCGTATGCATTTTGTGTAATTATTTGCTTAGTTTAGGACAGGTGAATGGGCCAAAATCCAAAAACAAGTGGGTCCAAAACTCGGTCAAGGCGAACAGAACCCGAGTTTGGACCCAAATCTCTCTCTCCCTCTCTTTCTCTCTCTTTACTCTTTGTTTACGTGCTTTTACTTGAATTGTCGTTAGTGTTAGAGTTAGAAAACTCCAAACCCCACCGAACGCCATTTACTTTATCGAATTTAAAACGTAAAATTAAATCTTAAGTTGATAGACGTTTCAAATTTGGCAAGTCAAGCTTAGAGAGTTAAGGTTTAAAAAAGTTTAACTAAGACGGAATCTTAAAAGATAAATATTTCAAAATTTGCAAAGTTTGGTTAAGTTCAAATAGATTCACAATTCTTTAACAAAATAGTCAAATATTGTTAATCGTCGGGAAACCGTAAGTTAGCGGAGTGTCTGAGGTGCCTTACACCTTCCTAAGATACTAATAAGAATCCCGAACCCCCTAAAATATTTCTAAAATAATTTTTTCTGTTTAAGTTGTTTTGGAAATAAGTTTTCTTGATTTTTTCTTAAAAAATTAAGTGGCGACTCCGAAAAGGTCGAAAATAAAGCAAACTCTTTTCGAAATCATTTTTTCGATAAAACATATAGTTTGATAACACATTATTAGGACGAGTCACTATCCAATTGAGGTTTCTAACTTTGAGGTCATATGCCCGATTTAAGTTTGTATTACTGCACTCATCTTTTTTTGGAAGTTTTAAAATTGAAATGTTAATGTGTTTGAGGTGAGAGAGAGAAGGATTGAGCTAATAAAAGTTTGTTCAAGTGATGTGTCCTTTTACCTAAAGAGTTCACCTGTCACTAGTCATTTGTCAAAGGTAAAAACATTTTGGTTAAAAGTCTCAATACACCATGACGATAAGATATTGGGTATAATTCCTAATGATTTCTAGCTTGAAACGTTAATTTTTATGTGGATAAAACATTTGATTTTAGTCCTAATATACTATGTCGATGATGTTGTGATGACTAAAGCAAAATAATGTGCTTTTGATAAAATTAGTCATGAAATCTATTCCATTGAAATCGCTTCAGTTACTATGTCTAAAAGAGCATAAGTAATTGAATAATACTCATGACATGAAATGAGATACTAAAGCAATCATAATTTGATATGCTAAGATGATTGTGTTCTATTTACGAAGAATGGAAAATTTTGATAAATGTTAAAAGTATAGATCCATTCTATGAAGTGAATGAGGGGTAAGACCACCATGCTAGGCGTGGAAAATATTGTGAACTCTGGTCGTGGATTTGGTATCACAAAAAATGTCTCGGGACAGACATGTGTTATAGAAAATTTGCATGCTTTATCTTAGAGATTGTAATAGATAAGAGTTAGTGCAATTGAGGCACATTCTACAGTTTATCAAAGGTTTATTAAATCAGCGATGCCTTTACAACCGTAAATAAGATCCTACTGACACAACTTCATAGACACCCTGTGACACTTGAACTCTATGCTTTGGTACCAAGTTTGTCATGATCCGAGCCTACACTTTAGACGCCGCCGACACTCGAGATTGGAAGACTAACTCAAGCATACATAAGCATCAAATTGAAAGAAACGTTTAAAAATAGAATACTAGATATAATAAGTACGAAACATAAGTTAAAATAAAACGTCTCAAAACTAAAAGACTCTCCAAAACTGTCAATCTATAAAAACTCTAGTTTATATAGACAAGTGTCAAGACAAGACCCACAACTACTCAAAATGTTACTAAGACTAACAACTCATAAAAAACAGAATCTTCAAGAAGCAAGGAGGTCTTACTTAAAAGTTGGCGAGCAGACGAAGTGATTGCAACGGGCTCTTGTTGAGGATTCTAAGAACCTATATTTGCATCATTAAAAGATGCAAGTCCAATTACATCAGTACATTAAGTATACGAGTATGTACTATAGTTGAATAACAATTTATTGGATGAAAGAAATGTAGTAGATATAGATATATATTCAATTGAATGTAAGGAAGAAAGGAAATAAAATCATTAAAACTTTACAATGATACTTACTCATTTCTGAACTCAACATGTTAAGTGATATAGTAAAAATTAACTCTATTTGAGAGATTCTCTAACCGACAATTATCACAATGAGTTACGTGATAATACAGCGTCTCGTCCACGCTGCCAGAACTGTCATATACCTTGTCAAGGTATACAACACCTCTACTAAGTGGAAACCTGTAGTCAGGATCAAAATAGAGCTCGAGGCAGGAGTTCATTTTGGTCATGGTACTAGGAAATGGAATCCTAAAATGGCGCCTTATATCTCTGCAAAGCGTAAGGGTATTCATATTACAAATCTTACTAGAACTGCTCGTTTTTTATCAGATAGTAACTTATGCCCGAAGACATTAATGATTCATCTAAAAAGTAAGATTCCTTACTCATGTTGGCTACATGGTTTATGAGGAATATGAGTTATCTAAACTAATCCTCATATCAGTGCTCAATACTACTCCCAATAAATAAATACTAGTGCCAAATGTATAAAACATGATATTTCTCTGGTTTGAGATAATTGCTCAAACTATCCTCCGAAAAGAGGTAACTACTCTGAAATATATCTGAATTCGTAAATTCGTTTAGAAATTAAAGTTTCTCTATTCTCAAAATCATATTCTTTATTTATTTAAAATAAAACATTTGAAAATACGAAGTTCCCTTAAACTTTACTTAGAATGTCTCTTTAAACTTTTCTCAAAACTCAGTTTAAAACACAAATATTGGCTTCGAAAGTTTCTCAAGATTTATAACTCAAAAAAGGGTGCACGCTAGAATATAGACATGAAAAAATAAACTCAAGGATTTCAATAACGATAGAGAAAACTCAAGAACTCAACGATACTACTCATCTCAAGAATACTAAATTCATATGGTTTATGCTGAAATATCGACATGAATGAATCAACTCAAGAACCTCAATGCATAATATATATCAATTCAATCATTAGGAATAGAGTTTTAAAAAAAAAAATTAGTAACTCATGAACTCAAAATCAACTCAATAAAAGCTCTTGAACTTTCTTCTTAAACTCACTTTAGTTTGGAATGTAAACTAAGACATGTGATTAGGACATGTAGGATTTCTCAAGGATTAATGAAGCTTTTAAGATCTAATGCAAAGAAGAGAATGTAGTCACCATTCAAAGAAACACGTTCAAAAAGAAGCACGAAAAGAAAAAGGATTGGACGACCTTGACATATTGTTGATACGTTGCCCCAGGGCCTGAACTTCAGAAGTCAGGCCTTGGCGTACTATTGACGCGTCATGACAGGGCCTGAACTACTAAAGTTAGGCCTTGGCACTAGGGTTGTTTATGATTATGGTTATAAAATCAAATAGAATCGCAATTCGGATCAAATTGATTAAAAATCAATATTTGATATGATTTGTTTAGGTTTGGTTTTAAATTTTAAAAATCGATTTGATTTGGTTTTGATTTTACTAAAAATTAACTACAAAAATAATCAAGCCTAACTGAGAAGTTATATATATGAACTTTATAATTATTTATAAATAAAATATAAGTATTTTGATAAATTTTAATCAACTTAAGTCTTTAATTTTACTATTTTCTGAAACCCAACACTTAATTTTAGCCCAACAATTAAAAACCTTAAGTCTAATTTCTTCTATATTCATTACTTTAAGATCACACTTTCTCCGTGCTTTATAAAATTTTGTAGCACAGTATTGAATAATTTAAAGTTCAATCTAAAGAAAATAGTACTGATTAGTTTTGACTATGAATTATTGATTTTTTTTTTTAATTGAGAAGTAATTTCTCAATATTTTAAAGTGTAATTTAATTGAAATGTCGATTGACAAGATGTTGATATCTCCATAACATTGAACCAACTTTATGCTATTGACAATGCATTTTTTTAGTTTATGAAACTTGGTACATTGGATGTATCATTTTGTTCATATAATAACTATTTTGTGGATAATTTATGTACTAAGTGATTGTGTCTATCCAGATGCATATGTCTTAAACAAACTTATTACTTTCAAACAAAGAAAAATCCAAAAAACGAATCTAACTGAACCAAACCAACAATTACCAAATCGACAGTTATTTTTTTATTTGATTTGATTTGATTTTAGAAATTTAAAAATCGATTAAAGTAATTTGATTTTGATTTTAACTACTACCGATCCAAATTGAACCATGAACACCCCTACCTGGTGTTTGGGTGGCGCGTCGTCCCGCCCATTCCCAGAAAACCGACCAATATTTCTTCTCAATTTTAAGGTCCTAACGCGTTTAGAATTGAATGGTTCCGTCTAAACTATTCTTGATTCTCAAACCCCACATAAACTCATTAAATTTCTCATACAAACCTCCTCAAAACATGACTCTTACCAACGATCCACTATACGAAAGAATGCATGACCTCCATTATCAAAGAATTGAACCGAAATCAAGAACTATGCAAGAATCCTTTAGATACAATAATTTTACGGAGAAATTACATGTATGACATGTGGACGTAAAAATTCATCACTATGAAAGTCTTACATACAATGTTATTGATGAAAATCGACGAGATCTTGACAAATATTTTAAACTGTGAAAGTCTTACATACAATGTTGTTGGCGAAAATCGACGAGATCTTGACAAATGTTCTAAACCTTGATATTCCTCCTCTTGAACCCTTCTCTTATTTTTCTAAGTGTTTAGGAACATGAAAAAGTAACTTAGCATCTGATTAGAACCTTAATTGGGTAAGGAAAACATTGTTAGGCTTAATAGAAAAAGTAAAAGACCAAAATACCCTTCTACAAACATATAAGATGTCATACATGGAGAGGCTTAATTTAAACAGGCATAATTTTTTACTCCGAGCTCGAAATTAAACAAACTTAGTGGTGTAGGAAAGAGGATCCCTTCAATTTGATAGGTCTAACTCTTTATGTGCTAAAATATATGGTCGATTGAAGTTAACCCAAAACGAAAAAGTGATGGGTGACTTTGTATGAATTTCTCTTTAGTTCTATTTTCATTTTTATTTTTGTAAATCTAAGATGTTACATCTAGTGACCTTAACACTTAGGGTTACTCGCTACAATCTTATTCACAAATTAAGAATGACTAGAATCTTCATTAAAAAAAATTTCAAAATGTTACGAATCTCTATGTTATCAATGTTTATACCAAACGATCCCTAAGATTAATGAATACAAATATATACAAACCTCATACCTTATATATTTGTATTTTAACGTCAGTATCTATTTTATTTATTTTGTTCTTTTTATACTTAATTGATTTACAAGATAATTAGACACGTATATATATTAAAAGTAGTTTTAAAAAATATGATGAAATTGATTTGATATGAGGTAGTTGTTTGATATGATTTATGAACTATTGGTGAAATGAAGTGTGTGTATATATGTGTATCACTTTATGATTAAAACATAATTCATTGGAATATTATTGAAGAAAGAAAGAAGAGTATTCCAGATAAGTGAAGCATTAGAGCACTTGGGGAGACAAAATTCATTGTAAAAAAAGTTGGTGCGTTTGGGCTAAGATTCCAATGCCTTATTTGGTGGCTTCCCACCTTACAAATTTCTCCATGCAAAAAGGACTAGTGAAAGCACTCAATTCATTATTTAAATAGTTTTCAAGTGTGAGGGTGATTCAATTACTTTCACATGAAGAGATAAATACATGGATTTAGATCAATATTTAATTTTATTCCATTATTTATTTTTTGGAGAAAAAATTAAATATATCTCTTAACTGTCATAAATGATATACATGCAGATATTTTCTGTCATATTTTTGGAACATTGGTGCCCCTATTGTCCAAAAACAAGAGCATATATTCCCTTCATCCTACCGGAAGACTAAATAGGGACACGTGACTTATTCTTATTCGTCGATAAATGTTGGATCGATGGATAAGATTATGACACATGTATGTCCGTTAGTATAAAGGTATGTATGCTCTAGTTTTTGGACGACAGAGGCGCCAATGTCCTAAAAGTATGACAGACGGTATTTGCATGTCATTTAGGATAGTTCGGGGGTATATTTATCCTTTATCCCTTTATTTTTTAATGATAAGGGAAATACATGACTGTACTTTTTTGGGTGCGGTAAAACTTTTAATTTTATATAGGGATAAAGCTAGGTGAGGGTTTGTGTGTCTGATGAATTCAGTAACTTATTCGTAGACCATGTATTTGTACTAGAAAGTTTAATAAATATATATGGATAATAAGTTGTGAAGTCCTTAATGAAATTCATTGACAGCTCAGTGGTGAGGAAGACGCTATTGAAATGTTTTCCACACTAGAGTAGGTTTGAATCCTACTATCAATGTCTTTGTCTTCTATGCAATAGCTCGAAAACCACCCAAGAGATAATCATATTACTTTTGATGATAAGAAATTTCGAACTTGAAAATTCCAAAACATAAATAAATATATGTGGTTCAAAATTTTCATCATCCAACTTCTTCTTCTTTTTTTCTCTTTTAAATATAATTGTTTTCCTCTGCTTTTCTTTATCCCTTTGATTATTATATTGTCTTTGCATGCACACTCATATTCCAATCATCTCTTTCCAAGTGGTTATCTCAATCATTTTAGTTTAATTTTAGAGATATGTATGGTATGTAAGAGTACATTTTTAGAACATAAATTATTTTTTGACAATTAAACATTAAAAAAGTGGATTTCATAAACATAAATTATTTTTTGACATCTCGCTCTTACGTTTTTCTCAGACATTTCATTTATATCTTCTTCTTTTTTGGCATTGTATTGAGTTAGTATAATATTATTTTAATAAATATACTTTTTGAATAAATTATATCATTTTTATCGTTATATAATTTTACATATTTATTATGACTTGAATGATAAATATAAAGAAAAGGGTAGGTCGTCGAGTATTACGAAAAGGTAGGATAAAATTATTGATGAAATATGATTACTAAATAATAATTAGGACAAAATGAGAAGAAAATATTAAGACAACGATGTAATTATACCAAATCAGTTGTTGTATATAAACTGAGTTTTTTCGTCGTTACCTAGCGATGAATTTAAATACTACAATATAATAGAATTTATGTAATAATCAAAATCAATATTGTATTAAAATTAACAATAGAATATAACAGATAACAACCATCAAAACAAGGTGTCAGAGAGAATTCTATTATGAAAATATATTATTTTGATAGAAATATATTTCCACCGTAATTTCTACACTAAGTTTTTCACCATAAATTAATGAAAACTTTGTTTTATTAAATATGATTTATCCATCAAATCAGCTCACTTAAAAACCGTGTGGTAGAACATAAATTCTCACTAAATTAAAGAAATTTTTTTTTGAAGTTTTTCATATAAAAATATTATTATTTTTTCCTCATCAATTAAATTAATCGAAATAGCTACCGAATATTTTTAAATGAAAAAATCTGTAAAAGAATAGTGATTTTTTTTTGGTTAGTGACAGATTAAATAAAATATTACATGTATATGTTTCACAATAATTTGTGGTAGCTTATTCTACTATTCATTACCTAATCAAATCATAATATTTGTTTTCCATATCATTTTGTCTCTTTCATGTGTTGTATTTGCATATAGACTCATCACACATCATTAGTTTCACAATTATTTGGGGCATTATTATTGACTAGTATTTTGGATGTTCTTTTTTATATTTTATTTTTTTCTCTTTTATTTAATGAAGTACAGATAGATATAACCATAGTACTAATTGATTTGTTTTAAATTATTAATTAATTTGTAAAGACTTCAGATTTTGAGACATATCAAAGTGATGTTTTATTTGATTATTTAATTAAAATGTTCAATGGACCAACTTCTCCACTTAGAACTCATCATTTAAATCAAAATTTTAATATAATATAAACTTTATATATGCATTGCTACAATTTATCCCATTTCATCTAAACAATTGTTCATGAGTTTCAAGAATTTGAGTCATTGACATATTTTGTTTTCTAATAATATATATGTGCTGGCCAAAATTTGTCATATAAAATTATAAATATGATTGAGTGACTATGGTTTTATTTAATCTCTTTATGATCTATGGAGAAGGTGTCCAAAAAGATCTTAATAAATTCTATTTAGATATTTTCTTAGTGGTAAACTTATTTTATATTCATTACTCAAATAGTATTTTACAATAAATTTCCTTTTGAACCCTAAGAAAATAAAATAAAATAAATTGGAATTAATTATTAATTACAAAGGGAATCCCTTGAGTTACCAAAAAATAAATTTGGTCCCAATAAGTTTAGTAAAAGTTGCATTTTGGTATTTGTTCATGCCACGAATTTTAATAGGAAACTCACTTGATCACTTTTAATATTAATACATTTTTTATTCATATTATAAAGAATAATTTATTATTCATATATAATACAAGTTTTATTGATGATAATATATTTATCACAAATTTTAATACACTTATAATATAATGTGTCAACTTTTTACCAAACAAGTCTAATATATTTTTAGAAACAACTTAACACATATATATTGTATACTTAACTCACTTTTAATACATATTGCGGATTTAATATAATATTACTATAAATAATAAAAAAAATCGCTAAAATCAGTAATTATTTATTAAACACGCTCATACAGGTAATTTTATCAATTTCAAAAGGTATTGCTCTGGCAGCTAAATTCTTTATTCCACTAATTTCATTGGACATATATTCTAGAGAAGCTAATTCTTGGAATTTAGATCATATTGCAAAAAGCTGATTCATTTGACATAATCTTTGTTTGTTCATAAAATAAATAAAAAATAATCTTAGGAACCATAGGCAACCTCAAAATATTTCAATTGAAAGGGAATTGTACTTCTAATTATTCTTGTGCCTACTTTATGTCATTCAATCTTTGATATATTTTTGGAACTCTTTGTTTCATTTTTTGGGGTTGTGGCTATTTGATTATGGTGATGAGAGAAGCTAGAATATTCTGATTTAATTAAATGTCAACGTATCGTATCAAAGATGTTTTATGGACGGCTTAAAGCGAAGATTAAATAACGGTCATGATTTATTTGTCGTTAAATATACTTTTTAGTTGTAGTTAATATTTTTTATAAGTTTTCCTAAAGTCTATAGTGACATACAATCAATGACAATAACTAATTTTTGTAGACCTTTTAATTTATGTGTATTCACTCGATTAATCTATCTTAAAATGAACTAGTTATCCGATTATTTATAAATAGGTTAGAAATATGAATCAACTCGCTCGAAATTAATTAGTTCAAACCTCAGATGCAACTTCTAACACTTACTCTCGACTTATTTGTGCTAGACTTGAAATTTGAAATCTCAACCCCAATTCGATAGCACTCATTTTTTTAAAATAAAATTCTCTGAGAACATGAAAATATTTTTCTTTCATACCAACAACTCTAAAAGGAGAAAAAGAATTAAAAATATTGTAATGAAAATACGTATTTCTCTACGTAATAAAAAATAATAAATAATACAGATAATATGAAAATCAATATTGTTCGTGAATTTTATCATGTTTAATCCATGTGTCAAATATATTATTCATTTTCATCTGATTCATATCCGATCGAACCATTTGCCCCCTAATTACGACAATCCCCCATGTTATATGCTCGAGTCTTATTACTTCAAATTTGATTTATTCTTTTGTCCCTACACAACTACAACCTGCATTAAAATCAACCCAACCTAACAGGTCACAGTTTACATATCAGGTAGCTCAACAACAACACTTAGACAAACTACATATCCTCAGCAACAACACTTTAACAAATTACATATCCGCAATAACAAGCTCAATATTGATCAATCATAAGTTCCACAGAAAGGCAATCAGAAGATCAACAAAACACGATATCAAGTTCACTATTGATAAGTATGTGCAATGCAATGGAATGCAATGTCAAGTATAATGATTCATGTCTGACCTAGTGATACACACTCGCTGTCTCTCAGCTCGGGACCCATGGGGGACATATCTGTCCATGCATCTGTCGCGGCACACGACACGACCCTCGATATAGTATCATCGCGGCGCGCGATACGTCTCTCGAAATGGTACATCCTCTTAAGTTTTCATTCTTTCTCAATGCACATAACACTTGTCACAACCAATGCCTCAGAATAATGCAGATGACAAGTTCACACAAATAATGAGGATATGATCATTTTCATAAAATCGCACACTTCACAACCACACAAACATGAAGTCACATCAACAATGATTCAACAAGCCTAAAACCCTTTCTCAACACTGTCACGACCCAAAATGGGTCGCGAGTGGCACCCACACTTATCCTCCTATGTGAGCGAACCAACAAATCTAAACCCCAACGTTTACCAATATTTCAACCATAACGAACAAAATATAATGCGGAAGACTTTAAACTCATTAATATAACCAATAAATAACTTCTAAAGTTTAATACTTATTATTCCCAAAATCTGGAAGTCATCACATCAAGAACATCTATCCTCAAATTTCTAAATCTAAGAGTATTTATGAAGCTAAAATAAGTAAACGTATGGTCCATGTCCGAACTTCAAGGACATCAAGACGTGAAGAAGTAGATCCAGTCCAAGCTAGGAATAATAGCTCACCCTGAAATCTGATATGCTGGAGACTGGCTAAAGTTGCAGACGAGTCGAAGTCGATGGCATGTTTGCTGCACTCCACAATAACAAAGAAGAAAATTTACAAGTAGGGGTCAGTACAAGGAACACGTACTGAGTAGGTATCATCGGCCAACTCAAAATAGAAAGCAATATATACTGAATAATAATATAAAATCAACCACAATACTTAACCGGTGACAATCAACAAGTTCAAGAACCATTTGCAACAACACCAAACACACCTAGGAGAACTCAAGCCTCCACACCATACTCATTTGGAAATTAGGTTCTTCAAATCTGAGTATATTAACATAATTCAGGATTACTTCTCTTTATTATTATCGTGTCGGAACGTGACACTCCGATCCCCTAATACTACGTGTCGGAACGTGACACTCCGATCCATTATTACTATGTGTCGGAACGTGACACTCCGATCCACTAATACTATTTGTCGGAACGTGACACTCTGATCCACTAATGCTACGTGTCGGAACGTGACACTCCGATCCACTAATACTACGTGTCGGAACGTGACACTCCGATCCACTAATGCTACGTGTCGGAACGTGACACTCCGATCCACCTATCTCATTATTTTAGTTCATCAAGCCTTCTTTATGCTAGGCGTCATCTTAATAGAGAGGATTTAAGATTGAAGATTCAACAACCTCATCATTCTAACCACCACAATTATACGATCACAACATACAAACACACAATCAAGCATATAGAAGATTTTACAGAATCACCCAATACATATCAATCGCTATTTAGAGTTTACTATGAAAGAGCATAAACCATAACCTACCTCCACCGAAGAATCGTGATCAAGCAAGCTATCTCCCCAATGCCTTTGCTTTCCTCTTCGTTCTCTCTCTCTCGCTCGTTCGCCCCTCTCTGTCTTTTTCTTTTACTTTTACCCTAATTATCATATAATTCATTATGATAAAAGTAACTCATTATTTGTTTTAGAGTTATCTCCTTTAATCCCCAAGTAAATAATTTATTAACATTAACCCACTAACTTTATAATTATAATCATGAATAGTCCAAAACACCCCTTTAAAACTTTAGCAGAAATCCGACCCAGGGTGGACTTACGCAGCCTGTGACGGTTCGTCGTGTCTATGACGGTCCGTCCTGCAGGTCCGTCACAAAGTTCAGAGAGTTAAATTCAGTAAAGGGGTTTGTGACGGTCCGTCGTATTTATGACGGTCCGTCCTGCAGTTCCGTCGTGAAGTTCAGAGAGTCGATCTCAGTACCCAGATTTCAGAATTGAAGTGTTTTGGAACGAAACCCCTCGACGGTCCGTCGTGACCATGACGGTCCGTCGCGGGATCCGTCGACCTAGTCAGTTATTATCAGAAATAAACTCTACTGTTCGAATCGACTAAACAGGTTGTTACAAACACATCACACGTAAACAATTGATCACATTGCCTTTTGTTATCTCTTTTTTTTCATCATTAGAATTAATCAATGTGTACAAGTCAACCCATCATCAATCCCGTTACTCTCAAACATATACCACAAGGAAATACACGCATTTCATACACTTAACAAGAGTTTAGAAATCCACTTGCCTCAATTTATCGAACAGTCACTCCGGGACTTTAGTCTAGGCTTCCAAATCAATCCAATCTATTCAAATAAATAACCACAATAAAGTTTTGAAACTAACGACACACACATTATTATGTGTCTATCATTGACCCAAACTTGCTCATATGTACATTAAAAATTTCTAAATCTTAATTCCAACCAATAGGTCAAATTCCATATTTCCTAAATTTCAAGTTTAAGATTAAGTCAATATTTCTCCAAACACTACAACTCTAATAGTATTCCTATAATTTAATACCCTTATATCTAATTATCTATTTTTATTATAGCAAAACTGAATCATAACGTGATAAATCTACGAGTAAAGAACAAAATATCAAAACGAATAAAATTTGTAAATGTTCAATTCATTCGCTACCTGGAAGTTACAATATGAAATCTTCAATTCATCGCCAATATTCCTTCTAATCATTTAGGCTATTAGTACGTGATCAATAGACTAAGGTGTTGCCAAACATTATTAACCAATATTTAATTATTAGAATATTGAATTCTATTTAATAAAATATATATACAACACAATAATTTCCTGTCAACCCAATATCATATTCCATTGTTAACATCAAAGCAACAGGTTTGTTTTCTCGCCTAAGCCTAAAATTTTGAAATCACTAGGTTTGTACAATTCTCACCTGACAGTTGTTTCTCCTACGCCGTGCAGCTGGTGAGTTTTTCGTCCATCCTTTCTTTCTTTTCTTTTCTAGATTAACTATATGTCAAAAGTAATAAACCCTAATAGCTTATTTTTAGTATGGGTCAAATAGTATTTAATAAGCTATGACATTGACCCATTAATCATAAACTAAATAAATAAATTATTTAATATATACCTATTAATTAAATAATTGTAGTTATCGAATAATTCAAATTTGTCAAATCAATTTCACCGACTAATCAAAATTTACTCTAGGACGACAATCAAGAAGAGTAAGACGGTAATTTTTTTTTAAATTCCCAAAAATGAACTTATGGGTTTTCACAATTGTATACTTGACTCACTTTTAATACATATAACAGATTTAATATAATATTACTATAAATGATAATAAACAAAAAATATCGCTAAAATCAGTGATTATTTATTAAAATACAATTAGTTTTATCAATTTCAAAAGGTATTGCTCTGGCAGCTAAATTCTTGATTCCACTAATTTCATTGGACATATATTCTAGAGAAGCTAATTCTTGGAATTTAGATCATATTGCAAAAAGCTGATTCATTTTGACATAATGTTTGTTTGTTCATAAAAAAAAAAAAAAAAAAACTTAGGAACCATAGCCAACCTCAAAATATTTCAATTGAAAGGGAATTGTACTTTTAATTATTCTTGTGCCTACTTTATTTCTTTCAATCTTTGATATATTTTTGGAACTCTTTGTTTCATTTTTTGGGGTTGTGGCTATTTGATTACGGTGATGAGAGAAGCTAGAATATTCTGATTTAATTAAATGTCAGCGTATCGTATCAAAGATGTTTTATGGACAGCTTAAAGCGAAGATTAAATAACGGTCATAATTTAATTATCGTTAAATAATTTTTTAATTGTAGTTAATATTTTTTATAAGTTCTCCTAAAGTCTATAGTGACATAGAATCAATGACAATAACTCATTTTGTAGACCTTTTAATCTATGTGTATTTACTCGATTAATCTATCTTAAAATGAACTAGTTATCCGATTATTAATAAATAAGTTAAAAATATGAATCAACTTGCTCGAAATTAATTAGTTCAAACCTCATATGCAACTTCTAACCCTTACTCTCGACTTTGATTTGTGCTAGACTTAGAAATTTGAAATCTCAACCCCAATTCGATAGCACCCTTTTTTTAAAAAATAAAATAAAATAAAATTCTCTGAGAAAATGAAAAAAAAAAAATTTCATACCAACAACTCTAAAAGGAGAAAAAGAATTTTTAAAAAATTATAATGAAATACATATTTCTCTACATAATAAGAAACAACAAATAATACGAATAATATGAAAATCAATATTATTCGTGAGTTTCACCATATTTAATCCATATTAATATATATCAAATCAAATATTTTATTCATTTTCATCTTATTCATATTCGATCGAACCATTTGCCCCCTAATTACTCAATCCCCCATGTTATATGCTCGAGTATTATTACTTCAAATTTAATTTATTTCTTTTGTCCCTACACTAGCTTTTATATTTTTTTCCAAAAGTACAAATATAATAATGTATTAAAATTTTTCATGTAAATCATCAAGGGAAGTCTATAAAAATTCGAAAAAGTGGTGAAAGAATATAATGACATTGTTTAATGACTTTTTTTTTCATGAAAGATGTTAATCAAATTAAGTAGATTTAAAAATAAAAAATTGTCACTTGATATGTTTGATTATGTTTTGAAAGATATTAAAGAAGATGAGATATGAATATTCTAGTAATAGAATTAAAAGTGTCCTCTTTAGTGCTGATCGTATCAATTCCAATTATAATTAAAACACAAACTTTATCTAGGTGTGTTTGGTGCATCAAAAATATTTTTGAATTTTTCATATTTATTAGTCAATTTTTTTTTATTTTTTTTTAGAAAATCAGGTTATTTAAAAGGAGAAAATGACTTTTCTAGTAAAAGAATAGAGAGAAAAATACATTTCCCAAGTGGCACTCAATTTTATAGCCCTTAACTCCACCATTATATTATAGTTGTCTAATAATAATTGTCTATTATATTAATTTGACACAGATCTTAACAAATAATAAATAAATAAATAAAAATTATTATTTTTTCCGTTCAGAATCGTTTGTCATGTTGTGCTTATCGAAAGTCAATTTGACTAATTTTTAAAGGTAAATTAGATTACATTAATTCGATATTTTAAACAAAAAAATAAATATTTTAAAACTACATGAAAAATACTATAAATTACAATTTTTTGAATATTAATATGATGAAAAAAATACATCTTAAAATGTTAGTCAAAGTTTTTATAGTTTGACTCTAAAAATAGAAACCATGACAAACAATGAGGGAGATATTTCACACTCTTTAAGAAAAGTAGATTAAAACATAAAAAATTAATTTAATATTGAATGGAGAGAGTAGTATTTAATAGCGACGGTAAAATAGACACAAAAAATTAAATTATCTCTAAATTTTCCAACCTGAACAAGGTATTAACAGATATTTTTACTCTTTAGTATAGTGGACAAGTAAAAATAGATAAGAATAGGAATATATATTAAGAAAAAAAATCACCTATTCTCTTGAGAAAACGTTTAAAAAAATATTTTTCTTTCTACCAAACACATCCTTCGTTTTAACTTTTAAATATTTTCTGGATATTTATTAGTGGGTGACTCTATTAGGTGAAACCTGACCTAATCGATCGATTTCGATTATCAACAACTTGAGTAGTGTTTTTTAATATAAAGAAATAATAATTAATGCGCAACATAACATATTAACTTGTCACAATTTATTGCTACACATCATCATATCTATAGCAATAATATCTATCACCATCAACTATAATATATTAAATGAAAATATTTATCAACAATTTAATATAGTAGAGCCAAGATCTTAATTACTGTGAAATATATGGGGCAAGACTTTGATAAACAAATTAAATCCAATATATATTAATTGTTGCCTTGTTAGGATAATCCAATCCAAAAATGTAATTTTAATGTGATGTGATATTATTTGATTTAGATTAAAGGTGTGTGATTTTTGATAAAATTTCGTAGTTAAATGATTAAAATATTATGTTAATCTCATTTTGTATGAATTAACCATGAATTATAAGGAAATTCTATTAGTTAGGACTTATATAGCAGCTAACAAGCAATATTATCTAAGGATTATCAATAAATTTCGTAACTAATTCTATGTTTTTTAGTGAAATATTTCGCACTATTTAAGAATATCACTATACACATTATAAGTGTGCTTGGTATGAAGGAAATATTTTTTTAGAAACTATTTTTAAAAAATAAGTGAATTTTATTTACTTATTTTCTAGTGTTTGCTAAATATATATAAAGATATAATCCTCAAAAGTATTTATATGTATATAATCCAGAAAAACACTGTAATGGTGGGATGGGGTAGGGAATGGTGGTATAATCAAGGGTTTGGGATTGAATGAAAACGATATAATAAACTTGAATTGTCACTTATTAAATTTATTTAATTTTTTCTACTTTAATTGGGAAAGTTATTTTTCTCACTATAAGAAAAAAAAATCTTTAAAAATATATTTTTAACTAACTAATTATGAAAAAGTTTTAGAATTTTTTTTTTGTTCCAACACCCATTGATTTTCTTTTTTTGTTAAAAGTGGAACAATCTTGAGTAGTGATGTCTCAATATTCCTAATTCCTAATTAATTGAACATATATCATCTCATGTATCTAATTATAATATTATTATTTAATTACAAGTATTTTTCGAATGTCATAATTTGACAGGACAAAATATTCACTGACGTTTTTCGTACAACAGAATAATATAAAGTTTTTAAAATATATTCAGGAGCATGCTTCACCATTAATATATTCCAAATGAAATGTGAAATAATTAAGAATCTTCAGTTTTCTTCTAAGTATTTTAAGGGAATCTACAAGCATTATTAATGTACCTAGATTTTTTAAACTTTGTGGTGCTTATTCTACTACTAATGATATATTATCCATAGGAAAAAAATATAAATATAGCCTCAAACTATCAAAAATGGTGTATTCGGCATATTTTTGGGACATCGGTGCCCCTGCGGTCCAAAAATTAGAGCATATATGCCCTTTATACTAACGGACATACACGTGTCATAATCTTATTCACCGATTCAACATCATATCGATGGATAAGATTGTATCACGTGTCCCTATTTAGTCTTCCGTTAGAGTGAAGGGCATATACGCTCTAATTTTTGAACGGCAGGAGCACCAATGTTCCAAAAGTATGACGGAGATATGTAAATACCACTTACGATAGTTCGTAGTATATTTTCCCTTTTCCCTTATACATATTATATATAATTGTCATTAATCACGGAGTGTTAGAGATAAGTACTCTTATAAATATTATACATGTGACTTAATTCATTACTATTTTTATCCTTAATCACATGTCATATTATGCTTAAAGGTTTTTATGTTTAAGATATGGCCACCTAAAATCATACTAAAAAAAGATATTAAGTTAAATATGATAGATCAGCATAACCTTTATAATAGAATAATAACCTCTTAGAATTGGAATAGTATCATTTATTCCTATACATATATATTAAAAAAAAAAGTTATATTCTATGATCTGTCACATGTGAAAATGAAAATGAAAATGATACTATTAAATTGACGGCCATTTCAATTACCTCATCGATGCTTTTGTATGACTTTGTTATAAAAGAATATATCCCTTAATTAGTTGTTTTATACACAAAGCTAGCCTTCATTTTGCTTTTACTTTGAATCTTGTTTTGCATGATCATTATTCTACTATAACTATATTAGTTGTTTTATGTCACTTTTTTCTTATGCAATGGTTAGATCGTTTCATCGATATTTTTCTGTCGAATAGAAGGTGATTCGTTTGGTAGATTATGCGAGCTTGTCGAAGTTGACACGATTAAATAAAATTTGACTCAAGCATAACGAGCGATGTCAGCTTCAACTCAGTGATTCGCTGAGTTGGTTTTGACGAGCTAAGACAAGCCCGTTGAAGGTGACAGTGCAACAATTTAAGGTCATATAGAATGGGTGATGTCAGATTCAACTCGGTGATTCGTTGAGCTAGTTCAATGAGCTAAGACAAGCTTGCCCAGGTCACTTTTTTTAAATCACCTTAGCAAGCTAAGACAAATTCGCCGAACAAGTAATTTCAGCCTAATGACAATTTCTCAAAATTTAAACATGAAAATGCAACACCACCCAACACCTAAGCAATTTAACAAGTTATACATATGCCTAATTATCTCTGGGTACTCAGATATCCCCCAAATTATGATCAAGCATTGCCAAATTGACGATTTACCCTTAAGAAAGATGTCAACTTATCTATCACATATACAAGTCAAAAGAACAATATTGGACTACTCAGACTTTACTCTAGTCAATTTTTAAAAGCGTAAATTGATCAAGTTCAGTTTAGACCCCTAAGTAATTATTAAGAATAAATTAAAATAATAGGGTAAGGGAAAGATCAAACTACCCTTCAAAAATCTGATTTTGACTTTCCGTAACTAGACAACCCAACTTCAAATGGACATATCTCACTCATACGAACTCGTAATTGAGTAAACTCGACAGCGTTGGAAAGATAATCCCAAGATCTTTCCTACGGTATTTGGAAGCACACCTAAGTCATCTTGAGTTAGGAGTTATGGTCGTTTGAAGTTGACTCATAACTCAAACTTAACATAATTTAACCAATTTTCTAGATCTTCATTTTCTTTCCAAAAAAAATACTCTTTCTAATTCTAGCTCTTTCTAGTTACGGGGTGTTACAGAAGCTTTCAACTCAAGTTTGTGATTGGGGATCGCATTCTAGTGATCTTAATTCATATCCAAATCACTCTCACACTAAAAAAAATTGTTCTTAACACCAAAGAACAATTTAATAATTACCCGATTCATTCTTAATACTAAAGAAGAATGATTTTGGTCTTAGCTTAGAAATTATCGAGGTGTTACAGTTCTCCTATCTAAGTATTAGAGTAAGCGCTCACACGAACCGATGAGTTGGATAATGACAAAAAGAGACCAATGTTTTTCACTATATCAATAAATGAGTTAAAAAAGAGTTCTCCAAATAGATAACCTCAATATCAAGCACATAGCAATAATAGCAATAAGAACGACAACCAAACAAGAGAAATAATTAAAATCACCCAAAAATCCTTTTTCTCTAAATTGTAAATGTAATGGCTATTCTTTGAACTTCCATCTACATGTTTATTAATTAATGCATGAAATGTTTCATTTTACTAATTCATCAACTTTTTTTTTCTTTCTTTTTTTCTCATCCTCAATTATTTTTTAATGCATGTACGTAACATTCTACTCCATTTAACTTTGTATATTCTCTTTTTCCCTTTTGGATGTTTATTTTCAGTGACTTAATCATACCATGATAGGCTAAATAAAGTCAAAAAGACACAGTAGAAGATACACGTCTCATCACGAATGAACACTTTGTTTTCGTGACAGATAAGGATTGCAGTGAGTGGTAAGTATAACTTTATCCTTAATCATACGTTTTGGGTTCGAGTCTCCTTGGATACGAAATCGTTTTTGTTATGGAACGTTTCATCCCCTACTATTAGAGTTCTCGATGTGAATTCAAATTTAATCAAGTTAAAATACCGAACACCGAACGACAACCCTAGAAAAGGACACTTGTTTTTGTCGTGCTCTTAAAGTTGAGTTCATATTGCTTTAGTGTGCTCGTTCACTCATTACCATATATATTTGGTCTTATTTATTTACTTATTTATGAGTTTAAATTATATGCATCGTTAGTGTATAAAAAAAAAATATTTTTTCATAGCACGTAAATTTACTTGCGATTGCAAATTATTCATTCGTTTTTAAAATAATTTCACTTTTTAAAGTTAAGCCCTACAAGTCTTGGCATAATTAATTAATTAGTAGTAATAGAAGCTTGTGATGAGAAAAATATAATGTTTACGTACCATATATAATTGATTACGTAATATTAGTATAGGATTTTCTTTCTGTGAATGGGCTGGATATGAACTGGTCCAAATAAATATTTTTGTTAAGTAACTTTTACATATAGCAAACATAAAATAATATGTATAATTCACTATACGTATACAAAGAAAGTAGTTGTATAATTCGTGATATACATATGCAAGAAAGCAATTGTATGATTCGATATATATATACAAAAGAAAGCAGTTGTATAATCTATTTCGGTATACATATACAAAGATCAATTGTATAATATGTGTTTGTATAAAGCGAGAAAGAGAGAAACACAAAAGAAAACTAGGCAGGAGAAGATTGTATTTGTATAATCATAAGTGTATAGGACGAATATATATGAATTTGTATTTGTACATATACAATTTTCTCTCGCTTTATATAAAAACACAAACGCAATGTATACATTTGTGTTTGTATAAAGTGAGAGAGCCACAACCAATCCAAACGAACCAAATCAATATCATGATCTTTACACTTCTTACATGAAAGATAGAAACACCAATTATCATACATCAATGAGTGCAAGAATTGCTATGAGGTGATTTAGGCGATTATGATAAAGACTATTTGTTGTAAATTGAGATGAAAATTGAATGACATCGCCGCATGTAACAAAATGAGAGCTCTACCCAGTATTTCATTACTAAACGAATAGTAATGGTATTTGTCCAATTGATTTTTCAAAAAAAAAAAAGCGAGATTCGCTGGGACATCGGCGACTGAAAAAATAGTTTGCTACATATTAGAATTAAATAAAACTGTATTTGTAGCATTTGAATAAAAAACTTGCTATTTTATACAATTTTTCAATTTTTATTTCTCTTTTTTCTCATCCTCTTGTTTTTAATATATAATGCATGTACGTACCCTTTTACTCCGTTTAACTTTGTATTTTCTCTTTTTCCCTTTTGGATGTTTATTTTCAGTGACTTAATCATACCATGATAGGCTAAATAAAGTCAAAAAGACACAAGAGAAGATCCACATCTCATCACGAATGAACACAACTTGTATTTGCGACCGACGAGGATTGTAGTGGAGTGATAAGTACTTCTTCATTATTAATTAAAGGCCACGGGTTCATATTCCCCAAGTACGAAGTCGCTTTTATTAGAACGCGCTTTACCCCTTAATAAGTGACTTCTCAATACGAATATAAATTTAATTGAACTCCAATATGAGTATCAAACAACATATGAAACAAAAAAAACACACTTGCTTTTGTCGTATAGCATTTTATTTTCTTAAAGTTGAGTTCCTATTGCTTTATGGTGAATTAGTAGGTTGGAATTAGTTGGGTCGGGTTAGGGTTTGGATCAAATTAGGGTGGTGGATAATTTTTTAAAAATCGGATAATTTGTGTTGATTTGGGGATTTCTGTTAGTTGAGGGGTATAAATGGTGAAATTAGTGACGGTGAGGGTATAAATAACTTTGTTTTAACGGCAGGGGTATAATCAACTAATAAAATAAAGTTGAGGGGTATCTTTTACCCCTTTTCCTTAGTACTATGAGCTCGTCACTCTCCACCATATATATTTCATCTTATTTATTTATTTATGAATTAAAATTATATGCATTATAAAGTTATTTACTTTATCACGTAATTTACCTGCTATTGCAAAATAATTTCTCTTCCTAAATTAAGCACTACAAAACTTAGGGTGTGTCTGGCATGAAGGAAAATGTTTTCCATGGAAAATGTTTTTCTGGAAAACAAATAGATTTTAGACTTATTTTCTCATGTTTGGTTGGTGAGTAGAAAATATTTTCTATGTGTTTGATTTATGAATGAATTTAATTTTTTGGGGGGTTGGGGGTGGGTAGGGGGGTTGGAGTTTAAAAATAAAAATTTGAAGTTGAAAATATTTTTAAAAAGCAAAATTAATTTTTTGGAGAGGGGGTGGGTTGGGGGGTGGCTGCTGGTGTGAGGGTCAGGGATCGAGTAAAAAATAAAATTGTAAAATTGAAAATATTTTTTTAAAATTGGTGTTTTTCCAAAAAAAATGTAATTTGAAATCGGAGGAGAGTTTTGAAAAATGTTTTCCTTAATTTTTGAAGGGAAATCGTTTTCCTTAATTTTGAGGAAAATGAGTTGATTTGGAAAACATTTTTCGATACTTTTGTCCCAACCAAACATGAGAAAATTGGAAAACATTTTTCCTTCATACCAAATACACTCTTAAACTCATTTATTTTGATTTTTCATTTGGTATTTTGTATCTCATTGAATTCTGATTCTGTATTTGTAGAATATTGTGCAAGTTGAGGTGGTTGTAACTAACTATTAGTTAGCTGACTAACGTGTATTAATTAGTTAGCTAATAGTGTAGTTAAGTAATAATGACAATTAGTTTGATAGTTAGTTAACTAATCTACAAATTGTATATAAGTAGTTTGTACAGCTGTAATTCTCATTCATTCAATAATATCTTCTCTCTTCCTTCTTCATCTTTCTCTCAAGCTCCATTGTCATGGAGTAGTATCAAATCAATTAGTTTACAGTATTTGCGCTCAATAGGGCCTCATTAGAAAGAAAACGCTTCCTACTAAGAATTTTTTCACACCCATGTCACGACCCAAAACGAGCCGCGAGTGGCACCCACACTTATCCTCCTATGTGAGCGAACCAACAAATCTAACCCCAACATTTCAACCATAATAAACAGAATATAATGCGGAAGACTTAAAACTCATTAACGAAAATCGATTAAATAACTTCTAAAACTCTATACTTATCATTCCCAAAATCTGGAAGTCATCACCACAAGAACATCTATCCTCAAATTACTAAATCTAAGAGTATCTAGGAAGCTAAAATAAGTAAACAGATGGTCCATGTCCGAACTTCAAGGACATCAAGACATAAATGAGAGAGAATCCAGTCCGAGCTAGGAACAATAGCTCACCCTGAAATCTGACGTGATGATGACTGGCTAGAGTTGCGGTTGAATTGAAGTCGATGGCACGTTTGTTGCACTCCACAAATAACAAAGAAGAAAATTACAAGTAGGGGGTCAGTACAAGACACAAGTACTGAGTAGATATCATCGGCCAACTCAAAATAGAAAGCAATATACATCGAGTAATAGTATAAAATCAACTACAATACTCAACAGGTGGCAACAACAAGTACAATACCATTGGCAACAACATCAAACGCATCTATGAGGACTCAAGCCTCCACACCATACTCATTTGGGAAAAAGGTTCTTTAAATTTAATTACTTTTACATAATTCAAGATTCATTCTCTTTATCATCCTGGTGTCGGAATGTGACACTCTGATCCCCTACTACTACGTGTCGGTACGTGACACTCTAATCCCCTAATTCTACGTGTCGGTTCGTGACACCCGATCCCCTAATTCTACGTGTCGGTTCGTGACACCCGATCCCCTAATTCTACATGTCGGTTCGTGACACCCGATCCCCTAATTCTACGTGTCGGTTCGTGACATCCGATCTATTAATTCTACGTGTCGGTTCGTGACACCCGATCCATTAACCTCATTCTTTTTAGTTCATCAAGCCTTCTTTTATATCAAGGCATCATCATTAATAGAGTGGATTTAAGTCTTTAAGATCCCACAGTATCATCATTATAATCCACCACCATTTACATAATCACAACATGCAACAACACAATTAAGCATATAGAAGACTTTACAATACCACCCAATACATATCAATCGCTATTTAGAGTTTACTATGAAATAGCATAAAGCATAACCTACCTCTACCGAAGAATCGTGATCAAGGAAGCTACTTCCCAAGCCTTTTTCTTTTCCTCTTCGTTCTCCCTTCTCTCGCTCGTTTCTCCCTCTCTCTGTTCTTTCTATTTTTTCCTTATTCAAACTCTTTTTCTTTTACCCTAATTATCATATAATTAAGTATAAAAGATGATAAAAGTAACCCACTATTTATTTCAAGGTTATCTCCTTTAACCCCCAAGTAATTAAATTATTGACATTAACCCACTAACTTCTTAATTATACGCATGAATAGTCTAAAACGCCCCTTAAAAACTTTAGCAGAAATCCGACCCAGTCAAGGTTACGTCGCTCTGCAGTTTCGTCGCGAAGTTCAGAGAGTTGATCCCCGTACCCAATTTTTCAGAGTTTAAGTGTTTTGGGACGGAGACCCTCGACGGTCCGTCGTGTGGTCCGTCGACACAGTCAGTTATTTTCAAAACTAAACTTTACTGCTCGAAACAACCAAACAGGTCGTTACAATAGATACCAATTTACCCATCGTTCGTCCTCGAACGATCACAGGAAGAAAAACAAGGGCGAGAAAGAGTACCTGAGTCTGTAAAGAGATGTGGATATTTTTCTTGCATATCAGCCTCCTTCTCCCAAGTGGACTCTTCAACTGGCCGATTCTTCCATTGAACCTTGATGGATGTAATCTCCCTTGACCTCAACTTGCGGACTTCTCTATCTAAAATAGCAACAGGCTCCTCCTCATAAGACAAATTCTCATCAAGAAGAACTGAATCCCAATGAATGATGTAGTTTCCATCCCCATGGTATCTTTTCAACATAGACACATGAAATACCGGGTGCACTCCTGACAGTCCTGGGGGCAAGGCTAATTCATAAGCTACCTCCCCCACGCGCTTCAGAACTTCAAATGGACCAATATACCTCGGACTAAGCTTACCTCGCTTACCAAACCGCATCACCCCCTTTCATGGGCGAAACCTTCAGCAAGACTTGCTCACCCTCCATAAACTCCAAGTCTCTAACCTTTCGATCTGCATATTCTTTCTGCCTACTTTGAGCCGCTAAAAGCTTTTCTTGAATGCATTTCACTTTATCTAACGATTCCCTCAGAAGGTCAGTATCCCAAGGTCTAACCTCAAATGCATCAAACCACCCAATGGGAGATCTACATCTTCTCCCATACAGTGCCTCAAATGGGGCCATATCAATACTTGAGTGATAGCTATTGTTGTATGAGAACTCTACTAAGGGTAAGAAGTTATCCCAATGACCACTAAATTCTATCACACGTGCACGAAGCATATCCTCCAAAACCTGAATTGTTCGCTCAGACTGACCATCGGTCTGAGGGTGAAATGCAGTACTAAGATCCAACCTAGTACCTAACTCGGCATGCAATGTTCTCCAAAACTTAGATGTAAATTGTGTACCTCTATCTGATATGATGGAAAGTGGAACTCCATGCAACCGAACGACTTCAGAGATATAGAGCCTGGCTAACTTCTCTGCATTGTAAGTCACCTTAACCGGAATGAAGTGAGCAGACTTAGTTAATCTGTCAACGATTACCCAAATGGAGTCATACTTAACCATTGTCTTTGGAAGACCAACCACGAAGTCCATTGCAATTCTCTCCCACTTCCATTCAGGAATGGGCATTCTCTGAAGTGTCCCTCCAGGCCTCTGGTGTTCATACTTTACCTGCTGACAATTCGGGCATTGAGCAACAAAATCGACAATGTCACGTTTCATCCTACCCCACCAAAAATGTTGCTTTAGGTCACGATACATCTTGGTTGCACCAGGATGTATAGAATACCTTGAACTATGAGCCTCTGTAAGAATAGTGTGAATCAAATCATCGACGCGGGGTACACATACCCTTCCCTTAATTCTCAAAACACCTTCCTCATCGATTATTGCTTTTTTAGCCTCTCCTCGCAACACCTTATCTCGGATCCGGATCAGTTTCTCATCAGTAAACTGCTTTCCTTTAATCTTATCAAGAAAGGAAGATCTTGCCTCCACACAGGCCAAAAATCCTCCCTTCTCATTTACTTCTAGCCTCATAAAGACATTAGCCAGAGTCTGAACCTCTCTAGCCAATGGGCGTCTAGAAACCTGCAAGTGGGCTAGACTTCCCATGCTCCCTGCTTTTCTACTTAAAGCATCTGCCACCACATTAGCTTTTCCTGGGTGATACAATATAGTAACATCATAGTCCTTCAGTAGTTCCATCCATCTCCTCTGTCTCAAATTCAAATCTTCTGAGTAAAGACATACTGTAAACTACGATGATCCGTATAGACTTCACACTTAACCCCATATAGATAGTGCGCCCATTGCTTTAATGTAAACACTACCGCAGCCAACTCCAAATCATGGGTAGGATAATTACGTTCGTGCACCTTTAATTGCCTCGAAGCATAAGCAATTACATTCTTCTCTTGCATTAACACTGCACCCAAACCAGAATAGGATGCATCACAATAAACAATGAAATTCTTACCTTCCACTGGCAGGGTAAGAATTGGTGCAATAGTCAACAAGGTCTTGAGCTTCTGAAAGCTTTCTTCACACTTGTCCGACCATACAAATGGAACACTCTGCTTAGTCAAATTTGTCAGTTGGGAAGCAACAGAAGAAAATCCCTTGACAAATCGACGGTAGTAGCTAGCTAAACCAACAAAGCTACTTACCTCAGTAACATTAGTAGGTCTTTCCCAACTCTTCACTGCTTCAATCTTAGAAGGATCCACCGTCACTCCATCCTTAGAAACCACATGCCCCAAGAAGGACACTGAATCTAGCCAAAACTCACACTTGGAGAATTTGGCATAAAGCTTTTTCTCCCTCAACATTTCCAATACAATTCTCAAGTGCTCCTCATGTTCTTTCCTGCTCTTTGAGTATACCAGTATATCATCAATGAATACAATGACAAAAAGATCCAGATATGGCTTAAAAATCTCGTTCATCAAGCTCATGAAAGCAGCAGGGGCATTCGTAAGCCCAAAAGACATTACTAAGAACTCATAATGCCCATACCTGGTCTGAAAAGCAGTCTTGGGCACATCCGTTGCCCGTATTTTCAATTGATGGTAACCAGATCTCAAATCGATTTTTGAGAAGGTACAAGCACCTTGTAACTGATCGAACAAATCATCGATGCGAGGAAGAGGATACTTGTTCTTAACAGTTACCTTATTCAGTTGCCTTTAGTCTATACATCCGAAAACTTCCATCCTTCTTCTTCACAAATAAAACAGGAGCACCCCAAGGGGATGCACTTGGTCTAATGAAGCCCTTACCTAACAACTCTTGAAGTTGGGCCTTTAACTCCCTTAACTCAGACGGAGCCATTCTATAAGGGGGTATGGAAATGGGGCGAGTACCCGGCTCCAGATCAATGCAGAAATCAATATCTCTATCCGGTGGCATACCAGGAAGGTCTGCAGGAAACACATCTAGAAACTCACGGACTATCGAAACCGACTCAATTGAAGGAACTTGGGTAGTATCATCCCTGAGGTGTGCCAAGAAAGTTAAACACCCTTTACTAACCATTCTCTTAGCACGAAGAAAGGAGATGATACGAACTGGAGTGGAAGTGTAGTCACCCTCCCGCACTAACGGATCTGTCCCAGGCTTGGCCAACGTTACAGTTTTAGCATTACAATCTAAGATTGCAAAATTTGGAGAAAGCCAAGTCATACCCAGAATTACATCGAAGTCAACCATTTCTAGGATAACCAAGTCTACATGAGTATTGCTCCCCACAAAAGTCACAAGACAAGACCTATACACCTTTTCAACTATCACAGACTCACCCACCGGAGTAGAAACACGAATAGGCATGTCAAGCAAATCACAATGTAAATCAAGACCAGTAGCAAATGAGGAAGATACATATGAAAATGTGGATCCAGGATCAAATAATACAGAAGCCATGCAATTACAAACCAAAAGATTACCTGTGATAACAGCATCAGATGTCTCTGCTTCAGACCTCCCAGGGAAAGCATAACAATGGGCCCTATCACCTGTCTGTCCGTTGCCCCTACCATGTTGGGTTGCAGTCGCTCCGGCTTGCCCGCCACCCCGGTTGGTTTGGTGACCACCATTACCTTGACCACCACGTCCTCCAGAATGGCGGCCTCTCCCATGACCACCTCTACCTCTGACTATTGGGGGTCTGTAACTCTGTTTTGGACAAAACCTCCGAATATGTCCAGTCTCTCCGCATCCATAACACTCTCTGGGGTCAAGCATAGGTCTCTGTGAGAACGACGAAGTCTGGGGATAACCTCCAAACTCAGAGAAATGTTGACCGGTCTGCGGTGGACCCCCAGCTACAGTCTGCAGTGAAGACTGAATAGGTCGGGCTGGATAACTTCCTGAACTCTGTCCTCTGGAGTAAGAACTACTAAACTCACCTCCCTTACGAAACTTCTTAGTTGTTGATGCCATGGTGAAGTCATCTGGCTTCACTCCCTCCACCTCTATCACAAAGTCTACCACTTCCTGAAAGGATTTTGCTGCAGTAGCTACCTGTAAGGCTGGAATCTGCAAATCTGACCTCAATCCCTTCACAAAACGGCGAATCCGCTCTTGTGTACTGAAGCAAAGCTGGGTGGCATACCTGGATAGTGCACGAAACTTAGCCTCATACGCAGTAACCGACATCCTGCCTTGCTCTAAGCTCAGGAACTCATCTCTCCTCCTATCCCTCAAAGTCCGGGGTATATACTTCTCCATAAACAAGCTAGAGAATGATGCCGAAGTCATAGGTGGCGCCTGTGCTGGTTGACACTCAACATACGATCGCCACCACATTTTGGCATTTCCCTGAAACTGATAGGTTACAAACTCAACGCCAAATCGTTCCACTATGCCCATCTTATGTAGCAGCTCATGACAATCAACCAGAAAATCATAGGCATCCTCAAATTCAACACCCTTGAACACTGGAGGTTTCAACTTCAAGAACTTAGTGAAAAGTTCGTGTTGATCACTCGTCATTATAGGCCCTGTAGTCAATCGAGGAAACGTGTCTATTTCCAATGAGGCATCCATGCGGGGAGCCACAGCAGCTGCATGTTGTACTCCCGGAACCTGAGGTGCTGGTGCAGAAAACACTGGAGGTGTCTGGCCTTGATCAGATAACCCGCTAAGATAAGCAAGAACCTGGTTAATCATCTCTGGGTAGGTTGGGTGGTAATTTCTCATTTTGCACTTGCTCATTCTCCCCTTCCTCACCCTCTCTTACTACTTCCTCAGTCGGTGGAGGAGTCACCGCCCTAGTACTAGCTGGGCCAGGTGCTTGTCCTCTTCCTCTAGAGGACGTTCTCCCGCGACCTCTACCACGGCCTCTTGCCACTACTCCTCTTCGAGCTACAGCCCCAGTGGCTGGCTCAGACGCATCCTGTCTTGCCGGTGTTGGTGTTGGCGCAATTGTTGCTCTAGTTCTAACCATCTGCGAAATAGAGTGAAGATGGTTAGATACCAATTTGTATCACCTAGATACCAATTGGATCCAAGTAATAGCACGAAAGAAAGAAAGAATGGAATTTTCCTAAAGTCCTATAGCCTCTCAAAGAAAAGTAAAGGCGTCCCCCTACCGTTCCTCAAGACTCTACTAGACTCGTTCTTGTGTGATGAGACCAACGAACCTAATGCTCTGATACCAAGTTTGTCACGACCCAAAACGAGTCGCGAGTGGCACCCACACTTATCCTCCTATGTGAGCGAACCAACAAATCTAACCCCAATATTTCAACCATAATAAACAGAATATAATGCGGAAGACTTAAAACTCATTAACGAAAATCGATTAAATAACTTCTAAAACTCCATACTTATCATTCCCAAAATCTGGAAGTCATCACCACAAGAACATCTATCCTCAAATTACTAAATCTAAGAGTATCTAGGAAGCTAAAATAAGTAAACAGATGGTCCATGTCCGAACTTCAAGGACATCAAGACATAAATGAGAGAGAATCCAGTCCGAGCTAGGAACAATAGCTCACCCTGAAATCTGACGTGATGAAGACTGGCTAGAGTTGCGGTTGAATTGAAGTCGATGGCACGTTTGCTGCACTCCACAAATAACAAAGAAGAAAATTACAAGTAGGGGGTCAGTACAAGACACAAGTACTGAGTAGATATCATCGGCCAACTCAAAATAGAAAGCAATATACATCGAGTAATAGTATAAAATAAACTACAATACTCAACAGGTGGCAACAACAAGTACAATACCATTGGCAACAACATCAAACGCATCTATGAGGACTCAAGCCTCCACACCATACTCATTTGGGAAAAAGGTTCTTTAAATTTAATTACTTTTACATAATTCAAGATTCATTCTCTTTATCATCCTGGTGTCGGAACGTGACACTCCGATCCCCTACTACTACGTGTCGATACGTGACACTCCGATCCCCTAATTCTACGTGTCGGTTCGTGACACCCGATCCCCTAATTCTACGTGTCGGTTCGTGACACCCGATCCCCTAATTCTACATGTCGGTTCGTGACACCCGATCCCCTAATTCTACGTGTCGGTTCGTGACATCCGATCCATTAATTCTACGTGTCGGTTCGTGACACCCGATCCATTAACCTCATTCTTTTTAGTTCATCAAGCCTTCTTTTATATCAAGGCATCATCATTAATAGAGTGGATTTAAGTCTTTAAGATCCCACAGTATCATCATTATAATCCACCACCATTTACATAATCACAACATGCAACAACACAATTAAGCATATAGAAGACTTTACAATACCACCCAATACATATCAATCGCTATTTAGAGTTTACTATGAAATAGCATAAAGCATAACCTACCTCTACCGAAGAATCGCGATCAAGGAAGCTACTTCCCAAGCCTTTTTCTTTTCCTCTTCGTTCTCCCTTCTCTCGCTCGTTTCTCCCTCTCTCTGTTCTTTCTATTTTTTCCTTATTCAAACTCTTTTTCTTTTACCCTAATTATCATATAATTAAGTATAAAAGATGATAAAAGTAACCCACTATTTATTTCAAGGTTATCTCCTTTAACCCCCAAGTAATTAAATTATTGACATTAACCCACTAACTTCTTAATTATACGCATGAATAGTCCAAAACGCCCCTTAAAAACTTTAGCAGAAATCCGACCTAGTCAAGGTTACGTCGCTCGTGACGGCCCGTCGTGCCTGCGACGGTCCGTCCTGCAGGGTCGTCACAGAGTTCTGAGACTCAATTTCAGTAGGAAGGTCTGTGACGGTTTGTCGTGTCTACGACGGTCCGTGCTGCAGTTTCGTCGCGAAGTTCAGAGAGTTGATCCCCGTACCCAATTTTTCATAGTTTAAGTGTTTTGGGACGGAGACCCTCGACGATCCGTCGTGACCACGACGGTCCGTCGTGTGGTCCGTCGACACAGTCAGTTATTTTCAAAACTAAACTTTACTGCTCGAAACGACCAAACAGGTCGTTACAACCCATAACTCGACTTATGATTTTGTCTCTTGTCTATCACTCGACAAATCATATGTGTGCATGTCAAGAATTTAAATTATGAATGAGATTTTTTTGAATTAAATTCAAGCTTTGAACCTATATAAAGGTAAAGGATTTTTTTTTTTTTAAAAAAAAAAAAACAAACATACAACTTTTTCAAACAAATAATCTTTTTTGTTTGAAACAAATTATGAGCCAGTAGAGCTAATTAGTTAATGTAGCATTTGAATCCATCATGAAGTAATAATTTAATACTAAAAGTGTCACATATTATGTTTGTATGTACGCATTTATATCTGTTGAATTTACTTCAAAATATAATTTAGATTATATCTTTAATTCAATATAATATATAATAGCTCAATGTCGACACATGTGTAGAATCAAAACCTAAATGAGCTACTGAATTAAAGGAGAATAAAATGGAAAATTTACCTAAACATATAGGCTATAGCTTATTTTATCATAATTTTGAAAATTTCCTATATTTTAAAAAATACAAAAATTTTTACTTTTTTCTATTTTCATATACATGATTTTACGCGATATATCGATCGGATACATCACTTTGTATGAATTATTAAAATGTACGTGATGTATCCGAATGTTGAGTGATGTATTCAAAATCAAAATACAATATATTGAGAGGTGTCCAAAATTGGAACGTTGAGTGATGTATTCAAAATCAAAATACAATATATTGGGAGGTGTCCAAAATTGGAACGTGATGTATCAGAATGTTTTGAGATGTACCAATAATTCCACCAAGATGTCCAAAATCGGAACGTGATGTATCAGGACGTTTTGAGATGTACCAATAATTCCACCAAATTTAAGAGATTTTATAATTTGAAAAAGAATAGAAATATGATATAATTAACTATTAACCCTACGGGATTGATATAAAATTTACGTTTTCTCTTTGCAATATTTTCCTACCACAATTGCTTTTCTGCACAAGTAGAAAAACAACTAGAAACAAAGTGTACACCTTTATTTAGTTAATTTACAAATTAAGAAAAATATAATTTATGTGTCTATTATTTCATGATATTTTATTAATATTATTTTAAAATAGTCGTGTTATAAAAGAAATAACCTTTGGGAACAATACAATATCTATTATTTTCTATTTTGATGTAAGAATATATAAGTCATGCTTACAAAGATCTTGATTGCTTTCTATAGAACTATGCATTTGATGTTTCTATATTGAATAAAGTCATTGGGAAAAGTATTTATAAGTTTTTAAAAAATACGCTTAAAATCTAGAAATGTGTAAACTCAAGTTTGAAAAAAAATACATATACTTCTTCCGTCCAGTTTTATTTATCATCTTGCGTTTTTTAAAGGTCAATTTGACTAATTTTAAAAGTGAAATTAGATTGCATTGATTCGATATTGTAAATAAAGATTTAGATATTAAAAAGCTATGCAAAAAATACTATGAATTGTAATGTTTCGCATATCAATATAATAATAAATATATCGTAGATTGTCAATCAAAATTTTTATCAATTGATTCTAAAAGAGAAAATCTTAACAATTATAATAATTAAAAGTAAACGAAATATGGAAATATATTTAAAGTAAGCATTTATGTTTATGAAAATATTATATTTAAAGATAACAAGGCAAGTGTGAAGACAGTTATAAAAAAATATAAATAAGGTATCAAGACAAGGTTTTTGTGATGATGATTGCACAAAAATATTTCACATATTTTTTCAGGATGTATAAAATATAGAGTTCTCAGAATATATAAAATATACCTTTCTCTTTTGAGAGACGAATAAAGTAATTATAAATAAAAATATTTTATTGATAAATAGTACGTATATAAATTCGTTTATCTCTTGATTCTTCTTTTATAAGATATTTATTCATGATTCTAGGGTTGTTAGTGGCGTGTTTTTCGAACTCGGATGACTTATTTTCATAATTCTAGGCTGCTAGTGGCGTATTTCTCGAATTAACATGATTTGAATTTGATTTTCATAATTCGAGAATCGCTGGTGGCATATTCCTCAAATTAGAATGATTTTGTTTTTAACTCCTTATAAATATTTCATGAATTTGTGAAATTTTTGAGATGTTGATCTCTTTATGAAATTTTTGAGATGTTGATCTCTTTATGATTTTTTTATATTCCACTTAAAGGGATTATGGTACATTTTATATAGCAATGAATCTGGATTTAGTGTTGAATAGTCTCCAAGAATTCTAATTGGAATTGAATACATGTCTTAACTCGAATGAACACGTCTTATAGAGTCCCACAAAATTTTAATATCTACCGCATATATTCTATATAATTAACTAACGTGAGAAGTTAAGTGTCACTATTTTACCATCATGCAACAACATTTGTTTACATTCAAAATCCATGGGTGGAATGATAATTTTCAAATAGTTCGGTTTTGTTCATCCCTTATTTGTTAAAAAACAAACTAGTATATTATTGAAATTATATTCTCTTTATATATTAATAGTAAATAAATATGTTTAAAAAATTATGAAAAAATGGGAATATATTCTAAATTACTAAGAAAAATGAATTACTGGTGTTAATATTATGAACATAAAATTTTTATTTAGAATTTTGATTTTTTTATTAAAAATTTGATGACGTGGTCAATTATAAATTAGCCATGTCATCGATTTTTTAAATAAAAAATAAAAAGAATCAATTTTTAAAAATTATGATGTTTTTATTAAAAAATTAATAATGTGATCGAATTATAATTGGTCACGTGTCAAAAATGGTTTTACAAAACACCATTAAAAAATAATGGCATAAATGAGTCTTTTCTTTAACGATAATGGCATAAATGAGCTAAACTTTTAACTGATGACATAAATAAGTCTATTCTAAAAGTTCGATGACATATTTGAGTCTTTTTACTTATTTTTATTTTAAAATAATCATGCAGATATACTTCTTGGGAAGTTATTTTTCTAGACAACATTAAATCATTTTGCTGTTTATTTGTCTAACTAACATATAATTGAAATTACTCTATCGTCCAACATTTATAATGATTTATATAAAATTTTAGACTATATGGTCTTAACATTTATTTTATACTATTTTCAAATTTTCATAAAGGATATTTAGATCACGATTTATAGGTCCATAACTTAATGAAAAAATAAAAATATATTATTACTAAACAATTACTCTATTTTGAAAAATTGGTGAAATATGTTTCAAAAAAAATATTGTCAACTAGAAAATATCAATTAATTCGTTCATAACTCAATATACATATTAAAAAATTATATTATAAGCTACGAAAGAAATTCTAAATTAAAATAAATATAATTTTTATTTAAAGAACTTTAAAAGCTTCTTCTTAAATTTTGGCTTTAGGCCACAATATTTGTTGAGCTAGGGGTGAGAAAAGAACATAAAAAATCGAAAAATGACTGAATCGTTTTATAGCAGTTTTCAATGAAATTGTAGACTTTTATTTAAGTGTATAACTGTCTCGAACAATTGAGACGGTCTTTTAAATTTATAAAAAGAAAATAATAAAAAATTTGAACCGAGTTGAATAACTTTACGTGTATGTAAGCAAATTTTATATATGTGAAAATTACGTGGTTTGCTATAATTACCATTCACGACTAACATTATACATTAATTATGTGGGCTGACTTCGAGTTTGTATAATAAACCACATTTGTATATATATAATTCACAAGAATATACAAATACATATGTATAATATACAATTATCTAATCAATATACATATACAATTCATCTCTCTCCTACTCTCTGCCCTCTCTCTCTCGCCTCTCGCCTCTCTCTCCAAATCTCGCTTGCTTTTTATACAAATGCATATGTATGATATACAATTATCTAATCAATATACATATACAATTCACCTCTATCCCACTTAGCCCTCTCTCGCTCGCCTCTCTCCTCACTCTTCAAATTTCGCTTGCTTTTTATACAAATGCATATGTATAATATACAATTATCTAACCAATATGCATATATAATTCACCTCTCTCCCACTCTTTGCCCTCTCTCACTCGCCTCTCTCTCAATCTCGCTTGCCTCTTTCCTCTCTCTCCCAATCTCGCTTGCCATATATACAAATAAAATACACATGTATGATATACAATTACCTAACCGATTTACATATATAATTCAACTCTCTCCCACTTTTTGCTCTCTCTCAGCTCTCTCCTCTCTCTCCTCCCTATAACTTGAAGCTACGAATTTTAATTATCAAACTATAGATATGGAGAGTAATTAAGCTATTTTTAGTGGTTATATGTGAAAGTTCTTCTTTATATATTAAGAACATGTTAATTTAATATATAAATATATTTTAAAACAATTTTTCAAATATAAATAAAACCTAATTCGTAGGCCTCTGGTGACTAGAAGACTTTAGGTCTTTGCTCTTTAATTAGGCTTTATTTAATTATAAGGTTTAAACTCAAAATAAATGGTAACAAATATTTCATCATACAATATGATAAAACCTATGCAAGCACTCCTACTAAATGTTTAAGATCAAACAACACGACGACAAAGTTTTACAATCCAGGTTTTTTTGTAAAGAATTGAAGTATTTCTTAATTCTTCAGGAACATACTTCTGAAAGAAATAATTTAATAATAATTTACTTGAGGTGATATTGTAAAAGTAAAAAAATGGAAAATCAATCGAACCATACCGATATTGAAGAAAAATTGATTTGATAGAGACGATTTTAAAAATCTAATTTTGATTATTTATTATAAAATACCCAAAAAATTGAGATTATATTATTTTTAAAAAAATTGATCGAACCATTTCATTAATATTCCTATGAAGATCTTCTGGCCTCACCCGTTTGGGCTCTCGCTCAAATCGGAATCTTTATGCGTAGGTAGGCTTTCGACTCAATCTAACAGCCTACCTATCGGGTTAAGCTACTCTGGATCCCCACTTCTCATTCTTCCTTAACATTATTATACTAGACATATAAAGATGAACTTTCACAGACAGTCACTCAGAAATAGCTAGTTACTTTCCATAGCTATAATTTGATAATTACAATGCGTAGCTACATCTTATAGAGAGGAGAAAGAAGAGAGGCGAGTGAGAGAGGACAAAGAATGAGAGAGATATGAAGTGTATATGATATCAGTTCGATAAGTGTACATTATATATATGTATTTGTATATATGACAAGCGAGCCTTGGAGAGGGAGGAGAGAGGTGAACAAGATTGGGAGAGGGAAGAGAGAGGCGAGTCAGAGAGTGAGAGAGGTAATTGTATATGTATATCGGTTAGATAATTATATATTATACATATGCATTTGTATATATTACAAGCGAGATTGGGAGAGGAAGGAGAGGGAAGAGACGTGAATTGTAGATAATTATAAATTATACATATGTATTTGTATATTTTTTGACGAATTATACATATACAAACGTGACTAATTATCCAAAACTCAAAGTCAATCCACATATTAATGTATAATATTATAACTATAATAATTAATTAAGTAATATGTATAAATTTGGTTAGTCGCATATCAATACTATTAAAATAATATTTTCTCGCTTATTTACGAAATGACAAAATATTAGTTAAAAAAAAAAGAGAACATTTTTTTGGTACCAACACACGAGACTATATACTAAGGAGGGAAACGCTCCAAAAAAGGGAAGAAAAAGGGGGGAAAAAAGAGTGAGAGTTGTGATTGTTTTTGATAAGCCCTAAACACTCCTTAAATTAACTGTAACCTTCGAGTCTGTGTATATTTTTTGAGTGTTTAAGAGGCAATAGGGTTAGTAAGAAGATGGCGATGGAGGTGAACGAAGAGAAGCCAGAGATGGAAGTCAAGATTGAGGAAGCTTTGCGCTCTCGTATCCAACATTTCAAAGATAATGCCGAGTATGTTTTTCCTGATTTTTTTTCCTGCTAATTTTCTAGTTTCCATTGATTTAATGCGCGATACTACTTTGATTCACCTTTTTACAGTCATTTTGATTGATTGAAATGGTTGTTTTGGGATATGGGTGAGGGTAAGGGGATAGGAACTGAAAAAACATCATGGGTCGATTGGGAATTTTCTGTTGTTGGGATTATCGTGGAGCAGTGGAAGTGCCAGGACCATTGGTTCAGATCTGGAGCTGTATCCAGATCAAGTGTTGGTATTTTCTCTGCTAGTTGTGCCAAAGGGTGCCCATTTTTGTCAGTGGAGTGAAAATTGGAGAAATCTTCTTATTGCCTAAACAAAAGAAAGGGAAAATAAGTTTTCTGAGTGTTACAATAGGGAACACGTTCTTCCACTGAAGCCAGGAGAGGGAGAAGAGAGTTAATCTCAAATTATTTTGGGTTTGTTGTATGTTAGTATTGGCACACTCTCCAGGTTTTCCCATATATGATATTATATATATGCATCTTTTTTAGTATAAGTATATTGTATACATCTTTTTAGTACAAGTATATTTATTGTTAAGTAGGTCTTACATTATTACAGAATCTTTTCTGTGTAGAGAAGGGTCAAATTTGCCTTAGTACTATTCGATATTGAACAACATTGTGTTATTTTTTGAGAAAGGTAACATTCGTATGTATTGACAAAAACCATACATGGGTTGTACTGAAAACCATAATTGCAACTTATCAACAAATCAGGATATTTGAATCTAAATTCTAAATAGCGCCAAGGATGATACCTGCTTGTATATGGTGGACTATATGGAGAGAGAGAAGTGATAGATGTTATGAAAATAGGGACAACAACCTGCACGAAGTCAAGCTTAAATGTATTTTGTTGTTCTATTTTTGGTGTACAAATGTCTACTCCTATGAGACTGAGTCAATCATAGATGGTTTAGGGTCCACCTAGTTCCAGGTTTAGCATTGGAAGGACTTTAATCTTTTTCTTCTTTTTGTAAATATGGTTTTTCAGTACTACCTAAGTACTGAATGAAATACAATGTTACTAGTGTCAAAAAATAAAAGATCTCAATAATTGACTCAGTATCCTCTAAATACGTCTGTTTACACCAGAAACAAAAAAGTTTGATACAGTTCAATTTGATCCTCTGAAGATCACAACTTTTGCTCTCCAAACATGTAGCATTTATCTCTCTCCTGTCCACCAGATACAGGCTGGGACAATCTTCCATCTATCTCTGTCTGGAGCTCCCCCACTAACAACATTGTGTTATATAGACCTTTGTTTCAATATTACCCCTAATGCTCTTGTTTTTGCCCTTGAACCCCGACGAAACTCCAACTGGAGGTTAATGTCAACTCATAGTTTAAAGTTCAGGGGTAAATTTGGTCCTTTTTTTCAAGGCAAGGGCAAATATGAGATGCTTTGCTAACGACAAGGATAAGAATGGACCAAAAGTGTAACAGATGGCAAATTTAAAATTTTGAAACAAATTTAAAACAACAATTTTGAGATGCAAGAGAAATATTGATTCTTTTTATGACTATGATATTTGGAATCTTATGTGAATTACACCAAGTGCCTCTACCTCCCACCAACACAGGCACTGGTATTACAGTCCACCAATGCTTGGATAGATGAGAAGAAATCACCTAGTGTTTTTGCCTAAACTGGGATTATAACCTTAGACCTCATGGTTCTAACCCACTCCATTAACCAAGAGACCACACTTAAGTGCTACAAGAGATATTCTGAATTAACAACAATGTTTTCAATTTTTCATATAATTGGTCTCTGTTATCAAACTGAAATAGATGAGCAATCTGATCAATAATTGGGAAATAAATTCAATAATATCTCTATGACCAAGAGCTACTTGTGGAAATGAGAGAGTAGACAGTTTTACTCCTTGAGCAGCTCAAGTGTGATCTGTAACCTTACCCATTTGTCTAAAATTGGGGTGGGTAGCTGTAAAACTGATTATGTTAGGATATTTAGGGTTAATAGCAACAGATGTTGTTCATGCATGATCTTCTACTCAAAGGGCTCTTTCTTTCTTCATATGGGGCACAAACAGCATGAAAGTATTGTTCCATGTTCTAGAGGTCTTCAAGTCTCGACATTTCAATTCGCATTGAATTTTACAAATACAATGGAAGTGTATTGAACCAACAACATACAATAAATGCTTTTATTATGGACACTTTATTATATCAAACTTTTATTATGGACACTTAATTATATAAAAAATTTATTGATCTAATGTTTGTTGGGTGTCTTCGAATTCATGGTGCAGCTCCTTCACTTTGGAGAGGGTCCGTAGACTGATAGAGGAAGACTTGGAGCTTGAAAAGTATGCTCTTGATGTGCATAAACGATTCATTAAGCAGACCTTGGAGAAGGTAAGTTATTGTTTCTTAGTTTATAAATGGTACATTTTGTGTATTCTGTTCCGCATCATCTTGCTATTTATTGTATTTCTTAATGTATGAAATGATTATTGGATTTTCACATTTTATGTACTCTTAAGTTGTCTAATGTTCACATTTTGATTATTATGTTTCTATATTGTCTTTCTATTCATTGTATTTCATAATGTATGAGGTATATAAATTATAATCATGTCATTAAGTTAAGAATCCTTTAAATTTTGTAATGGAACTAACATTCTTGTTTGTATCTACTGCATCTTCTTGATGCCTTCAATGAAACTATAAAAATCAAAAGGTCATTTAAAACATCTAAATTGGTTGTAATATATTCAGTGAATATTGACTAGCTTTTAACACGAAATCTCAAATTTCATATGCCTAATCATTAAATATTAACTCATAGTTTTCTTATAACATTAGCATACAATTGGTCAACTATATTTATTGTTTAAGGCCACATTTTCAAGATAGAGCCCACGCGAGCCCATGCCTTGGCACCTGGCTTTGTACCCAGCTTTGGGGCTTAAGAGAGCCTCAACCAAGCCTTAAAATGACACCCTCTTTATGAGAAAATTATTCTTATGGTTACTTTTACTTAGACTTCTAGGTAGTTGTTTGGTCAGTTCAGAGTGACATTCTCCATCTGTGATTAATTCAATGAGAGTTATGCAGTTATGCTTCAGACTGTAATGCTTTCAGTAGCTATTTTCTGCAAGCTCTTCTTCAATTTGTCATTTTTGCACTTTTGGCATGTTACATTATATGCCCTCGCATGAAAAGGCCTTTTACAGTTTCTAATTGTTTTTTGTTTGACATGCTAGCTAATGGAGAATGCTGCTGCTGATGGTGTCCCTAAGGATTCCCAGGAAAATTTGGAAAAAGATGCTTCTTTGACTAAACAAGAAAAAGAAGTGCTCGAGTCCCCCAAAAAGCAAGTGATAAAGAAAGATATCAAAGAGCCAGCACTAGATCAAGCAGAGATGGATGATTCTCCTATAATGGGCGTTATGAGCTCGAAATCTGAGTCAGTGGATGCTCAAAGTCTAAAGGTAAGTGAGAGCTCAATAAAGAAGGCCATCTGGGAGAGAGCTGATCACTTCAGAGATAATTCCGAGTACGTATCTTTCATTGCTAGCTGTTTACCATTCTATCTTTTACAGCTATGACTCTGTACCTGCCGGTTCTCCTGACAATTGCTTGGGAACACTTTAGTATGCTTGTTCATAGCTTTAGCTCCTCTTTTCATTCCAAGTTGTTTACATCTGTTTCCTGGAATGACTAATGACTTTGGCCTTGACCAGTGGTAGATTCTTCCCAGATCATGTTGCTTCAAATTCGCTGAGGCAGTTATGTGGGACATAACCCCTGCTGTTTAAAAGTTGTTGGGAGAAAAGGAATGAGATAAACATGTTAGTGAAATAGTCTACTGTTGCCTTTCATCCTATGGTGCCACCTGACCCCTTTTGAACTATTACTTGAATGACAAGAATACTTGAGCATCACTTTTCTTCCGCCTTTTATCTCACCTGTATATCCTAAATAAGGACATCCAACAGAAGCTCCTTCCATTATACAATATAATGGAAATATAAATCTAAAGCTCAATCTTGAATTATAGAAAAATAATAATAATAATAATAATAATAATAATAATAATAATAATAATAATAATAATAACAACAACTATGAGTCCCAAACAAGTTGGGGTTACTATATGAATCCTCACTATAAGCAAAGGTTCTTGTTCTCTCTCTTTCTTCCTTCCGCTTCTCTTTTTCTTTACTTTCTTTGGGTCCTCTATTGTTGTTGAAATCCAGAAGAATCTTCACAAGTAGTACCTAAGGGGATGGCTGAGTAGTTGAAGCGTAGGAGCAACAATATCAATAATCCAAGTATGAATTTGACCTGCAACACTCAGTCTGAGCCCGTCTAGTCTAACCTTTATGAGCAGGTTTACCCGGCACCTCCACTTGTGGACTGTAGCAAGTTACTTGGTGTTTTAGTTGAAGGTGGCTCCTACACAAGCCTTGATAGTGAAATAATTAGAAAAATCAAGTCTTCATGAGTAAATGTGTTGTTATATACTTGATAATGTGGCAAAATGAGTTTTCAATGAAGACTTTCTGCATTCAACCTAATGGGTTATAAATGGTATGGCAGTAAATGGATGATAATTCATAATAGCTTTAGGTTATCCAAATTTTACAAGTCCTTTTTAATATCATATGCTCTTTAATACCTTGTTATCACTTATCTCTTATCAAAACAAAAACCTAGTTGTAGTGAAACCATTATATCACCCATTGGGTATTTCTTCTATCCATTTTACCACGTGTAATATCTATAGAACTTCATTCATGGCATTCAAAGACCTTTTTATGATAATTGAATGGCAGTAAAGATATAAATTGGTTGATGACTCATGTAAAGAAAGGTTAGGGGTCCATTTTTATCGACCTTATTTTTGTTGTTTCTTATTTCTTGTAATGACAATGTTGGATATTTAAGCTAATAAATTTTGTTGAGATGGGAAAACATTTCTGTTATGTTCTCCAAAAAATTCACACAAAACAAGAGTCAGTAGCTTGCTTTTGTTACAAACTGAGGCTTATTCACTTTAATCAAAGTTAGTTATTTAATCTGACTGAATTGCTGAAATATGGTTTGAGGGTTCACTTTTGTCATGCCCTTAATAATCAACTGACTGATGCCTTTGGAAACTGATATGGAATAGTAGAAGTCCATGAAGTTCTTCATTGGTTAGGAAAATTCTCCTTACATAATCCAAATGATACACACATGCATGTTTTGGTGCATTCGGACGGAAGAAATAGAAGGGCATCTCAAGGAGAAGAGTTGTCCTTCAATGCGTTTATAATTTGTCAGTTTCTTAGCTCTTTCTTCATTGTTATTTTTGCTGCAAAGGAACTGATGCTTGATAAAATGAGGAGATCATAAGCTTTTTGGTAGAACTAAACATTTGTAGCTGACTGACTGAGTTGACTTATTTGTTATTTTTGAAGAAACTGGTGCATCTCTTCCTGCAAGGAGTGTACTATATTCTGGTTGCTTTTTGCACTCTCAGTGCCCTGCTAATGAGAATTCGTAACTGTTACTTTTCAAATGAAATAATGAGCAAATTACTCAAGAAAGAAACTACACAGAAGAAATAGAATGCACTTTGTGCTTCATTTCTTCTAAGATTAGACAGCGTTTATGCCTGTTTCTGTGCTAATTATTGGTTTCAGGAGTCTTCAATTGGTGTAATTTGTTGAAATTGTTTTTGGATGTGCTTTGGGGGAAGCTTAACAAATTGTTTTTGGATGTGCTTTGAGGGAAGCTTTATTCTGAATTGGAGTATGTGACAAGTGTTTTGAGAATATTATGACATACCCAGTGTATAGTGGGGTCTAGGGAGGGTAGGATGTATGCGAACCTGGTGTTTTGGCAATATTTGCCATTATAGTTCAATATAATGGCAGCTTCAAAATAGTGAGAATGTAGAGTTGGGTTGAGTCAAATTCTTCGTAATGGTATGATGTTGCATGAGGATTTGCCTAGATGGATAAGAGATGAAAAGCTGATAAACAGCAGTGAAGGAAATAGTTGTTAGCGATAATCCACATTAATACTGGAAAGATATCGGACAAAATGTTCTTTTTCTTTTAAAAGAAAAAATACAGATATTGGTTTTCAATCACGAGACATTGAGCTAGTCACTAGTCAAATAGGCCCTTGATTGTCAGGGGAGTACTGTTAGTTGATTCTTTCCACTTTCTCTAACATTTTACTTTTAAAAGAAGATAAGCCTTTTTAGCTGGTTTTATGTATTACTGGTGAATACACCTGCCACTTCTTTAAGAGTTTGATCTATTTCAATTGCATCTCTTCTCTCAAAGGTTTTATTTACTTATTTTTTATGCAATGTTGGCCTTTCATTATCTTGTTCTTTTCCTTTTCTGTGTTTTAACTGTTTCAAGTGAATGTTTTATCGCAGGTCAATAACTCTGGCTGGTGTTCGTAGACTTTTGGAAGAAGATCTTGGTCTTGAGAAAAATACTCTTGATGCCTTTAAGAAGTTTATTCATAATCAAATCGATGAGGTGGTATTTTGTTTCAAACAACCTCTTTACTTCCAAGAGGAGTATGTTTGTTAATCATCACAGTTTTTTTAACAGGTGTTAATACCTTCTGAAGCTCCTAAATCTAGCAGTGTTAAGAAAAGCCCTGAAAACAAAAGTAAAACAGCAAAGAAGAGTGGTGAAAACTCCAATTCTAGCAGCAAACGTAAACGTATAGCAGAAAAAGTAAAATCAGGAAAGAATTCTGCTGCAAAAGAAACAGTTGAGGAATCTGAAGGACTGAAGAAACGGAAAAAACCTAATTCAGAAGATAATGTCCCTGCAAAAAAGCAGAAAGAAGTTTCTAAGAATCTGTCAGATGAAGATAGTGACGGAGACACTGATAAGAGTGATTCTGAAGATGGTCAATCTGGATCGTCGGCTGAAATAATATCTGACAAGGTGAGTTATGATAATTTCCATATAATATTATGTTAGAAACCCTCCCCATGCTCGTATATGATTCTTATTCATTAAACTAACTGCAGGAGAAAGTTGTAAAGGGAGCATCAGCTAATACTGGATACGGAAAACGTGTGGAACATCTGAAATCAATCTTCAAAGCTTGTGGGATGAGGTTTGTCTTTTTGTAAGATTTCTAATTATCTGTAACTGATGCTCGGATCACATTCTAATTGAAACGTTCTACCTTCCCACCAGTGTTGCTCCTTTTCTTTATAAGAGAGCCAAACAGGTATCTGACGACAAACGTGAAGGCTTCCTGATAAAGGAGTTAGAAAAGATGCTTTCTGCAGAAGGACTATCATCGAACCCCACCGAAAAAGGTACTTTATGACTAAAAGTGTCTAATGGAGTAGTAAGATGTTGTGACTGTGTTAGCTATAACAAATTTTCAGTTGAAATGGTATATAGCTTCTTCACTTCTCTGCTACTTTAAGTTGCTTCTTTTACCTGCTCCTTCTGAGCACACGACAAAGTTCCTAGGGAGGTTCTATGGAGATGTCTGGGTCTAGACGTGTACAATGGCTTATATTGGGAGTTGGGACAAATAAGGACATGTATGATGGTGCCAAGACCCGAGTAAGAGCAGTAGGAAACATGGAAATTTCTCGGTCATGATGGGGTTGTATCAGGGCTCAGCCCTTAGCCCGTTTTGTCTGTCTTAGTGATGACTCAATTAACGCGATATATCCAGTGGATATGCTGTGGTGTATGTTCTTTGCTGTGACATAGTATTGATTGTCGAGACATTCAAGGGAGTTAACAAGCAATTGGAAGCTTGGAGACATGTATTAGAGTCTAAATGTTTTAGGTTAAGCAGGAGTAAGACAAAGTACCTAGTGTGCAAGTTCAGTGACATAGCACGCGATGCAGAAGGTAGAAGTGAAGATTGATACACAATTGTACCCAGGAGAAGCAGTTTCAAGTATCTTGGATCTGTAGTATACAAGGTAACAAATTTTGAAGAGGAGGTGCAGTTTTATAAAAATATGTGCCAGTGACAAGGCTCCACTTGATAGATTCCCAATGAGCTTTTTCCAAAAATATGTGCCAGTGACAAGGCTTCCTGACTTGATGGATTCCCAATGAGCTTTTTCCGAACTTTTTGGGTAATGCTTAAAGTAGACATAATGGGGACTTTGCAGCATTCTCATCAGCATCAGATGTTTGAAAAGAACCTGATTGCTACTTCTGTGGCTCTTTTTCCCAAGAAGAATAGTACAACTGAACTTGGAGATTTTAGGCCATTAAGTCTCATAAGTGGTGTTTCTAAAATCATTGCCAAGCTGTTAGTAGAAAGGTTGAAAAAGGGTGGTGCACAAACTGGTCAACAAACAGATGACTTTCATTAAGGGAAGACAAATAATGGATGTTGCACTAATGGCTACTGAATGTATGGATTCTAGGCTAAGAAGTGATGATCCAGGTATTATGTGCAAGGTTGACATTGAAAAAGGCATATGATCATGTGAACTGGGAATATCTTTTGATTATTCTGAATCAGATGGGGTTTGGTGTTAAGTGGCTGAAGTGGATGAGCTTTTGTATCAAAACTGTTAGATTCTCTGTCCTTGTAAATGGAGAACCTGTGGAGGGGTTTTACCTTTGAAAGAGGACTCAGACAAGGTGATCCTCTTTCACCTTTCCTCTTCATCATAGCCATGGAAGGACTCAATGGCATGGTAAGAACAACAATGCAAAAGAAATTGCTCAAGGGGTTCCAGTTAGGCAACATACAGGGAGTAAATGTGGAAATTTGTCATTTGCTTCATGCGGATGGCACAATTATCTTTTGTGATCCAGATGCAGGACAAGTCAGCTTTACAAAGTGAAGTCGCTGTACCTATTCCTGGGAGGTAGATTGATTCTGATTCATGCAGTACTAGATTCTCTACTTATGTGATGTCTATGTTTCCAATTCCAGCTGGGGGTGGTGGATAAATTTGACAAGCTTAGAAGGTATTTTCTATGGAATGGAGTCAAGGAGAATAAAGGCTTCCGTTCAGTGAAATGGGATGTTGTTCAACTTGAGAAGATTCTTTTTTTTTTTTATGACAAGGGAACCCGCAGCCGCTACCATTTGAGTGCGCACAGGGTAAAACGCGCTCCTATGCAATAGCTCGCAAACCACATAGGAGAGGTAACCCACACTAGGCAAGCCCGGTGCTACGAGCTCGACCCTGAAGCCAAACCTCTTGCTTTCGCTGGCAAGGGGTTTCGAACTTCAGACCTCCAACATGGAAGTTCCAAGCCCAAACCACTGGGCCACCCCGAAGGGTTGAGAAGAAATTAAGGGGTCTTGGAATCTGAAATTACACAATAGTGAATTACACTAGTTGACTTTTGATGAAGTGGTTATGGGGATATGCTTTTTTTTTTAATGACAAGGAAACCCGCAACCGCTACCCTATGGGTGTGCACAGGGTAAAACCCCTCTCCTATGCAATAGCTTGCAAACCACATAGGAGAGGTAACCGCACTAGGCAAGCTCGGTGCGATGAGCTTGACCCAGAAGGCAAACCCCTTGCCTTCGCTAGTGAGGAGTTCCGAACTTGAGACCTCCAACATGCGAATATGCTAATGAAGACCGAGCACTATGGAAGGAGGTGATCATGAAAAATATGGACAGTCAAGTCAATAGTGCAATGGTGTAGTGGTCAGCACTTGTAGTGTATCAGTTTGGAGGACTATCAGAAACTTGTGGATTACCTTTAGTGAGTATGTAGAAGGTTAGTTGGTAGCTGAGCGTTGTAGCACCTTTGTGTGGGAGAGACATGAGGCTAGTTTTCTCTTTCCCTTGTCTCCTTGTTATAGTATTTCTGCTTAGTACTGGCATAGTATCTTCTACTTTGTCCATTTCTTGCATGTTGCTTTTTTTGGCTGTCCATCTTGACACCTCGTTGCTGTTATTTTTTCCATTTCCAGCCTGTCTTGGTTTCACATTGTAGTTGATTTGTATCTTGCTAGTGTGCTGTCATACTTTTCATGTGAACACGCTTCATTTTCTTTTCTTTTGAACCGAGGATCTATCAGAAACAATCTTACAAAGGTAGGGTAAGGTCTACATACATCCTACCCTCCCCAAACACCCACTTGTAGGATTATACTAGATATGTTGTTGATTATTGTCTAGTTGGGAATTGTTAAAAGTGTAGCTTTTGAGGTGCATATATGGGGAAGTTCTGTTGTGTAACTTTTTGCTGATGCCATTTGCCAGAAATCAAAGAAGTCAAAAAGAGAAAGCAAACAGCAAAAGAATTGGAAGGCATTGACTTAAGCAACATTGTTTCAAATACACGAAGGAGATCAACGACCAGCTTTGTGGATCCTCCAAGACCCAAGTCACCACCTAAAAATGATAAGAATGATGACAAGGATGGTGATAGCGATGCCGATGATGCAAGTGATGATGACAAAGACGATGATGACGATGAAGATGATGAGAGCAGTCAGAGTGATGAGGAGTTCAATGGAGGTATATTATATTGGTTACTCCCTATATGACTTACTTCCCTTTTTAGTCAGTTCCAAAAAAATGACACATTTCTATATGAAGTAATAATTGAACTTTAAAATGTTCATTTTACTCTTAATGAAATGATTTATACAGCCACACAAATATCTATCGATTATTTTAGACCACAAGTTTCAAAAACCTTTCTTTCTTGAACTTCATGCCGAGTAAAAATAACTCATATAAAATGGGACTGAGGGAGTAGCAACTATATATTCTACAGTGGCGGTTTGCTGATTTGAGATACTTTAACCTTCTGGGCATTAACTTTCTTGTTCAGTTGGTTTTCAACTGCATTTTCCATTTTTCCTCACCATGGCTTCCTAACTGCTCTAACAATTTTCCTCTTTTCTTTGGTTGAAGTTCCATCAAAGCAATATTCCTCCTCATTCTCCTTCAGCATATGTTGGCAGTATCCCTATTAAGTTGTACCACTGGCCTAAAGATATATCACTTGAAATTTGTGTGCAACTAGAATAATACAGTGGAAACACAACTATTTTAGTGTACTAACTTTTGCACCTGTTCTCCACCTGATTGATGATCAATTGCATAAACTCATCATAAAAATGTTACTCGTTTCTAAAACACCCTTTTCCGTGGCAGATGATGATGAGGAGAGTGAATGAAGTTTTCTGATGACTGAAGATTATAATTTACAGATCAGGGACACGGTCTTTCCAATGTATCAATAGTTTCAGTTTCTCAACTTAGATTTGGGAGCTGATGTTTAATGTATTTTAGAAGTATATTTACAAAGAGATGTGATATTTAGCTTTGTTTAGAAGTATTGAACTTAGCCAGTCATGGATATTAGATACCATATTTGTTAGTTATCGAGGGACGTTGTACATGGAACATCTCTGCTTGTGCATTGTAGGTGGTGATAATCTTCATGTTTATGGTGGTAGCAGTGTTTTAAAAGGCTTCTTGGCACGAGGCGAGTCTACGTAGTAAGACTCTTGTCTTACAAGGCCTATGCCCAAATTTTCGACTCTGCGTCCCCCAAGTGCATTGGACGCCCAGCTCTTCATTTCATCTCATCAGTTTTGATTTGGAATTGTTCTCAATTAACCTTTTACTTGTCGAAGTCGTCTTCATTTATTTCAATTTTCAAGTATGAAGTTTGAGAAAATTTCAACCCTAAATGGACATGTTCTTTTATTGCTAAGTGAGTGAGGGTTTGGATTCAGTTTTAACCTGGTTTTGGGAATTGTCAAACGTATGTTTTCATTTGCTATTGGTTTTTAGATCTTAGTTGAGTATTTTTAGTGGTTCATTTTTTTAATTTTTTGTTTCATTTGAAACAATATAGTCCTTCATAAGTTTGTTAGTGAAGAACCTGATTACTTTCATCTGTTTGTGGGTGTGGTAGCTCACTATTGTTAATTAGTACTAAAAAGAATAATATATTTCCTTGTTTTGCAAACAATTGATGACACTATCATTCAACTATCTTGGTCCTACTTATGAAGTAAGAGTGCACAAAGGTGAACTTTTTTATTTAAAATTTTATTTATCTTGAGAGTAGTTTTGAAACAATAGCAAAGTCTTTTCATTTTTATAATATATTGGACTTTTTTACCATACTAAGATATTGTTTAAAGCAATTCACTATAGTAACATGTTCTTTTATAAAATTTTACAAAACCAATATAGGTGTATTTCATTGTAACATTTTAGGGTATATTTTATTTTTTTAAAATTTATTTCAGTTGTGTGCTAACGGCTTTGAGTTGAAAAACGTTACTATGAGTAACATTTGAAGCTTATAATACATTACTTTGAATCACGTTTTAGAAGATAAACATTTCTGGAGAGTCCAATCACGTCACTGAATTCTGTAAATTTAGAATAAGGCCTAGATTTGATTGAGTGAACTTGATTGAAGCAAGTGCACTAGTGTCTGATAAATTAGTCATAATGCTTTATTTGAATTATTAAATGATACAAAGTTGATGGCATTTGAAAGAAAACTCATTGACCCACAATTTTCATATGTTACCGTTCATCTAATTCATTACTTCCTAAAAGATATGGTAGTATACATTGTTTGTCTTCACAAGAAGTACACATTGATTGCATGTAGTTTTTTGACCAAAATTTTTTGTGGGTGTTTGTGATGATTTAATTAATTATGTGTGTTAGTGAGAATGGATAATTATAGGTAGTTATAAGTTCAAATGAGGTGTGGACTGTGAAATAGAGTTTTTCTATATCTGAAAATAACATCTAAAGCCAAATTATGAACATTCGAAGTTTTTTATATTTACAACTACACTGATCTCTGATAAAATGGTCTGAATGCTTTACTTGAATTATGCAACATATCTAGACTAGGTAGACTTCAATAACAATGACTTATCAAAGAAAAAATGCAGACAACAACTCCAATCAATTGAAATTAATAGGTATATTAGATGTGTCTGCTCCAAACATAAAATCACGTATTTAATGTAAAACGTTACTCTCAGTAACGTTCAATAACTATATTTTCATGATTGAATTCTTAAGAAATATTACCATGAGCAACGTTTTAGGAGTAGAAAGTGACTAAAAGTAACATACTATGAAACGTTACTCAAAGCAACGTTTCTCACTTTAACGCCGTCGACACAAAATTGAATTCTTTAAAATAAAATACACCCTAAAACATTACTTTAAAATACGTTTATACTAGTTTTGTAAGATGTTAGAAAAACCTAGTACTTTGATTAATTGCTTTAAATAGGTCAAATTACATCACACAGATTAAAACGGATGAAGTATTAGTTATTCAACATATTTTGTATAAAATAATAAATAAATTTTCTCATAATTTATATACGTATTAATTATGTGGAACTTTAAATTGCAAATCGAACATCGTATTAATTTTATACATAATTAACTTACCTTCTCATCAATTATCAAACATTGTATTACTTATGCATTACTACTCATTTTAGTGAATGATTTTACCTACTGGATTTCTATGTAAATAGAAAATTGCACTTTGCAAATATATTAAAAAAAGTAGGCAGAGTAATTTTTGTAGCAATACAAAAAGGAGATTTGATCATCTTCTCAGTAGGAAGTATATAAATTGTGGTTCTGACAAACATTTTTTTTTGGATTGTTAAGCTACTTGAATCAATTTTATAGTATTATAATTTCTTATATCTCATAATTCAAATATAGTTATAGAACAATTCTATGTCATGACACTATTATTAACTCAAATCATCTTTCCATTTGTATGACAATTCAAGTATATTATTGCAAGGTTGAGCAGACAAAAACATGAAAAGAATGTATTATAGTGTGTGTATTATTTTGCTTGAATGCAAGAAAATATGAAGGAACTTGAATATAGAAAAGCAATTGCTTTTCCCCTCTAACATGCACTGTTCAAGTGTCTGCTCAGGTGTATCTGCAAGATCATGAGATAGTTACCTCGTCTTCTGAAAGTATGCGCCTGACTTCCTTTGCTATGTCGATGACATGTTTATCTTCACATCCTAGTTCAAGTGAAGACGGATAATGTTGGCCAACAATGTAAAGAGTGATAAATCTAAAGCACGAAATGAAGTAGGAAACGACAGCTTTTTTAGGCTTGAGAAAGTTACCTAAGAGGCCAAGGGCATTTTCAAGTTGAAAAAGGTAATCTTTGTTGGGTCCTGAGGGGCCTTCTGCGCGAGCAATTTGACTGCACAGTTCAAATATACATTAACAGTTGCTAAACTATAATGTCTATTCGAAAAGTCAAGTTCTAAAAAGCTCCCTTTCGATGAAATTAGAATCACAAAGAGCATAAGGCAGGTCAAGACAGTTACCTGTTGTTGCAGTCAAGATGATTTTGTAAAATACATTTCTCATGTGTAACTAGTTTATTCAGTCAAGGGAAAAATATTTATGTTCTTGGATTGAACAATAATAAATCTGGACAGCCTCGTGCACTAAGCTTCCTCTATGTGCGGGGTCTGGGGAAGGGCAGGATCATAAGGGTCTATTGTTAGAAAATAATCGTTAGAAAAATGGATCTTGTGTCTAAATCCTAATTAAACCCACGTACTCAAATGATGAAATGGACCTTGGGTCTAAATCCTAATTAAACCCAGTACTCCGGTGATGTGGATTGTCCAAGAACATCTAAGAAAAATACATTTCATATGCTTAACCTATGTGTTATGTAACACCTCCTGCACACCCAGACACGACATTTTTGGAGTGTGAAGTGGTATAACAAGGGGAACAATTTTGAGTAGCCCAACATCAGGATGAGATGAGCTTGGCTCTGATATCATATTGTCACACCTTCATGGCTTTAAAGCGCGTCACATCTTAGGCCTGCTTCCTTACATACCCAATATTTATCGTGTATTTGTTGATGTGGATTTACTTAGCATATTACATACATCCACCTTCTAGGAACTCAACATACTCGCTACGAACTGTCCAACCATCACTTAAGGTTGTACGCAGAGTGGCTATCATACCATGTTAAGAAAATGGATCCTGAGCTTAATCCAAAAGGCTAGCTCATCCCATAAGGAATTTCCAAAACCGTATTAAAAATCCTGGGCATAATCCAAAAGCCTAGACCATGCCGTAAGGATTTTCCAAAAATCATATAAGAAAGGCTACAAAACAACACTCAATCAATGTGGAATTCTAAGAATCTCAGCTTTGTTTACCTAGGATCAAAATCAAGATCATTGGTCACTATAATGTATTTCCTTTTTCCAACAGAAATTCTGACATGGGCTTGTCAATATAGAATGTAGTGCGATTTTTTTTAAAAAAGCACTGAAATATGACACACACCTAGCAATTTCTTCAACTGATGCAGGTCCCAGGTAGTTCTCGTTAAGCTTCTTGTCTGGAGAACCTATGTATCTGAATACTCAAACAGTAGTTTTGCATGATGAATCAAGAAAAAAACTGAGTAGAAAATGTGTAGTGTTTCGATTTTGTAACTTACACTAATACACCAGAAACAGCTGGTGCTGATGCTGCAGGCTCCTGGATGTAAGTTGATTTGTTAATGAATCAATTAGCACATAACAAAGAATGATAATTCAACAAGCACTTTCTTTTGGTTAAAAGTTAACTCAGCATGACTTACAGTGAAAAGATCTACATAAGCCTTCTGGTCATATTGTTTTTCCCTGACTTCAAGGTACTAGATGGAGGAAACATGAAAAGAATATACATTAACAAAATAGAGTCATTCAATGATGTGATTTAGGCCACATGAATGCCATTATAATAGAATTGTAACCAGACAAACAAACAAAAAGCATTGTCATACAAGTGAAAGATAGAAGCTCAATTAATATTTGGAAGACTGAAACCAGTAATTTGTGGAACTCATACAGAAATTGGGGGAACCAGAAAACTACGGCAGTCAAACACAAAAAAAGAATGCAAAAACACAGATATCTATGGTAGACCTCTGCTGTCAAAGTGAACATATGGTATGTCCTAGGAGAATGCTGCAGAGGAAATCTGTGAATGTGGAGCAAGAGCAAACTAATAGTGGATTTGATCAAAAGACGTAAATCGTAGCATTTACTACATATTTCAAAATCAAAATGCTTAAGGAATATAAAATATCAACAAACATACCCAAACAGAAAGAAGGCAAATTAGAATGATACTTTATAGGGGAGCCAAATCTTTTGGATTCAAGTTAAAATGCAATTTTCCAATTCATCTAAGTGAACATGAGCATTTATTTGATATTTGTTACCCAAATTTAAATAATTAAAGTTATAGATTTCCTTCGGAAATTTAATTACACACAAAGCGAACTCCAGAAGTTCTAAAGGAATTCTCTCAAGAAAATGCTATTTTTAAGAGGCCACTGGCAAGTCAAGTCGCTTCACTTCTCTTTCATAGCATAAGGGCTGACAAATTACAACCAACTACTTTAATATGACTTTCTAAGGCAAGCCTCATTGCCTGGCAACTGAATGGTTTCATCGTACAATCAGAGTTGCATGCCTAGTAAGACACCTTTGAGCTTAATGTTTCATTTCCAGCTTTGAGGTGTATTAGCACTTTTTTAATGGATAAAATACATCTAAGAGATAAAGCATGGAATACTAATGTTGCTCATTTTTAAGCACATGTGAGATTCCAATGAGCATCGACCACTAATTGCCCCTTGTTTGTGAACAGGGAATTTCCCCTTTCAGAGGTTATATGTAATAACATTATTCTAACGAAAATTTAGAAAATTTTCACGCATATAATAGCTCAAAATATTTATATGGTGTAACTGACTTTTTCTTTCAATCAGCCTATTCCCAATAAATTATAAATTAGACCACATTTTACCTCCTTAAAGCTGTAACTTACTCTATCAAGTTAATAAACAAAGCAGATGTCTCCTCGACTCTTCAGTGCATAAAGTCAATAGATTTCAAGACAGCAAGAAAACACTACATTACTTTCAAAAGGTAAGAATGGGATGTGCCTCAAATGTATATCTCACAATAGCACAAATTTTGAATTCTCGCATATGGCAAACACAAGCATAAAAATAACACATAGTTTACAATCTTTAATATGAAGAAAGGATAAGATAAAAGAATACGTATAAAAGAAAAACCTACTGTCAGTGCCACTTCTTGATCTTCCTCCTTCGTTATCTTGTAGGCCATACCCCACTGTAAGTGTAAGAGTTATCAGTTTCAACTATTGGGAATTGGTCACACATAAGTAGATAAATCTCATTACATTAAAATAGCATTCACAAGCCCCTTTGTTCCTTTTTCTCATCGAGGAGATACCTTGTTGCTGCAAAGTGTATTGCTCTGGTTAATCAGAGACTTCACTACTAAGTTGATCGTCTAAGAAAGCAATGAGAAACGGATACACACTGCTTTGATTGGATATACAAGAGGAGAGGGAAGGAAAGAGATACGAAGAAGGATAGCTTTATTATCTTCTTTCAGAGTACACGCACTTCATACTCTTTCCTATATTTTATCCCCTTGCATCAATCAGACATTTGAATAACAAGAATACAAAAGAAAAGGACAGACCGCCATTAAATCAGACTCTATTTTCCTTTGCATCAATCAGACATTGTTTTGGATTTATATAATAGTGATTTAACATGACGATATCAGCCATTGAATCACATTAATACCTAGTGCATTAGGACCAACTGTAACAACGTAACTGTATAGAATCAAAAGAATACATATAGAAGGAAATGGTGTGCATCATCACCTGTGAATCCATACAACAACCTAGAAGAATGAAAGTGTTATTCATTTTTTAGGACAACTGAAAGGCATATAAGAGAAGGCTCCTCATATTAGCATCCTAACTTAGACTAAGCAGCCAGCCAATAGCTTCTAAGGAAGCATCCTGTGAGACAAAGGCAGCCTATACCGAATCTCTAGCAGCACTCCACGAACATATTAGGCATCCAATAGTGAGAAGAACCGTACATAGTCCAATGGCAACAATAACCAAAATCAACATCTTGCGAAGTTCTTTCTTCCTTCAAGACAAAGTACAGGTAGATTCTTCTTTGCTCTCTTTAAAATGCATATCTGCCTCCTTATACACTTGAAGGAACTAGGAAGCGCACCATCTTGAAACACTCTTATTTAGTTTCCAGGTATCTCTACTATGCAGAATACTTTGAGAAAGCTTGCCCAAAAGGACTTTATGTACAGTTCTATTATCTAACTTCAACTAATCCCTTTAGCAAATGTATAGACAAGGTTGGAGGTATTAGATTTGCTTTAACAATCTTACTCAGATAAAAGAAGACAACATACATGAAGAAAATAATGAAGGATGATTTTAATATATATCTCTTGTTTAAATTGGAACAAACAACAATGGAAATATTAAACAAGAAAGTATCTTCAAGAGAAACTAGGATCTATATATATGATGATCTATTCACCATTTTCAATTTCCTTTTCGTACAGACATTTGGAATAGAAGTGAACGCATCACTTTATTTGATTAATTATTATCTAAAAAAACATAGTTATGAGGAACTTCAATATTCTGGAAAGCATCAAGATCGCCCAACTCTATCGTGGGATCAATCGGGGGAACTTGAGAGGCGGTAATCAAGGCTTAAATTGATTTAACAGTCTAATTTGCTCCCTCTTCTTAACATACATAAGTACTTCTAGATAAATAGTTATGGGACGAATCAAATCCATTGAGTTCGCCTGTCATATCAAACACTTTTTTTTTATTTGGAAGGAAAAATTAAATTATACTAGTAAAACAGCAGAATGAAAATGCTAAAAAGAAAAAAAATTCACCTTCTTGAAGCATTTCAGATTAAGGAAATGAACATCAGCACAAACTAACAGGAGAAAAAGAGAAGATCATACACAGGTAACAAGAAGCCAACTTCATGTTAATCTTTAGTACAACAACAACAACATTAACATACCCAATGTATTTGCACAAGTTGGGGTGGGCAGGGTAGAGATTACACAAACCTTACCCCTACCTTGGGAGGTAGAGAGCGAGGTTGTTTCCCCGATTCATCTCAAGAAAAAGCAATTCAAAAAAGAAATGATGCTATGGCAACATGCTAATCTTTAGTGTCACTAAAAAAAGTTAAGATCTTTAAACTTTTTACTGACATTTCTTCATAGTATATTTGTCTTTCCAGACTCATAAACTTCGCAACCAGATACATTTAAGAATCGAGCCACATTCATAAGTTGGGATATAGCGTAAAAGAGAGACGAACAAGATAATCAACACATTCAAACATGGGCCAATGTACAAAACAAAAAAAAACTCACACAAATTTCTCCTTCAGCAGGCTCCAGTGTTACTGTTCTACCTGGGAATTCTGGTGTCCCTCTATGATCAGTACTGCCTACACAACACACATATATAAACTTCTATTAACTCTCCACTAACTTGACCAACTATATATCATACTTAAAATCCAAAACATCTCCATATAGTTCTTAAAAATTAATTCTTTTCACTTTGACTATTCATATGACATTGTAACATTCACAAGCAATTCAATAAACATCCAAAACACAGTCAAAATTAGAAGCCATACCTTGATAAAAGACACGACGATAGCCTTTGATAAAACCGAAAAGACGATCATCGTAGTTAAACCCAGGCTTCCAAATTAGAGATCCATATCCAAATACCCACATCACCATTTTTTTTTATTCCTCAAATGAAATTTGAGCAGAGCCAAAGAATGTTGTGGATTGGTTAATACCTTTCTGTACAAAAATTATTAGCTAACTTACCAAACCAATGACTAAATGCCAAGACAGGATCGTATTTATCAAAGTTTTCATACTCCCTCCTTTCCAATTTTAACATTGAGACTTTTTCGAATTTTGAGTTTCAAACAAGTGTCTCGTAAATTAGGACAGAGATTATATTTTGTACGAATAAACATATCCACGTGAAATGAAATAAAAATGTGGTGTTATTACCAAAAAAACTTTGTCCTAGTAAATATATGGGTGATGTTAAATTGTTGAAAAATTTGGTCAGAAATTTAAAAAGTGTATAATTTTTTTTAATTTTAAATTAAAGTTTTTTATTTTTTAATTAAAAGATATTAAAGTTAAAAATATTCAAAAAAGTAAAATAACATAGGTAAAATATCACTTTGGCCAAAAGGATTTTTCCTAAATATGTTAGTGCATTATTTTCTTTTTACTAAACCTTTTTTTTCTAATAAAAGCACATTATTATTGAAGAATTCTTTTATTTTAATTCCATTTGACTAATTAAAAAAGTGGAAGTAAATATCCTTTGACCATGCTAAAAGGCTCATAAATATCATAAATCACTTTTTGGTCTAAAAATATTCTATACTTATTTCTTTGACTCATTTATTTAAAATGACTCAAAAATACCTTTCTTCCCTTTTGGTTTTAATATACCCTCAACTTTTGTTTCTATTAAAAAATACCCCTACTTCCACTTTGACAAGTTTGAATGTACAAGCCCTAAAATTTGATATAAAACGTTTTTTTATGATTATTTATCTCTAATTTATTAATGTAATCATAATATGTAAACAGTTTAAGGTGAATTAAGGATGAAAAAGTCTTGAATTGGTGGAAATGATCATAAGATTGGCATGTGATTTGAGATTACGAAATAATTGGAAATTGTTTAGGTAATTTTGTATTGTATTGTTGTGTATAGACCAAGAACAAACTAAGTTTCAAGTTCAATAAGGCGTTCATACTTGATTCGACGTTGGTAATGATTGAATCATTTTTCTATTTACGTTATTCTTGCATGTTGATCGTTCCATTAGCAATACTTGTACAATACGTGTTCGTGGAATAAAGGAATAATTAATGTGCATTGATACGTTTACTGTTGTCGATCTCATGCCACAAATTTGTCTCAACTACGTGTACTCTTACAAGTGTGGTTGTATTTAACATAGGTGTGATCGTGTGATGTTTGTGTTTATTGGTTGATTAAGTACCATGCCTGATACATATTATATGTTGGTTCGAATACCACGCTTAGTACATATGATTTGTTGGCTTAGATACCACATCCGACAGAAAATATTTGATTGGCTTGAATATCACACGTGGTACATAATTTTTATCATGTTCGCTCAGGTACACGCCTAATACACGTCGATTGTTTGTTTGTGTGTTGGTCCCATGAGTGAACCGATTTATTTATTATGATGATGTTGGATATGCTTGTTGTGGTTGTTATGTTATATGAAGATTGAGGACTGAAAGTCATGTTTATGTTTACTGATTTTGGTGATATATGTATATCTTATCTTGTTTTACTGAGATTTAGTTACTTATTCATATTTTGTATACTGTATTAGATACGTACGTAATGTTTTTTCTACAAAGTATCGAGTAAGCATATTATTTTTGTGTTTAATGGTGAATTATTTTAAATTGAAATTTCAAATTTGTTGTAGTTTTACTTGATATTCTTAGTCTAGAGTTAATAAATAGTTCACAAAAGCAATTGTTGAGAAAATTATATGAATTCATCAACAAAATTTGAATTTATGACATATCACATCATATCTTACGATATTTTTAAAAAATAAAAATAATTTCCCTATTCATATTAGCCTTCTTATAAATGTTCATAAAATACAAACTATAACATGAAAAAATATAAACAATATTTTTTTCAACTAAACACCTCATGCATCACACGAGAATTATACTAGTAAAAATTAAAAAATGAACTGTAAATATAACAAAAATAAAAATCATTATATGTTATTAGTCTCTATTCATCACTATATGTTAAAGAATGTGAGTGTCTAGTTTTAGATTACTATTTATAACATTTTAAAATAATGTAAGAAGGTAATAGAATTTTCTTAAAAATAATAGATATTATACGAAATAATTATATATATATATATATATATATATATATATATATATATATATATACACTAAAGAGGACCAGATTCATAAAAAGCCACGCGGTGGTCTCCTCCGTCAATGGCGAAGCTGAAGACGGATTCTCCTCTCTCGCGTCGCATAGTTCTCTCCTTCTTGCGCTTCCTTGATTCTGGTAAATTCTTCCTATTCTCTTCTCTCTGATGGATCCATACACTTTTTTCGCAGTTTATAGATTACAACAGAAATGAGCGTTACAGACCCTGCTATTCAGAATTCCGACGCATGGTGCTAAGCTAAATCAGCGATGAACAGTTTATTTTGATAAAACGAAATCAATTTATCGGCTTACCACACTAAAATCAGAGATGATTAATTTTGCTAGTGCACTGCATAAATGTATCCAACGTGCTGAATAGAACGGGAAACTAAAACTTCATAGGGTAAGAGTTACTTTAGGGGGGTTAGGATCAGGCTTTTGTATTAATTGGTACAAGTTGATCTTCTCAGCATATTCAGTTTAGATCTGAAACTCATCAGTGAAGTATTAGTTTCTTGTATATGGTAATTGGTGGGTTTTGGGCCTGTTTACCATCTCTTATGCTTAGTAGGTTTAAAGGGAGTTGAGCATGAGAATTTGAAGTGGCAGAAAGGAAAGCTATTCTTCGAAAAGTATGTTGGGAGTAGGAGTATTTACTATGGACACGCTTGGGTGCAACATTAGGGTCTTGCATATGGCAGTTGATGTGGTTCTAGAACCAGTGGTTAGAAGGCATTGTTTTCTTTTGAGAATGAGTGACGTACAAAGGATTGAACAGAACTGCAAATGAGAACTTTCGGCTGCCTATCTTTAGCATTTAGAATGTTGTATGGAGAGTTGTTAGGCAAGTAAATCACATTTTAATTCTCAGTTTATGAGCTAAATTACAATTTTGATTGTATCCTATGGCGTGTAGTTGGTGTTGTAGGTGATTCCCGTTTTTTCTTCTTCTTCTGATAATCATGGTGTCCAGGGTAGCTTGTGCGCACGTTAACTCATTCCATGGGATACCTGGTACCTCACACCAGCAACAAGTACTTGACCACCAATGTTAGAACAAATAGGAAAAAATCATCTAGTGTTTGGTCTTTGTTGGGATATGAACCAAGACCTCATGATGTTCAACCCACTTCATTGACCACTACGCCACACCCTGAAATGATTCTTACAAACAACAGGAACTGAATCCGGATGTCTGGTTGAATCTGATCATCGAGGATTAAAAAGTGGGAAAAAACAAGATTGTAGGCTAAAAGGATAAGCCAAAAATGAACATGCTACTTACTACGTGATTTGTAAGAACAAACCAAACTTAGAGGGAATCATAAAAAAAGCGAGGATAAGGAGAAATTTAAAGTGAAAAAAAAACTAGTCATGTTTCACAACCATCAGACTGCCGCTTCTCATCCCACAGACAAAATCTGATCAGCCATACCACCATGTTTCCTCATCTAGCCTTTGTTCAGGGCACCCACTTCCCCCAACCTTTATCTTTAGCATTTACAACCACCATACCTATCTCCAACCCTACCACTACTTCCTCTGCATTTCCCTGCCTTGTTAATAATATATTCAATTCCAAGTTTGAAACCCTATCATGAAGCCTCCTTTTACTAATTACATTGATCCATCATCCAAGTTTGACACTTAAGCTAAATGAATAAACGTTAAATATTGTAAATTTGGAATCCAATCCTAAAAGAAAATGTTCATCAGTACAAATATTCAAACCTGCCCTCTTTTGCACCAGTTCACATCATCGTATTCTATCCTCTTATATAATCCCTTCACAAACCAACAAACCATCTCCCCACTTCCCAATGACGTCTCAAAAATCCCAGAACATGCTTTAAAATAGTTGTCGTTTTGGGTTGGAAAAAATAGAAGGTGGAGGTCAAAGGAAAGAATTCTTGGAAATGTGGAGTAGTGGGGGAAAGCAATAGGTCTTCTTCCAAAAAAATGGCCCTAACACAATCACTGGAGGCTTGAGTGATGGCCGTAATTTGGTTGCTAATCACCAAACCAATCTTATGATATACGGTGGAGTCAAGAAAATTGGAATGTTTAGAACAAAGTAACAAGTAACAACTTAGTTCAAGCATCTGGGACCATTTATGTGATCTAAAAGATACTACTGTTAGTCCAGCTTGTGTAACATAAAGTTGGACATTTTATTTTCTTCTTTTTGATGTTGTAGTATCTGTTGCTAATTCTTCTTTTGATCTTTTCAAATGAAATACTCGTGATTTCACAAGTACTTTTATTGTAAAGAGATTAATGAAAAGGGACAAGAGGTAGCTCAAGTGGAAAGCACCTTGTGCCTCCAAGTTTGAGGTTGGGGGTTCGAGTCACCAAGCTGCTCTGTTTGACTTGTATGTGTCCCTGTTTTGAACATTCAGATACTGCCAGATCAAGTTCTCTTACTTTTATGAAAGATAACCGGATTACTCTATACATAAAATAATGTTTTAGAAAGAATAAATGAAGTCTGGATGTAAGAGAGAGAGATCGTACAACTCAGTTTTAGGAAGAAGAGACCAGTTTTGGCTTTCAACATTTATGCCGGACCAAGTTATTTGCTCTAATAGGTGAGGGATCCAAACAAAAGTACTAGATGAGCACTAGTGTCCCCTTAGGGATTCCAAATACATTTATTGAAGTCAGTTGGCAGGTTAGACTGGAAATTATTATATCCCTAAGAAGTTTCAAGACTGCTTGACTGGGTAGCAGAACTGGGAAATACCAAATTTATTTGGGATTTTGGAACCTCAATGCCTTAATAAAGCATTTTAATGTTACATTATTTGGTGCATGTTGTTTTCGCTTTCTTGTTTCTCTTAATAATGTTTGATGTTCTGGTGTTTGTTCTTTCAGTTAGGAAGTTTTTTCAAGTCTTAGTATATCAATTTCGCGTTTACTGACAATGTCTCTCTTGTTTCACAGTGGAACCTGCTGCAGGAGTTGATGATGAAGGACTTGAGGTTGCTAAGCAATGTCTATCAGAGGCTTTTAAGATTGATCCTTCATCTCATGCCTCAAGTTCAGACTCATTAGTGGACATATTCAGTTCAGGGGAAGCAGTTGACCAAAGCCAAAGAAGTGTAGATCTTAGGCATGATGTATCTTCATCAGATGCTCCTTGTACATCTTCAAGGCAGAAGGTTGTACATGCTAAAGATGCAGATCGATCACATTTGCTGGTTTCCCCCATTCCTACCCCCTTCTTCTTGATGTTTTTTTTTTCTTTATTTCATCTGTCAGTCTTCTCAGCTTGATTCATTTGGATAGTTTCCCCTTATTTCATGTATTTTAGGTCCAGTTTCTATTCCTTATATCAGCATGTTTGCTTTCTCTTTTCTATATGGTGGCCTATCAGCTATAGACCTGTGAGGTTTAAATCCGCTATGTTGTCTACATCTACATTTTCTCTTATTTTCATTACTGTTCATACGACAATAGTTTTCCTTCATGGTTGGGCAAAATTGAGATATTTGGGGCATGACCATGATCATTAAGTCACATTCCAGGGCATCTAGTAAGTAGTTAAGTTTGCTATGCACCTTACGTCTAATAATAGTCCGAAGTCGTATCAGTAAATCTCTCTGTTGAGATAAAGAGGTCCACACGATTGTCCTCTGTGGATGTCATGTTTGGGGTGTCTCAACTCTTATACTTGTGCTTGACCATGGTACTTAAGCATCAAAATGCAGCCTAAAAAATAGGCACTTCATAAATTTATCATTACATTGCTGTCATATGCTCGCAAATTACGATGTAAAGAAGTTCTATTGGTTAGAAACTGTGTCCTTGATGTCACAGGTTTTTATGCATAAATTCAAATTGGATGTAAATTCATTGGGTATGTTGTTGTTGATGATGAAAGTTCACGCGAAATTTTGTCGCTAGATTATCTTAGCTCAAAAATAGTTTTCTTTTCAAGGATGGGTTGGTACAATCTAGCATGGAAATGATTGTCAAATGCTTACATCTGGAGTACTTTGTGCTTTACAGTACAGCCACGACAGAGGACTTACTGTGACAATATCTGTTGCCATAGTCATTTTTTGTAATTTATTTAGGCCAAACATTAGCTACCGTTGATCTCCTTTTTTTCCCTACCAATCTTTAATTGAACTATTAGTATGTGTTTCAACATTTTTGTGCAGCATTTAACTTTTTAACACATTTTTTTTTTTTTATCAGCAGGCCGAAGATAGGACAAAAGAAGCTCACAGTTTTGGTAAGGCTAAACTCCAAATATATGTTGCTCGAACTCTTCAAAAATGTCAATGTGCGAGTGTCGGGTTCTCCAGAAGTAGTGGACTTTGGAGAATCCGACATGGGTACAGCATCAAGTGAAGAGTCAGTGCAACTTAGCTTCAAATTATAGGTTCCATTGAAGGGCTCTGTATAATGTCCTCAGATTCTTACTTTGACTAGTATACCACATTTAACCATCTTACTTTTAGTATTTCTTGTCCATAAGTTTGTGCTGTCATCGTCAGTGTCATTAAATGTTTGCTTGAAGCACACTTAAACTCTGAAGTTTTGTGAGGCGCAATTTAGAAGCTCCACCTTGCTTAGATGGCGGTTTTGTGCAAGCACCAAGCCACTTAGACCTACACCTCATCACCACGGGTCTGTCTTTAAGAGTGCAAATCTTGGCAATTAATATAGTTGGCAAAGCAATAGAGTTTTTGTTAACAAAACGTTATTAATGAACTTGTTAGTGATCGGGATCAAGAAACTAGAGAACTAATAAAGCACTGCTAACTAACTTTTTTTAAAAAAATGTACATGTTTGCATCCATTCTTAAGTTTAATTTGGTTCATGTACTTTTTGCATCTATATTTTGCCTAGTTCCAATTTTACACTTTGTTAATGCCAAATGATTATTTGTTGTGTTTATAGTAACAAACTTTTCTACACTTTTTGCAATAAAAACTGTAGTCATTTCTATTGGCAGTGAGTTTATTTCTCTTCCGGTTTCAATTTATGTGACGATGTTTGCCTGAATTTTTTTCAAGGAAAGAAAGACATTTGAAACTTTTGGCCTCTATACGTCATAAACATTTGTGTTGCTATATATTATCTCACCTCGTTAAGAGTAAAATGGAAAGTTTAAAATTAAATTATTTCTAAATATTATATTTTCTTTGGGACAAATTAATAAGATGAGTGTGCCATAAAAAATGGGACAGAGGGAGTAATACCTTAAATCTAGTTGCCTCTTTTTTATTTATTTTTACATAGTTTCATAGTAATTTATTATATTATTGAAAACAATGAAAATAAGGTCAAGGACAATTTTTCCAATATGCTTAAAATGTACAAAAATAAACTACTCAAAAAAAGCTAACCCAAACACCCCCTGAAGTGTTTCTGTCCCCATGTTGTAGCCAGGTTGCCCTGGATCTTTGTCTACTGGCAATCTCTTCTAGCTATATTTTCGAACTCCATAGTAAGAGCCATTCTAGAAGCTATCTCCTATTCCTGTAGAGCTCTATGTTCCTGTATCTCCTTCAGTTCAGTAAACTGGGAAAGAACCATTTGTTTCTGAACAGGTACATTTCCGTGACTCGTCTTACTCCACTCCTTCAATTCAGCTTTCAGAGCTTTCAGTTTAGCCACCAAAATATACTCAGGGCTACCACTGAAATTGAAAGAGCCCAACCCTCTCATTAAACCCTTCTGTATGCAGCCACCTGTTTTCAAACTTGAAGTAGCTGGTTGTCTCCCTATCCCCACATTGAAGCATTAGTGGATAGTGGTCAGAAGTCATCTTCTGTAAAATAGACTGCCTGATGTTCCTGAAACTGGCATCGAATTCTTCTGATATGAGGAATCTGTCCAACCTATTATTTTGTCTATCCCCTTTTTTCCAAGTAATATTTTCCCCTATCAACTCCAGGCCCACTAATTCCATGTCTTCAATAAAATCCTTAGCTGCGCGGACTTTTCACTTTTGATGCCGCACCCATGTTGGATTCACCAAAAATACACTACTTTTGGTGGATCCAAAACGCACCCGTTGACATTTTTGAAGAGTCCAAGCAACATAGCATTAAAATCAGAGAAGTTGGTTCAGATGTATGTCTGGTTAGCTATAGTTTGGAGAATTCTTAATTTTCCATATCGACAATTTTTTTTGAATTGAAATGAAATAGGTAGAGTAAAGCGGAATATCTGTAGTAGATTCATATAAAGTATTCTCTGCTTGTTGGGATTGAGGTTTAGTTTATTGATTATTAGATGTAACAAAATCATTCTTCTAGGCTACACATGTCTCGCTATTTTCCAGCCTTTCTTAGAATGTGGAAGTGGGGTCTTTTAGTTCAAATGGCATACATGTAGGTTGCTGACATGTTGCAAAGAACAAGTACAAGTCACTTGCTTTTCCTGTAGTCTTTTGTTCTGTTCCTGTTATTTTTTAGATGCATTTTCTTGTTCTTTGTTGAACCAAATACGTTATCCATATCTTTTAAACCTTGTTTTGCCTTCTATATATTTTTCTTTCACAACATATGTTTGCGGCAGTGGCTGGTAGAACTGCCTCTTTCCTGTTTGCCCTAGTCTCTTGCTTTATTCTAATCAACTCTTGTTGTTTATCATACAGGTATATCCAAAGATGAGCTCTTTGGGCAGTTTTTTGATGCTCTTGAAAAATCTCACTATTTCAGAAGCTTGCCCGATGGAAACGACGATCAGGCTCAGTTGGATAAGGCATCAAGGATATTCCATACTGCTTTGGAGGTATATACTGATACACAAGTTATTTTGTTCAGGGTTCTACAACTGTGATGCATGAGTATTCTGAACTCGATGGAAATGGTTAAGGAAGCACAGTATTTCATCTCACACCTTTTTTTACCGTTTTTCTGTTCAACCTTGCAGTGTAATCTGTGAACAATACTTCATAAATGGTATTTTTTATTCAAGAATTGACATCAAAGTATTTTCTTTCACCGTGTGATGCAAAATGCTTCCTAGATTTGAAGGGCTCATATTTCGTTTATTTGACATCATTATCACCGATGATAAAATTTCCCTGTGATGATGTAAGAAAGAACACAAAAAAGCTTGATCAGAAAAAAAGACCAATGTTAAGAAGGGAGAACTCATTGTTGTTAAAGATGCGCATGAGAGTGCTGATGCCCTAGAGAATGCAGGTTGTGATTTGCTTCGCTTAGACAATGCATCAATTCAGGCACCAAGGGGCTAAGACCTGGGCCTCATCTCCACACCTATTTCACCTAAATACAACTTCTAATTCTTTGTCCAAAAATGTAAATTTTGTGAAGCAACTATACATAAATACCCTCAAAGTAGTCGTCTTTTTTCTGGTACAACCTTAAGCTATGCAGGGTACCCCTCTGAATCATATAAACTGGTACTAAGAGCCCCCTTTTACGCCTACATGCCATGGACATGGAGTGTTTTGCACTTTCCAGCAACACATGAGAGGAGCATGTCAAGCGAACTATCATCTGGTTAGGGTGGAGGATAGTTTCCATTTGAATCGGTCTGGATACCTAAGGTACTGATGAAGGTGTGCTTCTTCACGTGGTTGGCGACTAGAGTGGTTACTGATGGCGGAGTATCTTAGGAAGAGAAAGGTTGTTCGTATAAGGTGGTGTTTCTTGTGTAAGGAGGCAAGTGAGGATGTGGGTCATATTTTGTTACATTTGCAAAATTGTCACGATGCGATGGTGGGATATCTTTAGTTGGTTTTGGTGTTTCTTGGGTTATGCCGAAATCCGTGAAGGAGTTAATGTTCAGTTGAAGAGTGGCACTAGGAGAAGAAGGCACAAGACTTAGAATGTTACTTCTCTTGGTCTTCTTTTTGATCATTTGGAAGGAGAGAAATAAGAGAGCTTTTGAGGGGGTGGCGATGAGCTTTGCCTAATTGAGGAGAGTTGTTGATCCCTTATATTCTTTTGGTGCACTCATATAGTTCATGTTTATATAGAGGATTGGGTGTCTTTGGAGAGGATCATATTTTTGTAGATCTCTCTTTTTTGGTATACCTCCTGTATACAGCCATGTGGTTTTGTTATTATCTTTACAAGGAGAAGAAGAAAACAAAGAAAAGGAAAAGGGAATGAAAAAAATAATTAAATCTTTTTTTACGTGGTAAAACATGATTGTTGTGTGACAAGAGCTTTTTTATAAAACATTCGTAATCTCCCGTAGGGTAATGCTCTGATGAGATTGTAAGTGACCTATGCTCATCATTTATTTGATGATGAGCCTTTTGTGAATACACAGTTACCTTTATCTCAAAAAAAATAAAAGGAATTAACAGTGAACACTATGTTATTCCCCACACCAACCGCAGAGCATAGAGGTTATCTATTGGCATACATTGCTTATGAAGCAAAACTAGCTATCTTTGAAACTCGGTTACTTCCCAAACGTGGAAATCCCTCCTGAATCACCTTATATCTCCTAAATTTGCCGAAATGTCAGCTCCTTTTGACATGATACCCTATAAATGCTCAGGAATTCAGTTTTCAAGAAGTAATGCCTACACCAGTTGTGTCCCCAAAAGCTAACCCTTCTCCTATCTCCTATCCTAAATGATAGGAGAATATTCCATAAAGTCTACCCATCCTTTCATAATATTCCTCCACAATCCGCTACTACAAGGCATGTTGACATCTTTAGCTCCACCCCCTTCCTATATGCACTGTCACACCCCTCTCCAAAATGTCTTTGTCCTAATTTATGGGGCAATTGAATTTGGAGAGTTAAACTAAATTTTTAAATGTTTTTTAAGTATTTAAGGTAAGTATTGGATTTATAATGCTTTTTTTGTAATTTTCAAATAATATATTTTACTCTCTCTCTGTCCCAATATATGACACTGATAGAATTTCGAAAGTCGATCAATTTTTTTATATGTTTCTTTTTACCTCTTTTAAGTTGTTAATTGTTGTGATTTATAGTACTTTTTACGTAATTTTCAAATATATAACAAACTAAAAAAAAAAGTAAGACAAATGAATTGAATTAGAGAAAGCACATAATTTCCAAAAATACCGCCGGCTAGAAGCATGCATGTCGAAGAATAGTTGTCTGCTTCTAGCCACTTTTATATAGTAGTAAATCTAGTAGAATAGCGATAGCGACTTTTATATAGTAGTAAATCTAGTAGAATAGCGAAGAAAGAAGATATTCTAGTAACCACCTTGGTCTCTCCACAAACTTCTCCAACTTCTTATCTTATTTGCCCGATTGTGCTCTTTTCGAACAAACCATTTTTCAGTTGATCAATTCAATTTTTTTAAATCTATTTCTTATAAATAGGCACAGGCTCTGAGCATGTCACAGCTGCTTGTGTACATTTACTGGCTAGTGTTGCTTGTCATGATTCGATATAATTGTTGCAGTTATTGTTCCTCTGATATTTTCCTACCGCCTTTATTTTTATGGTTTTAGGAGATGCAAAAATCTGGATGTACTATGTTCAACCGAAACAACCTTGCTGAGATCTTAAAATCACAAGGTATATTGTAACTACAACTTTTTTCCCTCAAAAGTAAAGTTGTTTTATTGATGAAACAGCAAAGTGGTGAGATTACCTGTATTATAAGCTGTATCTCGATTAGTTATGTAATGAGTTAAGAAATGTAAGAGAGTATCAAATATTTTTTGCATTTTCAGCAAAATAGGTAAATATTATAAAGATGTACGACGTCTAGAATCGTAACACATAGAAACATAGAATTACAGCCCCAATTCATTCTTCCCATCAGAACGTCGTCTATTTCCTTCTCTTTGTACATGCAAGAAGGCACTGTATTCCAGATTGTTTGCATTGTCTTATTTTCTGCCCTTTGTAACATTCTATTGCTTTTTCACAATGTTTGGCATCATCCACGGTACACCAAATAGATTTAGAAATGAACTCTAGCTTTGCCAGCAAACAGGAATCCAACAGTAGTTTTTTACCGTTTCGGCTATTTCTTCACACTAGTAATAACTGCTAAGTTCTCATTGTTGAGCAGGTTTCTTTTTCTGCAGTGTAGTAAGTGTTCAACAGGGTTTAAGATTGCATTCCAGGGCAATATTCTTCTTTCATTAGCAGAGCCATCAGTACCTCGTAGCAAGATTTCACCTAAAATGTACCGTCCTTCCTTGCTCGCCAAGTGGAAGAATCAGTTTCATTTGATAACTTGTTAGCTTCTGAAAGCTAACCAAAGAACTAGGATATGATTTCCTTGGAATGGCACATGAACCTGATGTTCTTTTCATTTCCAATTATACAATCTTCAATTTAGGCCTCCTTGTCTAGTGCTTAACTGATACCTGGTTAAAGGTTTGTCTCAGTATATTCTGCTGCAGTGGGCAATCTTCCTGAACTTGATTTTTCCTCCATATTCAACTTTCAGCTTGACTAGATTGTTGAAATGTCCATAGTTCCCTTGTGTTCAAACTTCAAAATGGAACTTGGCTATATGAATCGTCAATATTTCACCCAAGATGATGTTCTTAGCAGTCTATGAAGTTGGAATAAAGACCCACAAGCGAGAAAAAAAGAAAGAGAAATTAGTTGATTTCTTCTTATCTGCTTAAGCTAGGGTGGATGGTGGCATGGTGCTACCCCGTATCTGTACTGGCCGTGCAGGTAAAGAGTGGAATAGTTGATGTGCGTGCAAGTTGATCAGAGTACCACTGTTATCAAAAGATGAATCTTCAATATTCATTTTGCCTATTTGGACCCATCTCATTCCAAGACGTGCCTAGTTTCCAGTATATTTAGGAGAAACAAACTAGTTGAATCACGAGTAGCACGTGGAACTATCAGTAGTTCATATTTTTTAGGATGAAATGCGCAAATCATGTTGAGTTGAATTCAGGGTAAGCTAATTTTGGTTCACACTTCACAGTAACTTGAACTTCCCTCAGGCCTCAGTTCAGCCATGCTCCATACACTCAGCTGAATCCTAATTTTATGGGACAGAGGATTGGGCTTTGAGTTACCTCAGTCATTGTGAAGATGTTTTCAACAGGGGCCTTACTTGAATATTCTCATAAATGTGTGCTTGAGGTTGACACCTTCTTGCGGAGAGGTTTAGTTTCCTTTCAACGGTGTAGTTCATTTTCTGTCAAAAAATACTCAAAAGTTCTCTTTTCTTTTGGTGATTTTATAATAGGTAATAAAGCGATGCAGTCAATACTTTACCCTGATGCTATTGAGCTGTATTCTTTTGCAATTGCACTTTGTGAAGATAATGCAGTTTACTATTGCAACAGGTGCGTCATTATCACATTGATGGAAGAAAGTTACTATCGTTTTTTGCATGCAAAAATATTACTTCATCTGTCCCAATTTATGTGATATCCTCCTTTTTAGTCAGTTAAAAAAATGAGACCTTTCTGTATTTAAAACATATCTGGTGGTTTTTGTTTGGGTCAGTGTTTTAGTTCTGCATCTTTGCATTGCCTGTTGGGCCTTCTTTGTTTATTTATTTTAAAGAAAGACATTGTTTTGTTGCTTATTGATATATAAAATCAGCCTCCGGGTCTTCTTTTTTTTTTGAAAAAGTAACAGTTTAACTTTAAACTTTTCATTTTACCCTCAAGAGATGTTCTATAGTCACATAAATATCTATGAATTATTTTAGACCACAAGTATTATCATTCTTTCATTCTTGAACTCCGTTGCCTGTCAAAAACCATGGGAAGGAAGGAGTATTTGTTTTGTCAACTTTTTTGAAAATTCTAACAGCAATGAGATGAATCTTTCTAATTGTGAGTATCTCTAAAGTCCTACTTTAAGATGAAGTTTTTGTGATGTATCAGGGCAGCTGCTTTAACCCAGATCCAACAATATGAAGCAGCAGTTCAAGACTGCCAAAAATCTATTGCAATCAACCCCAATTATAGCAAGGCTTATAGTAGGTTGGGTTTTGTCTATTATGCTCAAGGGAAGTACCGTGATGCCATAGATAAGGGATTCACAAAAGGTTGGATTAAGAATATTTTCGCTTTATTAGTTGTTTAGTTGGTTTGGTTTTAGAATTTTTGAAATCTTCTTGGTATTTTGGAGTACATTATATTTTTGAATTTATTGAGAATGGTCATCTTTATGCTCCAACATCTTTGGCATGCGGCTACTGGTGTGGTTTCTTGTTCTGTATTTTAACTGATGAATGAAATTAACTGCTTTCTCATTTCCTATATTTTGTGTCAGTTAGTTTCATCAGTTCACCATGTCATTTTATTTGAAGTTCTTCCCATGATACATAGTAAATATGCTGACATAATATATAAGATGAAGCGTAGATTTGAAGGATGATTTCACAAACCTCAGCTAACGCCTAACATTACTGCAAATGTCTTAAATCGTGCTTCTTAGGTATTTGAACTGTCTGCCAGATTTCACTTTGTATTAGGTTATATACAAGTCCTGTACTAGAAAAGGCAAAGGGAACGTTGGCTAAAATGTCAAAAAGACAGTTGGATCCTCCTACTTCATTAGTGAAAAGTTTAAGATCATTTTACAGTTATGATTGTGTTTGTGGGTACCCACTAAACCATAACGACAAAATCAAATAGAAGCAATTTTAAGAATTGGAAGGAAAAGATGAGTGGGAGAAGCCACTATCTGCATTTAATGCTTTTCAACCTCCCTTCATTCTTCCTCCTTGCATTTTCCCTCATCAAGAGATGGTGAGTGAAGTCTTCCATCCCCAACCAATAAATGGATTGAAGTAGAATTTCAGTCAGAATCTGCACTGGAAGTGATGGAACCCGCCTTGCACATGTAAACTGTGGGCATCGACTGATATCTATGTCTATGAGGGATTAGGACAGCCGGGTACACTAAGCTCCTGCTATGTGCAGGTCTGGGGAATGGCCGGACCCCAAGGGTCTGTTGTAAGCAACCTTACCCTGCATTTCTACAAGAGGTTGTTTACACAGCTTGAACCTGTGACCTCTTGGTCGCATGACAACAACTTTACCGGTAACGCCAAGGCTCCCTTCAACTTTCAACACCAACTGTGAATTATTATATGTTATATTATGGTGCTTAGTAATGCATCTGTCTGTACATTGGTCTTGGTGAATTTTAAAAAGGTGTGCACTTTATCTCTGTAGAGTTAACTATGTTAGGAATTTAGATAATCTGTGCCAGGATACAAATATTTGGATTTTCTTCTCTAGTTAATCCGCAAAAAGAAATCTATTTCTGACATAAAGCTTTGTTTATGAAGCATTGCAGTTGGATCCTAATAATGATTCCATCAAGGAAAATATACGGGTTAGTTCCTATTATTAATTGGGGTTTTTAAGGTTATTAGCTGGAAAATGGTGTTTGCGGTATTATCTGAAGTATGACTCTCATATTTTAAATTTGTAGGTAGCAGAACAAAAGTTGAAAGAAGAGCAACAGAGGAGACGGAATGATCAGGTAACTGACAATTGTGGCATTACAGAAGAGCTTTACTCGATTTATTAAGTTGATAATTACAAGGTATGTAAAATTAACAACCAAATCATGTGCTGAGCTCAATACTCAGTACCTGTAATAATCTGTCTGTCTGTGGTAGCACCATCTAATGCTGCATTTTCGTGTGAGGAACGACAACAAACATGTATATTCTCACTTGTGATCTTTCTGTTTAAAAGAAAGAATAGATTTCAATATTTTTTTCTTTTTGATAAGTAAAAAAATGGGAACATGTATCTGCAGTTCAGTGAGCTGACAAAGTGGTAATAAATTCAGCTCCAAATATCTGAAAATTCGATCCTCAATTGTAGTAAGCATTAACCAAAAAACCCTATATTTCTTTCGTTGGCTATTTTGCAGAGCTCAACCTCTTCAAGCCATGGACAAGACTCAACTCACCAGCCTGCTGGTGCACCTAGAAGTCATGCCATGCCTCCACCATTTGGATCAGTGTCATTTGATGGCAATAGCATTCCTGATTTGACGAATGTGTTTATGAACATGACAAGAGATGCATTCCAAGGGCAGCATGGTCCAGACCGGTCAGAAGGAAGCAACAACACCGATTCAACCAATGATCCTGTTATAAGAATAAGCAGGAGCGTCAATCTTGGTTTTGGTGAACAGATGCCCGAGGAATTGACAGGAACCTTAAGGTCTGTTATGGAGATGTTTTCAGGAGCTCAACCTCCTGAGAATCCTCGGGATAACATGAATGGAAGGTCAACACCAAATTAGCGAACTCAACCTCATTCTCGAGTTGATTAACATCTCCATCCTTTTTACCTATTGCTTTTTTGGTGAAGTGCACTCCTGCATCTGAATTGATCATCTTCCCCTCAACATGATTTGTACATTAAAGATCTAAAACTCAGGTTTGCAGTGTAATCTTAGGTACTTCTGTTTTTGCCATCTCATATAGAGGATTACATTGACAGAAAATATAGTTTTCAAGAAGTTACATAGTGTCATTTTTGTACTGGTATTAATGGGAAATGGAAGTATGGCTTATATCAGATAATTTTTTCTTTACCTTTTTTTTTCCCAATAATCCCACTTCCCTAAAACAATAAGCCCATCACAATTCTATTTAACCCACTTTTTATGTTGATTAAACTTGTAATGCATATATTCAATCTTGTTTTTACTTTTAACCTAAAATTTAATTGCTAGAAAGTTTCTTCATCATTCAAACACTTGGTTAATATAGACCTTCATTAATTTTATCAATTATATTAACATTATCAGCAAATGATATACATAAGAACATCTACTTTGCACTGGATTTTCAGGTTGGGTATAAGTTTTCAGTGACGGAGCCAAAATTTTCATCAAGTGTGTTTATACTAAGTAAAAAGTGTTTCTTGTTGATTAGATTATCATTAGTTACAAAATAGTCATATAACAATTGTTGATCTCTATATCTACTTCATATTATTCATACTCTTTTCCTGTTCAATATCAAATTAACGAACTATTCAAAATGAAAATCTCAACAAGTAAATTTAAAAAAATCAATGAATAAACAAGAGAAGATGAAGTAGGACATATACATTGACTGATAGCTTCGTACACATCAAAATATGTAATGTTGTAACTATAATTACACTCCACGATACTTCATCTCTTGAAATGTTTTTATAATACACTCATAGAAACATCTTCAAATTCTTTTTTTTCCTACATTATGCACTATGCAATCATCTAAGAATTGATCATTCATTTGAATTCACATGTTATTGTTGATAATCTTATTGTTGAAAAAAGCTCTTTTATATCTTCAGGTGGGTTGTTCCTTTATCTGTCTTTTCCATTCAGTGCGCGTCAGAAAATTCAGTGCATAAGTAGTACGATTTACTACTTTACATTGTGATCTCCTAGAATATACATATAGATCATCAAAATTGCGCAATGAAATGTTATCCTTGATACAAAATCATGTGTTTATATTTTCTTTAAGTGAATCCTATTCAATATTTTCACTCTGATTTCCAAATCAACCATAACAATGGAACAAAAATTACTTTGTGTAACTTTTGAGGAAGGTAAAATGATAGGAAATTCTAAAAATAACATTTTGGGGTCGTTACATTATCCATTACTAAATATCATGGTTTTTCTCGAACATAAAGCACGAGAAAATACTTGAATGTCGAAAAGTTATGAATATTTGACAAGCATATCAGACTTTATTTTAAAAATTAAACATAACTTATACAATATAACTTAACTTATATAATCAATTTATATTGAAGTTAAATTAAAATATAAATTAATTTGTAATTTGATTTATTATAGAAGTAAAAGTTTATATAATAATTAATATTTTATAATGTTCAAAATTTTAGATATTAAAAATGTTTTAACAAAAAAAAAGTGTATAAGAGCAATTGTGTATCCAATACACCAATAAATTTATTTTTCCTGTTTAACCATTTTTTATCCAAAACATATAAATATTTATTTTTTATAAATTCCAGTGTTTTAAAAATGTTAATAAAGTACATTTTAATTTATTTATTTACCGGGAAAATTCACAAATAGGAACAGTTAGTTAGGCTTCTTAGTTATAGTTTGCATATTTACAATTTGTAGTTACAGTCATATTTTATGTTGCTATGGGCGACCTATTGTATAATTCACGTGTGTGTTTTTATAATTCGTATATATTTGTATAATTCACGTGTATTTATACATAATTGAGTTATTTTTGTTTATATTTGTATAAACTGGTTAATATAAATTTATTTTGTATAAACTCGAAATAATAAGTCATATCATATTATATTATAAGTGGGAAGCCCCTTAGCTCAAGTTGAATTACAAATTTGCCCTTCACTTGAACATTATTTGAATATATATAATATTATATGAAAATAAAAGCATGATATTATAAGTTTTAATTACCTGAAAAATAAATTCACATTTCAATTACAATAATTAGGATGATTGAAAAGACAACTGTATGAAACTTACATTTAAATAACCATGAATAGGATAAGCGAAAAGGCAATTAAAAATAATAAATCTTTTTCCAAGTGAATAATGAAATCATTTCATTTTCATATACATTTCAAAAGGCATAGAAGATATAGGAACACTATTTTAGTTAAGAAACAGAAGACTCTAAGATAATCATATGAAGTGTGGTGTCTGCAGCAATTTCTCGAAAGCGACAACGGCGAAGACTTGATTTTGTGTTCCTAGAAATCTCATAGTCCTCCTCCATCCCCTGCCCTTCAATAATTTTCTTTTTAAAAAAAAAAAATCGGAAGGTTTCAAATTTTTAACAATATTTCTTTGTTGTCACTCTCTCTCTTATTGTAGAATATGTCTCTTTTTAAATTAATGATGCAATTTGAAGTGTTCTTGGAATTCAAGATATATAGATTTATCCGAGTATTTTTATAACGTAGTTTCAGTCAGGATATTCACTGGGTTTTTTTCCTTTCTCTATTTTATTAATCTTTATTTGTTCCTTTTACTCCTTTATTTTTTTCCTTAGTTTTCATTTTTTAAAAGGTGAAATTTCAACAATAAATATGATGAAAGTATATAATTTACAGGTAATAGTAAAATAATTTTACCTTTGAAAATCACACAAGATGTTTATCGCAGCTATAATTTTTTATGCAATATATTTATTATCTTATTTTCACATATGAGTTTTTAAATCGTATAAATCATCATTTCTCTTATAAGATTAAGATTTTAGTTAGAGAACATATTTTAACCATTCTATGTCTTAGATATTATTTTCTCTTTAGTTTGAATTTGTAATATTTTTTTCTTCAAATTATACACGACTCATCACAAACGTGTTTATAATGTTGTTAATGAATCGTCTGTTTTTCTTATTTTGTTAATTTATTTTCTGTTTTGTAAAAAATTAAATTTGAACATGAAAACATATTTATTATTTTTTACTATTCGAATGAGTGTTGAATTTTTCATGAATACTGAAGCATCATATCATTAAAAAGTAACACAAATAGTGCTATATTTTATATAAATACAATAAAATATACTCATATAGACCCGTGGACTTATCACAAGTAATTGCATTTTCAAGGCAATCTTATTATATTGTTGTTAAACTTCGATTTTTAGGTGCTTTATAGAAAAATAAGTCATTTGTTTGATACATATTTTAGGATCTTTTCGTTGTAGTATGCAGAATATGTAATTGAAATTTATATTTCTGATAAAGTTGTCTCACGCCTTTGTTATTTCATTAAAGACATTAGATACATTTATTATTATTTTTCAATCAACTATTCATAGATATTTTTTTAAAAGCGATTCATAGACATATTTTACATTCAGGTTTCACATATTTCTGGTTTGATAGCAAAAGCATCATTCTATTTTATGAGTTATTCTAATGAATAAAAAATAAATCGTAAAATTAATATTGTTAATTTCAATATTTATATCTTATAACTCACTTTTAAATAAATAAAAAAATTGTAATAATAGTAAGAGACAAACGTGCAACGTACGTTATTAGAAACTAGTATGATATAAAAGTAAGAAAAAATAATTTTAAAATTAATTAATATTTCAAATTAAATATAAAATAAATTTAATTTTTAATTTTTATTACAAGATTGTTATCCCTATACCAAGAACAAAGTTTGTGAAGACTAACTTTAAAATTACTCTTAAAATAATTTCAATATGCTCTATTTAGTTTATTGTCTTTGCTTTATTTTCTTTTGATTGGGCTTTTGTTGGGCTGAATCTTTTTCTTTTTTGGGACAAATTATAAAAATACATATCCCCTATTATTTTTAAATTTCAAAATGTCTTATTTCATTAGTGTATCTGAGCTGCATATTAATGTATTCGAATCAGTATTTAATGTATCTGAGCTACATATTATGTATCCAAGCTAGATTTTAATGTATTCGAGCTACATATTCATATATCCGAGCCAATATTAATGTATCCAAGCTATATATTAATGTGTCTGAATTTTTCTTAATTTTTAAGGAATTAATATAATTAGAAACTTATTAGGGATAGATAGTAATTTCATATTAAAACTGTGAGATTTCTATTTTTTTTTCATGGACCATGTTTTTTGTTTAAAGAAAAATACATAACTAGACATATAGTTCGTAATTTTATATCACATATATATTATTGTTATTTATACTTTCAAAATATTACGTATTCTATCACTAATTAAAAGTTTTCTATCATATATTGAGGAAGATACTATTACATATATGTATTTTTGCTACTACACGATATACTAAAATAGGGAGAGAGGCGAGCGAAATGGGGATGGAGTTGAACGAGATTCAGACTAGATAAATGTATATGTATGTATCTAGGATAATTCACATGTATCTGAGATACCATACGAGAGTGGTGGGCGAGATGGGAGAGAGGTGAGGAAGGCGGACGAGATTTGTTATATGTTCTAAATACATGCATATTGATCCACTTAGATACAATGTATCTAGAACAACTTTCACTTAATTTTAATCTTATATATCTGAAAGATACATGTATCTGAGTTTATTTGAATGCATCAAAATATAATAAAATACGCAATATTACAAACTAAAATTAATTAGCTTCTAAATTAGTGGATTTATATAAGTTTCCCTTTATTTAATAGTAATAACAAATAATTAGAAAAATGGTAGTAATTTTGACCAGGCAAAAAGGAAGAAGAGAGTGTTGAGAGTTTTTTGTTGTTTAGGGATGGAGTTGGCAAGCAAAGTCGGAGACGCAGTAAGCAAAGCGCTGAACAGCAACAAAGTGTTGAATGTAGTGTTAATGAGTGCATTTGGATTGCTATGTTTGAGATCAGTGCAGCAACAGAAGAATATGGAAGTTCTTGAAGCAGAAAAGGACTCTTTGCTCAAATCTAATAAAGCTATGAAGAAGGCTATGTGGGATTGGAAGCAGCAGCTTTTTGCTGAAGCTGAGTTACCCAATCCACTTATTCCACTTTCTAAGATTAAAGCCATTTATGGAGATGTTCAAACCACCACATCGACTTCTGGTATGACTTTTTTCCTGTTTCTTTCGGAATTATAGCATTTGGGTTCTCTGTGAATTGCAGAAATTAGCTTTACTGCAAATGATTTTGTGGGTTTGGCTTGTTTGGATTTGGGTATCAATGATTTAATCTGTACTTTGCTCTATGAAAATGGTCACTAATTAGAGGAATAGAGGCTGAAAGAAATTTAAGGCGGTTTGGGTTTAGTCTGTTGTTAGGGTTTAGGGCTTTACCTCCCATAAGTTTGCTGGGTCAACTTGTTAGATAAATTATGATCACAAATTTGAGGGATTGAGATTAGGTTGGTTACTGCAAATAAGAACTTGATGGGGTTTCCATTTTACGTGTCCCGGGTTTGCTGCTTCAAAGAGTTGAGATTTCTGTATTAGATCAGGTATGATACAAGTATTCATTTGGTTTTGTGGCTGTTATTATATTCAACGAAATTTTAACGTGGACAGGTGGAACTTAGAGGTTTATCCAAGATATAGCAAGGTCTAGACTTGAGCTAGTTACTAAAAGGATTATAAATATAGCAGCACTTACCAAGGATAAGTTCTTTTAGAAATCTCAGGTTGATGAACCCTAGTTTGCTTTATAAAAATGTGATTACTTGAAATTGTATGAGTGAAAGAGCTGGTGAAGCAAGCACTCACCTGGTGTCATAGCCCCTATTGATATAGTCTTTTGCTACAAACAGTCAAAGCTGTATGATGGTGTTTTCCTGGAGATTCCTTTTGGAAAGAAGTTGATGGTTTTGCCTTCTTTATTCTGAGAGATATGGAGTTTGGCTCACTAGAATTTGAAAAATGTTGTGGAATTCATCCTTGAGGATTGTGTTGTTTAACCAATATCTTTCCTGAATGTGGTGTGTAGACCATTGCCTGGTATTAATTGTGTTCTCTGGAAAGAGTTCCTCATGTCATTGTACACCAAATTATGTTTCTAGCTACGGACAATCATGGAACATTAGCAATAGGTGGACGATAAGTCAAAACATGGCAGTCTCTTGCCTTTTCGATATTTCAACAGACACAAGATATTTGAAAATTCTGACTCAACAAGAAAAAACAAGAAGAATTTTCAGAGCACACAAGATTATAGCCTAGTAATATATGAAGTGGGTGGAAACCTTGGGAGCAGAGTTCAAGTTCCAGCAATGACAAAAATCAACTTGTTGGCAGATTTATTCGATACTTGTGCTGGTGGGATGCATCATGTACCCTGTGGTAGTAAAGCTGTAGAATTATTGGTCCAAACACCACCATTATATAGAAAAAGAGAAAAACAAGATTCATGATAGGCCTAGATTCCTCATTTAACATTAACACCAGAAAGGTAGACATTGCCGATAAATATGGAGGTTCATTGCGAAGAGTCCAAATGCCCTGCTAGAAAATGCTCAATAGTCTACAAAGCCAGTCTTTTAAAGGAAAGCTCTCCTAACAGAAAATGTAAGTGTCATTAATGAAAAGTTGTGATAGATGAAATTGTACCATCCTTGGGATAAAGTTCCTCAAAAGATGTCTAGTAGGAACATCCTAACATGTTAACACATGCGCTTAATGGAGTGGTTGACTCCAGAAGGAGGTAGGGGCAGTGTTGTTAAAAGCGCAAAAAAGCGCGCTTAAAGCGCGCTTCAAAGCGAGGCGACCCTTGTGCGCTTTTTTAACTTGAGGCGAGGCGATTTGAAAAAAGCACTCGCTTCAGAGGAAGAAGCGATAAGCGACGCCTTTGAAAAAGCGCAAAAAAGCGCGCTTTTTATAAAAAAAGCGACAATTAGGGTTTTTTAAAAAAAAATTAGGGTTTTTTTTAAAAAATCTGAAATATAACTTCTCTCTCCTCACAACTCTCCTCGCGACACTTTTTCCCTTCTCTCCTCGCGACTTTCTTTCCCTTCTCTCTCCTGAAGCTCTCGATTGAGGCTGCTGGTGCCGCCCTTCTTTTTCTCGTGAAGTTCTCGACTGAGGCTGCTGGCTGCCTCCCTTCTTTCTCTCCTCAAGATCTCGACTGAGGCCTGCAGGTAATTTGTTCATCTCTTTTTTCTTCTTCTTTTCTTCATCTCTATTCTCTGCTGCCTGCTCTTTTCTTCTTAGTTCTTACTGACTGCTGCCTCTGTTTTTTTTTTTCAATTCTTTTTTTTTTTTAATTTTATAATCAGTGTGTATGCTAGCAGCCTTTTTTTATTATTTTCTGAAACTTCCTTTTGTTTGTAGTATTTAGTGAACTTGTATTTTCTCATTCAAGATGTCACAAAAGAGGGATCCGGCTTGGGCATATGGAACTCCTATGGGTAGTAACACAAAAGTCAAATGTATCTTTTGTGATGTGACATACAATTGCGGAATCTTTCGTCACAAAAGGCATCTCATGGGTGGCTATAGAGATGTAAAAGTATGTCCGAAAGTCCCGAATAAAGTGAGAAGTGTATGAAGGAGAAAGTCTCACTTATGGTGATGTTTCTATGGCAAGTGGGGTTGAGGAGAATATTTATAGTTTTAGGGGGAGTACATTAAGGGGCAAGGAAAGAGAAGTTGGAGGTTCTAGTTCAAGTCGAAACCTTGTTGATGAGCCTTCTGATGATGAAGAAGATGATGACCAAGTAGAACCCTTGGTTATGGCACTTGAAGAGTTTGAGGATCTTGTTGAAGAATAGGAGTTTGAATCTTTGTGATTTAATTATGTTTTTGATTTTTTGCTTTATATGTTATGACTTGTGAGTATTTTTGCCTAAGTAATTTCTTTCAATCTAAGACTATATTACCTCTTTTTAGTTATTTAATATTTTTTTATTTTTATACTAAATGTCGCTTTTTTTTAAAAAAGCGCGCGCTTCGCTTCACGCTTCTCGCTTCTGTGAAGCAAGCCCTCGTCGCTTTTTTCCGCTTCTCGCTTCCCAAAACACTGGGTAGGGGAAGTTGGAAATGTTGAGCATATTAGACTTTGAGAGCTCATATGATCATGTGAATTGGGAGTTCTTGGATTTCATAACGTTGTAGACAGGATGTGGATTAAGTTCTCCCTATCAAGGACCAGATTCTCAGTCCTAGTGAATGGTAGACTTTTGGAAAAAAAGAAAAAGTTGTGAATATCTTCCCAATATTTTTATTGCTGCAATGGTTTATAAATTCATAGCTTATTTGCAAAATGTAATAAAGTACCACATGAAATTTTTTGATGAAGTAATAATAGATTTCATTACTGGCATCAAGAAGATGCAAAAACTTACAGAAAACCTTTGTAGCTGCATTACATAAAGAACTATACTAGTGCCAGGGAGCTAACAAAGTTCAAAAAGGTTTCAGGGTGATCTACCAGAGAAGTAGTTTTCCACATAAATAGAAACATCAGCCATTGGGCCTTGATGAACAATTTGGAGTTGACGAACCATCAAAACATCTTTCTGTTCGTCTTTGTCCACATACTTGCAGGTATCATTTCCAGATTTCCTTGATGGCCTTATCAACTTTCCAACTACTCCAACCTTCATTGGCCTCTTAACTGATCTGTGGGTTGCGCAGCTGAGACCAAAAATAGAGTAGAACAAGCACCATATGTGACTAGCAATTTTGCAGTGGAGGAATAAGTGACTGTTGGTTTCTATCTCCTGTTGACACATGTAGCATCCGTTGACTATTTGGTCGCTCCTTTTCTCGAGATTGTCTTGGGTGAGGCATGCTTTATAGTGTCCAGCAGAAACATTTAATTTTTTTGGGCAGCTTAGACTTCCACGGCCAGTAGTTAATCAAATAATTTGTAGCATGAGTTTGCATAACCCGCTTTACCTGAGTACCTGCCATCATTTGCACTGCCCCATCTTAACTTATTTGCTGCCTACAAATTCAATCTGTATCCTTCCAGCCTGGAGATTCCTTTTGGAAAGAAGTTGCTGGTTTTGCCTTCTTTATTCTGAGAGATATGGAGTTTGGCTCACTAGAATTTGAAAAATGGGAAATCATCCTTGAGGATTGTGTTGTTTAACCAATATCTTTCCTGAATGTGGTGTGTAGACCATTGCCTGGTATTAATTGTGTTCTCTGGAAAGAGTTCCTCCTTAAAGCTTGCTATACTCAAATATTTTGTATATAAATTCTTAGCTAAAGGTGTAAGATTTATCAATGTAAAACCAGCCTATCACTTTATGAGATCCCGATCCTGCGAGTTTCGAACTGTGGGGAAGGGTAGAGGGACAAGCACATTGTCCGCCTAGTTCCAAACCATGCACCGTTGACCCTCGGGATTTCTTGGTTATAAGAAAAGAACCTTCTGTTCTTTTTGTTTTCTCCAACTCGGTGTAGTTCTTTTTAGATTTAAATCTTGTGAGTTTGGTGATAGCAAAATTCTTGTAGGCTGTAGCCACTTCTAAATATCCCCTCTTTAAGAGTTTGAGATTTCGAAACTATATTTAGTTCTATCTCTCTTTTATGTATTTTAGGAGATCATGTGCTAACACTTTTATATGATAAATGAAGGACTATGGCATTGTACGTTGAATTTTGCAGTAAAAGAATAGTTGGATTTGTGCCACAAATCAGTGGCTTTGAGCAAGCCAAGATAATCTATGAGTAAATATTTGATTGATGCAAGTTTCTCCTACAAGGCAATCCTAGCAGAAAGACCCCCATTAGTGGCCTCAGTCGAAATGATTAAAAGGATGTGGAAGTTCTCTTTTTCTCTTTGTCTAACAATGACTGGTTGATTGAGAAATCCTGGATAATATGTTTTTCTTGGGGTATACCTTCCCTGGGTAAGAAGAGCTAATGATCTCGCTAATACAACAGAGGCAAAAGTTAGGTATAATTTGCATAGAACTTCTCTGAGAGAGAAGAAATAGTTGTGAACATCTCCCCGATATTGATTCATGGAGGGTTTTAGCTTCTGACCATCACAATTATTATGTTAGAGACCAAGTATAAACTTTGGCTGATTTCCTTAACTTGTATTTACAGGAAGTAATACATGAAGTTTTCTGTCAATAGCAGAAGTTTCATGTTATTCTTCACATAGGATATTTTGGGTAGAAAAAGAAAAGGGAAAATGGGAGAATAACACACCAGAAAAGTCAACTCAAAGATGGCTTCTGCCTTCTGAGGTAGAATTGGTGGACTGAGACGTCGATGCTAGTGATGGCACTTGAAAGGCTTAACGCTGTTTTTTAAGAAGCAGAATAAAAGTTTGACCTTAAGGGCATGAGATGCTAGTGGCCCTTTCAGGAAGGTGGTGAACACTGAACAGACCCTTGACCTTGTTTTTGCCACAGATCTACCTCAAGTCATTTCTTTTTCTTCTTGAGCTCCTTTTCCTCTGGTGGATGTCAACTAACAACAACTGGCATTTTGTGATTGAGTATTGACATTGAAAACCATACAACTTTGAACAGGACTTCATCTGACACAATCTTTTGTAACTGCCCAGAATTAACTTCATATTGTTGCTAATTGTTAAAAGCCTTTTGTTGCTGATATATAATATAGACGAGTTCTTAATATGAACTTGGTAATGAACCAAAATCGAGTTCTCAATTGCAGTCTTTGTTATTTTCAGACCAAGAATAGGGAAGAGAAAATTCAGTGTCTTCCCGTGAATTAGTGAATTAGACAGGATCTTTTTTTATTTAGAATAAGAAGCAGTGGATCAATTGCCCCTTGTGCTTTGGTCTAGTGGTAAGATCGCAGCTTGTCATGTGTAGGTCTATTGGCCCTCGAATTTCTCGGTTATGGGGAAAAAATGGTGTGTCAATTTTCGAAAATTTTATTGTAAATGTGAAATACTTATAGGATCCTTGAATAACTGAATTTTTCGTTGTGGAAATAACTTATTATTCAATGAGTATCTTGTGTTTCATAATCGCTGAAGGCAATATAATCCACAAACGCTCATCTGCATGCGCGCGCGCACACATTGTATAAGTATTATGGAGGGAAGTTGCTACTTACATTGCTTATCATCAAAAACATGCAGGTGGAGATGCTCACAACGGAGATGGAAAATCACCTGCAGGAGTATTTGTTATCTGAAAGCCATTGTTGTAGCTTGTTTATGACGAAGCAAGTTGTTTTCTGGCAAAATAACAAGCAGCCACTAAGATCTGTGAAATATCATGCTTCAGTTAGTAGAATGGGAAGCTGGGGAAAGTGGTGTTATTCTGAGTTTTCTCTTGGAACTTGGTGATTTACAATAGTTTTTAACCTTTAGGAGGTCGAGATCCAAGTTTAATTTGTGGTGACACTGCACCACTTATCTACCTTTGTTCCTGGTACTAAGCCATGAGCTGAGTTTCACTATCTATCAACCAAATATTTATGAGTTCATGCATTTGGATGTTTGATTGATTCCACTTCAGTTTAGGCATGGGTGTTCTCAGCAAGATAACAATGTAACCAGCGTTTCTTAGTCGCTGTGAAGATCTGATAATTTTTTAGAGCTTATTTAGTGATCATGCAGCTTACCTCAACTTATTTGGCACTGAGGTTTGATAGTTGTTGTGATCAAAATTGTTACCTAAAGGTGGCTATACAAACAAGTAAAAATTACCTAAGTAGACATAGCTACTATATTTACAACATACAAGTGTAACTATTATACTTTAAAAATACCATCAAATATAACTAAACTTGTATATAGCAAATCCTCTAAGAATAATCTTTTCAATGAGATGAGGTTATGTTAACCTGTTGTAAATACCTATCAAATGACATCCTTATATGCAGGAACTAGGACAAAAACTTGAGTAAATAAAGCACTGATAAGTGGAGAAGTGAGGGGTCGAATAATCTATCTTCTGCAAAATTGATGAAACCTCTTCATCTGTGATTTTTAAAAGGGGTTATCTTTGGTCTTGTTCTTTCTCATGTATTAGAGGAACAGATTCCATCTTGTTCTCTGGCGTACGAGGAGACTCTTGAACATGTTGTGATAGAATGTGCCTCACATAACCATAAAATGTACATCCAACAAGCGTCACTCCACATCCCAGGGCATTCATAGCTGAGATTGGATTTTGGAATATCATCCATGAAAATGTAACAGCCACGGCAACCTGTTAAAAATGGTCCGGACCAAAAGGCAAAGTAAGTAGCAGGATCTTGTATTTAGTATGATTTAAAACATGAAACACGACTGCTCGCTCTGAAACCTGAAGAGTGAAAGTGCATGTCGGTGGGGGGAAAAGAGAGGAACTCACCTTAAGGTTTCCAGCAACATTGAAAGTGACAGCAGTCGTGGAGTGGATAACGTAGAAGATAGAGAAGTTAAGGCAGAAAGCTAGCACTCCAGAGAGAAAAATAAGAAGCATGGATGGAACGACTGAGGGGAAAGTGTATAACCATTCTACAACCCCAGCTCCTTCTAAGAGTAAAGACGGCAGAGCCAGTATCATAGTTGCATAGGGAGCCATGTAGTATACTGTGTTTATACTGGAGAACAATAACAAACCAACATTAGTTACGACACATATACTAGCAGGAGCACTGAAAGCCTGTTACTCCATTGACGTTGTTATCTATAGAAGTTTTTGTTACATCTCAAGCAATACATTTTGATTGAGACGACTACAAGGAGGGGGAGGAAGAGGTAGGTACTAACCTGTCAAATTTGTACCCATGCAACAACGACTCTGCTAGAATAGTTTTTGTAGAAGTAGCAAGGCAACCAAACAAAGCAGCGCAAAATCCTAAAGTGTTGAAACTGAGCTCAGTAATAGAAGTAAGAAGAATTCCACCAACAATGGGAATCAAGGAAGTCCAGATCCTCCATTCAAAGTTCTTCCTCCAAACTAGCCACTGCAAAATCACTGTTCAAACATACGCAAAAGAATAAGTTAAGCAGTGATTAAGTTGAGGCCTCAGAAGGGCTTTGTGGCTCAAGCTTTACCTGTTGTTGCAGGAGTAAATGACTTTATGGTCTGCATAAAAGAGACAGGAATATATCGCAAACTTACATTCCCCAAGACTATGTTGATACAAAACACAAATGACATCGGAAAAATTCTTCTCCACTGATCTGTGGGTTCGACCACGATGAGTGGTTTAAGTTTCAGCACTTTAATTACCAGGTATGCACCAATAGCTGAGCATATGAAGTGCACGCAAGATACTGTCAAAGGAAATTTAAACTCCAGTTTCTGCAAAGATGAGTAGAGTACACAATCATAAGCAACAATACTGCACGAAAGCATTACACATCTCCTAAAACTGGGGTCGGAATTTGTAGAAAGGTAATGGTGGAAGAACAGTGACACTGGTGTACAAATTAAGGTCTGTTATCATTTTAGAGGCGTCGTGATTTAAATCATAGAGGAAGCCTGAAGAGAGTGAAGGTTCAATCTATGTTGCTCGGACTCTTCAGAAACGTGAACGGGTACGTGTGGGACCCTCTAAGAGCCAAGAGCCGCCAATGAAGCATTGGCCCTTCTCAGAGGCGCAACTAGGTGGGGGTCCATGGGTTCGGACGAATCCACTAGCTTATTTGTAGACCCTATAGTATTGGAAAGGGAAAATACCCAAGTAGCACCTAGGCTATGACCGAAATTCCAGAGACATACATTAACTAAACTAAACTCTTATTACTCCTGAACTTATCTTTTTGGTAATTTTGTGTACCTTTTTGGTTTACGTGGCATCCAAATATCTTTCACATAGCTCAATGCATGGAGTCACAGAGTGTGCCATGTATAACTAAAGGTGCACACAATTTTAAAAAATAAATAAAAAATTTTGATCATACCCTACAGAATACTTGTGCATTTTTCCTATTAAATAACAATATGTATATTATCATGTGAATGCCCCAAACAAAATTGATTTGAAACCCCAAAACTCATAATCTTGGTTCCGCCTCCGGCCACAACGTAGAAGAACCCAGGTGGCAAAATCAAATCTTTTAACAAATTTCTTCTTTAATGGGGCAACATTTTATTTGTTATGATGACATAAAAGAAAAGGTAACAAACTAACAATACAAAAACTAAGATACAAAACATGTAATGAAGCACAATTTGAGATCGCAAATTAAAATCATAATGTTGCTAAAAAAAAAAAGATACCTGAAAGATCCATTTGTTCATGATAATAACAGCAACATTGAAACCCCACCATTGAAGAATAGCAAAAATGGATCTAATAACAGTCCATTGGCACAATACATTTTCCTCCATTTTTCTCTAAGTATAGGCACGCCTGTAGGGCCAAATTGGGCTAAATTCGAGATGGGTTAGAATCAAATGAGTCATCTATGAAGAACCAGAAAAGAAAAGAAAAGAGTGAAGGAGAAAAGAAGAATTGTGTAGGGTCACTCTGTTTTCTTAGGAAATGGAAGATATAAGGATATGACACGTATTCCTATGTTTCATCAAGTGTAGCAGATATAAATAATATATATACTTCCTCCGTTTCATAAAAATGACCTGATTTGATTTGGTACGTAGTATATGAATTTAAAAAACACTTTTGAATTTTGTGATTCTAAATTAAATTTAGATTGAATATATAAAATTATTCTTTGATCTTATGACCTTAGATATGCTACATGAATAGCTGAAATTAAAATGTTACCAAATAAAAAGAATAGATCATTTTTTAACCAGATTAAAAAAATGAATATCATTCTTTTTTTAAATAAAATGAGTATTATATATATACATATTTAATAAATCACAAGAGACAAATTGCACAAGATTGAGTTAATTTTAAGAGAAAAACATAACATGAATTTTTAAACTTTAAATATGTACATATTATATATATACATATTTAATAAATCACAAGAGACAAATTGCACAAGATTGAGTTAATTTTAAGAGAAAAACATAACATGAATTTTTAAACTTTATTGGTTCGTTTGGTCATAGATTTTTTAAATAATATTTAATAAAAAACTTGATAAATAGTGTTTGTCCATATAATCTATCATTATTTAATAACTATTTTGATAAATACCACAAATATCCAAATACTATTTTTTTCTAATATTTGGGCAAAATCTCATTATTTAGGATTTTTTATAAATTCAAATTTTACACTATACTTTTATCTTTAATAAAAACACCCTATATGGTAATCATTTGCGTTGTATTACATAATTTTTTACGTAAATATCAACTAGTAATGAAATATTTAGTAAGTATGAAAGTGATAATATGGTTGTTGATGAAAAGATGAATAACTAGGTCGAGGTAATAAAGTCATGTGTTTTGTCTACTTCATGATGTATGGAATGATTTTTATTGCACTCACTTCAAACTACCACTTGCTCTATTGTCATTACAGTACTTGTTAATTGTTGCATCAAAGATCCAATTGATTTGTAATACAAACTTATGATTAGTTTTGATAGTTTTAAAAATTTATGGGTATAAATTATATATTTTTTTTAAATAAAATATATTTATCATATACTGCATTCAAACACATGATCAAATTTCACTCAAATTTTCAACCAAATAATATTTCAAAAGAATATTTAAAAATTTATGACCAACCACTAGCTAAGTATGTGGGCGTAGTATTATCCCATTGAATAATCTTGAACTCATATTATTATATGATTTTTTGTAACCTAAAATAACTAATATAATTATTTTATTATAACTAATATAATTATTTATTTATTTTAACTTTTTTCCTTTTTATTTATCTTTTTCTTTCTTCTTAAAAAACTCATTGTCATTTTCATTGAACTTCTCACTTTCAATGTTACAATTTTTACCTCAACTTCAATTTCTTTCTTTCACTACAATTAGATTTACTCTTTTTAATTTTAAAAATTTACTAACTATTTTCTCAAAATTTCAAACAATTTGATAAGCTCATTATTAGATAAATAAATTATTAGGAAGTTCATATAACAATTCTTACTCTAGTGAAAGGTAATGAATGAAAGTTATTCAGAAGAAATAAATAATGTTAAGGGTAATTTGGGAGTCAGTAAGTGTATATCAGAGATATTTGGGAGTCAATAGAACAATGAAGTATAGTTTTGTATCATTTTTAATAGTTTAAGAATATTTTAGACATTTTTTCGTTTACTAAAAGTGTATTAACAAAAATAATGCATGCATTATTTTTATGCATTAATAATAAATAGTTTACCTGATACACTTTTTTATAATATGTATTTTCATATCAAGATGTGTATTATTAATATCAGATTTTTAGGTATTAGTAATATAAAAAAATTTAATACATGCATTAGTATGATTAAAGACTTATGAATTGCCCTCAAAATCGTTTTTTTTTTAAATCTTTTTCACTATAATTATAAAAAAAATATCGTAAACAAATATTTTTACGTAATAAAGTTTATTTTTAATATATTAAATCAAACAATGTATAAAAAAACAATATATTTATAATTAATACAACCATTCGTAGCTTATAGATGATTAGATTCCAGCTAATTTCATATCCAAATCAATGGCAAAAAATAATTCCAAACATTACTAACTAATACGGATTGTTGTATTTTTATTAAATTTATATAAATTATAAATATTTAGATTATTTAGAAGGATATTTAAGGCTTTTCACTTTTGATAATAATTGACATTATTTTGCTAGACATATAACAATTCGTAAATAAGCAAATTAAAGTAGAGAATTTTTTAAAACTATATCTAAGGATTTGAGCCGAATTCTTACCATCTTTTCCATAAATATAAATAATTAACTAAAACTTTCATGATAAATCAAAATAACATAGTAAAACAATTTCGTTGAAAATATTAATAAGTAGTTAATATTTTTTTAAAATCTACTTTACAGTTTCTCACGAAGTAGAAAAGAAAGATAAAATAAACAGTGTAGAGATCAACATAACTTTCATTTGAGATCCACACTTCAAACAATCTAAAACAGCCTACACTAACAAAAGGTGTAGGAAGAGTGGCATCGATACCAACACAAGTTGTGGTGGATTACTTCACTCTTAATTATTAGTCTCGTGTTCGAAGCTTGAGTTGTGGAAATTTTATGGGAAGTGTCATCCTTGAATGAACCCTGCAGTGAGCAAATAAATTTAATAGGAACTCTAATGCATACATTAAACACCGAATAGAAAACGAAAATAAAAATAATATCAATACATCACACATATTGAATAAATATATCGACATGAATTACATCCATCACAATATCTAGAAAAACAACAAACATAAACATATCACATTTATTTCCTCCTAAATTCATACATTACCCTCTTACCTTAGTCCTTCGCAAATTAGCTAATAGAGTTTCATTATTACATTTTAGCTCAATTTATAATCTTGTCATTAATCTCATAATCAAATAGCATCGTTATTTGATACCAATTCATTTCTCTGTTATAAGTACTAACAATCTAATGTCCTTAAACTATGTAAAAGGAATAAAAATGTCATTATGTTTAGGGAAAAAGGTCAAATATATCTCCAAACTTTTAAAAATGATATGTATATATACTTCGTTATACTTTTAGGTCATATATACTCTTACCGTCATAATTTTGGATCATATATACCCTTTGGTTAAACGGAAAGACTCGTGGCATGATCTCAAATATTTGCCTTGTTTTATTTTATTTTTATCCAAAAATTATTTTTTTAATTCCAAAAGTCATTTAATTTTTAATCCAATTTTTTATTTCATTCATTCACTTGGCTGATTCTATTGACCTCTATTATCAATACATCTAATTTCAACACGATCCAACACCCATCTCCATAGCTTGATTAATACCCATTTCTAAAAAATCACTATTGGCAAGATCCTTGTCAAATTTTGATGCCAATAATTCAAAATCGATTGATTTTCAAGCTCTCTAGATTTTCATCTCTCTCCTCCCATAAATCTCAGATCAATGGTGAAGGTCTGCAATGTCAAGCTTTGCAGATCTGAAACTTCAAGCTTTGCTGTAAACCAAAATATGTTTGAGAAAAAATAACACTCACAATTCAAAATAAGAAAAGTGAGCGGATCAAACTACTCAAATCTAAGCACCGAGAGAATAGAGGACATAATTTAATCCTTCTTAAACATATTCAAAACTTAAGCAATTAGAGCATCCAGAAAGTGTTTTTCGATATAGCACCATAAACCCTAATCACATTAGGAAAACAAATAAATCAAAGTTCGATCTTTGTCCAAGAAAGAGATACGAGCCCTAACTGATTATTTATTTTTCTTTCCTTAGAATTTCCCGACGATATAGCGGCGATTCTGGTGCCGCCGGTGAGAGACAGGAATGGAGAGAGAAAGAGAAGAGAGAGATTAAATTTAGGATAAAAATGGAATGGAGAGAGAAAGAAAAGAGAGAGATTAATTTTGGATAAAAAATAAAATAAAATAGGGCAAATGTTTGAGATCATACCACGTGTCATGATCCAAAATGATGACGAAAGATATAAATTATCGTATTTGAAAGTTCGGGGATATATTTGGCCTTTTTCCCTTATGTTTATATTGACTCAAAATGTCCTTACAATTAATAATTTGCTTAAAATGTCCTTAAATTATGCTAAAGAACAAAAATGTCCCCTATTAGTAGTTTGGTCCAAAAATATCCTTGCCGTCAATATTTTGATCCAAAAAATACTTTTATTGTTTTTTAATGGGTAAAAAATACTCATTTTCCAAATAATTATATTATTATCTTCTTTTTAACACATTCTTTTTAGGGCAACTTTCATATATAGCAAACAAAAAAATCATATTTGTATAATATAGCAAACTTTGCATAATTGCGCTCCATAGCAAACATAAAAACTGTATAATTCGCTATACATATAAAAGTGTATAATTCGCTGGCCTAAATTGTATAATTCGCTGGCCTAAATTGTATAATTCGCTGGCCTATTTTGCTGCAATTGTATAATTAGCTTTGCATACAGTTGAATCGAATTAAAATGTATGTATATTGCATAATTATAAGTGTATAGCAAGAAAATATATGTTTTTCTCGCTTTATACAAAAACAGAAACACAATATATACACTTCTGTTGTATAAAGCTAGAAAAAATTGCATTTCACTGCAATTGTATAATTCACAATTGTATAATTCTTTGGCCTTTTTTCTCTGCAATATTTGAAGTAAAATGTTTGTAAATTATATAATTAAGTGTATAACACGAAGATATACATTTTTGCATGTGTATATACAATTTTCTCTCGCTTTATACAAAACAGAAACAAAAATTATACACTTCTGTGTATAAAGCGAGAGAGGCGAGAATGGGAGAGTGGCGAGCGAGAATCCTGGGAGAGAGACGCCTGGCAAATTTTTGCCAAGGTTTGCTATGGAGCACAATTAAATCAAACCCTAGTTATTCCATTTAATTTAGGTTATTAGTTTGCTATTTTATACAATTTTCCCTTCTTTTTTTAATATTATTTTTTTAAATTAGCAAATATTTATCTTACTTCAACTCAAAATAAAAATAAAAATGGAAAATATCTCTTACTTTGTTATCATTATTTTCTTATCGTTATATAAATATGAATTAATATTACAAATTAATAATTTTTAAAAGTACAGATATATCTAAGACAATTTAGTGAAATATAAAATTATATTATGTTCTGCTTTTTGTTAAAATTTAAATCTGGTTGAAACTTATCTCTAACTTTTCTTATTGTATCAGAAATTTTGGCGTTGTCTTTTTAAATTGCACAATATAATTGTGAAGATTTCTAAATGCGATAATTGTTTCCTTGCGTAACTGATTTCAAAAATATTGTATCATTTTCAACTTTATCATCGACATTGTCTTTTTCAATGATATCCACAATTTTGTTTAAGCTATGAACTTCTGAAGAGGTATCACTTTCACTAGGATTATGCATCGGTCGGTTCGATTTATCGATTCAATTTTTAAATATATTAAATCAATAACCAAACCCATAAGATATTTTTATCGGTTTTCGGTATTGATCCCTAACGGTTCGGCTTTCGATTTAGCCAATAAGAAATACGTATAAAACAAATATATGATTTTAATTATATATTTGATGCGGAAACACAATAATATAACTTTACAAATGCTCATAAAATAGAATCAATAATAATAAACATGAAAAGAACTATACAAGCGTAACAAAAATAAATTAAAAGGAATATAATTCTTATTTTAAATTTTAATATTTTTTATAATATGAAATTGTAAACTCAAAATCAACTGAAGAGTAACGGAAAAATATATTAACTCTATAAATCATTAGGTCTTTGATCCTGGTTTATTAGGAAAAAATCTTCAAGTACATTGTGATATGTTTTTTTTTTCTTTTAAATCCAAAGAGAAAATATATTTTTTTCAATAACCTTAATTAGCATTTAATAATAACTGTGTTCAATATCATAAATAACCTTAATTTTTTCTTTTCTTTCATATATAAAGGAAAAAACAAAAATAAATCTGTAAAATCTGGCCATCTAGAAATTTGAATTTGTCTGACATTTCCCACTAACGGTCATAATATGAGCATCGATTCATGGAGTTTCGTTTTTTTTACTTGGTTTCATTTCATATTAATTGATCACTTTTTATTTTATATAACGATTAAGAATAGATACATGTCTACTTGACACAAATGATATTTTAGATATTCAATATTTTAAGAATATTAAATAAAATCACTTCATAAACTTCCTCTTTAATAGACAATAATATACATGTCTATAATTTTATTATATTACTCTTTGATGTTATAAATATAATATCTAGAAAAATGACTATAATTAATAAATAGAGATAAATTAAAAAATAAATTTGAAATTATCTATTAATATTGTAAAGTAAATAAATATAGTTGAACAATATAAATTAGTATAATAAATAATTATTATTAGACCGAGTAAATAATAAATAAAATCAGTTCATTAAGCTTAATTACCTTTGCATCCGGCGAAAGCATGCATCTTTTAGGTACTCTTTTGGTTTAACCTAATTATTAACCTATTTTTTTAAATTTCAATTTGTTTATTTAATTTTTATTTAGCAATTTAAATTTTGTTTTTCTAGAATGTATATTAAAGATGGATAGAATATAGCAATTTTTTAAAAAAAATATATTTCAATTTAAGTTATTTTGTGATTTAAAAACCTAAAAATATTGCATGGAAACATATGTTATTGAAAATAATAATATATACCATGATATTTTGGGTGCTTTTAAATAATTTTATAGTATTTAAGTAAAATAAATTTATCAATCAAAGATCATTTTAAAGGTTTGTGTGAATTGATTTATTTTAAGTACTTTTAAGCTAAAAGTAATTTTAAAGCATTTTAAAAGTGTTTGAGTAAATATTTAAAAAGTGGTTATAATAGTTAGTTTAAGTTGTAAATTAGATATTAATTTTTAAATTATAATCCAAAAGCCAATTTAAATAATTTTTAAATATAAACATGCTTAAACATAGTAAGGAGTCATTTGATAGAGTCTATTAGTATTGTTTGAATTAATTATACAAATTATTAATGCATTATTCGATTTTGTGTAATAAAAATACTTGCATTGCATAAAAAATGTTTACTTAAAAAAAAAACCATTCACAATTGTTTCGAAAAAGATGTAAAAGAGATTTTGAGGAGCAATGAGATAAATACATATATTAAAATCTCTTGCATTGCTAACACCTAAAAAACTATGGTATTAGCATTACACACACAAATACAAAATGGTATTTAACAAATGTAAGCCTTAAGTACATAGCTTGTTGCATCAGACTTGTCTAGTGCAGGTTACATTTCCTACGTGATTTGCGAATCATAACATATGAGAAAGAATTTTACCCTATATGCAACCAAACGCTAACAATTGCAGGTTTCCCTCATCATGAATAAATAAAATTAAATCAAATTACATTGCATGAAAAAAAATATCTACTGCATCCAAGCACAGCGTAGCCAAGAAGGTCCAAGATGTTTTACCGAATGAGACGGGCATCAATCTTCGTTTATACAGGGCTTGATCGACTCTTTGTAAGAGCCTTCCTTTATCAAGGGGCGCAACGGGCTTCCTTTCATTTACCTTTAAATAATTAGAGCCTCTTCTTTATTAATTATTTCAGTTAGTTCCTTTTTGGTTAGCTACTTAGGGTGAACCAGACAGATGCAATCTCAAACATAAGAATACAATTTTTTTCAAGAGACAGAAGACCTAAGAGAGATGGGAAACATTTCTCTATAAATTGTCTTTGCACGAGCTTTTGGAAGCCCCCAAAACAGACTCCAACTCCATGTGTGAAACATCGTGCCATTTCAAATCAAACAAGTAAGAAAATCATATTCTTCATAAACAGACGTGTGAGTCTAACTTTCAATCAGTATTACAAAATAAGATATTACTATTACAAAAAGTTAATACATGTGTTATTTTTGCTAATACACTCTATCAAATTAGTCCCAAGAGTAGGGTAGAGTGATAAGTACCCAAACACACGAAGGGCAAAATGGTCAAAATCAAGAAAATGTAAAGAAAACCCAAACACCAAGATTCTGATTTAATGTCTGTCTTGATGAACCCGCACACACTTTATACTACACCTTTGTCTCCTCCATTGGCTTTTTCCATATTCCACTCTTCAATTTGCCTCCTTTCTTTCAAATAATACAACTATACTTTCCTTTCTTCTCTTACTTACCCCCCCACCCCCACCCCCACCCCATACCCCTCATCACTGTCACTCCGTACCCCTCCCCCACCATTTTCAAGAAAACCCCTTTACTCTTTCAAACCCCAAATCTCCCATTTTGCTCTACACTTGCAGAGACAAGAATTCATTTTTTTTGTGTGTGTTTCTGCAACTTCTTGCTGTAGAACCAAGAATTGAGCTTAAAGGGCAAAAGGGTATCTGAGAAAAATGCTACCTTTCTTGTTCCTCTTGTTGAGCTTTAGTTTCATCCATCCCACAACTTCAAAATCTACTATTGAGCCATGTTCCAACTCTGATACTTGTTCTTCCCTTCTTGGCTACTCTCTTTATACTGACCTTAAGGTTTCTGAAGTGGCTTCACTCTTTCAAACAGACCCAATATCTCTTCTTACTACTAATGCTATTGATATCTCATATCCAGATGTTGAAAACCACATACTTCCAGCTAAACTGTTCCTTAAGGTTCCTGTTACTTGTTCTTGTGTTGATGGGATCTTTAAGTCTGCCTTTGTTCATTACAAGACTAGGCCTTCTGATACTCTGTCTTTGATTGCTGACATAATATATGGGGGTCTTGTTTCTGCTGACCAGATCAAGGAAGGAAACCCCAATGCTGTTGGTCCTGACCCTTCAGTGTTAAATGTTGGGACTAATCTTTGGATTCCTCTTCCTTGCACTTGCTTTAATGGGACTGACAATAATCTTCCTGCTATTTATATTTCATATGTTGTTAGAGCTGTTGATACTCTTGCAGGGATTGCTGCTAGGTACTCTACCACTCTGACTGACCTTATGAATGTTAATGCTTTGGGAGGTCCTTCTATTAAGGAGGGTGACATTCTTTCCATTCCTTTGTCTGGTGAGCAAAATGCAACCCACTCTTTTTCTTTGTTTTTTTATGCTTCTTTATTGTGTTTTGTGTGTGTTTATGGTATGCAGGTGTCAAAGTGTTTGATTTCCCATCTGTATTACTCCCTCCCCTCCATTTCAATTTGTTGTCTTGTTTTAACTTGACACAGTCTTTAATCTTCTCGTCCTAAACGTGTCCAAGTTAGACGTTAGAATTAAAGAACGACCAAAAAAGGAAAAAAAAGACGTTTTTCAAAACAGAATGAAAAGGTAACTAAGGCAAACTAAATGGAATGGATGGAGTATTCAACTCTAGCCTTATGAATATTGTATGTGTTGAGTTGTGTATGCAAACATTATCGCTATCTTGTATACCATATGTGTGTCTGTGCTTGATGGGTAGAACACATATCATAAAGTATGTGTATCTACATTTAATGTAGCTTCTTGGTACTCATCTTTTGAGGGGCCAAGTTGTCTAAGGAGGCATGCTTGCCATGCTATGGGTGAATATGTTCATTCTAGGTTTGCGGGTGTTATACATATGTAAGTAGGTTAGGTGTAACATTGTAATGCATATTTAGTATGAAATTTGAACTAATGAAGATTTCATGTCCAACATAAGAGAACCCTTCTTTGTGTCTACCATTTTCCTCTTCTGTAATCTAATAAAGCAAGCAGTAGTGAGCAAGCTAGGATTATTTAGACAATGTTTATTACTGAAGTTACTTTTAATAGTTGATGTTATGCTTAGGTTCATGAAGCAAATGTTGAGTATAAGTTTGATATGTTTGAGTGATTTTTTATTTCCTCTTAAATGAAAATGCATCTCTTTGATATTTTTGATGAGAATTGCTTACGATGACCCAATATGATTATACTTCGTAACTGTATGCATTAGATTATGGAGTCAAAAGATGAGTCACTTGTAACGATCTTTTCTTTTCTTGTCACTAGATGTATGTGTCTGTGAAATGCTTAAAGTTATTGAAAAGAGATGTTACTGTAGCATATCGAGAATTTTTTAACACTTGTAAGGTCACTACAGAACACGAATCCTTATTCGTATATTGAATACTGAGTTTCTCAATTCGGTAATAACATCGTTTCTGGCTAAATCAGAAACAGATACTCTCTCCATTTCTTGTAATTTGGAAGTATTTCTTTGTCTGAGTTTTCATTGTTTCATGTTCTTTATTCTTCTTGCGGTTGTAATCATCTAGTAGAAACTGCTTTATTGGAGATTTCATAAAAATGGCTCTGTCATAATATTTCGTTGTTGGATATCGAGTGTTTATAAACAAAGGTGTAACTTTAATTATATTAAACTTAGCACAAGCATTGCAGTAAAGCTACTTAATTTCATTGATGATAGATGTTTGGTAATGATAGATGCTTTTTCTTCTCTCTGCAGCTTGTACGTCTAGCTTCCCAAGATCTGCCTCGGATTATGGCTTATCTGTTGCGAATGGGAGCTATTCTATTACAGCTAGCCACTGTGTGCAATGCAGTTGTGGACCAGGGGGTCGGAAGTAAGTCAGCAGATTATATGCTTTCAATTTCATTTGCAGTTATCCTGGTCTGTCGATAGTTCTGATGGTGATATTGCTTGCTGGTTGTTTTGCAGTTTGTACTGCATGCCAGCTTCTTTAGCAGTTTCTTGCTCAAGCATGCAGTGCAAGAACAGCAATCTCATGCTCGGAAATGTTACCATACAACAGACTGGTGGTGGTTGCAATGTGACTTCTTGCAATTACGGTGGCCTTGTTAATGGAACCATCATCACTACGTGAGCATTATTGTTCAATTTTCCGCCCTCAATGTATTGTAGTCTCTGATTTCTGTTTGCTTATTTGACACTTTGTATGTCCTTGTGCTTGATGCAGATTATCCACATCGCTTCAACCTCGATGCCCTGGTAAACATTCAATCGACATTCCTTTTCATTTGGTTGCAATGTCACTTCTTGCAATGTAATATTTTCTTGAATCAAATATTTTTCAGGACCTCAACAATTTCCTCCACTTGTTGCCCCACCTACATCAGTAGTCCCCGACTCGATGTTTGCTCCTGCCCCTTCACCTTCTGAATCTGGTGGTGCTCCGATGCACCGTCCACATACTTCTATAGTCCCTGAATCTGGCTCAATCACAGCATTTCCACCTTCAGGTGGACCAAGTGGAAGTACATCTTCCGCTTGCTCGTTGAACCCTTTCGTTAGTCTTCTTATGGCAGTTTTCTTGTGTTTGTCTATGAAATACGCGATCGCGCTTCCTTTATAATCCTTGTGAGTTGTGGATTTTTTCCCCTTAGTAGAAAGAGGATGTGTTTCTTTTCTTCCTTCAAGTGTAATTTCACTTTGAAGATTGTAGTGATTGCTCCAAAATCCTGACTTAATTTTGTGATTTTTCTAATTTTTTTAGTGAATTTTGAACAGTGATATCTGTTTTTGCATAGTCTATTCTTACATTTCTCACAATACCTTCGTCCGTTGTAGCGACAATATTTTTGAAGAGTCCGACAAACAGGAAAGTATTAATTACTCTATTATCGAGTTTAAGTTTTGTACACACATATCACTATTGCCCTCATTATTTTTGTATATATTCTTGAGTAATTTAGCGCGTAATTGACTTTTTCATATAAGTTTGAAATTTGAATTTATGCCTTTTTTCGTAAAATAAAATAAAAGCAACACATGGAGTATGTGTAAATGTTTACACTCAAATTGATTGAACGTGAAGATAGTGACAAGGATCCTTACGACGATGCGCTAAATCAAATTCCACTACCTGTCGTTTTCACTAGGCCAACGTGAAAATCGACTTCGATAAATCAAATTCAAAATTTAAAATTTAATTAATTGAGTTTAGAATCTTTATTCATATTTATATAACTCTAAGATTATTCATAATTAAATATTTTAAGTTATTAATTATTTTGATTTGCATCCTACTAACACCAAAGGCAGACTTATAATCACATTCCATGTGCAAAGAGACTCGATATAATCTAACTCAATTACACACAATGACACTTTATAAATATTTAAATTATAAATTATACCACAATAATATTTATATCGTATAAAAGTGATTTAATTGATCTTAAAACGATAAACTTTTCATGATAAAATTTCAATTAACAGATCAAGCTAGATACTTCAATTTACTGTAACTTCAACAAGAAAGAAAAAAGCAATCCCTTTAAATTTAATTTCTTTCTTTATCATTCAATTAAAACAAATAAAACCTAAATTGAGTATTATCAAAAAAAAAATAAGGGGTATTTGTGACATTTCTACTTGTTCTCTTTTTTTAATTTCTGTACTCAAATTTACTGAACTACTTCTCGATAATATAAAAATAAAATTAAAAAACCACTTTTATGTTTCTTGGGCGGGAATTGAGTATTAAACTATAAATTTCAAAACAAATAAATAAATAAATAATTCTTTAATAATTTAATTTTAAAATATTCATTTCGCCCTTTATAAAATATCATAACCCTGAAAATATTTAGTAGTTCTTATTTTATAATTTCTTAAATTCTATGTCAAGTCAAACTAATTCGTATAAAACAAAATGAGAAATGAAATCAGAAAAAAAATCAAAAGGAAAAGGAAAAAATGATAAATATACAAATACCATCCGTCATATTTTAAGGACATCAGTGTCTCTCTTATCCAAAAATTAAAGCATATATATCCTTTGTACTAACGGAAATACACATGTCATAATCTTATCTAATGATTCGATATGAAATCGATAGATAAGAATAGAAAATATATACGCTCTAGTTTTTGGACAGCAAAAACATCAATATCTCTGAAGTATGACAAGAGTATCTGCATATAATTTACGATAGTTTAAAAATATGTCTTTAAAATATGACAAAAGTATCTGTAAATAATTTACGATAGTTCAAAGATATATTTATATTTTTGCGAAAACAAAAAAAAACAGAAGAACATTAAAGAAAGTTGAAAAAAGTGACCCAAAAAGTCTCATTCTTCCTTTGTTCTATTTCAGCATATCACATGCGCTCCTCTTCTGGGTCCCGCATTAGCTATTTCAAAAATCTCCGAAAAAACAGCATATATTAAAAAAAGATTATATTTTTATGAGAAATTTGAATGAATAGAGGCTTCTTGCTTGTGGGTTTTGGATATAATTGAGTAGTTAGTACTTGTTCTCTGACAATTCACAGCACAGATCTTTGACTGTCTGAATTTGTTTATTGCTTCATCAATCTGAAATCTTGAAACCCCAATTCATCTGTTATCTGCTTCTTTACAGTAATGTATGTTGATTTTCTTGTTTTCTCTTTTTCTTTTTGCATTTTGGGTTGAAACAGTAGAGTCATATAATCTATTCATATTTAATCTTGGAGACAATAAACTGAAAATGGGCCAGCAATGGATCTGTTAAAAAATATTCCTTTGTCCATTTTTGGCTTGGTGTTTTGAGGTAAGGTCATTTTCTATTGCAAAGGAAATGTCACTTTGGTTTGCCACTAGAACTTTTGGGTAGAGGGTATCATTGAGATTGTGATTTTTATTGGGTTTGCTTTAGATGGGGGCTTCTTGTTGTTTTGATCAAGAGTAATGGTAAAGTTTGGTTTTTGTTCTATCTATAGTTTAAAATGCTTATTTTTTGAGCTTAGATGGATAGTTGAGTGGATTTGAAGGAAAACTGAATGAACTTGAAGCCAAGTTATAGTTGTTGTTAAATGACAGTGTGTTTGGACAGCTGGTTGTATTCTGTAGGGTATAGGTATATCAGTTGTTTCTTTGCATTTGGGATGGGCTTAGTCATATCAGAGGTTATCTGGGTCATTTTTCTGTTGGATTAATGTCTCTTTGTGTTGTTATTGATTGAGGGTATCAATTATATGCAGATGGACATTGTGCTATGAGCATTTAGGAGATTAAATGCTTATTGAGATGGAAAAGAGGAAATGGTTGTGGAAAAGGAGACCTTCCGATAAGAGCCCTGGTGAAACGGAGAGTTCTGGTTCTTTATCTTCATACTCGGAGAGATACTCCGATGAGCAGGTAAAAGGCTTAAAGAGAAAGAGATTTTTTTTTCTTTTTTTGGTCTTTCAGTTGATTGTGCTGATATGGAATAATCTTATATCACATGGTTGGAAAAGATAAGCTGCTGTTTTTTAGAAACCTCACATTTAATCTTCACTTGCACCCCGGATTTTAAATTGATAATGGTTGAGCTAAATATGCAGCTCAAACACTGACAGCTGAAAGTTTTTCGTGTCTGAGTGCTGTATTTTCTTTCTACTTGCATATATATATATATGTACCAGTTTTGATTTTTGAAATATTTGGAAGGTCATTGGTCTTTATTGATCATTATCAGGCTTTCGCTATTGGTTTAGTTATAGAAATGACTAGCTTATAGATGTAGACAAATAATCACAATAGATAGCCCCCCATATTGCTGAACCACCAGACTGGCCGTCATCATCTAGAGAACGTCCCTTCTCCATGGTTTATCCAATTTCTACATTTAAAGTGAGCCATAATTCTTCTCCCCTGTACTTCTTAACATTTATCTATTGTAAATGTTTACCTAAATGTTGGATTAGTATATAAATATTGTTATTTTATTGTCGTTATTTTCCTTTCAATCCTGCTTTGGTTACACTTTTTTTGAGCTGAGGGTCTATTAGAAATAACCCCTCTACCCCCACAAAGGTAGTGGTAAGGTCTGCATACATCCTACCCTACTTGTGGGGCTACACTTGTTCTACTTGAATTAGTATAAAGTTCCAGTTTTTAAGGTGCTTGGGAAGAATTATGTTTCATGACTTTATTAAAGAACACTAAGTTCCTCATAGAAGGGATTATGATATCTATAAAACTAAATTGGTATAATACTAAATTGTTGTTTAATGAATCTGAGGTGATCCTTTTAAGAGTATAAGGTTTTATTAAATGAAAAGTCTGCAGTCCAAGTTTGTAGTTAATTCACTAATCTCAGATCTATATGAGGCAAAAAGCAACATAAAAGAGATTGTTGTGATAGAATTGAGTACGTCAGATCATATTAATTGAGCGTCAAACAGTTTATTTATCTGTAGAGCATCTCCTGAAATAGCAAATGTAAATTGCAGAGGCCGATTGAATAACAATTTATATGTGCAGCTAAAAACAGTAGTGGCTGAAGATTGACTTCTAGTTTGGTGCCTTGATATGCTTTCCAGTATAAAGATATGTGCTCAGGTTAGATGGTAGCAGATGATGCAAGATCTTGGTTTGGAAAGAAAGTGCCAAAAGCTTTCATAAGTGATGTTTCTTACCGTAGTCAGCAGTTTCGTCCTGATAAGGAATATACTTTCACCCTTGACCCTTTTTTTTTGGTTGAGATTAGATGGTGTCAGTAAGTGTAAAGATGTTCCTATAGCTTTGTTAAAAGAAATGTTGTCCTTATCACCGCACCATCCATTCCTTCTTTGTAGGGTCATTTGTCTCATATCGAAAATCATTCAATAGAAATCTTACTGACTAGCTGCCAGAGAACCATCTCTGTGCAATCTAGAACATTTTCTTGTCAAGAAAAGCTTTAACATTTTTAGCTATTGTATTACTTCTTTTACGACAAAGGATCACCTGTTCTTTTCATTGAAGCAGGATGCACTAAAAGAATTTCCTGACCATGACAAACAGTCACCAGAGGTAACCTCAAAAGCTGCATCCATTGATGATGAATCCAAGGAAAGCTTGAGATGCTTGACAGAGAAATTATCAGCTGCTCTTGTTAATGTTAGCGCCAAAGAAGACTTAGTTAAGCAGCATGCTAAAGTTGCCGAAGAAGCTATCGCAGGTATCTTCTTCAACTCCTTTCTTCCTCTGTTGTGATTACAATCTAATTAAGGCATTTGGACATTAAAATGTGATATTTGAAAAATAGAAGTTGTAAAAAGGGTATTTGGAAGTTGTAGTTGTGTGTTGGACATGCATTTAACTTGAAATAAATAGAAGCTCTGTGACCGGAAAAAAAGTTCACTTGAACTGTATTTCATTGGAAAAAAAGGAAAAAATAAACGGGAGCTAAGATTTGTCTCTTGGCTGTCTCTTCATGCACACCCCTTTTTCTGGTATGTGTTTCACACGCTGAAACAATTTTGTGGAATATGCCTCTTCCATCACCTTCCAAAGAAAGTGATTTTTGGTCTGATAATTTCTTGTTTACTTTTTATCATCTTGGTAGGTTGGGAAAAGGCAGAAAATGAAGTTGCAGTTCTAAAGCAGCAACTAGATGCGGCTGTGCAGCAAAACTTGACTTTGGAAGTTCGTGTCAGTCATCTCGACGGTGCACTCAAGGAATGTGTCAGGCAGTTGAGACAAGCAAGAGATGAGCAAGAGAAAATGATTCAAGACGCTATGGCAGAAAAAAATGAAATGGAATCTGAAAAAACTGCACTTGAGAAACAGCTACTTAAGCTCCAGACACAAGTGGAGGCTGGTAAAGCTGAAATGCCTACTTCTACTGATCCTGATATCCTTGCCAGGCTTAAGTATCTAGAGAAAGAGAACGCAGCTCTCAAAATTGAACTTGTCTCTTGTTCAGAAGTGTTGGAACTTAGGACTATTGAGAGGGATCTGAGCACTCAAGCAGCAGAAACTGCCAGCAAGCAGCAGCTGGAAAGCATAAAAAAGCTGACCAAACTTGAAGTTGAGTGTCGAAAGCTACAGGCCATGGCTCGCAAATCATCCCCATTCAATGATCAACGCTCCTCTGCTGTTTCATCTTTCTATGTGGACTCTGTCACCGATAGCCAGTCTGACAGTGGAGAGCGGTTAAACACAGTCGACAATGATGCCCTCAAAATGAGTAAACTGGAAACAAGAGAATATGAACCAAGTTGCTCAAATTCATGGGCTTCAGCACTCATTGCTGAGCTTGATCAATTTAAGAATGAAAAGGCCATGCCTAAAACTCTTGCTGCCTGTTCTATAGAAATCGATATTATGGATGATTTCTTGGAGATGGAGCAACTTGCTGCATTATCTGAAACTGCAAACAAGACACCTTCAGTAACTTCTGATGCTGTTCCTCATGATTCCCCCAATATTGAGAACCCTTTGGCAGCAGAATACAATTCCATTTCACAAAGGGTGGTTGAATTAGAACAAAAGCTAGAGAAGATTGAAGCAGAGAAAGCTGAACTGGAGAATGCTTTCAACGAGAGTCAAGATGCCCTTAAAGTGTCCTCTTTGCAGCTTAAGGAAAGTCAAACCAGGTTGGAAGGGCTGCAGAAGGAGCTAGATGTGGTAAATGAGTCAAAAGAGTTGCTCGAGTTTCAACTCTATGGCATGGAGGTAGAAGCACGGACAATGTCTGTAAATATTGATTCTTTGAAGACAGAAGTTGAAAGAGAAAAATCCTTGTCATCAGAAATGGAAGCTAAATGTCATGAATTGGAAAACGACCTTAGAAAAAAATCCCAGGAAGCTGAAGCTCAGCAAACTTCTGGTTCAAATAGTGAATTGAAAATAAAACAGGTAGCTCTTTCTCTCAACCTATCTTATGTTGTTTGTCATTCATGTATAGACACATCGATGTGAAGAAAAGAAGATGAAAATTAATAATGGTATGTAAACTTTCTCACTAGCAGGAGGATTTAGCCGTGGCTGCTGACAAGCTTGCAGAATGCCAGAAAACAATTGCATCCCTTGGGAAACAGCTACAATCCCTAGCTACTCTAGAAGATTTCCTGATAGACACTGCAAATCTTCCTGGTGGAGGAGCAGTTGTTGCTAAAGCAGGAGGAGAACTATGGAAGTTGCATGTAAACGAGACATTTACCCCAAAACGTGATTCTGATCCTACCAAGGTTGAGGAGAATGTGAGTCATTCTACAAACGGAAATGAAGGGGAATCTCCAGCATCCTCATCTTCATCATCTACTTCATCCACTACTCAGGCTAGCACTGGCAAAAGCAAAAATGGCTTTGGGAAGTTGTTTTCTCGGAGTAAGAGTGGACTTCCAACTCTAAAAGTTATCGAGGATAAATAAATAGAGGAAGAATGTTGAGAAGGTTGGAACATAATTTGTAAAAGGTTTATCAGTTACATGGCTGATCAAATTCTGTTTGATAAGCAAACTGTTTGCTTCAATAGTTATGATGAATATCTTGAGAAGCTTCAAATAGCAATAGACACCTTGAATTTACACTGCTTTGGCTAATCTCCCCCCTCTTTTTATTTAATCCATTTCAGTATATTTTTGTATCCATTTCTAGTTTACTTCCTCCAGTTAACTACATTCTTGAGTAACAATAACTATCCCCTTAAAAATATATATGGAAATGAAGTAGGAAAATAATTCTGTAATAAAATACAGTTACAACATGTGATTGGTATTTTGTTGTACAACTAATATGGATATAATTGTATACTACATACACCATTCATAGGAAAAATTAGTGGAAAAAACACCCATCGGGGTGGCCCGGTGGTTCCTTTTGGGTCGAGCTCGTCGCACCGGGCTTGCTTAGTGCGAGTTATCTCTTCTACGTGATTTGCGAGCTATTGCATAGGAGCGGAGATTTTACCTTATGCGCACCTAAAAAGTAGCGGCTGTAGGTTTCCCTTGTCATAAAAAAACAATTACCTAAAATAAAATATTACAGTTCATACCTATTCATGAAACATATTCACAAAAAAGTATAGTAGGTATATACGTTGTATACCTTCTGTGTATAATGGTGTGATTCATCTATTTTTATTGTTGTATTACACCCCAATATTGTTTTCAAACCCAAAAAATCCAAAAAAGTAGATGGTCTTTTTACTCCTTTTGTACTCAATGATACGCAATACTTTAGTATAAATCATGAGACAAAAATAATTTCAATATCAATTAATACTTCAAATCAAAAATAAAATAAAGTAATCTTCTAATTTTACAATGAAATTATTATTTTTGTCTTACGTATTAAATTTTATCAGCCACACATAAAGTAGGACCATTCAATAAAAGAGGGAGATTTTTATTTAAAAAATCAAAGAAAAGATAAGAGTAAGATATCTTCCTACATCCATGCTGGCAGAGAGAAGTCAAGTTAACATATACTCTGTTCACTTTTAATTGTCATATTATATATTCTAAATTAATATTTAAATAAATAATTTAAATATTAAAAAACTATACATATTGCTTATCAATATAATAAGAAACTACATCATAAAATGTCAATCGAGATTCTTATCGACTGACTTTAAAAAAAAATCATGACAATTAAAATTGGACGTTGTAATCTAAATATAGAAAGAATCATGTGGAAATGGAAAGTGCCACGTGTGAAACGTAAGGGTCCCACTTATTTCCACGTGGCAATCTATGGGAGGTCAATAGAGATTGCGCAGAACACCAACCTCTTATCTAAAAACAAAAAAAAAAAAAACATTAGAAAAACAGAAAAATCTGTTGCTGTTTACAGCATTTTTCTTAAATAGGTGAAGAGAAGAAATACAAAAAAAAATAATCTTTTTTTTTATCATGACAGCCATTGCTACTGCTACTGCTATTTCTCTTTCACTTCCTTTCTCTTTGTGCCGCTCTAACAAGTCTTATACTAGAAAGGTATTCTTTACTTTCTTTTACTTTTTTTTTTGTTGGGTGTTTGCAAGAAACTAAAAAGATTGGTTCTTTGTCTTGATTAAGCTTGTTTATGGAGACCCTTTTTTAAATTGTAGTGAAAAAAGATCATAAAAGTCAGTTTCTTGATGTTGGTTATGTGTACATAGATTTCAAAACTCAAAGGGGTATGCATTTTGAAACATGTTTGTAGAATTGTAGTGTCAAAAGTGGATCAGTTTTGATTTAGTGATCTTGTGGATTGTTCACAGTACTTGAAATTTAGGTGCTTTTTGTCATGAAAATGTTGAGTGTTTGGAAAAAGTAGTTTTTATTTCGAATAATGAAAGATGATATTTGAAAATTATTTGATTGTCCAATGGACTATCTGCAAGAATATGCTCATCATCGTTTAATCGAGTAGTCCTTTAGGCTATTGTTCATGAAATATCAGAATGGAGATTCATATGTCACTTGCATTTTCTTCGTCTGAGCAAAAGAATTGACTGTTTACTGATTTTGCATCTTGTTCACAATCAGTTTGTCAAAGGGAGCTTTGGAGTATTTGCTGTGTATGGGGAGGAGGGTGGGATTCCAGATAAGAAAAGTTCCTGGTTAACACTCTTTAATGTGGAAGATCCCAGGACTAAAGTTCCACAAAGTAAAGGCAAGTTCTTGGATGCAAATCAAGCTTTAGAAGTTGCTAGATATGATCTACAATACTGTGATTGGAGAGCTAGGCAAGATGTACTTACTATAATGCTCCTACACGAAAAGGTACATATTTGAATTATAATGTGTGTACTGAACTTGAAAACCTGGTAAAATACAACATCCATTATCTTTATCTAGGTCTATTTACAAGTTTGTTGCATTGCTGTTTCTCATTTGCCTTTCTTTCCAAATATAGTTCACTTTATTTACTCTCTATTGTACCTTTCTTAGAGTTGTTTCAAATTTTCCCAGTCTTCATCGTATTCTAATCAGTTCATGTAACTAGGTTGTGGAAGTATTAAACCCTCTGGCACGCGATTATAAATCTATTGGAACCATGAAGAAGGAACTTGCAGAGTTGCAAGAAGAACTTTCTCAGGCTCACAACCAGGTTTGGAAAATTCATTTTGATACATATTGCATTTTCTGGTTATTCAGGGTGATTTCCCTTCTATATGTCAAACTTATTGAAACAAGTCTTCTGAAAAATAAATGGAAAGTTATATGGAAAAACATTTCCAGGATATTGCTTAATTTCTCACAAGTATAAAGCTTTATATGTGAACCAATTCAACAGGTACATATATCAGAGGCCCGGGTTTCTACTGCTTTAGATAAGCTAGCTTACATGGAAGAGTTGGTTAACGATAGGCTTCTGCAAGAGAGAAGCACAGTAGAATCAGAATGCACGTCTTCCTCTGCAAGCACGTCAACAGGATTATTAGACACTCGAAAAAGCAAGCAACCACGAAGAACACTGAATGTCTCAGGTCCTGTTCAAGATTACAGTTCCCGTTTGAAGAACTTTTGGTACCCTGTAGCATTCTCCGCAGATCTTAAGAATGACACCATGGTGAGTCAATTGTCTCATATCTGCCAGTCTCTTTAGCCTAAAAGAAAGAAAACATTTGATTTAAAACAGAGAAAACCATGTAGATGCAAAATTATGATGCCAAAACAAATTAACAAGCTATATGATCTGCTCTCCTACTTTATGGTCTTCTGTTTATTCTTTTGTCTCTTCTATTGATGACTGTAAACTGTATCTTTGTAGTTACCGATTGATTGCTTTGAGCAATCGTGGGTGATCTTTCGTGGGGCTGATGGAAAACCTGGATGTGTCCGGAATACATGTGCACATAGAGCCTGCCCTCTTGATCTTGGCTCAGTGAATGAGGGTCGCATACAATGCCCTTATCATGGTGAGATAAATTTGAATCCTTCCATTTACAGTCCAGAGTTCATATTCGGGAGATGGACAGCTTTTAAATGGGTTTTGTAGAGGACATGAAATAGCTGACACTAACTTTGATGTTTGTTAAATGAATTTAGGATGGGAGTATTCCACTGACGGGAAGTGTGAGAAAATGCCATCAACAAGATTGCTGAATGTAAAGATCAAAGCACTGCCCTGCTTTGAGCAAGAGGGAATGATATGGATTTGGCCAGGAAATGATCCACCTGCAGCTACCCTTCCTTCTTTACTACCACCTTCTGGATTTCAGATCCATGCTGAGGTTCGAAATCACTAGCGTTTGATTTTCAGCTGTTTATCTTACAACTTATGTATGAGTATTTTGCCTTACGACTGTTTTCACTGAAACTGCAGATAGTCATGGAACTTCCAGTGGAACATGGACTACTTTTAGACAATCTTTTAGATCTTGCACACGCACCTTTCACACATACATCAACTTTTGCTAAAGGCTGGAGTGTGCCAAGGTAGTAATGGACATGAACATATGATGCTTATTGTTTAGGCGTTTAGTACTATAGCAATAGTAGAGTAAATTGTCTTTCTATTTGTTTTCATGTGGTTTATTAGAAAACTTGATTTTTCTGGTCCAAGTTATGAGTTTTAAGGAATAAGTAATGCTTTCAAGTTGTGCATTGTGTTTCTACGTACTTATAGTTTACCTTTTTTTTTTAATTTCAGCTTGGTAAAGTTCTTGACTCCTGCATCTGGTCTGCAAGGATATTGGGATCCATATCCAATAGATATGGAATTTAGACCACCTTGTATGGTTTTATCCACCATTGGCATCTCAAAGCCAGGAAAATTGGAAGGACAGAGCACCAAGCAGTGTTCTACACACCTTCATCAACTGCATGTTTGCTTACCTGCATCACGACAGAAAACACGGTTATTATATAGAATGTCACTGGATTTTGCTCCCCTGCTGAAACATCTCCCCTTCATGCAATACGTTTGGAGACATTTTGCTGAGCAGGTTTGTTTCTGTCCAAAACTTTGTAAAAAATGGTGATTACATCAACATCTTATAGAAGTCTGACTTCATGAAATAACGACTGCCTGATCTATGGAAAACTGCATTTTGTTCTGGAACATCTATCTTGAAAATTTATGCATTTTGAAGTTGGAAATATGCAACGGATAGAACAAAATCAGAGCTTAAACTCCAGGATTACCATCACATGGCTCTAGAAGCTCATGGTCACAATAATTTAGATTTGCAAACTCTTTGATTCCTGGAAGTTACATAAACTTGCCTAAAATTGAACTACATGATTGTGAGCATGATCTTCTGAAGTAGTAAATTTGCCAGATATCAGATAAACTTTCACCTTCTGTAAAAGATAGTACTACATTTTTTCTTCTTCAGTAAGGATAATGCTGCAAAGAACTTCTCCTTTATGAATATAAAATAAAGAGGGTATCAAAATGAAAGATATGTTCTAACATTTTTCTCTTCTTTGTAAAATTGTTTACAGGTTTTAAACGAAGACTTACGGCTTGTGCTTGGCCAGCAGGATCGCATGCTCAATGGCGCCAATATTTGGAACCTGCCAGTGTCTTACGATAAGCTAGGTGTGAGGTATAGAATATGGAGAGACGCTGTAGATAGTGGAGAAAAGGAACTACCTTTCAGCAAATAAATATCGTTCCATCAAGAACCGGGTTCCACTTTTCAAAATGACTTTGATCTCTTCATAGTTACGCCAAAATTCAGTCCAGTTGCTGAGAAGCTCTCACTTACTGCAGTTTTCCATATTTTTTCTTGTGAGGAGATACTTCAACCCTTCTGTAAATATAGCTGTACACGATTTTTTTGTAGGTTCGTGTACAGTTGAGCAACCTTACATTCCTCACCAACAATCTATCCTGTCCTGATTGCTACTCGAAAAAATCTCATAGGTTCTTTGTTAGTGTCTAGAGTCCCAGCAATGTCGTTCCACCTTGTTATAGCATAATTTCTGATCTCAGATTGCAAGTATTCTTTTTGCCAAACAAGAAGTCAGAGATGTTCTGATCTTTGGTAGCAGTTTGAGCTCAGTTGAATCAATACGACAGTACTGAAATATTAACCTTGTAGCAAGTATATTATTGTCGTCGATGTTCCTATGCTGAACAAGAGACAAAACTTGATGAAACAATCCATGATGACCCAAACAACATATTTCTTATGTAATATAACATTATCAAGGAAAAAAATTATTTAATGAAATTAACAACATAATCAGTGAAACGCCACATGTGGAGAGAACATTACTCTGCAAATACAAAAATACACTACTAAATCCCATTTTTAGTTTCTACTAAGAATATTGGCTTGGATGGTTTCTACCAGTTTTCCAAGGGTTCAGCTGGCAGACAACAGAGAAATCCAAATCCAAGGTGCTTGCAAACAGAACATTAACCATTTATATAAACTTATACCAGATAACACACTTAATAAGTTCAACAAAATTTACACAGGATTAGCATATAGATACAACATGGCTTTCTTAGAAAGCTACAGCTTAGTAATTAATAGATAGAGTTATTCCATATACAACTATGGCAAAAACCTCATTATGTTAGGCAGGCTTCCAAACTGTGAGCACTTCTTGAAACATCTCTAGCATCAGATCTCTATCTGCTTGTCTGAAGAAGTTGTTAATTTCCTCCCTAACATCATAAATCTTGCCAAAATCAAACAAATACATCAAGCAACCTTTTTTCAATTTATTTAGCTGGTAAAGCCAGGCCTCTTGTAGTCTTTCGAGGACATTACCCGAGTTGATGTCTTCTAGGAGACTTTCCTCACAAGCATTCTTCAAATCTACAATATCATACTTGTTTGCCGCACCCAGTAATGCCAATCGGTGCTTCCAGAAATCCTCTTGTTTTATGGTTCCATACAAGTAACTAAGAAGCGCTGTGCATGATTCTGTTGACATGTCTTCTATGTCGATTATAGAGGACTCTTTCTCCCTGAGATCGTGAAGGAACATGCTGTGGAATACAGGAGAAGTAGCAGACAGTATCGCTCTGTGAGCTTGCACTGATCCATCAGCCGTATTAATGGTAACATCAGTATGGATGGACTCATCAAGCATGCGAGAGAGGCATCGGAGAGTACTTTGGGTAGCTAAAGATTGCAAAATCATGTCATTGGGCCATATAGATTTTCCTTCTCCACCCTGAAGGTTCAATTACCACAGGTTACTAAGAGAAGGAACATGAATTCAAATAAATACTCAAGGTCATTTACTGGTAAATGCTGAGAAGAAACTTTTCATTCTTTTCCATTTTCTGTAAAATGGAACAATTGGAAAATTTCGTTTTTTCAGTTAAAATCTGCTCAAAGGAACAACCAAAGAAGTCAATCACGTAAGCCTATACACCAGCCCTATCTGTTACAACTAGATAGGTAGTTTATCAGAGAACCATTTCATGTAGCAATCTCATACAGTCGTGCATATTAAACACACTGGAACACTTTAGAATATCAAGAACTCACATTTGGGGTGTAGATCTTCAGGTCAAGGAACTCAACATCAATGACAAATCGACCTTGTAAACAAGAATCAATAGGCCACACAAAGTCATCACTTGTTCGAAGCAGCTTCTCATATACTGCAACATGGACCGCCACAGAATTATACATGCAACATAACATGTTGAATATAGTTAAAATAGAATTGTTTATGAAATTCAACTGTGATAGAGGCGAGAAGAGGTGTGATGGACATTAGTTGCAGGCTCTTTATCTGGACAAACAAAGAAAAAAACAAGGAAGCACAAGAGTCTACACTTACATTTGTCTGCATATGCAGCTGAAGATATTCAATGTGCAACTAAAAACCGTAACAATCCTTACTAGAAGCATAAATAGCACACGACAGTTAGGCTAGAAATTATTGGCATATTAATAGCCTAAGGCAGTCCAGATATAGGATCTTGTCCTACAAGAAAGGGTACAAATTTGATTTATAGCATGTACAGAGAGGTCTTTTTTCTTAATGAACAAATGGAGTCTCCTCTTCTGGTCAACAAAACAAAAAATTTCACCATATAAAGAAGGAAAATTTATGTGCACCATTAAGGACACTAAACTGCTTTCTCTAATAATTCAGTGCTTTTTATCGACGATATTCTAAGTTGCCTAAGATAACTCCCACCCATCCCCACATCACAGATGCATGCAGCAAACAATATGATACCCATGACCCATCCCCTAATATTACACATGCCATAGTAATTGGCAGTCCAAATGAAAAACATAATGTGAGATGCGTCCAAGAATTCCTTATCAAAGGAAATCACAAGTTTCAGAACCAGGCATACATATACATCATGTTTCCTTTTTCATATATGAGCATAACAACTGACCTGATAAATTATTATGTAGAAATGTCTAAGTTTCCACCCCTCCAGGAGGAGAGGATTGGGCATTTTCGCTCTATACAAGTAAATTCATCTCTAGCTGCTCAGCGTAGTCCAAATCAATTACCAAATCATCCATAACAGATGGAAATAACCATGATGAAAATTGACGTAATAGATTAGTTACACTAGTGTGGCAAATAGAGTTTTGCAACCAGACCTTTGTGAATAGATCAAGGAGCTAAGAAATTGATAAAGATTTGAGAGTTGAATTCATCCAACATATATTTAACTGTACTATTTTTCCATGTCAATCACCTCGGTCACACTTTATATTACATCCCTCAATTTTCACAGATACAGATGTCGTCAAACAAAGACACGTTTCTCCAAAACTAGTGATCTTTGCCAGAAGAACAACCAGACCATATCAAAATACAAATTACATCAAACAAAATGGTGCAATTCGATAGGAAAACCTAATACAACACAGTAAGAACAACAAATGAACTCTGCAAATGCACCAAACAAGCAGAATAACTCAAAAATACATCTTCAAACTTTTGCTAGGTAAATCGACCTCTGCAACTTGCAATAGTAAATATACTCAAATGGGTACAATAAAAAACAGAGAAGAGCTGAAAATAGAGTTTACCAGGAGATATATGAGGTCTCCGATTGGTTCCAGTTGTAGTAACACGAAGCATAAAGCGAGCAAAAGGAGGAGGAAGCTGCTCTTTCGAAAGCCGAGAAGGTTCAGGAAACAATCGAATATACAAATACCGATTCTTCTCAATTGACAGATGCCTTAATCAACCATCAACCCAACATGAGAAAAACAAGATGATAAACAAAAATCAAGTAGAAAAAACTAAAAAACATACCAGTTCCATATACCAATTTTAAAAGGGTCAGATCTTTTGTACGTAGATGCTGTGAAATTGTCGATCCTCCATTGAGCTAACCTTGATAGAGTCTCTACCTTGCTGTCTGTCATCCTCCTTCTTCTTCCCCCTAGACTCTGCTAGTGATGAATCATTATATAAAGTTTTGATTTTTAGGAATTAACTAAAACTTAACTGAGAAGAAGTCTTTGCTTTTTGAAAAGGACATAAGAAAAAAGTTTTCATCTTTTACACAAAAACCATAATATATAAAGCATAATAAATACTGAGGTCGTTAGTATTCAAAGTTAAATTAGATTATATTAATTTGATATTTAAAAAAAAATAAATATTCTAAAATTATATGAAAATGACTATAAATTGCAATCTTTTGCATATTAATATGATGAAAAAAATACATTTTAAAATGTTAGTAAAAGTTTTTATAGTTTGGCGCTAAAAATAGAAACTATGACAAACAATACGTGACGGCGGGAGTATTTAAAAAAAAAGGTAGACACCTAAAGTTTGCGGGGATTCTATTCAGAGTTTTTGGCGAAAATCGTCCTTAAATTATACCTCATACCTAAACTATATCCTTGAAGTATTATTCTTAGCATAAAACATCCTCCAAGTATTTAAAAGTGAAACAATTTTCGTCATTCTACTTTAATTTATAAGAAAATAACAAATCCACAAACATAAATTCATTCCTTCTTAATAATTATTCTTAGATATGCCAAAAATACTATCGTGAATTTTTTTGGTAAATGAGTTTAGCATTATGCAAAAAAATCTAATATGACAGTTTTTTCATTTAGTTTGATACTAAAGATATTATTAGTTGAAATATGTTTATTTTCAAATGAATGTGCTAAAAAGGACGTTTGTTGGGGACTCCGCTTCTAATAACGTAGAAAAAAACTCAAATGTGAGACATAATTAATATTTTAATTACTTCAATATCAGATTGACCCAAAAATTTATTGATCTAAACTACAATTCGATTATGAAAAAGGTAAAGATAATTAAGCTCTAACTTCTTCCGTTACTAAATGAGAAGGAGCAAATCATGTACGTACTCTCATAATTTTCAAACGTTTTTTTCCTAAAGCAATAATATCTAAGATTTTTAATATTTTTTTCAGTAACATTTTATAACAAGCAATGAAACTATGTAGGAAAACTTTTGTTGGTAGTCACGTGAACTGTTCATGTTTTTTAGGATCCTTTAGCTTTTTGACGATATGTTAGGAAATGATGAAAATTGTTCACTTTTAAATACTTGAAAGATGTTTTCTTCAAAGAATGATACTTTAAGAATATAGTTTAAATTTGTGGTATAATTGATGGATGTTTTTGGCCAAAAACTCGTCCTATTAACTATCTAACCATTTTCAACAATTTTAAAACACATTACTTTTACAATATTTGCAATCTCATGACTAGTGTGTATGTTTCACCCCAAATAAAATGATTTTTTTTTAATTTTTCTTACTTGTTTAATAGTGGATCGGGTAAAACCCTGACCCACTCAAATATGAACCCTTAAAGCTTTTTAGAAAATTCATCGTTCATCTTTCCCCATTTGTTTTCCAAGTTCTTTGGATTTACTTCACTTCAAAAGATTTTTTTCTTCTGAATTTCTTTGTAGATATATATTTGGTGTTTGATTTCAAATGTTTTTCTTTAAAAATTAGTTTAATTCTTTTTAGCTTTGTGAGTATTCTGAAATCAAGACTAGCTTTGAGTTCTACAAGTGAATTTCACATTTTTTTGAATTTGTTCGAGTAGATTCTTTGATACGTTTTATCTAGGAAAACTATATGATTGGATATGGGCTCAAATTTCTTTGCTGAAAGGTATATTATATCGTTGTTAAGTAGATTTTTCTAATAGAAAGTCTTACGATGGATAGCTAGAAATTGATGATAGAGTATACAATAAAAAGGTTCGCTTCAGAGAATCAAACTTTTTGTTGTTGAGAAAAGCTCTGAACAACCATTAATGGTGGTTTCGGAAGAAGAAACGTGGGCCACTTTTCACTTTGGATTAACAATGTCATGTGTCAATTTTCCATCAGTTTGGGGTTGCAATTTACTCTTTCACGTGCTTTTCTAGTGTGAAATTACAATTGTTGTGAAAATGGATTAAAATGATGTATTTGTTATCGATTAAAATAGTTTCGCAGGGTAATAGGACTTCCACAAACTTAAGGTGTATTTTTCAAAAAAAAATCTATATTTGATAGGTTAATTATATATTTCTCTTTAAATTTTAATATATAATTCATTTTTACAGTACCATTTGAAGTGTTGAAAGTTGCATCACAAGAAGAAAGTAATTACGATGAACATTAATTACTTAATAGTTTTTTTAATTGATCAAATGTTTATTTTCAAGATTAATCAACTATCAAAGATATAATAAGAAGAATATTATAATTTATGATTTATAAAATGACAAATATTATGGATCATCTATTTATAGTAAGACGACATATAAAAAGGAACGGAGGGAGAATTATAAAGCTTCATAAAATTTTTGTAATCAATTCGGGTTCAAAAAGAATGATAAAGATGAACTCGAGATGTGTGGGAAACATAAGAATTGGGTTGACTTTTAACTTTTGACTCATAAATTAAAGATTATTTTCTCTACTTAATTTTATCTATCCATTATTTCATATGAACGGAGGGAGCAATTCTAGATTATGGTTACACTTACTTTTATCATTTTATTTTATTATCAATTACTTATAAGCATTTTTTAAATATATTCACACTTGAAAAATGCTTAAAAGATAAATTAGCTTAAAAACACTTAAAATGAGTCAATTTAAATAAGCTTTAACACCTTGTTTGGATGGTTGTTACGCATTGTATTGTGTTATTAGTTGCAATGTTTATTTTAATTGTTACTTCAGTTCTATTATATGATACCGTTTAAATTCATCGTTAGGTAATAACAAAAAAAATTCATTTTATATAACAATTGATTTGATATTATCGCATTACATTAGTAGTTTCTTCTCATTTTTTGTTTGATAACTATACTTAAAAATGACAGAACTCCCACATTTAAGTTCTCTTATTACCAGTAGCCCCTATTAGTTTTACAAATTCTCAAAATCCCTCATTTTCACAAATCAAATTAATGTATAATGTATGTATCAAATTTGTGTATCATGTATAAAATGTACATTACTTTATTGTATCATGTATAAAATATAATGTATCTTACTTAGCGATTAATATATCTCACACATCAGATTGATATATCAATGCTTACATTATAATATTAGTTTAAATTTTTTTTGTAATTATAAACTTATATGAAACAAATGGTAATTTTACCTTTAACCTTTGCCCTTATTATATCGCATCTTTTACTTACCATTTCAAAATACGTCTCTTTATACCCTACTCATCTTGTAGGTTTATTGTTCAAATTATGAATGTACAACATTATATTATATAATGACATAGAACAATACGCTTCACGCTAATTTTGCTTTTTCGACTGATAAGAAAATTATTCTAAAGTGTTCTTATGTATAAGTGGAGTTGTTAAAACTCAAGTCAATTGAATCATTGCGATACATGAGAGTAAATATTTCATCCATAAAATGCATATACACTAAGGCATAAATAATACAATGATTATTAAACTCGATTTATCATCAAACAGATTCCAACCTGGAACATATTCAAACTGCCATACAATATACACACAGAAGACCAGTATTATACTGGTCTTTCATTGCTCGATAGGATCCTGTTTACGATAACAACATACCCATTGAAATCTCACAAGTCCCACAAGCAAGATATATGGAGGATGAACGCAGACCTTACCACTACCTCGTGGAGGTAGAGAGACCGAAACTTCCCGATTCTAAGATGCCAAAAATAAAAGAGTTACAAACAACAATGTTACATATTTACAACCAATGGATTGTCTGTTTGATCCAGTTCTTAACCAGGAACATAATAATCCATTTTTTCCACTGGGAGATTTAGAACTGAAGTTTCCACCTATATCCAGGAAAAAGAGGATAAGAAGCAAAGTGTTAGTGTTCAGTCATTGTGCAAGTGATAGAAGATATATCTGAAATCTTTATTAAACAAAAAAATTGAGAAGTTGCTTCTAGCGTAATCACGCGATAGAATATGGGTCGTTTGTCAAGGCTGAAACAATTAAAAACTGATTCTAGCAAATGGAAAATGAAGGATGGTTTGGTGCCTCATGGTTCATAGCATCGAATAGAGAGCTAAAAACATCAAAGATTGTAAGCAATGAATCATAATGATAAAAATCGCGAGACACTGTACGCAAGCAAGATGGAGATAACACTGAATGACTCAAAGCATATACCTGCAGCAGTTGATTTGGATGTTTGAATAATGAAGAAACCATATATTATTGTATCTTCTGATAGAATTGCTAAATGACTTTTAGCCAATTTTTCTTTTACTTATTTGGTATATAGACCTATATCAGCTGTGTCAAGATTATACATGAATATTAAGCTAGCTTCAAATTTAGAAGATACTACTCCCTTTTAAGTTAATTAGAAGACACTACATCATGTTCAATCATAAAAATATTTTGTCACCTATTTGAATTGCCTCAATAATCAAATACTAATTGTTAGATGTGAAACTGGATCTTCTTTTTGCTTGATGTGAAAAAAGGGACTCGTTCGCACAAATGTGAAAGATAAACTCACCTCCTCAAATGAAACAAAGACAAAAGGTGTTAGACCCCTCTTGTGTGAAATTGCTGGAACATCTGGGTTATGTGTTTCATCCTCGTCCCACCTCTCGACAACTCCAAGAATGTCTTCATCCGGGCCATTAACCTCATTATCATTCACGCCACTTGTAAGAAGAGCAAGTAGATCCATTCTGTTATTAGCACCTTGGGTTGTACCCCTCAACCTAATGGACACGTGAAATGTCATATGAATTAAACACGGTACCATGTAGAAATCATACCAGTTAGAGTAATCTGCATTACATGTTTGTGAACATATCTTACACTCTACTCCACAAACTTCAGGTTTATCATATCATTCAAACTCTACATATTTATATGGTAAAAATAATTCAAATTTTACATGCAATATAGTGAGTGGATTGACAATAAATTTACTATATAACTGATAGAAATGAAAAGCAAATGTCATCTGCAAGTGAAAAATAACAGAATGTTTACTAAGTTTGAATTTTGTTTAATAAAATAGAAGATTTGGGACCTATTAAGACTACTCAATGGAATGACGCAAGTATTAATTGTTCATTTCATCTACACGAAAAATTCCAGCAACTAGCTAACACAAATTATGCACACTACATTTATTAACCTGCAGGATGATTTATCCCAAGGACAAAAAAATGCCAGCATTGCTTGCAGTAAGGAATAAGGTGCGACTTTCATGCACATTTATTCAAAGTGCACGACTGAACTTTTTACAATAGTTTATAGGATCCGGAAAAGATAGCCTGTTGCCTTCATATGAGTTTATAGGTGGGCAACGTGGAAAATATACATCTACAGGTATTAGCTTATTGAATTCCCGAACAAAACCTATAAGAATCGGAACTGAATCCCACCAAGATCCTCAACTTTATACTTAAGCATTTATATATAGCTTGACCTTGCACTCTTAAAAGATGGGGATTTTTATTAATTTTTTGCTTAGAAGCTAGTTTGGCTCAGGTGGAAGTTTAAGAAACTAATATGGTGACTTGTAGGGCCAGGGGAAAAGTACCCAAACCTTCAACCATAGTTTTATTAAACAAGAGGTGAGCATAAGAACTCAAAATACAAATATAATCTCCATGATCAAGTACCTTAAGCGGAATCTCAACACAGTTGGACGCATTCCCGGGTACAAAAGAGCAGCTTCAACCTGCAAATGAGAAGGCAGTGAGCTGTCTGTTCGAAATTAGCATCACATATATCAACTAAACGCCAAAAGCATTATAAACTTAAGCAAGGAGGAATGAACCATTATTTTGATTTGAGCGTATATAACCACTGCCAGAAACAAATTGACTTGTACAGGAAGATTAGAATTGGACTTACTTTATCCTCTGATAGAGTGTAATTCCCCTTAAAAACACAATCAGCTTTAGAGGCACGGAAGTTCAGGTACTTCGCGACATCTTTGACTTTTTGTGATGAATTCTAGTTAAAAGAAATCTACAATAGTTATAAACCAGGTATAGCAAGAACAACGTGCAAAGATCTAGTATGCCACACGAGCTGAACAACAAATGATTACTACCTTATAAAGGAACCTGCCAGAAGGATAAAATCTCATATAGCGATAGTAACACACCTACAATCAAAGAGAAGATGACAATGTTATAAAACGGCATTGATACTAAATGCTATAGGATGCAAAGTGAAGAAAAGAAGCAATGGGAAGAAACTGAACAACTCAAAGATGTCATACTGATTAGAATCCAAAGTTTGTTTACAATAGCCTACAACTTATATCAGTTCTCTCAGATGAGGGAAACATCCTCTCTCAAGCAGAGCAGGTCTTCTTGCAGTACCCCACAACTTGCTGTTTTCTGGAGTCCCCGGCAGAGCAATCTCTGCTACTTGTGCATCTCATGTTTTATTTAAATCTTGTTCCACCACTCTGTAGGCTATCACAGATACTTGCTGAGTATTGTGGCTACAACTCGCTGCTTAATTTTTTGGGTGCAACGACAGGTACCTCTAAGCTCCATATCACCAGCGAAATCTTGCATCCTCATCAACATCTTCAATTCATCTTTGGGTAAGAGTTTCAATCTGCTTTCATAGTCTTTCCTTTATTTTGAGGTATGACCCATGGACCTATGTAACAGTTGTGTTTTTTCTAGATGGCTCATGACTAGTTTGACTTGGCCAGTTTGTAGTATGGTTTGTTTTACACTCTACAGTTGAGACTTATACTGAGATATTTCAGTTCTATGAAGTATGTTTGACTTTAGTTTCCAGTTCTACAGTATTTTCATATGTTTGCGAAGTTAACCAGTTGTTAGTTTAGTGGTTTGCTTGATAAGGGTAGTTAGTCAGGTGCCTGGTGCCGGTCATGAATCCCTAAATGCGGGTCATGACATTTGGTTGGATAAAAAGGGTAGTGGCACAGGATATTAATAAGAAGGTGGGAAATAAAGCAAGGGTCTCTCATGTGAAGGCATTCTGAGTAGTAAGGTTTGTTAAGGATGGTAGCAATGCTGGTAGCAGAAATAGTTTTAGCATACATGATATATTTGTAGAGCACTCTTACCATCCACATATATACCCTCACCTTCCTTTGTATATGTGAAGCTTCACTTGGTGAGTGCACACAACCTTCCACCAAGTAGGGGAAAAGTTCAACCCCCATAAGTAGCACTTGTTTACCACCCTCTCCCAACCCCCTCAAAAATGTGATCTAAAGAAAGAAAAGGGTAGTTGTACAGGAAAATGATCTTTGTCATTAAAAGATGCATACTCCTCCTTTGCAGTTGGTGTAAAATAGTTTTCTTGATTAGAATATCTTCAATAATTTACAACCGATGATTAAAAATTGATTCCCTCAAAGATAACATCTCGCATCTACATATTCAAACCATACTAAAGGACCTTCCCTTTTTCTCTCTATTTCTTTTGGGGAAGGGGGTATAACAATGGTCCAACCGATCATAAACCTTCACTATAAATAAGGTACAAAGCTCTGGCACTGTTGAACAAGTTACCTCTTATCCTAAGGAAAAGAGGATGTCTCATTTGTCTAATTTGTCATTTTTTCTGAACTATCTTCCGTCATGAAATATACAAGGCAAAAGATGAATTAGCATATTGCATAATTTGCATTCTCCTACAAGCACTATGCAGCATTTGCCAGCACAGTTTATCTCTAAACATGCATCCAAGATGTCACAAGTTTAACTATGTGGAGGATAAGAATACACATACAAGATGAACTGGATTAGTGATCTTCCACTCAGCTATTCCTGCACGAATATATGTGTTTCGACTGACATAAATACCTGCAGAAAAAAATAAATTAAGACTCCTTACTACCTTCAAATATTTCAACTTAGACTTATGGATACAAATAATCCAAATTTTTTACAGGCTACGGCAAAAACATCCAGATGGGAAAAAATTAGTTCTCCTGCTCAGATGGCATAAGTAAATCCAAGACAAATACCTTGGTATGTGGTCCATAGAGAAATCTATGTTGGAAAATACAATCATACATCCCTATCAAATACACTATACCCAGCTTTAAGACACTTCGTGAAAAACTTTATATCCCCAGCTTTCAAAATATTGAATGCTCAATAGTAAAATTCTAATGATACTACTAGGAGCAACCAAAACTTCCACAATGGTGAAAATCAGCAACTTTTAACTCTTGTTTTTGCTTGCTCAACAACTATCAACTCTTATCATTATTCTTTAATAGAAAAGCTATGTCAATCAACAAATACTGTTTTTTCCAGATGCACCAATTAGGGCATAAAACTTGAGAACTTAGGTTCTTCCTGATACAGAAAAAAATTGTATTAATCCAATGACCAAATAACAGAAATGATTCGAGGATAATCAAATCTGGCATTGTAATAACGAAAAGCCGAGAAATTACAATACGTGATCGCCTATCTATTCAAAAAGTAAAAAATGGAAGCTAAAAGTATTGGCACACAAGTTTCTTGAGAAAAGTCCATTTCATTTGTCACCAAAATCAAGAATTAGAATCCATAACATTGCAATGTCGAACGAGAAGAAGTAGCCAACACCTATACATGCCCTCATGCGTCTGCCTTCTCTCCTCCCGATATAAAAACTTACCTTAAGAATTTTACAATTAATAAGGAACTTTTTTTTTGGTATTAATAAGGAACTTCTTGTCTTAGAAACAGGTGTAACTATAGTACATTTCGAAGTAATTGCAATATTTTACCATCTTCATCAAAAACTATATCTTACCATCCGTACGAATCCTTGGTCTTAAAAGCCACATTTTTCTCCATGAACCATCATACTTCCACTGAAGGACCTTATAGTTTTCTACCAATCCAGAAACCTTCAAAAAATGAGGCACAATGGTCAATGATACTTACAAAGCTCACTAGTCGCGATAGAACAACCAGAACCAGTGTCCCTGGTACCTGCCAAGCCTTTAGGCATGCATTGCGCCAAAATACAGGGTTCCGAATTGTATACCTCCACTTTCGACAAACACAAGCTGCCTTACCCAAGGTGTATGGGGTCGTTTTTGACAAGATCTGCACAACATTAATCATGAAGTGATAGTAAGTTTCCGGTTTCCTTACCTTAGCTATAAAGATTAGAATAGAAGGCTGCAAAAGCTAAATTTCAATCTAGAAACAGCATAATTTTTCACAAGCAGACATCAAGACTTTACATTTGATTGCCTTCAGTTCTCTAGATATGCAACCTCAATTCACCCCTTGGAAGGAAACAAAAAGAACTCTGGAGAGAGATGGGGTGGGAGTAGGGCTGTTAATGGTTATGGTTAAACAACCAAATCGAACCGTAATTCGAACCAAACCGATTAAAAAAACCGATATTTGGTTAGGTTTGGCTTTTAAATTTTGAAAACCGATACTGTTTGGTTTGGTTTTGGTTTTACTAAAAAAACAACTGCAAAAATAACCAAACCAAACCGATAAATTAGAAATTTAAATTTTATAATTATTTATAAATAAATATAAATACTATGTTAAATTTTAAGTAACTTAAGTCTTTAAGTTTACAATTTTCTCAAGCCTAACACTTAAATTTTAGCTTAATTACAATCCTAAGTCCAATTCCATCAAAATTTATTACCAACCATACCTTTCATAAGATAGTCACACACCTTCTCTTTATTTAATAACTTTGTTCATGTAATGATAACTCTAGTATTGCTTAATTGCTTAATTGAACCAACAATAGCTCTCTTGTGGATTATTCATGTACTAGATGTTTTTTTACTCAAGATACGTATGTCCTAAAAAATTTATTACTTTCAAACCGAAAAAATGCAAAAAAACTGAACCAAACCGAACCAAACCGTCAATAACCAAACCGATGGTTATTTTTTTCATTTGGTTTGGTTTGGTTTTAGAAATTTAAAAAACCGACTAGATTGGTTTGGTTTTGATTTTAACCAATATCTGATCCAAACCAAACCACAAACACCCCTAGGTGGGAGTATATTAAAGACTAATCCAATAAATTATCAGTGAAAACCAGCTAACCATCCAGAGAAAGAATCAAAGGGAACAGTCACATTTATGCTTGGCTGCAAAGCTCGACTTGATACTGTAATGAGATCATAGAGTCCAACGTTCCTCGTCTGTGAAGAAGACAGAGATGACATCCAACTTTGCTACCAAGGATGCTCCTCAGAAGAATTGAAAGGGAAAAAGGCTTAAGGCAGATGTTAAAATAGCAACGCTTGTGTCCACGTAGAATCCACTAACTTCTTGCATGTGCATGAAATTAAACTTGCTCTTAGGGGGGTAGTTAGATATCGCCTCACCATAAATATACATGTAACCCAAAACAGCCACAAATACCTTACTTTCTGGTTAATATTTTCTTTTGATTTATAGAAAAACATTGTTTATACTTTGGATACCTATTAATGGTTTAGCAAAATCAGCTCTGTCGTAAGTCTTATCAATATGCTTCAGCTTCCTATCGTAACAAAACATTTCCAACACTTGCCACATATTTACATGTCGATCAGAAAAATACAGAGAAAATTAATTGAAATCCACAAAGGCATACCTCAAAAAGCAGTTCATCAGGTAGCACTCGGTGTATCAATGCAGGGTCAACAAACTGCTTGCTGCTAGCACTTCCAAAAGGAGCGACAGGTCTAACATTAATCCCATACAAATCTGAAAGAAAAAAGGCAGGTGAGTTGACAATAGTCTGTTCCAAAAAAATTCATCATCAAAACCAAATGTCAATAAAAAGAATCCAAGAAATGATGAATCTTTTATGCAGCAAATTGCTAGGAGCAAGGAAATTGAAGTAAGCAATGACAAAGTGCTTGAAAAATACCAAGCCATGGCCTATGAGGAAAAATGAACTGAGAAGCTCTCAACTGTGCAGCAGTTTCGAGTTCCACAGCAAGTTCCACTGCGTAATCTGCAAGATATGAGCCATCATTAATGACAAATACAGAACAAGAAGAACATGACAACACCAAAAAGCGGCAATTTGTAGTTCTGAAATTAACTCAAGGAAGAAAAGTCCGAAAGCTGATCAATGTCCAGTTGACAAGACTAATCAGGTTTATTCATAAACCAGGAAACTGAGACAAAAAACAGAGATTGACAAAAAAGATGCATATATAGATAGATAGATAATTTGGAAATAAATACTTCCATTACTCAATAAGTTAAAAAGATAACAAGATCAAGCTAACAAACTGTTAAAGAATGACAAAAGTCCCACATCGGTGATTAATGAGATGGGTGGACTCTTTATAAGGCTTAGGCAATCCTCCATCCTTTGAGCTAGCTTTTGGGGTGTGAGTTAGGCCTAAGACCTAATTTCACACAAACCTACAATTAATGAAAATTATTGCAACAGAATGGGCAAGTTGCATAAAATCACTCTTGAATCAGTAGTTTCAACTTCTCAAACTAGCAATGACTACAGAACAGAAAGATTCATCTAACTGCAGACCAGCTAAAATATAGACGAGTGACGAGTCTGATCTTTTATCTATGAAAGATTTGGATATGAACAGACCCAATTATCTTCTCCTTTTTCCATAAAAGTAGTAACCGGGGTCCTTCGCACCGTGACTAATCCATTGCGTACGTACTCATCACCTAGTATTATTGGTAATCTAAACCCTGTCTACCATGCTCTATATCATCTCCATTGAACACAAAACAATACACTATATGATAAAACAAAAGCTGAAAAAAACATACAAATAAGCAACAAACACTACAAAACACATATATTAAAACAAAGATTCAATTTTTTTTCACTTCTCCCTGAAATTGATGAAATCCCAGTAAAATCCAACAAAAAATTTGAACTTTCTTACAATACAACTCCTTCTCAATCATACACAACCCTTTCCATATCCCAAAATCCAAAAAAGATTCCAACCAAAGAATTTGAATTTACAAATACCCAGATGGTAAACACCAATTCTAGAACACAATAGAGAAAACAAAGTTCACATTTTGGAGGATTTCATAGCTCACCTGAGGCCATTTTTCTTGGTTTTGAATGTTGTGCTCGACAATTTGGATATCCAGCCCGAGAAAAACTGTGTAAAGAAAGAAATGAAAAGGGGGAAATTTTAAGGAAATCAATTTTCCCAATTTATAATAGCCGTCTATTAGCACCGTCTTACGTATTGAAAATCTTTTATCTAAAATTTTTATGCAATTTTAAATAGTCATGTGACTTATTATAATTTGCCACGTGGTATTATATTATTTATAAAAAAAAAAATCACGCTTTATATTAAAATAAAATATGTCCAACTAATTATTAATGTCGAAGAAAGTTATATAAAATGTAATGGTTACTAGTTATTCGAAACTGCAAATTGTGATTTCTCCAAACAGTTTATTATTATAATTTGAAAGTTAAAGAATAATGTTATAACTTATAATTATTAGTTCTATATATGTCATTAATAAAATTTTCGCGATTTTTCTTGATTCAGCATCTTTGACTAGTTCAAATTCTTCCTTGATTCATTTAAAATTCATCATACACAAGCTTTCCACTGGCCTTTGTTTTTGGCTCGATATCCGATTAACTATAGATGTCTAGTTTTATGACAAAAGTTACATCTCATCGACTTATAACAATCAATTCACAAGTGTTCTATCATATGACAATGATCACAAAATGCAATTGGAGTATAGTTTTTTTGTTTCTGATTTCCGAGACCAGGTCTCGAAGTGAACATTATTGTTGGAATCATGTCTTCAGACATCATTCTACTTGGATTGTTTTGGTTGTGTGGGTCAACTGGATTCTTAGCTTAAGGTCTTAGCGAACGTTTATGAAAAATTTCGACAAAAATGAGGTCGAATTTAGATTATCAAAAAAGATGGTGAGCTATAGCATACGAAAATCGGCAAAATGGGAGGGGTGAGGTTTACTTACTCCGGGGCTTGTTTGACCTTTAAAATAGGTTGTTTTGACGGTGCGGGACAATTAGCTCTATAGCTAAGGTCTTAACAAACGTCCATTAAAAATTTTGACAAAAATGACGTCAAAATTTCGGATCACCTAAAAAGATGGTGAGCTATAACACACGAAGATCGACAAAACAAGGGGTTTACTTGCTTCAGCGCTGGTTTGACCTTGAAAATGAGTCGTTTTAGCTGTGTGGGCCAACTGGCTCCATAGCTAAGGTTCTAACAGAAGTCCATCAAAAAATTCGGCAAAATGACGTTGGAATTCGGATTACCAAAAAAGACGGTGAGCTATAGCACACGAAAATAAAAAAAAATAAGGAGTTCACTTGCTCCAGAGCTCGTTTGATCTTGAAAATGGGTCGTTTTGACCGTGTGAGCTAACTGACTCCATAGCTAAGGTCTTAACGGATGTCTATGAAAAAAATTCGATAAAAATGACATCGGAATTTCGGATCACCTAAAAATGGTGGGCTATAACACACGAAAATCGGCAAAACAACGGGTTTACTTACTTCAGGACTCGTTTGACCTTGAAATGAGTCATTTTAGCTGTGTGGGCCAACTGGATCCATAGTTATGGTCCTAACAGACGACAATGAAAAAAATTGGCAAAAATGACGTTGGAATTTCAAATTACCAAAAAAGATGGTGAGTTATAACACACGAAAATCAGAAAAATAGGGGCTTCCTTGCTCTAGGGCTTGTTTAACATTGAAAATGAACCGTTTTGGCAGAGTGGGCCAATTGGCTCCATAACTAAGATCTTAATAAACGTCCATGGAAAATACAAGCAAAAATAACGTCAGAATTCTGGATCACCAAAAAAAATTGTGAGCCATAGCATATGAAAATTGACAAAATGGGGGGTTTACTTGCTCTGAGGGTCGTTTGACCTTGAAAATGAGTTGTTTTAGCCGTGTGGACCAAATGGCTCCATAGCTAAGGTCTTAACCAACGTCAATGAAAAAATTCAGCAAAATGACGTTGGATGTCCGGATAACCAAAAAAGATAGTGAGCTATAACATATGAATATCAAGAAAATGAAGGGTTTACTTGCTTCGGGGCTTGTTTGACCTTTAAAATGGGTCGTTTTGACCGTGTGGGACAACTAGTTCCATAGTTAAGATCTTAACAGACATCCATGAAAATTTTTGACAAAAATGACGTCGGCATTCTGGATCACCAAAAAAGATAGTGATTTATAGCACATGAAAATCGATAAAATTAGGGTTTACTTGCTTCGGTGGTCGTTTGACGTTGAAAATGGATATTGGTTGTGTGGGTCAACCTGCACCATAACTAAGGTCTTAACGGACGTCTATGAATTTTTTTTGACAAAAATGATGTTGGAATTTCGGATCACCAAAATAGATGGTGAGTTATAGCACACGACAATCGACAAAAATAGGGGGTTCAGTTGTTTTGGGGCTCATTTAACCTTGAAAATGAGTCGTTTTGGATACATGGACCAACTGGTTCCATAGCTAAGGTATTTAACAGATGTCTATGAAAAATTTCAACAAAAATGACGTAGGAATTTCGGTTCACCAAAAAAGATAATGAGCTCTAGCACACAAAATTGGCAAAATGGGGGGCTTACTTGTTCCAGGGCTCAATTAACGGTAGAAATGGACTATTTGGCCATGTGGTCTAACTTGATCCTTAGATAAGGTCTTAACAAACATCTATGAATTTTTTGGCAAAAGTGACATCAGAATTCCGGATCACCAAAAAAGATGGTGAGCTATAGCACACGAAAATCGATAAAATGGGTTTTTTTTGCTCCGGAGATCGTTTGACCTTGAAAATGAGCCGTTTTAGACTTGTGGGTCAACTAGCTCCACAACTAAGGTCATATGACGTTCATGAAATTTTTTGACAAAAATGACGTCGGAATTCTAGATCACCAAAAAAATGGTGAGTTATAACACACGTAAATCAACAAATAAGGGGTTTACTTGCTCAGGGGCTCGTTGACCTTGAAAATGGATCGTTTTGGTTGTGTGGGCTAATTGGCTCCATAACTTAGTTCATAAAGAACGTCCATGAAAAATTTTGGCTAAAATAACGTCGGAATTTTGGATAATCAAAATAGATTTTGATCTATAACACACGACAATCAGGAAAATAGAGGGTTTACTTGCTCCAGGGCTCATTTGATCTTGAAAATGACCTGTTTCGATAGTATGGGTCAACTAGATCCATAGATAATAAGGTCTTAACAGACGTCAATGAAAATTTTTGGCAAAAATGACGTAGAAATTGTGGATCAGCAAAACAAATATTGAGTCATAGCAAACGAAAATCGGTAAAATGAGGTGTTTACTTGCTCCGGGGCTCGTTTGACCTTGAAAATGGATCGTTTTGATCGTGTGGGACAACTGGCTCCATAACTAAGGTCTTAAGGAACATCTATGAAAAAAATTGTCAAAAATAACGTCAGAATTCTACATCATCAAAAATGATGGTGAGCTATAGCACACAAAAATCGGCAAAATAGGAGGGTTTATTTGCTCCGAGGCAGTTGATCTTGAAAATGGGTCATTTTATCCTTGTGGTCCAACTGACTCCATAGCTAAGGTCTTAAGGAACGTCCATGAAAAATTTCGGCAAAATTGACGTCGGATTTAGATTATTAAAAAGGATGGTGAGTTATATAGCATATGAAAATCGACAAAATGGAAGGGGGTTTACTTACCTCGGGGCTCGTTTGACTTTTAAAATGGGCCGTTTTGACGATGTGGAACAATTAGCTTCGTAGCTAAGATTTTAACGAACGTCTATGAATAAATTTGACAAATATGACATCGAAATTCTAGATCACCAAAATATATAGTGAGTTAAGCACATGAAAATCGACAAAATAGGGGGTTTACTTGCTCCAAGGCTCATTTGATTTTGAAAATGGGTTGTTTTGGCCATGTAGGCCAACTGACTCCATAGCTAAGGTCTTAACAAATGTTTATGCAAAAAATTCAGCAAAAATGACGTTGATATTCTGGATAACCAAAAAAGATAGTTAGTTATAGCACACAAAAATGGGCAAAATTGGGGGTTTACTTGCTGCGAGGCTTATTAAACCTTGAAAATGAGTTGTGTTGGTTGTGTGGGCCAACTTGCTCCATAGCTAGGTCTTAACGGACGACCATAAAAAATTCGATAAAAATGACATCGGAATTTAAGATCACCAAAATGGATGGTGAATTTTGACAAGCGAAAATCGATAAAATAGGAGGTTTATTTGCTTCGGAGCTCATTTGACCTTAAAAATGGGCCATTTTGGCTGTGTTGGCCAACTGACTCCATAGTTAAGGTCTTAACGGAAGTCCATGAAAAAATTTGACAAATATGACGTCGAAATTTCGAATCAACAAAAAAGATGGTGAGCTATAGCACACAAAAATCAGCAAAATAAAGGGTTTACTTGCTTTGGGGCTCATTAAACCTTTAAAATTTGTTGTTTTTGCCGTGTGGACCAATTGGATCCATAGCTAAGGTCTTAACGAACGTCCATGAAAAATTTTGGCAAAATGACGGTGAAATTCCGCATCACCAAAAAAGATGGTGAGCTATAGCTAAGACGGGTCAACGGATCAGAACGGTTCACCGGTATCGAAATGGAACGGGATGCATTGACCGGTACCGGAATAAATCAGACAGGAACTACTGGGAGGGATACTCGGTTCCGTCTCGTCCCACTATATACCAGGATGAAACCATAACGGACCGTTTACCGGAATGGAACGGGACGGGATAAACGGGATGACACATCTAATTATTTCAAAAAATGATTTTTTGGAATTACGAAAATATGAATATTTTTTTTTATTTTTCTAAGTTTAAATTAATAGTTTTTAAATTTATAATATAATTTTTTACTTAAGTTTATTTTAAAGATATTTTTTTTAAATTTTTGTCCTTTGCCCAACTTTTTACCCCACCTTCCCCTCTAACCCAGGCCACTACCCCCCCCCCCTTAAAAAATATTAAAAGTTGTTTTTAAAAGTATCTAATTTCAATTTTTATTTTTTTTACCCTCCTCCACCCCTATCCTCGCCGCCATCAGCCCCCCCCCCCCAAAAAAAAAAATTAATAAAAAAAATTTAAGTTTGTTTTAAAAAATATTTTCGACTTCAAAATTTTATTTTTCTCTTCGATCCTCGACCCTCCCCCCCCTCTCGTGGGCCTGCCACTCACCCCACCCACCCCCTACCAGACCCCACCTTTAAAATAATTTAAGTTTATTTTAAAAAATATTTTCAACTTCAAAGTTTCATTTTTATTATCAACTTCATCTTTCAAACTTGGATATGTAATTTCACATTAATTAGAATGTGTAAGGCATTATCAATTCTTGATCATTATTACACTATTTTTTCTCTACTTGCTGGTCGATTAAAATTTACTCGACCTGAATCTTTCCGAATTTGATAGAGTGATTTAGCAGATTGTTCCCAAGTTACAATTAGTGAAGTAGTGAGATTTGTTTTTGTTGCTAGTGGTTATCTCTACATTAACCAAGGTGATTGCCCTTTTTTGTAATAGCCACAAATCGAGAGTGTGTTTGTACTTGTAACATTGAGTCAATTTTCAATGGAACTGGAGCTACATGGTAGTAGTTCTCTGAACCCTCTGTGTATGTGAGAGAAAAGTAAGAAAGCAAATTCAATTTTTCGATATTTTGCATATGTGTATATTAGGGCATCTCCAACCCTACACTCTATTTTATTCTCTAAATATAGAGTTCTCTATTTTTTTAGTCAACCAACTCCAACTCAATTCTCTATTTTACTCTTTAAAAAAAGAATTGTTTTCTCTCTCCTTAATATTATATTATTATTTCTATTTCCTTTTTGTTTTCCTATTCCATAATATAAATGTTTTCTTTCTTTTTTATGAATAATCATCCTATAATTTCATGTAATGTAAAATTTTGTTTTTTTTGAATTTTTTTATTTAATACTAAATTATATATTATTCTATATTTCTAAATAACAACTACGAATAATTGAAAAAAAGAAATCAACAAGCACAACCCCAATCACAATTTCTTTAAATCATACACTAATTCCTTTTTCGAATATCGCTAAATCTAGAAAGACTTACCGAATTACTAAATTATTGTTGTGATTTTTAAAATTATTATGTTATACATTGTATCTATTGTTATCTTGTATTTAAATTATTATGTTATATATGTATTATTTTTTAAAATTATCTCATCGTTTAAACTTCGTGCATTCTTCATAGTGGAAATTAATATACCATCAAATTGTATCACAAAGTGACGAAAATTTAAAAAATATTTAAAATATTATTAATTCGAGATAAAAAATAGTATATATAAAATCAAAAATATTTTTAAAATGTTATATTAAATTTAAAAGGAATTGCATATATTAGATAATTAACTAATAGTTTTATGTAAAAAATAATACGTTAATTACATAAAAGTAGAAATAATAATATAATATTTAAAAAGTGAGATAGAGAATATGAATGGTAGTTCTTCAAATTCCCTCTATAATTGGAGAGTAGAGGGTAAAATAGAGAGTTGTTGGAGAGAATTCTCTATTTTACTCTCTCCAAATATAGAGAATGGAGAGTAAGATAGATTAGGGTTAGAGATGATCTTAGCTGTCTAAAGATATCTGCATATCTACAAAAAAATTTTCCTATCAAATCATTGCATCTCAAAGGACAATCCACAATAGCAGAAAGAGTTTGTGAAAATTTTGTTGGAAGTGGTGTCCTTGTAGGTGCAGCATCTTCATCTTTTTAGAGTTGACATGATGCTGAACGATTAACCATGGGTCCCCAGTTGAGCAGTAGGCAGAACTGGATTAACACCATCTCATATTGCAGCAACAATATTTAGCATACTTGCACAAACCATAGAGGCTTTAGAAATCATGACCACGAGACTACATTAGTGCAAACAATTGAGTTTTTTTTTGAGTAAATCAAAATTACGTCATGAACGTTGAAGCAGAGCAAGCAAATAACTATTTTAGGAAATGTAGACGCAAAAGAACTAGAAAATACTGTGTTGGTTCTAAAAACAGAGCAAAGCCAACCCAATCAGCATCACTCGCTGGTCGTCTTGGCCACAACTCACTGTGACGAAAACGAAGAGGAAAGTGAATCATGAAAAGGAGAAATTGACTTCCGGCTAGACACTGACCATCGACACAATGTCTCTAGAACCGACAAGTAATCCGGTCCCAGTTCGGGTCCATTCTTATGACTCTTCTTCTTCGTATTCTTCTCCATTGCTTGCTTCAGCAATAGAGACGGAAAGCACCAATCTGAGGCAACCCCCATAGCGGGTCAGGTCAAACTTGTACTTTCCTCCTAATACAATTCTTGCTATATAACATATTTAGTGAAGATGAAGATGAAGATGAAAGATGAAATGCAAAAACAAGCCGCTAAGTAGACAAATTTATGAGGCAAAGAACTAAGAAAGACTAGAAAGCAAACCATATCCAAAGACTTTCCAATAAACCAAATAAGCTGTCGATTAATGTGACTTAGCAAGTTTTAATAAGAGGAATACAAATTCAAAATGCCATGTCCTGTGGCATGTTGCTAAGTGCTTGCATTGTGCTGCTTGCAACATTCAAAAGTTGCAAATACTCATCCGCTCCGTCAACAAGACACTGCAGAAAAAGGAAAACATAAGCACATCATTGTCAGCTGACTGTGACGGAGACAGTCAATTCTATGGTGCTAATCGACTATGGTGCTGATACGTTACTGCACTAAGCTAAACTAGGGGAGAATTTCAGATGACACTATCACTAATACCGAATTCATAGCACACAGCTATTCATTAGTCAGTACTCTAGTTCACTGGAAAGAAAACAATAACCAAAACTAATACTCACGTCTTAAAACAAGTTGCAATTTTGACTACAAATTAAGAAATTGATGCAGAGAACTAAATGTTGGGACCCTCGCAGTTCTAACCTCCTCATTCTTTCAGAGATGGAGGAAATAAAGAATAAAACACAGAGTATAAACAGTAATAATCACTCTAACAACAATACTATTAGAGTAAGCTGAAGAAGCGGAATAACCTTGTCTGCTTCAGCAAATTTCTTGCATATTCTTGCTTTTTGTTCATCAGAAATGTCTTCTGCATCAACTAATATATCATACAACTGAAAGAAGCAGCATGTTAGTACAAAATGTTAGCATGGTTGAATGAAAAATGAGATGATACACAGATATTGGGACCTGAGACAGCATCTGAGAAACAGGATATCCTTCTGCAATGACATTGTTCACTTCTTTGTTTGCCAAGTCAAAATTGCCACTTCTGCAAGCTGAGAATATAGCCTGAACAACTTCATTTGGGATGACCTGATCATAGTAATTGCACGTCAGTCGCTAAAACAAGTGTAGAACCCTAGTATATAAGTGCGAATAAGGCAGATGGGTGGGCTTATACTCCCGTAAGTGTTGAATAAGTCTACAAACTTGGAATTGGACCAGCTAACTCAGACAATTTCTCGGTTATAAACCAAAAGTACAGTATTGACCATGACTTCAGATGTGAGCTTATCTACACATACCAAAACCATAGCAAAAATAAATTGAATTATATGTAATGATAAATATATTAAGTTGAATTCTATATCTACACATACCAAAACCATAGCAAAATCCTAATACTGATCTAATCATCTTTGGAAGGTCTTCCAGTGAATTCTCAAACATCAAACAGCCGGAAATGAAGAAATTCAAGCAAACAAGTTTTTTCAGTGAAGCAGGTTATAGTAGTACGAACGCTGTCAATGTTTTGACTGGTTCTTGGCCTTGGAAACTGATATGGAAGACAAAACTACGCACCGAAGTCAAGTGTTTTATTTGGACAGCCCTCAAAGATGCCATACTAACGCAGGATAATCTTTTTTTAAAAAAGGATCTCGCTGATGAACAGATGCTATATGTGCCAAAAGACTCAGGAGTCAGTTAAACTTTTTTTTGCACTGCCTTGTTACAGCAGACCTTTGGCACACGTTAACAGTAATATCTGAAATCAGTTGGACAACCCCAAACAGCTTAAAAGGAGCAGTTGAAAGTTGGAGCTTATGGAAAGTAGATAGAGTCATCAAGAATATCTGGCAAATGAAACCAGTATGTATTTTTTGGTGTTCATGGACAAAGAGGAACAGCAGATACTTTGATGGGACTTCAACTCCTAACTGTGATCTAAAAACCATTGTTAACCTTTTTAGTTGGAGCAAATTATCTGCTGTTAATGATGCTATGACCTTTTAAAACTTATTAGCTCCCTCTCAGTGGCTTAGCAGCCTTAAATTTTTCCTCATGGTTTCAAGCTCCCAGCTTCGAATAGTTTTTTTGCAGTGTAAAGAGCTTTAACCTTTCTTTGTAAAGTTTTATGCATCTTTCTTGATGCTTTTCAGTAAACTTACTTCATCAATTTTAAGAAAAAAGATTGAATATGAATGTATTGATACAAGTTGTCAACTCAAATAATAACAGATGTTTGAAAATCACCGTGGAACTCCACGAGTGATTATATTTGAGACAAGTAACGAGCATGCAGTATGAGTGCTCCAATTTAAAGGGCATTGTTAAAAATTGACCAGGTATATTAGAATCTTTATATTTTCAGTTAAGATTGTAATTATTGACACCAATCAAAAGGACTTTATGCTTGCTTTCTCATTTTAAGATATTTAAAGACATTCCAAAACATTTTCTCTTCTTTTCCTTAGTTTTAACTACTACTACTACTAAAAGTTGTAAATAAACTCTCTCAGATTTGTGACATCAGCATAGCCCAATTATCAAAGGCTCAGATGCCAAAGAAAATGGTGAAATTTATAATAGCCTTCATTGAAATAAAAGGAATAAATTAGAACCACATAAAAACGCACAGTACTAATAAGGAGAATGTCTTAAACATCTATATACTGCTACACTAATAGCCTGTTTGGATTGGCTTATTTTAGGTGCTTTTAAGCAAAAATAGCTTTTAAGCAGTTTTGATGTGTTTGGGTAAAATAAAAGAAGTGATTTGGGTAAAACAAAAGAAGTGTTTATAAGCACTTATTTTTAAGCCAAAACCAGTCAAAGCCATAAGCTAGAATTTTCTTTGGCTTTTGGCTATAAAGTCATAAGCAAAGCCCATCCAAACAGGCTCCAAGTATTATATACATCAAGGTAAAGAAAAGGCTCGATGCATAAATCAACAATTTTCCGTCCCAAAAATTTTAATAGATGAACGCATTGATCATGTGAAAGCTTAATAATGATCCCTTAGTTGGTCTAAAAGCAATATCAAATTAACACAACAGAACCAGATATGAACTTACCCCAGACACACTAATCAGTTCCTTTGCTGATATGGAAGATCCAAATAACCGAGCAGCACTCTGCAGCAAATAAAATGTTACCAATCAATTTTCAATGGTTGATAATATAGTCAGGAAGTAAAAGATGGCAAGAAGCAGAGGATAGAAACTGCATAATATTTATTCCTTCCACAAAACAATAGGGAAAGCTTCATTCTCATTCTAGAATGAACTGAAATTGCAGCAGCAGCAGCATCTCATAGCTGAACAAGTGTCTCTGCGATATTGATTATGGGTATGATGTTCCACTCTCACCTTTTTTTCCAATCATCAATAAATGTGATTACTCCTTTACTTCTTCAGTCCTACGTATTTTTCATCTCAGGGAAGATTAGCTAGAACTGCATATATAGTTCTTATCCTTGTTCTTTTCACTGCACAATCCAAAGATATAATCTAGAACTAAGCAGATTATATTTAGATAAATCAAAGCAGAGAAATATTTCCTCTAATTCACGAAGAATGGTTTTTTTTTATAGGTGTTCTTCTCTTTCCTTGTGCTGAGCCAACTAGCAATTCTTTTAGCTTCTTTTCTTAATACTAAAAAATGTAGAAGGCAGAAAATTCATCTTACTTGTAAGTATGTAATAGCCCTTCGCAAATCACCTTGAGAAATTGAACTGAGGGTAGAAAGAGCCTGCAATCAGATGACACACTCCTATATATAGCTTAATTCCAAAGTGACAATTGAACCATCAATTAAATGAATGAAGCAAACAGTATTTACAAAAAAGGAATCAAGTTACTATATCCCCATACCTCTGAATCTAGATTAAGACCTTCCTCTTTACAAATATGCAATATTCGGCTGCCCATTATTTCTTCAGGAAGTGGCTTGAATCTGAACTTCGCACATCTGGAAGCAAGTGGCTCTATGATCCTAAACCAAAGAAGATTATTCAATTTATTAATGTTCTGAAAAAAATGTACTTAGATCAATAACCTATCACGTAATCAAAGAAAATGGCCTACTTACAAGAAAACAAAAAACAAACAGCATACCAGAGGAAGTCGTTTTTTTTTTGTCTCGGGGAAAATATCATCTAGTCATGTACAACCTTATATCATGTAGATGAATAAATGATCAAGTCAAACTTATTTGTGTGTCGATAGGTTCTTTTGAAAAAAAGATCAAATACCATAGTGTTAGTAAACAATGACTTGAGCATAAAGATGGAAAAGGAAATAAAAACATTCTGAGGAAGGGAAGATGTGACAAGGCCAGAAGGTATAAGCCAGTGAAGAGCATTGAGCCTTCAATACAATTTCTCACAATATATTTATCATTATCTTCCCTACTCCACCTTAAGCACATTCAACAGAAAGCTTGAAAGATCTTTTAAGTTAACCACAAAATGTGCACAATATAGCAGGATGTTCTACTTTTGAATTCTCCCAAGCACTAATCCCGATGTAACTTTTTAAATCCTCTCACTACCCAGAAAACCCATCCGGTGGTCCTTCTGACCACCGGAATTCCATCTCTCGTTGTCCTTCCAATTGCCTCCATCACCCTATTCCGACCCTACCCCAAAAATACCCATCCTCAAAAAACACCTCATGCGCTCCCAAAGAAGCTCCAAAAGGACAAGGGAACTCAGTTCGCAGCTGGAAGTTCAAGGATCTTTTTTCAGAATTCTTTTGATCAAGAAATTTCAACAAATATGGTCGATACATCAGCATCATTAACATGCAGGGTAGGAGAAGAGCAGTGATCATCATCCCGGAGTGGTCTCAAAATTCCGGATGGATGGAATTGCAAATTATCAATTTTTATCAATGTTAAGGCTCAGAGAACAGTTAATACAACACACAGGGAAACAGAGGAGGGCCTATCCTATTCGATACTGTCAGAAGTAATAAATGGACTACAAGAGACTTTACTGATGCCAAGATACAACAAAAAGGAAATTTGCTGGTTATTACAGATGCCATACCAAAAACCCAGTATGACATACTAGCTAAGAGTGTAACTCTGCCGGAGGAGATCCCAGATATCACTTTGTCGGAGATTCGTAGATTGGTTGGGAGTACCTGGAGACATCATCATGGCATCAATATATATGACTTGGGGAATAATTGATATTTATTTGAAATCCCCAATAAACTGTTGCAGAACACATCGTAAGAGGAAAATAATTCTGGAAAACACACAAGTTCAATCTTCAATGGTGGTCGCCGACTTCGAACTACATCCATGAAAAGCCGGATCAGAGTTGGATCAGGGTAGTGGGTTTACCCCTCCAACTTTGGTCCAAGAAAGTCTTCCGGGAGATCCGGAATTTCTGTGGAGGTTGGATTCAAACTGAAGAAGAGACGGAGCTTTGTAATCACTTGAAATGGGCGAGGTTAAAGGTGAGAGGTGATGGCGATTTTGTCCCTAATTCAGCACAGGTGGTTCATGAGGGTTTGACTTTCAAAGTTAAGATTTGGGTGAAAACGTCTGCGAGGGTGGTTTCATATGAGAGAACTCCAGTTGTCCCTAACAACCAGGTCCAAAGATTGATTGGGCATAGAGGGGATGAGAGCCTTTTAAGCTTTACAGAGGTTTCTGCACACGTGGATTCCTCGTAAGATCCAGCAATTTTGAAACAACCTGCTGTACCAGCACGTGAACCTTTGCACCGTTCAACAATTCGATTCCTAAGAAATCCAAATATGTAAGATAGGGCGAAAAAATGGGCCCGGATCTGCTGGCACAATTCATTTTAAGTGGGCCTTTCATTGAAAACTCCTTCACTCAGCTAAATGAGCCAATCATTGCGGAACTTGAAGCCATTTCTATTCCTCCATCAGCTTCAAGGTGCAAAAAAATAGAAGGAACAGAACTGGAAGAAAATGCGATGGAGAAGGAAGCTGATACAGAAGAGAATGTTGATAATGTTGATAGAGAAACAGTGGAAGTGTCAAACAAGTGCCCAGACCTCCCTGATTCTCATTCTGCATTTGGAAAACTATTGCTTTCAAAAACTTGATTCACAGAGAGGTGAAGAGAACTACTCTTTGACAATAATTGAAGATGTAGTTCCTTTAAACCACGTAGTCCAGAGGAAGAAGATGATTCAGAGCTTGACGTTCCGATTTGGATCAATCAGAACATCATAAAATTAGCTAAGGATTTCGGAGTAAACACTAAGGGATGCAAAGAGGAAGCTACGAGGTTGTTCATGAAGATCGATAGTATGAGACAAAATAACACTGACAGGGTGGGAAGAACTTGAATTCAACTTCAGTAGTTAAAGGCTCAAAAGAACTTAAGAGCCTAGGATGTGGGAGCAACTTCAGAAATAATGGTACCAGAAGCAGGGAGGGTTAAACATTAGCTAGTGATAAATGACAGTCAAGATAATTTCATGGAATGTGAGAGGCCTGAATCAGGTAAATAAGAGGTGTGTAATCAAGATCTATCCAAGGGTGGAAGGCTGATGTTTATTGCTTCCAAGAGACCAAGATTAAAGGGGATGTGAGAAACATTATTAAAGATTTATGGGCAAACAGAGGAGTGGAATTTTGTCAACTTGAAGCTCGTGGTACTAGGAGGGGCATCCTAATTTTTTGGGACGGGAAGGTTTGGACAGGGCAGGTTAGCAGTGTGGAAGCATGCTCTATATCCTGCAAGTTCATAGGTAAAAGTCTTGACTTCACCGGTACTTATTGGCATCTATGCTCCAAATAGTAGAGAAGAAAGAGAAGAAGATTGGTGGGAAGTTGGGTCAGCTAGAGGCCTGTTCAACGGCCCTTGGGTAGTTTGTGGGGATCTCAACACAGTTAGATTCCTCTCTGAGAAGAAAAATTGTTCAAGAATCACAAAATCGATGACTGACCTCCCTGATTTCATTGAAGATATGAGCTTGTTGGACCTTCAATTCGCAGTAGGAAGTTACACATGGAGGAACATGAAATTGCAGCTAGGCTAGATAGGTTTCTACTTTCTAGTGTCTGATGAGTGGAATGGAGGCTTCAAAAATAAAAAGCAATCAATCCTGCAAAAGGTCACTTCTGATCACTCACCAATTCTAATACAATGTGGGAATTGGTAGCCTGTGAGGTCCTATTTTAAATTCGAAAATTAGTGGCTGCAGACTGAGGGTTTCGGTAGCCTGTGAGGCCCTATTTTAAATTCGAAAATTGGTGGCTGCAGACTGAGTGTTTCTTAGATAGAATCAAGGAATGGTGGAGGTCCTTTGACTGTGAAGGAAGGCCAGATTTCATCTTAGCCTTTCAGCTGAGAGCACTTAAAATTGAGTTGAGAGAGTGTAACAAATCAGCAAAAGGAAATTTGGCATTACAGAAAGAGAACATAAGTCAATCAAATTGCTGAATTTGAGGAAGTCCAGGATCAAAGAGCTCTTGGGGAAGAGGAGATCCACTCAAAAGCTAAACTTTTGTTAAGAGTTTGAAAATATAGCTAAATATGAGGAGATTGCATGGAGACAGAGATTAAGGGTTGCTAAAGCAGGGCGACAACAACACCAAGTTCTCCCACAAAACTGCCAACTCGCACACCAACTTGCACAGAAGATACAACAATATTGATGAGCTAAATGTGGGGGGTGAAGTATTCAGGAATCCAAAAGAAATAAAGAAGGAAATTGTAGTTTTCTATTAGAACTTATTCAGAATCAGAAACTTGGAGACCTTCAGGTGGGTGCAGGATGAATCACAAAATTAATGCTGAAGATAGTTTCATGCTATAGAAGGAATTTGAGGATCAAAAGATAAGGATAGTGTCAAACTTTGTGCTAGTGACAAAGCTCCTGCTCTTGATGGTTTTACCATGGACTTCTATACCCATTGTTGGGAGGTTATTGGAAAAGATGTGATCGCCACAATCAAGAACTTTCATGAGAGGTGAGTCTTTGAGAAAAGTTCAACTCTACCTATCTGGCTTTAATTTCAAAAAAATGGGAGCTAAGGAGCTCACTGACCTCAGACCCATTAGCCTAATTGGTCGCGTGTACAAAATCATCTCCAAAATACTCACCGAGAGACTCAAGCCCAAAAAGTGGTCTTTGGTTGCACTACCTATGATTAATGAGTTTATCTCTCCTACACATAATGGTGCTCTATAGTACCATAGAATAGAAAACAATGTCGTAACTAGCCCTTAATATCTCAGATTCATCATGGTAAAATTATCACATCTTTAGAGTGAAACAATTTTGTTCCTACTCCAAAGCAAGCCAAAGGCACAAATAAGTAAACCAAAGAGAGTGGATGAAACCAATTGCACATGTAAATTGGCACTTATCCACCAATATTCATATCATAGTTAAACTATTTAATGTCTCCAGTAATTCTCACACCAGGATGCCACAAACAAATAAACCAAAAAAAGGATCAGCCAAGTTTTGTTTGCAAAATTATTTCATTACATGTTGTAAATAGGCGACATCCATTTCAAGTGAAAATACAAGGTTGATATCATGGACAGATAAGTCTGAAATGAAGCACTACTTCCAATTAGCCACATAATCGACTTCCATCACTGAGCTTGTTTCAGCTGTCCTATACCTAGAAGAGAAAAGGGGGGAAAATAGCAAAAACTTAAAAGAGCAAAACTCAATTGAGTTTCACCACAACTATTCAAGGATCATTTAAAGATAAAACTCCGATCTACTTGCTATATGGAACTGAGAAGAAGGCTTAAATCAGATTCCAGAATTATTTAAGAGTTTGGCAATCCCGACGCCAATTCTACAGTTGCAGACCGTAGAATATACAACCCTTCTTTATATTTGATTTTCTTCCATCAACGAAAACGAGTTCAACTGAAACAGTAAAGCTGATTTCCAAGGGCAGAATAATCAATTTACGTGGGAAAAAAATCAATTAATGTGTTGTTATTTACAAACAAACCTGTACGAAGAGCAAAGGAAATCGAAATAAAATAGATCAGAAAAAAAGGCAGAATGATAATAAACCTGCTGATGTAATTACAAATGAAGAAGAATCTTGTAACTTTTGAATATGTCTCCATAGTTCGTCGCAAGGCATTCTGCAAATCCAGGTGTTAGGTCAAATTTATGTAGTTTATTAGTAAAAACGAGAAAGGCAACTCACTTGAGCATCTTGAGTCATTGAATCTGCTTCATCAAGGATTATGATCTTAAAAGGTGGGCAAGGATAACCGCTGAAATGAGTAAGGAAGATATGTTGTTAAACATTATAGTAAAAGAGAGGCTTAAAATGCATTAAGAACCTATGTTGCGCGGACTCTTCATATATGCAGGCGAACCCGTCTCGACGCGACTCTGGTGCGGGTGCGGGTGCGGGGTGCGTGTCGAATTCGTTCAATCCAATCCGAACACTTTGACCGAAGCCGAGAAAAGATTGGGGAAGAAAAAAATCAATTTCCAGCGACGTAAAGAGGACAAAGCGTGAAAAAGTACAGAGAAGAGAAGAAGAGAAAAACAGTTCCGGCGACGACGACGTAAAGAGGAGAAAGTTGAAAAACTACAGAGAAGAGAAGGAAGAGTTCACAGAGAAGAGAAGAAGGAAGAGTTTTTTTCTTGAAACAGGTAAAGGAAATACAGAGCCCTTTTTTTTTATCTTTCTTGAAAAATTACATGTTCTTTTTAATTTTTCTTGAGAAGGACACCAACCAGCACAAAAAGGGTTTATTTTTTTCTTAAAATAAGTGTTCTTTGATTTAGTACTTGGTATGTACATATACATATATATATATATATATATATATATATATATATATATATATATATATATATATATATATATATATATATATATATATATATATACACACACACGATATTTCCAACTGAATTTTTTTTTTTAAAATATCTTCATAACTATTTTTTTTATAATATTGAAATTTTTTAGCCGTATCCCCTCACCCGTATTCATACTCGGATTCGCATCCTTCTCGAATACCACACCTGAGTCCGAGCAACTTAGTTAAGAACTGAGCTAGACAAGGCAAAAGTATACCTTTGCCGATTAGAACCTACAGCAACAGCAGCAAAGTTCTTAATTTTTGTACGAACTACATTGATACCACGGTCATCACTAGCATTTAGCTCCAATACCCTCGATTTATACAGCTCAGGTCTGTCAAAGAAGAATTCATTGGAAGATGAAATATATACATACAGAAAGTAAGGTAGGCAAAAGGTAACAATCAAACAGCAGAAACTAACAAGGCCCAAGTTTGATGATATGATTTCTCTTTTGTCAGAGAAAATCCTAAACAACATATGAACATAGAATCAAGGAAGTAAATACATTTTCTTATCCAAATGCATTTAACAACACGATCTTAGTTGTCTGTCTATGAATCATACAGAGAACGTGTATGTAGAAATATGACTAGGTCAAGACACCAAACTAGCAGAATCTAGAAGAATCGCTATAAGTCCTAGGTCAAGACACCAAAATTTGAAGCAACGCAATAGCTGCAGCTTGCTGTTTAAGACTATAAGTCCTCTCAATTTCAAGAATAAAAAGAGTGTAAAGAAAAAAGATGTCCCAAAGTTCCGTTATTACTCAATATCATTCTTTTAAAACAAAAGGAGGATTTAAATTGCTCCAGAAGTAGTGAACTTTTCTCAAAAGTTCAAGTCTTATTCCTCTTCACACTTGAATTTCGAATCAACTTTTTGCAGAAGAACGAAATTACTTTTCTTTGCTAAACTAGAAAGAGTGTAAGATAGAAACTCCTAGCCCCAATTGGATAGCGACTAGCATTATAGGTCATTAGGCAACTGAAAGGGATTTTCAGGAATCATATTTATAGACTTATTCATAATCAATTCCACCAAACTACAAATTCCCATGAAATTAACATATAAAAACACTTCTATTTTTACTAAAATAAATATTGATTTTCAGGAATCACATCAATAGAAACTTATACATAATCAACTCCCCTAAAACTACCAATTTCTAAATGAAATTGACATCAACTAGGAATGTTACCAGTTAAAAAAAAATTAACATCCACTAGGGCGAACCCCAAGTAGAATCCACACACGACTTAAAAACATACCCGAAAAGCTGATGGGCAATGGCAAGAGCAGTGGTCGTCTTTCCAGTTCCAGGAGGACCATAAAACAACATATGCGGGCACTATAACAAAAAAAAATTGATAATAACTTAGTACTGATGTTTGTTTCTTCACGTAAAGAATGCTGAATTCTGTATTCTCAACAGGAAATTTAAGAAAACCCTAGGCAGTAAGTGTTTAATGTGCTTAGCAATAAATCAATCAAATGAAAGTGATGGTTTACGTTAGAGGTCTCGAGAGTGTTTGTGAGAACTCGAACGACCTCATCCTGGTGAGCTACATCCTTCACTTGCTTCGGTCGACTGCAAAAATTTCCAAAAGTTACATATCCATGGCTGAGAGCTAAAAGAAAAAGGAGTTAAGTTAATTGGAAGGTTACTATTTCTCGACCCATGGCTGAGAGCTCTGCATAACTGGCGCCATAGCTGTTCTCTTTCTTTTCTCAGAGTGCTGTACTGTTTCCCGCTTGAAGAAGAAGAAGAAGAAAAGAAACGGGAAATTTGCTAATATATGCAGTCATTTGGGCCGACTATCAACTTATTAACCCAAATGAATTTTGGCCCAACACTCCCAAACTAGTTAATTACACAAATATTTCTATAATCAATACTAATCTACTTTATAATTTAAAATATACATACTATTTCACTAATAAATCTTTTAGACTCATGTATATGTATCAAAGATACTTGTTTATATTTCTATACTCAATACTAATATACTTTATAATTTAAAATATACATATTATTTCACTAATAAATCTTTTAGACTCATGTATATGTATCAAAGATACTAAATATATGTTTCTTTGATATCAGATACAAACGAAATTCTGATGCATTGATAGAGAGGCGAATGAGATGGGAAAGGGATATTGCATCCTAGATACATGTGTCTCATGTTTGGATACAGTGCATCTAAAATAAATTACTCCTAATCCATGGATTTTTTGTGATTCTGGATTTTTTTTTGGCTGAAAATTTTCATTGAGGTCCGTTAAGACCTTAACAGTTGAGCTAGTTTGTAGAGAGACAAATCGATTCATGTTCAAGTTCAAACGAGCTCAAAGCATGTAAAATGAGATTATATCGATTTTCATATGTTATATAGTCCAACAATTTTTGGTGATTCCATATTTCAAATTCTTTTTGTTGAAGTTTATCATGGACGTTCTTTGAGACCTTAGCAATGAAGCAAGTTGATCCCGAGGGCAAACCAATTCATTTTCAAGTTCAAACGATCCCCAAAGTAGGTATAAAATGATTTTATCGATTTTCATGTGCTATACTCCTTAAATATTTGGTGACCCATGATTCCGACATTTTTTTGTCGAAAATTGTCATTCATGTTTGTTTTAGTAATTGAGCTAGTTGGTCTCGAGGGGTAAACGGATGCATTTTCAAATTCGAACGAGCCCCAAAAGAGGTAAACAAGATCATACTGATTTTTTGTGTGCTAGTTCTAGATTTTTGGTGATTCGGGATTCTGACTTGTTTTTTATCGAATTTTTTCATGAACGTCATTGGGACCTTAGTAACAGAGCTAGTTGTTCCCGAGGGTAACACAGACGCATTTTAAAGTTTAGACGAGCCCTAAAGAAGGTAAAATCAGATATAATCGATTTTCTTGTGTTATGTCCATGAATTTTTAATGAAACGATATTCCGACCTTTTTTGCCTATAGTTTTAATGGACGTCTATTAAGATATGAGTAAGAGAGTCAGTTGGTCCCGAGAGGCAAATGAGTGCATTTTCAAGTTCAAACGATTCCGAAAGCAGAAAAAATCAAATTTTTTCGATCATTGTGTGCTATAGTCAATGGATTTTTGGTGATTCAGGATTTTGACATTTTTCGTCAAATTTTTTCATGGACATCCAATAAGACCTTAATAGTGGAGTCAGTTGGGTCTGAGGAAAAACGGGCGCATTTCAAGTTCAAATGAACCTCAAATCAGGTAAAACTAGATTTTACCGATTTTCATGTGTTGTAGTCTATGAATTTTTTGTGATCCGAGATTCAGGCATTTTTTTTTAAATTTTTTTCATGCATGTCTGTTTAGTCCTTTTTAATAGAGTCAGGTTGTCTCGAGGGAAAAACTTGCACATTTTCTAGTGTAAACGAGCTCCAAAGTAGGTAAATTTTGATTTCACTTATTTTCGTGTGCTACAGTCCATAGATTTTTTCTTATTCGAGATTTCGGCTTGTTTTTGGAAAGAAGTTTTCATGGACGTCATTAAGATCTTAATAATGGAGTCAGTTGATCCCGCAAGGGCAAACAAGCACATTTTCAAGTTCAAATGAGCCCCAAAGTAGGTAAAATTATATTTTATCAATTTTGGTGTGTTGTAGTTAAATAATTTTTTGTGATCCAAGATTCCAACATTTTTTCCCCAAAATTTTAATGAATGTCCATTAAGACTTTAGTATTGGAGTCAATTAGTCCAGAGGGAAAAACGTGCGCATTTTCAAATTCAAATAAGCCCCAAAACAGGTAAAACAAGATTTTATCAATTTTCCTGTGGTATAATCCTTGGATTTTTGGTGACCCAAGGTTCTGGCATTTTTTTGCCAAAAATTTTTCCCGAGCGGCAAACAGCGCATTTTCAATTTCAAACAAAATCCCAAAGCAAGTAAAATCAAATTTACCAATTCTTGTATGTTATAGTCTATGAATTTTTGTGATCTAGGATTTCAGCATTTTTTGGATGATTTTTTTTCATGAATGTCCATTAAGACCTTAATAATGGAGCTAATGGTCTAGAGGGCAAACATGCACATTTTCAAGTTCAAATGAGAACTAAAGCAGGTAAAATCAAGTTTAATCGATTTTTGTGTGCTACAGGCCATGCATTTTTGGTGATTCATAATTCCAACATTTTTTTGTCAAAAATTTTCATGGACGTTTGTTAAGACTACAGTAATAGAGTCAGTTGATCTCGAGGAAAAAACTGGAATATTTTCAAGTTCAAATGAGCTCAAATAAGAAAAACTAGATTTTACTAATCTTCGTGTATAGTCCATGGATTATTTGTGATTCAGGTTTCCAACTTGTTTGTGATCGAAATTTTTCATGGACGTCCATTAAGATCTATTAATGGCATGAGATGGTCCCAAGGGAAAAACATGTGGCATTTTAAAGTTCAAACAAGCCCCAAAGCAAGAAAAACTAGATTTTATCGATTTCCATGCATATAGTCCATGAAATTTTGGTGATTTGATCTAGTTTGTTTTTTGCAAAAAAAAAATTGTGGATGTCTGTCAATACCTTATTGATGGCCTGAGATGATCCCGAGGGTCAAAAGGGTGTATGCAAGTTCAAACAAGCCCCAAAGCATGAAAAAACATGTTTTACCGATTTTCATGTGCTATAACGCATGAATTTTTGGTGATTCAGGATTTTGGCTTGTTATTTGCCGAATTTTTTTATGAATATCTTTTAGGACCTTATTAATGGTGTGAGTTGATTCTCAGGGGAAAACGGGCGCATTGTCAAGTTCTAACAAACTCAAAGAAGGAAAAACTAAATTTTTTTGATTCTCAAGCGATATAGTCCAAGGATTTTTGGTGATTCGATATTTTAGCTTATTTTTTGTTGAACTTTTTCATGAACGTTTGTTAAGACCTTATAAATGGCATGAGATGGTCCCAAGGAAAAAACATGTGCATTTTTAAGTTCAAACGAGCTCTAAAGTAGGAAAAATAAGATTTTACTGATTTTTATGCGCTATACTCCATGAATTTTTTGTGATCGAAATTTTGACTTGTTTTTGCAGAAATATCTTGTGACGTCTTTTAAAATCTTACTAATGGTGTTAAATGATTCCGAGGGACATGTTCAAACGAGTTCCACAAGCATAAAAAACCAAATATTTTTACAAATTTGTGTGTGTGGTAGGTAGTCCATGGATTTTTGGTCATTTTCATAGACGTCTGTTAAGACTTTATTAATGGTGTGATATGGTCTCAATGAACCAAAGAGCGCATTTTCAAGTTCAAACAAGCCAGAGCAAGAAAATCACATTTTAATAATTTTCGTGAGCTATAGTCATTAATCTTTAGTGATTTTGAATTCCGACTTGTTTTTGGCCGAAAATTTTCATGGATGTTCGTTAAGACCTTATTAATGGTGTGAGATGACCCTAATGGGCTAACACATACATTTTCAAGTTCAACTGAGCCCTAAAAGCATGAAAAATAGTTTTACTAGTTTTCATGTGCTACCAATGGATTTTAGGCTGAAAGTTTTAGTAGGCGTCCGTGACTACCTTCTTAATTGCATGTGTTGGTCCGAGGGGAAAACATAAGAATTTTCAAGTTCAAACGAGACTCAAAGTGAGAAATTTTCAAAATTAATTTTAATGTTTTATGTGTATTATTGTCCATGAATTTTTGGTTATATGTGATCCCCACGAGTTTTTGTCAGAATTTTTCTGAAAACATCTGTGATGAACTTATTAATGGTGTGCATTGATCTGAGGGGCAAGTGTTTGCATTTTTTAGTTCAAACGAGGCTCGAAGCGGGAATTACCATATTTGTCGTTTTGTGTATGCTATAGTTCATTGATTTTGGATGATATTTAATCCTGACGGATTTTTGACCGAAATTTTTAGTGAACGTTCATGACGACCTTGTAGATAGCGTGCATTGATCTCAAGGGGAAAATGTCCGTATTTTCAAGTTCAAATGAGGTCTAGAGCGGAAAATACTGAATTTTTTATTTTATATGGTGTTAAAATCCTCGAATTTTGGGTTATTTGTGATCTCGACGGGTTTTTGGCCGAAACTTTTGTGAGCGTCCATGTCGATCTTATTAATGACATGTGTTGGTATCGAGGGGCAAACATCCACATTTACAATTTCAAATGAGGCCAGAACAGAAAATACAAAATTTACCATTTTACGTATGCTATAGTCCATAAATTTTGAATGATATGTAATTCCGACGGATTTTTGGCTTATTTTTTGTGGGTATCTCTAAAGACCTTATTGATCGAGTGTATTGGTCCCGAGGGATAAACATCTGCATTTTGAAGTTCAAATGAGACCTAAAGTGAAAAGTACTGAATTTATCGTTTTACATGTAGTGTAGTCCATGGTTCCGGTAATTGCAATAGAGAGGCCTCTTCGAAGAGCTTGGAGCTCATCTCTGGTGGGGTTAGTTAAGGGATTGTATTCGGCAAAACCCTTTTCCCACAAATCCAGATGGTTTCTTACCATGCCTCCACTGGATTCTTGCGCTTATTCCTTCATTTTTGTTATAGAATGTGTTATAAATCATAAAATCAAAAAAATAAACAAAAATAACTAAAATGATATGAGGGATATATTGTCTTTACATAGACTTATCCCATGATATTATATCCAATGTATTAGTAATAATACCTCCAAATGGAAGCTATTAGTAATACATTCTATAATACCATGTAGGAGGTATAACTAATCCATAGATTAGTAATACATAGGTACAAATTCCTTTCAAATATAGTACTAAACCATACCATCCATAAACTATTTCTTCTAATGCAACCTACCAAACAACCCCTAAATGTGTGCTTCGTGAGATTATGTGGCGCGCGCTCCTCATCGAGTCATTGTCCTTATGTTTGAAGGACTCGGGCACTCGGTTAACTTGAAAGAAAGTATTTTGGCCAAAATTGGAGGTAAAATAGTTTAATCATATTACATGCATGTTCAAACTTAATACCATTTGCCAAGATGATCAATAAACAAATGATCCCAATGCTCGTTCAATGGGAACATGTTTAGTTCCATTTGATGATTCTAATTAAGAACCAAAGATAAGAGATTCTATTTTTAATTTTAAAGATATGTTGAACAAAAGATTATGCCAGAGTGATTCATTGAGCAAAATTTCGGATAGAAATATGTATATTGCTGCAAGCTAAACTTTGTGACTTTGACATTAATCAATTGCCCCAACTATGAGGTTGAGGTCACCAAGGAAGGTAGGGAGGATTATGGTACATCCAAAAATGCCAAGAGCTTGGAGGAGTGAGTGTCTAGTTGTCATCTATCCTGAACCTGTCAAGCCAAAAATCACCAAATCAGTTCAATATTTGGTAATTTTGTCCAACTGGCAAGCGCATTATCTATTCCAGCTTAGTTTTCATGCTTGGCATGACCACATATTTATAAGCAAGTTGAGCAGCATGTGAGGTTTCAATCAACATACATATCACACAAATAGTCATTTAAACGCATGTAATAAATAACGGCAAATTAGATTTAGTGCATCGCGTACCGACTATCTGAAAGTAATACTAGTCACTAGCAATCTTTCAGGGACGAATTAATAGCAAAATAGAAGGCCTTAGTTTGATAACTGGGAAATCTCTAGGGGCTAGCAAGCACATGGTACGAACTCGGTGGATAAAAGGACCACCCCTCTACCCTTCTCCACTTGAATACCAGGCTTCTGATTGCAACAAGATTCAAACTCGTGACGAATGCCTAACCCACACATCATGCGTTGTATTCTTACCATTAGACCTAAGCCCTTGGCGAGAAAACACAGGACTCCAGTGTGCTGAAAATAGAATCGAAGTACCCAAAAGACTTGGCCAAAACAAAGAGCTGATTTGCAGAATGACCCATGAAAAGCTAAAAGGGTCCGTTTTCTCTCTTCAACATAGTATTTCTATCACATGATAGACCACATCATGAAAAGCTAGGAGTAATCGTTCCTATCTCACTTCAATAACATTTAATGCAACTAGATAATTTTACTCTATCTTTGGTGTAAAAGAATACAGCTTTAAGTTTAAATAAAGTAGAGAGGGATCCTAACCACCAGATGTGTCAATCGAACAAAAGACTTGCATGACTCCAATGAACTAATTGCAAGAACACCATTACCAGAAGTCAGGTCCAAGAAGTCAGAAATCTGTACCTTTAAACATAAAAAAACAACTAATAAGAAAACAAGAAAAGAAACAGTAGTATGGTTTAGATCAAGTATAAAGCCATTAAAAGCAGTAGTACGGTGCATGCTTTATCTAATGTAATTCTCCACAACATTCATCCAACAACAGAAGAAAAAACAGCACTACATTATAAATTTGGGACCTTTAACGTTACTTTATGGCAGCTTCATTAAAATACTACCTTTTTTATTGACAGTCCAATTGTGAACGAAGACAAAAAATAATAAATTAATAATGCTCAAATATGAGGGGAAAAAAGAAAATTAGTGCAATGCTTTTTTCATGCACAAGAGTTATAATGTGGAAAAATAAATCTTTCGTATATACCATGAATTCTCCTTCCAAACAGCTGATGCTACATACTGATGCCACTCTTGACCCATAGTACTATCCATTTTTACAACAGAGAGCTTTATCGTTTCAGTCACCACATTTTATTATTCAAAGATCAACCACTTTCATCGTGGTATGCTTGTTTCATGGACAAACACTGTCTCTTCTCTTCTTATGTAGATAATATTCAGATAAGATAATATTTGAAATAGTGCGTGCCATCATGATGTGACAACCTTCAAATTCATATACCGCAACATCCATAACATTTTGTATTATCCTAAGTTATGAATAATTCACAAAAAACCCTCAATAAAAGAACAAGATAAGTACAACAAATTATGTGGCAGGAATGTGTACTAACCAGAAGTACACTATGTACAAAACTGCAGCTTGCTTCTCATTTTCTCTTGAGTTCTGACGCTATTTTCCTTAGTTCCTCTTTTTGTTGCTAGAACAAACAATTAAAGAGGGTTATCAGAATGTTGTGTAAAATACAGAAAGAGCAATGCTGATCCAAACTCGGAAAATCACAAACTAGTTCCAGACCTTATATAGCCGATTCCACCAACTGTCAGATCTTGATTGCAGTAAGCGCCACTCAATGCCCATTTCATGCTCTATGGTGTTGGGCTGAGAACAATGAGAAGTAGAAACTGCTTCTTTCTGAATAACAAAGATGATTTTATTAGGCTAGATAAACATGACTGAACACAGTAAGCAAGTCCTTTGTTCAGGTGGGGGATGCAGAGAGGATGGGAGAGAGACTGACCATTTCCCGCTGGGATTGTAGTCTTAGTTTGTCAACACATAGATGCCCAGCAAATGATGGAGTGTTTCCTTCCGTCTTCGGAAGAGTTACAAAGCTAGCAACAAGCGGCCTGTGCATTAAAGAAGCTTTTATGCAACTGGAATCATCCCAGCCAAAAATGTTTAGTATCAGGTTCACTAAAAAAATACAACCTACACTAATAACTTGACTAACTGTCATCCTCTATCCAAAAAAAGAGGAAAGGAACCTGACCAACTATCATCATTATCCTTCCCCTAAATATTCTCACTAAAACAGTCAAAGTAAGAAAACTAAACACTTCATTAAATCAAAGTTGTCAAAAGCTCATTTGAGCACGCGCACTTAAGAACCAAAGCTGAGAAAAGTTCAGCGTAGGCACTACACATCACTTAGGCTGCTTCACCGTAAGTTCTATCTTGAAAAGAGCCATACATCAAAAATAAATATGATTGATAAAAAGAGATAATTAATTGCTAAGACGACATTTTTAATTTTTCTTTTTTGGGTGTCAGTTGTTTAGCGAAATAAGAAGAAAAGGGGAAATGCGGTGAGGGTTGGCATATGGGGAGACGGAAACATTTTTGTTTACTTGATTTTGAATATAGTTGTTACGGTCCCTGATATGGATCAAAATTATGGTACGCTGCAATATGAAATTTGTGTGTTGGTTCGTTAAGAGAACCTACAATCTCTCGAGTTTGAAGTAGTACTCAAAAACTTGAATAATTTTCTGCTTAGATTTAATAGCAATTAACAGAGAGTTTAGATACAAAACTTATAAGATAACTACCCCTAAAAACAAGGACATGACTTTCTAACACAACTGGAACAAAAAACTGCACTACAACATGAATATAACTACTACTAGAAGAAACAGCAAATAACTACTAGAAAGAAATAACTACTGTTGTGAACTGTTGGATGACTGAGGAGTGATAACATTACTCTCCTCCGTCAAATTGTGCTTGTCCTCAAGCGCTAAGTGTGGAAAATATTGGTAATTCCCTCCTTTCTAACGAACTCTTCCTCATAATCTATAGAGTCAATCGCGAATAATTTCTTGCATTGATGACCTCGGCTGAATGGTTCATCACAATTGAAACAAATTCCCTTAAGTCATCTTATACTCATTCTAGATTTGGTCAGTTTCTTCACAAATCAGGTAAGTTGTTGAGGTGAGAAATCTATTGAATTGGATTTGTAAGCATCTAACAATGCCAATAAATGGGTTGTTCCTTGCTATATAATTAGTAAGACCACCGATATAAAGTTCAATTTTTTGCGAATGAGTGTATTAGCCTGCTAAATTAACTACTGAAACTTTTCTTGATAATCTACCACTGACCCGATCTGGCATAACTAAGCCAATTCTCCCAAATTCTGACTTCTGATTGGTGGCCCAAAGCAAAGGTTATATTGACGTTTGAATTCATCCCAAGATAGTTGAGGCATATCTACTCTAGTTGAAGAAACCAACGTTGTGCATTGCCCTCCAAATGAAAAGAAGTGAGTCCAACCTTTTAGTCTTCTAGAATTTGTTGGTGTCGAAAGAAGTGTTCACATATGTTCAACCATCCCAAAGGGTCCTCTTAGTCATTAAATTAAATCGTGAGAAATCCAACTTTGTATGTCGAGGAATAATGAAATTTTCTCCTACTTCTGATCCTGATCCTCCTGCCACTCAATCTTTACCCTTCCAACCGCAATGCTGACTTCAGTTAAATCATAAACGACCCTAGAATTTGCTAATTCCTTTGTGAGTGCATCCAAACGAGCATTTATTGTTTCTTGTCAGACCAAATTGGTTGCATGTTCTTCTTAGAACAAGTTCACCAATTGTGCTAGTTGATGCCATCTCTTATCTTTGACACCAAGTTGTTGCGGTCCCCTGATATGGATCTAGTAATGGGACGCTAGTTGCTACAATATGAAATCAAACGTTTTCTTCCTACGACCTATGGTGTTGGTTCGTTAAGAGGAAACCTGCAATCTCTTGAATTTGAAGTACTCAAAAACTTGACTAATTCCTAATATTACTGGAATGAAAAACGGCACTACAACAGGGGAATAACTACTACTAGAAGAAACAACCAATAACTACTATTGTAAATTGTCGGATGAATAAGGAGTGATAACGATAGTATTTCTCTTTAAAATATATGTGCACACCGAAGGACATGGCCTAGTTTAGTTATCAACGAAGTACTATGAGGTTTCAGGTTAATATCCCAACATATATCTTGACTAGAAGTGTCAAATGGGCGGGTTGGATTGAAATTGAAAATATTAAAATGGGTTGGATTGAAATTGAAAATATTAAAATGGGTTGGATTGAAATTGAAAATATTAAAATGGGTTGAATAGAACTGACCCGCCCAAGTTTACTTTGTGCTCAAATGGGCTAAAAAACGGGTTGGGTCTCGACCACCCAATTTGACCCGATTAATCTTAATAATTTAACATATTGATATTTAACTTTTATAATCACAATTTGAATTTCTGCTCAAGAATTTTTTGTTAAAAAAGTAATAAATTGATAGATAAATTCTAAAAGATGTTAAATAGAAAATAATTCATACCTTCAATATAGGAACATATCTTAATAAAAAGATTTTGAATGGGTTGAAATTGGAGATTGAATTGGGCTCAATTGAGAATTCTCTTCAAACAAGTTAAGATTGAATGGGTTGAGATTGAACCCAATTCAAACAATCTTGAGCCCAACCCATAAAATTCTGGGCGGGTTGGGTTACCTATGTTTGAGTTTATTTTTGACACCCCAAATCTTGACAGATAAAGAATTACTTTGTGATTTTTCCCATCTACATAAGCCTTGATGGACTGAGTAACCCAATACATGTGTTGGTGGGAGGTAACAAGTATCCAGTGAAATTAGTCAAGGTGCATGCAAGTTGGCTGAAGACTATCGGGCACGTATATTTCACTTGTTTTTGTCTTGTGGACACAGCTGTTCACAAAACACACTTCTCTAAAAAAGAGGTCTTCAAATAGTAACAACTTAAGTTAAAGTGTCTAACTGACAAAATGTACTAACTTGAAGGGGCTATCTAGGTATTTGTCCAAACATGTAATAACACCTCAATTTATATATTGGTATCCTAGTTCCTCCAGATAAGAAAGTAAGGTAAGGTAAGAACAAAAAGACACTAATGTATATACAAAAATGATAGAACATACCAATCATCCCCAACAACTTCTCTTAAATTTTTGTATGATAAAATAGAAACCTTCCCTGAGGTTTGTCTTTCACCATACGATTGTTCATGACAAAAAAGCAATATCAAAAGTAAATATTTCTTACCCAATTGCTTCGCTAGGTACGAAACATTGTTTATAATGAATTAATGAGTACCAAGTTGAAAAGAACGAAATGGGGAGACCAGCAAAAAAGAAGACAGATAAATAAACAAAAAGCAGGATAGTCACAAGTAATATGAAGGATTTCCTGTAAACCAAGTCCAAACCAATATAAATCTCTTTTGTGCAAGATTCCATCACAAGAAATGGCTAGTTTGCCGCAAAATCCCATCCCACCAGCCGGATTAGAAGATATGGACAAAGTCTTATTAAGTCCAACTCTTAATGTTCAACAACTCACAAGAGGATTATTCTAGTTCGCCGCAAAACCCCACCCCACCAGCCGGATTAAAAGATATGGACCAAGTCTTATTAAGTTCAACAACCCACAAGAGAATCAACTCATCAGGATAAATTTTCTGAATGGCTAGAGATCGGAAAGCATTGACACAAAATTAGAACTGCTTTGTATGGGAACAGTCCTGTAAATTTGGTGTCATGTACTGAATTCAGTTTACACAATACAGGAAAAACGAAATCTGCATTGGTGTTCCCAGGAAAGTAGGTTTGGAACTCGATATTTCACGAATCATTAAAACTAATACAAGTCTACTACATTTTCCACAAGTACCAAAACAGTACCATGTGGAAGCATTTAGGAAGCAGCTTTGCCAATTTTTTTTGAAAAGCTTGTGTTATTCTAACCAATCTAACTAAGCAAACAAACCGCTTTGAATACTCATCCTAAAATTCGAAGGACACTCAAGCTTGTTCAATATTTATTGCCAAAAAAACCTTGAATATAAATACCTCTGATTTGACACCATTAAGCATCCCTCAGTCAGCTTTTTACTGACCCTTACTGCTGCTTCTCTTGTTTTGAATGCAACTAATGCTCTACCTACCAAATTACAAGACATAATGTCAAATGCAAATACACAGGACAGTTCCATGATCATAAAACAGAGTTTCTTATTCAATAAGCTGCCAGTCTCCCGTAGAAAGGTGAATGAAGAAACATAAACTAATATATGATTATGATGGACAAAAAAAAACATTCCCATAAGATAACTAATGGAAGCATGTAGACAGAAAGATCGACACTTGAAAACATACCAGAGTATGGACTAGAGAAAGCAGTGCGCTGAACCATTTTGGCTGTGCAGTTTTCCCTACACGCATGCCAGATAATATCCTGTAACATTATCAACACAAATGTCAGTACAACAAGACAGCCATGCAAAAGTTACAGAATACAAGCCAGCCTCCTCCCAACAAACAGCAAGTGCTAATAAAAAGGATAAGACCAGATAGATAGGAAACTTAAAAAGAACAAGAGACGGTGGGAAAATGCATGTTATGAGCATAGTACATATTACAATCATTTTCTTTCACCAGATAAACCATAATTTCCCCTTAAAATTCCTCTGCCTCATCATAGGAACTCCAAGCTTCGGTAGGAACATCAGTCCACAAATTGGAAATGCCTCGGGGATAATAAGATGGAGGGCAACAGACAATGTTGTTAAAGGCTCATTTAAAGTATGCTCAATCCCTAAGGCTAGATGACTGCCAAGTTGGTGATTCGCCTCACCAAGGAAGTGCTAAAGGCACCATGGCACTAAAACAAAGAGATCATTGCCTATGAGCTCTATCATAAACATCTGATAGAAACCGAGGTTTTATACCGGATAAAAGCAATAAAAAATACAAAGAGAAACATAAGTATCTCATATTTCTTAGAACAATAGAAAATACAAAGAGAGACAAGTATCTCGTAGTTAGAACAACCTTTCTGCATATAAAAGATATATCACAACCTGCCTACTTATTTCTGGATCTCCTATTATAGTAATAGATAACTAGAACTACTTCATAACTATTTAGGATAGTGTTTTATATATTTTTTTTTTATTTTTCCCTATTTATTTGCCAAATAACTCCATCTTGAAACCTCCGAGAATTTGAGAAGATCCAGATCATTATCTTCTCCTATCTTTCTTTGTTTCTTCCTCCTTGAATAGGTATGGAAGAGCATAGAGAACAATGTGCAGAAAGTTAAATAGGTATGGAAGAGCATAGAGAACAATGTGCAGAAAGTTAAACTAAACTGCATTTTACTTTTAGTCTTTGGTGTACTCAGTTATACTCTAATGACATTGTCTCTATTACTGATGTGTTAGACTCGATTTAGACGTAGAGAAGTGAAATCAGGAGTACACTTGTATATAAGGTTAGGTCATATTGTTTTGTGATATAATACAAAGTTACCAAGTTAAAAAAAAAAAAAAGCCTTAGAGATAAATATATTTCATTAAGTGATATATTTAATAGTTAAAAAACATTACCGATCAAGTTTCAATGAATAGGAATAAGAAATTAAAAATGTACTCCCTCCATATTAATTCGTTTCGCATATGTGCCTCGATAAGAAGTCTAGGGAAAGACTTAAATAATTTGGGGTACAAAAGATTTTAAAATTGGGGTAGGATAAGGGGAAATGGGACATTTGTATATGGAAAAGGTGATATTAGGAACCATTAGAACTATCCTCTAGGAAAGACGTTCAGAAGAGAGCACAGAGAAAAGCACCTTTGGTGCCTATATAGAAACAATTTCCAGAATATTATAGCTTTGTTCTTTTCTTGTTAACACTTCTTGAGCACATACAGTATCTCAATCACCATTACTTATTTTGAAGAGAACCGTGTTATAACATAAAATCACTATAAAAAATACAGCACAGAGAATAGCACCTTTGGTGCCTATGTAGAAACAATTTCCAGAATATTATAGCTTTGTTCTTTTCTTGTTAACACTTCTTGAGCACATAAAGTATCTCAATCACCATTACTTATTTTGAAGAGAACCGTGTTATAACATAAAATCACTATTAAATATACATGTATGCAGTGGTAGCCTAACAGATAACCAAAATACTAATATCATCAGGAAACACTATGGCATATGTTAAGGAGACCGAAGATGATAGAGCACTTTATTGGACCCCGAATGACTTTCCTCGATACAAAAAAAGATGATACTTCTCATTCTCATGGTTTATGTAAGGATATGTAATCTTGTCTCTTACAATTAGTATTCTCCTATTTCTATTTCCCTGCTTTGGCAAGAGATAGAAAGGTTGAGTATCAATATAAAGGGCCGACTAGTATTTAAAAGTAAAATATGGGAGAACTTCACAAGAAATTCAATAGGAACCATCAATTACCCAGCCTTCAATTTCAAAAAATTATGACTTACTGATTGGAATTAGCTTCATTTTTCTTTTTGAAAACTTTATTGGCCGGAATTAATATTTGTCAAATAATGAGACAATGTTAAGTCAAACCATAGAAGGATGAGCTACAAACATAAAAAGCTCAAATATTTATTCAGTAAAATGCACCAAGCTCTTCCAGCCGAATTACGCAATATGAGATAAAGTAGGACAGACCAAGATAAGATTCGCAAGGTCACATCATAATGTCATGGGAGAAAAGAGCCCCTATAGTGTTGTGTTTTGAATGCATCTATCTGACTGTAATAGAAAGAACGCCTAAGAGCCCTTCTTATTTTTTATTTTATTTGATGACTGTGGTGTCTGGGGCAGCTTTAGCGCACATCGACTAATTCCATCTCACCAGCAACAGATACCAAGTAATTTCATCTACCAAAGGACAAATGGGAAGAATCACCTAGTATAAGTTCTGAACCACTTCATTGACCACTAAGAGCCCTTCTTATTTATGTTAACTTTTTATTCAGCCTTGAATTCTTTTGATGGTTGGCATGAAATATAAACATGATATAAGTCTTTAATTTGAGATCACAAAATCACTAAAATACCTCTCGCTTGGCTCGTGTCATGAATTTTTCTCAAACAAACAAAAGAATGGGTCTCGCTACTTCACTTCTCTATTAGGGTTGTTCTTCCTTCAACTGCTCCAACCAAAATGACAGATCTCAAGCTAATTCCTAATAGAAACTTTTTAATCAACAAACAACCAAGATCACAACCAACTATGACATGGTCCTTCTCTGTAGAGATGGCTTGAATTTTTCACTCAAACCAAGAAAAAAACACTAAAAACAATTAATAGTAGACCTTTACTTTTGGCTGCAACTTTTCTTCATTAGTGGAAACAAAATGAGAGCTCTTCTCCAACATCATTTTTAACATTCTTAACAAAAAATCATCAACGATGCAATTATATTTGAGAAGCCAAACAATAAGGTATTTTTATCATTGTACCAGTTACGGTTACTTCACCTTAGATTTGTGAGTAAGGAACTTATACAACTCTTCGTCATTCATAATAACAATGCAAGTGTTAAGGGCAAGAAGGATGATAGTAAGTTGCCCATTAGGATACATAATCGCAAGGGCACAGACAATGACATAACGACAGTCGGTTAAACTAGGACAGTTTGAGGATGAAGAAGAAATTAAATTGAATGAAACTGGAAAGTTAATATTTTATGCTCTTTTTGCTTCTCCTTAGCTATCAAACAAGACAAAAAGAACAGAAAAGAAAAAACAACTTACCCATTATAATCCCACATGTGGGGTAGGGAGGTTGTTTTCGATAGATCCTCGATTTGAAAGAAATATTTTTGAAGCAGGATTACAAAAAAAATGACAATAAAATAACAAGAAATAAAGTAAATTAAGCAGCAGAGAGACTACGCGACTACTAAATAATACTAATAAGGAGAATAGGAGGGGGGAGGTTAGTCCCCTACCTCTCTTATATAAAGTGCAACACTTGGCTACCTAAACCTTGACCTCCAAACCTTCCTATCTAATGTCATGTCCTCGGTAAGCTAAAGTTGTATCATGTCCTAGCTAATCACTTCTCCGGTCCTTTTTCGATTTAACTCAACCTCTCCTCTTAACTCTTGCTACAACAAACCTCCCGCACCTCCTTACTGGCACAATCATGCACCTCCTTTTCACTATCTCAAAACCATTTCAACGTTGCTTTCCTAATATTGTCTGCCACAGAGGTCACTCCCACCTTATCCTGTATAACTTCATTCCTAATATATCTATACTAGCTAATATATATCTCCTAGTATGCCCACACATCCATTTGAGCATCTATTTGCTACTTTCAAATTCTGAAGTCTGAATATAGGAGTTCTTTACGAGCCACTAATATGCCACACAACAATGTTCATCACTATGTAAAACTTACCTTTAACCCTTGGCAACACATTCTTATTCAACTAGGTGAGCCTCCATTTCACCCACCCCACTCCATATAATGTGCGACATCATCGTCAATCACCTAGTCTCGTTAAAACATTGACCCAAGATACTTGAAGCTTCCTCTGTTGGGTAAGATTAGTGCATTGATCTTCAATTCCTCCACCGCCTAATGCATTACATCACTGAACTTGCACCGTAGGTTCTTTGTTTTAATCCTGCTGTACAGAAGTCTTTAAGCTTTTGAGCTTGTTTCCAAACTTCCAACCTTTCATAAACTCGACCGTCGTCTTATCGATCAATATTAGGTCACCTGTGAATAACATACACCGTGGCACTCAATTTGTCCAACACCATAGCAAATAGGAACAGGCTAAAGGATGATCCTTAGTGCAACCCCAACACATCCAAGAAGTATTCTGAGGCACCACTCACTATTCTAACCTGGTCTTAGCTCCATTGTACCTTATCCTTAATTGCACTAATCTAAGTCACATGTACACCTCTGGAGTCCAAACATCTCTATCTCCAAAGAACCTCCTTATGGACTTCATCATAAGCCTTTTCCATGTCAATGAACACCATTTATAAGGCCCTATCCTTACCTTTATATTGTTCCAACACGTTCCATACAAAATGAATGGGTTTTATGGTTGGTCACCTTAGGCATATATCGAAAATGGTTCTCAAAGATAAACACACCCCTCCTCATCTTCATCTCAACCACAACCACTCTCCCGAACTTCCATAGCATGGCTTAGTAGTTTGATACCCTTATAATTGTTGCAATTCTAAATATCACCATTATCCTCGTACAATGGAACCATTGTACTCCACCTCCATTCTTCTGGCATTTTCATCGTCATAAATATGACATTAAATAACTCAAGACACTCCATATACATGCCTCGCTAGTGTCCTTCCAAAAATCCACCGAGATCTCATCTAACTCGATTGATTTTCCCTTCCGCATCTTACAAAAAGGAACTTTTTGACAATTTCATATGGATTTGGCAACAAGTAGGCAAATAAAAAATTAACCTATTAAGGCTAATTCTCAATCTCAACTGCAAACACGAAAACGAGATTAAAGTGCAACAAGTATAACATCATCAACCAAAGTTATTGGTTCTATGAATACTCATTGTCCATGTCACCGTGACAAAGCCAGTTTCAATCAAATATATATAAAAAAAATTAGTTTATCTAGAATTAAAATTCTCTAGATGATCCAATGACATAATCTTTTTATAAAAGTAAGGACCCTAGTGCGTTGATTCCAAAATTGGAAGTCATTTGAGGCAAGTTTCTTTCATGGGATTTTGGGTCCACTTTATCTCCCTTTTAGCACCTTTAATCCCATGGTTCCCTCTCATTTTCTCTTCCGTCTCGAAACTTTTAAAAAACTTAAAGAAAAACACTTAATCCCCAAAGCAAGCATGATATACTCACATAGAAAAAAACAAAAAATAGGTATCAAATCAAACTAGACATCATCAAAAGTTAAATGACATGTAGTAGTGTATTACCTCCACCTCTCCTGATGTATATTCAGGATTCAAATTTTCGAGTAAGATAAGGGCCCTTTCCAGATTTGATGTTTGCAACACCTCCTCCCAAGGCTAAATATGAGAAGAAAGAAAGAAAGTGAAAATTAAGACATCTTATTGAACACGAAAAGAATATTAGAATTCATCTACAAAAACCTATCATATAATCTAAAGATCGTATTATCCAAAAAACTAAGCACTCTGTGAAGGCACTAATTGTAATGCAGGAAATGTTGCACGAGCTAACTCTGATGTGTAAATATAGCTCCAACACATGGAAAACCTTCAACTTTAAACATATAATTACCTTCACATGTGATGGTAACTTCCAATTGCTAAGTTACAAGTCAATTAGACATAGGCAAATACAAAGAAAAAGCGAACTATGTAATTATTACACTTAATTCCCTAATAGATTTCTTTTCCTGTTAACTTGGTATTCAAAAATTTGTTAATAAATATATTATGGTGATTTATTTTCATATGCCCGCGTCTTGGTAGGTATTTACCCCCATACTTGTGCACTTTGGGAGGTAACAGACCAGCAACGTTGCCCGGAAAGCTAGCTCAACCAATTGTATTGAAATAAGATGTAATGACACAATATCACTATATTTTATGTAAAAAGCATCAATCACACCATATCTTTTCTACCTTTGATAACCGAGAAATCCCCAATGACCTTTGCCATACGGTTCAGTACTCGGTAGAAAACATTCACACACCTCCACCTCTCCACTTAGCTACCTAGCTTTTGTTTGTTGCAAGATTATAACTCATAACTTATGTCTAACCCATAAACCACATATAATACTCTTACCAATCGACCAAGTTGTTACAATATCAAATCCAGTATTTTCTCAAAAACATTTTTGGGGCGAGTTTCGGGTTAGGGCGTACCAAAAAACGCTCCAGGCGTAAATTAAAGACGTAGATCCAAAACGCGTTAGGCATAAGCCTCGACATAAAACGTAAATCCTGAGAGTAAAAACCATAGGCCTGGGCATTTTTAATTTTTTTAAAACCTTTTTTGCTTTAAATCATACTTTTAATTATTGGTGTAATGATATTTCTCAACTAGTAATTATAATACTTTTTTTCTTCATTATTGCTTATTAATATTTATCTCAAATAAATATAATTTCCATATATAATGAAGGTTATTTATAAAAATTTATTTGTAAAATCATTGAAAAGTTTACTTTGGCTTATTTTAGTAGTAATAAAATTATAAAATTGAATATACAAGAAACTACGCCCTGTAGATCCATGGGGCATAAAATTGAATATACAAGAGACTACGCCCCGAAGATCCATGGAACTTATGCCCCGTGTCTCGGGGCTTATGCCTACCCCGTACTGTATAAATTGTATCACCTCACGCCCCCACCTTTTAAACACTAATCAAATCATTAATTTTCATTTCACTACTATCAGATCAGACTAGAAAAAACTATGCGTAAGCCATGTTTTTCGTGATGAGTGAGTTCCATATTATGGGCATCCAAAAGAATCATTCCACGCAACTCAATAAGATTTCAAAGATACAAAAAATCAGCTCTCTTCTTTGCACTATTTGCTGAGCCAAAACATTTTTCTTGTGCTAATCCATTAACCCGAAAACCATCATCAATCTAAAGACCAGATTTTCCAGAGCCAACCAATTTTCTAAAGCCAGCATTAAATCCAACAATCACATGGCACTATTAAGCGAATAAGCAATCAACCAACTTCCATTATCTCCTCCCTACCCCCAAACATCCAACAATCACATGCCACTACTAAGCAAATAAGCAATCAGCCAACTTCCATTACTCACTCCCATGAAGATTAGGATATCATGTGAATGGGTTCCTAGTGAGAATAAATTCACTAGACAAAGCTTCCCTTCTTCTTGTGTGTGTGGTGGTGGGGGGAAGGGAGGGATGGGGTTGTATGGTGTGATATCCCTCTTTTTTATCAACTTCATGTTGAATGATTTTGTATTGCATTGCAACAAGGAATAAATAGCTTTGAATGTTGACGTGTGGTCTTGAGGCCAAATACTTCAGATGTAATATAGAAAGGTTTTGACATACAATAAACCTAAAGGAGTTCTAGACTTCAAATATTTTTTTAAGCTACCCTAGAGTCAAGAAGAAATGGAGAAGTTCCAAAAGCCCCTCCTAGATCCCTTAGTTATCTCATGTGGAGTAACATTGCATTCAACATCTAAGAAATAAAAAGCAAGACCACATAAATTCTCAATTCAACCCATGAAAACAAACGTCAAAGTCATATACATTGAATTCACAAAAGCCTTTATTCATAGAGAAATTAGAAACTAATTAGTAAATGTTGTAACTGAGAAGAGAATTCTCGAATTAACCCTAAAAGCTAAAGTGTAAAAAAGTCTACTTCAAATCGTTACACAATTATGTTGTCCAAACCTAAAGATATATTTTCACCATACTGTCTGTCGACTTGCACTTTGTTAGTAATAAAAGAACAAGCCAAACAATGACCTAAGACTCAAAGATAGCTCAATCACTTCAGTAGAAGTCACACTTCTTCCACGACAACGCCTTTTGCAGTCTCACATCCTAGTCGAGCAACACATGAGCCATCAAACTTGATATTTTATCAACTAGGTCATGCCAACGTAGGAGTGAAAAATTGATTAAATGAATTAGACGATTAGCAACAAAGTTACAATTCTAAGCTCATAGGTCACAGCAAGCCATTTGTTCAAAAGATTTCACCTGTATTTATGGCATATTTATGACATGAGACAAGCTTAGACACAACAACATACGATCATATGGGGTCTAGGAAGGGTAGCGTGTACGCAAACTTATCCCTTATGTAGAGGTAGGGTAGGGAGGTTTTCACTTTTCTCTAATAGACCCTTAGCTCAAGAAAAAGAATATCAACATGGTTCGAGAAAAGAAATAAAGAAATTGAAGATGTCATGACAAAATACTAAACATAGCATGACAAAGGATTCTTCAAAAAAAAAAGAAAAGGAACAATAACTACAACAAAGTAATATTATAATTGAAGTTCATAAAACAAAGTATATTAGCAGAATTCAAAGAACAAAAAATATATAGAGTTGCATTTTCCTAGAATCAGCATTTCCGACAGAGTTACTTAATCAGCAAAGTAACATAGGACCAAGGATAGGAACACTTACAGGTGCCTCGAACCACTTGCTCGACTCCTGTAATAAACAAGAAAGGGGGTTACATAAGTTTGATATATGGAAAAAAAATTGTAAAACAAAACCAACTAATTTGCAGCCATGATGGAGAGAAGAAGCATAAATTTCCACCATACCATATCAACAGTCTAATATCATCTCACAACAGATTACATGAATCCGAATTAAAAATCCGATCTCGAAAAAACAATTGTACCAAAAAATCTAGAGTAGAAAAAAGGATGACGACATTATAATCACACACACCAGATAGCAGCAAGTAAATCCATTTCTTTCCCCATCCAAAAAATGATAAAAGGAAAAGGCACATATTTTTTTGAGTAAACATCCATTTTTTTCCCATAGTTTGAAAAAGCATAATTAGTCACTAACTAGTTTTCATAAAATATGAGTCTTACAGTTACAGGAATATAAAACAAAAGTCTTAGCTCTCCATAATTACTTGAATTTTATATCTCCGAAAGCAATAAAATCATGAGACGTTGACTGTGCATTCTGGTCTGCATGAACTGATTTGGAATGACCCCTTGAGATGCGAAAAGGATTAATTCTAGTGGCATTCTTTTCCAGACGTCAACTTTTCTGCTTTTGAAAGGGGACTCAATTACAGCTAGCACATTATGAATTACCTGATCTACATTATACTAGCAGTCTGCTTTAAGATTCAACAGTAAACTATACACTGGGTGAACTAAACAAAGTAGAACTTATCATGTTCCCATGTAATAGAATATGGTTCATATTTCAAAGTGAAACTTTGAGAAAGTGATGGTGTCTAGCCAGCAAGGAGTTCCTCGAAACATAAGAAAGGCAACTTAGTGCACTAAAGATCCCTCTATACAGGGTCCAAGGAAGGGCCGGACCACAAGGGTCTATTGTATGTAGTCTTACCCTGCATTTCTGCAAGAGGCTGTTTCCACAACATGAACCTATGACTTCCAGATCATATGGCAAAAATTTACCAGTTACGACAAGGCTCTTCTTCCACATTTTTCATTGACATCGGCATCAAATGAGCCTGACCAGCCCAAAAGGGCACAACCATATCAAGACGAGCACTCAAAAGGAAGCAAGTCTACCCTTAGGTTATGGATAAGTCAACCAACATAAAATAAAATGAGATAACATGGTATATGTTATTCATGGATGATATTGTTTTAGTTGACGAAACAGGTGATGTGTCAAACAAAAGCTTGGTTATTGAGGATAAGTAGAAACGGGAAAGTGTTACTAGCATATGTCAATGTGACAAAGAGATGTCCACCAACATAAAGGTAAGTTACATAATAGCTATAAGCTAAAAATGTTATATGGCAGCCCCCAAGGCCTAGCTTGAGTGGCAAAAGGTGGAGCATTTGTGGCTCCACACCATGCAAAGCAAAGCCCATTATTTAAATGGAGAGGAGTAGAGGGTCAGGCCCATTATCCACCATGTTTATAAGGTTGTGATTGGTTCAAAGGGCGGATCATAGGCAGATTTCTCGATTATTAAAAAAAATGTTATATAGTAATGAATGTTAGGTCGCTAAAATTCTAACAAATTCACAAAATGAATACGGCAAAGATGTGTATGATAAGATGGATATGACATAATACAAGATCGGATTAATAATTTAAAAATATAATCACATTTGCCAAAAGGTAAAAGTAGCACACATTGACTAGTCCACAAGTTTGACATTACGGTGCATGAAGGCGTTATCTCAGAGGACCTAAAGATCCTTGGGATCAATGCATATTTAGCTAGAAATCCTAAGAATCAATATACGTATATCTATCGTTGGGAGTTGGTTCTAGACTTGACAGAGAACTTCTAATACTATTATTGTTATTGTAATTTTATCTATACATATATATTAAACTGGTTTTTAACTTTTATTTTATTTGGTACAATGATGACATGATTTGAGCTAAAATGAAGTTGTTAGGATTTATATAGTTGACCTTAGCTTCTCTGGAACTGGAACTGGAACTGAGTTGTAGTTGCTGTCATACTCAACAGGAATTAAGTTTCTAGTGTTGACTTTCACCCAATGTCATGAAATACAAAATAGTGTGATAGAAGGTGGTGGTTGTCGTGCATAAAGGCTAGCATCACAAGTTGTTGGCGGTTGAGCGTAAAGGCTAGTGGTGCGGGTGGTTGGTGTCTAGTGGTAAGAGTAGTGGTCAATGGTTTAAATGTTTGGTGGTAGCAGTTGACGGTTGTGGAGGTAGCCATGTTTCGATGGTTAGTCATGTAAAAAATAGTGCGGTGGTAAGAGGTTACATTCACATGACATTTTTTGGCAATAGATTTTTAAGCGAATTTAAGAATATCCAGTGTTAAAGATCTCAATAGTTCAAACCTCCCAAGGGCTAATAAGGGGTTGTGAAGGAAACAAATGCACTTAATAGACGGATAATTGAATAATTCATATCCAAACCATGTTTAATTGGATAATGTAGTATGTAGTACAATGAATAATCAGTATCATACTCTAGTAGCAATGTTAGACCATTGATTCATACTCTTCTTTTTCTTTTTTTTTGAGAATTAGTAATGTTGTATCTTCAGCATTGGGAATGTTGGCCACCATCAGAAACAAGTTACAAAACAAGAAGACTCTAGCTTTACAAAGCTTCTAGAAATTCTATTAACTCTTCTATATCCTCTATACAATTATGTTTCCACCAAAAAATTAAAGTCTCTAGGCAGTTCCATTTCACATCATGGACTGGGCTGATTTTGTCTTCAAAACACCTTCCATTTCTCTCCCTCCAAACTGACCACCATATGCAAGAGGGTATTATCCTCCATTTTTTCTGACTTTTACTTCCTCCTCTTTTCATCCAACAACTCATTAGATTGGCTGTATGTTCCGGCATTGTCCACATTGTCTTTGTGAGACTGAAAAACATGTTGCACATTTGGGCAGTGAATTTACAGTGTGGGAACAAGTGATTGTTTGTCTCCCTAGTCTCATTGCACAAAAAACATCTAGTCACCACAACTCTCCGCTTCTTTTGTAACACTTCATGAGTAAGACATGCCTTTCTTACCACTAGCCATGTGAAACATTTCACTTTTGAAGGGGCTATGTTCTTCCATACATTTTTCCATATCTTTAGCTCTCCCTCTTGCATAATGCTATTCTCCCTCTTCTATACCTTATTTACAGTGAAACTTCCTTCTGAATTGTGTCTCTATCTAAGTCTATCAGGCTCCATTATTGTCCCACGAAAAGTATCCACTTCTTTTAGTGGGTCAACTACTCTTTCTACCTCCCAATCATTTAAGTGTCTTCTGAAGTTTAGATCCCACCCCTGGGGAACCAGCAATCAGACACAACAATTTCAGGGTTGCTAGATAGTAACATGAGATCTGGATATTTACCCTGCAGTGGTACTTCTCCTATCCAATTATCCTTCCAAAACCTAACATTGTTACCATTGCCCTCTCTGAATTTAGAATTCTCCTGGAGCTTTGACCATAGACCTCTGATAGCCCTCCATACACCCGTCCTATAAGTGCAATTCACTTCATTTGAGCACCAAGGGCTGTTCTGTCCAAACTTTTGAATAATTACTTCCTTCTAGAGGGAAGTTTCTTCATCACAGAATCTCCAAAGCCATTTCATCAAAAGGCACCTGTCTTGATTCTTACTCTTACCTCCAATTCTATTTCTTTTCTTCTAGAAAGATTTAGTGCTCTTAATATATGGAATAAATTCCCAAGCAACCTCGTCTAATTTATAACTTTAACGAGCTTAATATTTATTTGCAATGACAAAGGTTGAAAGGAGATTATGAGATGGAGGTTTGAACTATTGAGATCTTTTAAGATCAGAATGTTAAATAATTAACACAATTTATTTCAACATTTTAATTTGCAAAACTTTTCTAAAGAAACATAAAATTTAACTTCAATACTAAATCAAATAATATGAGCCCGACTGTACTTACCAATTATAAATAGATGATAGGCTTGGAGTGTAAAGTGCTATAACTTATTTTATAAATTTAGCAGTTACTTGTTTGGATTGAAATGCTGAAATTGTCAATAAGCCATTAATATGTCTGGTAAAAATGGGTTGATAAGTTGTTCTTTTTGTTAAAATGACTACGATACCCTTAATATTTTTTAGCAAATAAAAATTAAAAATTTAAGTATTTGTGTAAAGAAAAGAAGGAAAGACAAAAAAGAGGAAGTAAGAAGCTTTGGGAAAGATTTTTTGAAAATTGAAAAAAAATATATTAAAGGAATAATAGTAAAATATTTGATCGAACCAAAAGTGCTTATAAGCTAAAAAAACAAGTTGGGGATGACCAGCTTATATCTTTTAGTTAGTTAAGGCTTATTAGCACTTTCTTGTTTACCATAAGTGTGGATAAGCAAAAAAGCACCCATAAGCCAGTTTAACTAGCTAGCTCATAAGCATAGTCAAACATGATCTATGTGAATAAAATAATATGACGGTTCATAGTGTTGGTGGGTGATTGGAGAATATGTTGGTTGACGGTACTGAAGTGATAGATAATAATAGGGTTAAATGAAGATAGAGGTTGGCAACATATAGTAGTGACTGATGGTGGTGACCGGTGATGGGTGGTGAATGGCACTTCGGCAATGACCGGTGTAAAATGGTCGCTAGAAGTGGTGACAACTATTTGTGGTGATTAGCGGCAACAAAGGTAGTGGTTGGGATGATAATAGTCAATAATGGTGGTGACGGCAATTAGTGATGTAAGTGGATTGAGTAACAATCACTGTTGTGAAAGGTGCTCGCCTGTCGCCTTTGGCGATAAGGCGAGGCGAGGCACTTTCGCTTATTTGCCTCGAGGCGAGCCGAGTTGAAAATGGGAACCTATGGCGATGAAATGGCGACAAGGCTGGCTTCGCCGTTTTTTTTAAAGGTCTAATTTATAATTAAAAGCCCAAATTAGGGTTTCTTTTTTTGCAAACATTTCACATTTGTGATTGCCTCCTCTTCTCCTCAGTTGCGAACCCTTCACGTTTGCCGCTTTGCAACCTTCTTCAACTGATTTCGCGACTGCTACAGGTATGTTTCTTCTTCTTCGCTACTCTGTTTTTCACTCACTATGCTCTTTTTTCGCTCAGTGTGGTAGCGAGCAGTGTTGTTCACTCACTGAGTGCTCTACTCACTATTAGATTTTGAATTGAAATAGTTGTTAATGTATGTTATTGCTATTAAGATTTTGGATAATTATATGTGCACTTACAAATTTTAATTTTAGTATTAATTGGCACCTTAATTCAAAAAGGCGAGTGTCTTGCCGCTCGAGGCTAGGTAGGCCCCTATCGCCTTTCACCTTGCAAAACATGGGAAATAATGAGCTACCATGTTTGTAGAAAGCTTTGAATAGACAATATTAAGACTTTGTTCATTTTATGTGAAGGTGTTTCATGTTTGACTAGGTACGATATTATAAGTAAAGAAGACCTTTGACATGTTTAATATGTAAAGTAACAAAATTATCCTTTAAAATGAATGATTATGAGTATTCTTTATGTCTTCTTACTCTCTCCTTAAAAAAGAATGAACTTATGTATTATGTGGGTCCCAACAAGTTGTCGTTAATGGTTAAAGATGGATATTAAAGTTAATAACTTGCAAAAGGAGAAAGGTATCATTTCTCTTAAGAGACTAAAAGGGAAAGTGTCACATAAAATGAGACAAAGATAGTAACACAATATCTCTTTTTCTTTTGACATAAGATTCAACGACATAGCCTATCACAAACCTAATTCTCTTCGTTTTTTTAAAGAATAAATCAAACTTGTTTCAATAATATCACACCAAATGGTGTTAAATCTGTTTACTAACCGAGTTAGTGGGTTGACCACAATTTTCAAACAAATTTTGTTCCAATCATGAATGAAAATGGTAATTTTCTACTGACACCAGAACAATTATGCAAAAGAAAAGAATTCAAAGTAATTCTAATATTCCCTTGAACAGTGTTGTGAAAAGCGCAGAAAAGCGCGCTTCAAAGCGAGGCGACCCTTGTGCGTTTTTTTATCTTGAGGCGAGGCGATCTGAAAAAAGCTCTCGCTTCAGATGAAGAAGCGAGAAGCGACGCTAAGGCAAAAGCGCAACAAAGTGCGCTTTTTATTAAAAAAGCGACAATTAGGGTTTTTTTAAAAAAAAAATTAGGTTTTAAAAAAAAAATCTGAATATAACCTTCTCTCTCCTCACGACTCTTTCCCTTCTTTCTCTCCTCGCGACTCTTCTTTCACAATACATCTTTCCCTTCTTTCTCTCCTGACGATCTCGACTGAGGCTGCCTCTCTCTTCAACCTCGACCGCGACTGCAGGTAACTTTTTGTTCATATCTTTTTTAGCTAATGTTTATTAGTTCATCTCTATGAGTTTCTTTTCTTCATCTCATCATCTCTCTGAGTTTCGACTACTCTAGTTTTTTCTTCTTCTTCTCTTCTTTTCGTCATCTCTGTTGCCTGCTCTGTTTCTAATTACTGACGGCTGCCTCCTCTGTTTTTTTTTCAATTCTTTTGCTTTTTTTTTATTATTATTTTGTGATCAGTCTAGCAGCCTTGTTGAAGAATAGGAGTTTGAATCTTTGTGATTTAATTATGTTTTTGATTTTTTGCTTTATATGTTGACTTATGAGTATTTTTACCTATGTAACTTTCAATCTAAGACTATATTACCTCTATTTAGTTATTTAATATTTTTTATTTTTATAATAAATGTCGCTTTTTCAAAAAAAAAAAGCGCTTCGCTTCACGCTTCTCGCTTCTGTGAAGCAGACCCTCGTCGCTTTTTTCCGCTTCTCGCTTCCCAAAACACTGCCCTTGAATGCAAATGGTACGCACTTGTGTTCCTTTCATTTAAGACCATCCAAAAGTGCATAGAAGCATTATCTTCCAAGTTGTCTTATTTTCGTTGTGCACCCTCCGTGATCTCCAACCATCGATCACCACCACTAATACCTTCTCCTTTGCCTAAGCCACTTAGCACAATAGGTGTGCAAGCCTTCACAACAATGTTGCTAATCTAATGTGTAGTAATTCATGAAAATCCTTTTCCTCAAATACCGTTAGGGTTTTATGATGCGGCATGCAAAGAATTACACCTTAGTAACTTTAATATCAACAGTCTCTTCCACACCTCTCCCTTTTATCCCCAATTGTGCATGACTCACTACTAGATGAACTCTAACCATAAAAAGTATAACACTTCTCCCTCCAACCATACCATCTTAACCTCCCCTTCATTACCAATGGGTTGCTCTTATATCCTATGAACGTACTCTTTGATCTCCATCAATTCCTAAATCCTAGTCATGCAACACTTTCCCATAACCAGACTAAACTCCCATTCTTATTTCTGTATAAGCCAATTTATTGAGTTACAATTTGTATAGGTTAAATTAGATGCTACTTCATGGACCTCTTATGAGGCTTGTCTCTCTAAATATAAAAGGAATGTTATGTTGTAAAGCTCTCTTGCTTCAATTCAAGAGATTTTGGTGCATTTTAATATGCTTGACTACAATCAAAGAGAAGTTGGTACAAAAACTTCTCAATGGCATGGAAAAGTAAGTAACTCCATGTAATACCACCATTGTATCATCAAAAAGAAAATATTTAAGTTCTTTATAAAACTAGCAGCACCGAATTCACAAAAGATAAAGTAGAATAGGTTATGCACAATTTTATCTAGCAACAAATTAGACTTCACAAGAAAATGACATTGCTCGAGGCAAAACTTACAGCAATGGGTCTCCGCGTGATTATGAAGCTCTTGCCTCCCATCCTCTCAACTTCCTTGGGGGATACTCCAGCAGATAATTTAGGCAACTTGCCTATATTGTCAACAAGCTTACCTATTGACATGTTACCTCTATCTCTATCCTCTTTTACTTTAACAGAGTCTATGTTTGCCTTCTTTGGAGGCCTGATATTCAAGGCAGCACCATTGTTTCTGTTCTGCATGTTCTTGTCCAGTCCACCAGAAAGCTTACTATCTCCAGATTTCTTTCTTTCTTCAGAAGGAGTGGCACCTGTTCCCATAACCTCTTTGTCATTTGTGCAAACAGTGAACTTCTGTACACTGTCCCCACCCTTGTCCTCTGATAGTGTCACAGAACCATTTACTTTTATTCGTTTTGAAGGCCTATCGTCCAAAATGCCAAGATCCTTCGAAGGTTTTCCTCTTTCGCCAGCTACTAGGAGTTCTATTGAGAGTGTATTAACTTTTTTATCATTCTTAACCGTGTAGAGTGCATTTTCTTCTCTAGAAGTATTTTGGTTGTGAACAATTGTAGTGGCTATTTTGCTGTTAACAACCAGCACCGGCGCAGCATTTCCTTTCATTGTTGATTGCTGCTCATTTTGAGAATCATTTGCATCTCCATGTAAGGCATCTTCTCTAATCGGTGAACTTTGTGCATCTACATCATTTCTTCCCACTAAATGACTTGATTTACCAGCAACTTTTGCAACTCCCAAATCATGTGAGTTTTTCTCACCAGGGACAGAATTCACTTCCTTAACAGTTTCCTGATTAACATATGAAACATTTGTATCTCTCTGTACGTCCTGTCTAACAAGAGAACTTTGTCCATCTACATCACTTTTTCCAAGTAAATGACTCACTTTGGCAGCACCAAGATGATTCTGTGGTTTTAGCCCAGAGGACTCCCCATTAGCTCGATATTCCATGGCAGTTTTGTTATCTTTCTTGTCAGAAGCAAATTTGAGGACATGACTGGCCTTTTCACTATCTTTCCTGTTAAAAACATACTTGACTGTACCAAAACATAAACAAATTTGCATAAGAGATTAATCTAAGCTGCTTTATATTATTCCATTAAAATGAACTTATACTGTAGTGACACCACAAAGAGAGGAAACCCAGGGAGTTGAGGCACATACCGTCCAGACCACCAACTTTGTCAATCATCTTATCCAAAATTGCACAAGTTCCAACATCAAAAGCACGGTAGAAAACATAGTCAGCCAATTTAACTTCTTCATCTGATGGCTGCGGATTTCTGTTGTCCTCTGAAGTGCAGATAACATTGCATCTGCCAGCAATAGCTTCCTGGTCAAGTTAATCGATAAGAAGTTAAGCAGCCAAAGGCATATGATAAATTACAAGTTAAGCGTGTGATATTGACAAGGCTATATGCAAACTCGGGACAGACTCATAGTAGAAACAGAGAACACTTAACAAGACAACCAAACAGAACAAATATGATTCGTAATTCACATACCACTAGGGAAGAAAAATAGGCCGCAATTCTGCATCCAATGGAATGGCGAAGTAATTAAAGAAGTGGGTGAATAACCATCATGTTTATATCTCATGAAAGCAAAAAACAGTCTGTGATTTCATCCCACCTTGGTGGATAAATTATCTAGTACCTATGCTAATGGAAAAAAGCAAGCACCTAGTGTAAATTCGAGGTGTACGCAAACAGCTGAACACCGTCATAAAAATCATAGATGTCGCTCTGATTGCAACCTTTTTTTTAATCAATGATAGCTTATCTTTTGATGAAAGCACATATTTTATTTATAACTGAGGAAAAAAGTACTACCACACAAAGTAGTTGTATGCAAAGTTACATGAGTCTAGGGAGTGACATGTGTCTCTGATGTACTGCATATTTACAATACTTAAAATGCTTTAAAATTGAGGTTTTGTCTGTCTTTTAAGCACTTGATAGTAGATTTGATGGTATTTTATCTTTGTTTTGCAGGAAAATAGATTTTGGCAAGTCGGGTTGAAGAGTACAGTGAAACAACAGATTTTGAGGTTTAGTGAATTCACCACAAGCCGTAGCTATGAGCCGTAGAAGGGACCAGTGATTTTTGGAGCTAAGTATGGGACCACGAAACTGGACTATGAGCCGTAGGAATTTCTACAAGCCGTAGGTCCAAGTCGTAGAAAAGACCAAAGATGTTGGAGTTCAGTACTTGGACAGCGAGCAGCCAGAACGGGTTGTGCAAAGTTCGACGAGTCGTAAAATATGTCCGTAGGTAAGTCCAGAGGAACATTGAAGAAGTTGTGTTCCACGAAAAGTTCCTACGAGCCGTAGAAGCGACTGCCGAATCCTACTTTTTCCTATGTTTTCTTAGTCTACTTTATTTAGGATAATAAGATGTCTATAAATTAGTCATTTTTTATTTATTTTTTGAAGATAGACAAATCATACTTTGGAGCTTTGTTCGAGAATTAAATTGTGGAACACATCTGCATTGTAATTCTAGAATAGGTGGTTATTATTACATCTTTTGTTCATGAATCAAGATTCCGAAATTTAACTACTCTAATTGTAAGTGCATGATTTATCTTTAAAAAATTAATATGAATTGTGATCACCCAAGCATGAGTAGCTAAATCCACAATCAGAGTTGCGGGAACCATGAGGAATTAACAATGCAAACCTAATGACTAGTAAGTAATTCTTAGATAGTGTTTATGCATGAACTGTTTCTCTCTTCAGTTTGATTGCTTTTTAACAAAGACCTACGTCAGAACTCGCATTATTGCTACTTGCCTGACCAAAGGGGTAACAAATGAAAAAGAGATTATACAATAAAAAATTGATGTTACCAACCCTCATCTAATAGCTTGAACAGGCCATGGATAGCTAATCTACGGTCAAGGGTAAGGGTTATTAAAGCATACACCCGTAGACCGACCAAAGTTGCGTGGTGAAATTCAATTATTTGGGCGACCAGCCACTTAAGAGATACCTAACTTACTGACTTTGCATGCTAGACAGTAGACAAGGTTACTACTGTAAGGCTTACTCAGTTATGAACTTGTGGAGAACACAAATGTCCTAGGTTTATCTTGTATTGATTTTACAACCAATCAATCTCTTGCTTCCTTGTTACTACAATCATTAACTCAAGCTTTTGTTTTACAACCCCCCCGTTACGGAAATAACTCGACTAAATGTATAACTAATAAGCAATTAGGCTAGTCTAGACTTCATTCCTCGTGAGATCAACCCTAACGGCCTAACCTATGTTAGGGTATTCATTTGAACAATCGCTTTTAGGAGGTGTAATTTAGGCGTATCAACCGACGGGTTCATCCACAGACCAACCTACTACAGATTGCCTTTACTGCCGAGTTTTATTATCGAATGCAGATATTCCAAAATAAAAATGCAATGAATGATGTGTCTCAAAAGGAAAATTTGCGCAAATGGGTACCAAAATACATCCCTGTTGATGTTGATTAGGTACCCGATATAGCCCTGATCAAAAAGGCCTTATTGAATTTCCCGACCATATTTTGGTGGTCTGTTGTACATGCTTGACTATCCTCGCCATGGCAGATAACCACTTGACTTTAGAATGGGCGGTGATGGTGGCATGTTTGATGGTTGGGTAAAAGATTGATTTTGCTCGCCTATGTGGGCATTTCAAGAGACCACTATTGTTCCCTTCCCTTGCCTGATTATCTGATTATGTCTGGTGTCCACGATGTCCAAGGTGTTCTACTCATTTTAGAAGTTTATATTCCATTACTAGTAGAAAATACAAAGAACTTTACTGTTTTTATTTTATTTCATATAATATAAGATTAGGGTGAGCTTAAATGAAGTACAATTCATAAAGTTGAACCCAACTTTCTTAATTACTCCACCTCTCAACACCAACCCCACTTGAGGAATTTCACTGGGTATGTTGTTAATCTACCTCGAAAAGACATAATTCTAATTAAATAAAGCCATGTCAGATATGAAAAGTTACATTTCTTCAAATCTTGTTGGTCAATTAATGAGTCACAGAGGAAGTTCAAAAAAATGTCTTAGAGGTGACAACAACGCCAAATGAATAAAAAAGACTCTATACACAAATTAATAGTCCAACTTGCACGTAAAAATGCAAACCCCTAACTTAAGACTTATTCTGGTTTAACACTTTTTTGTTTTTTTAACTTAATAACTTTGTATTATATCACAAAACAGTGCATAGGTATGGGTTGTACTGTAACCTTATATCCAAGTGCACTCCTGATTTCACTTCTCTATGTCCTAGTTTAACGCTTCTTTTAATAATAGGTTCCAGGTTAACACCCTTTCAATAGCAAGTTCAGTTTAACATCTTTACTTGTTAAAACCACACATAATAAGTACTTTTTAATGAAGTGAAATATACTAAAAAGATGTTCAAAAGAAGCAAAACTACACATATAATACCTCTAGCCATTTACCATGCATATTTTCCTTTTCAGATTGTTGATGTGGCAAAAGCACATGCACATCAGGCATATTAAAAGCATGAAAGTTTACAAATTGTCGTGTTCATGTCATCTAATACATTCCAAGTCCACTAATGAGTTGTAGATTTCTCTTTCAATAATTGAAAACAAAAGCCCAATCACCACTACCTTTGGTCAAATTATGATGTCCAAAAGAAAATGAAAAGCATTTATGTGACATCACAAGAATTATCTACTTGTAATTGTATAATCTCGACTCTCTTGTTATCTTTTATAATAGCAAGAGGGAGGTGTGGTCTTTGTACCATGGGCTAACAAAATTAACACGAACAACAATAAAGAATACATATTAAAAGGATTGAATAGAAAAAAGAACTAACTCAACTTAAAAGTTTTTCTCCCCAGCACTCAGACAATAAACCATGCATCCACATTGTGGTCTCATAGAAGTTACATCGGTAAGGAAGTTATTAATTAGACTCTTTGTTTGGTTAATGCTCATTAAAACAGACTTCAATGGAGAATTAGTTTTGTTGGCTATTGTTTTGTTTTCTAATGGTCAATTCCAGTCTTCTAAATTGGAAGTTGCAAAAAGGTAGAGATACACTAGAATAATTATCCAAAACAATCCCAACAGAGAAATCGACCTCATCGCTCATCAATGTTGGCTCTGATCAGCACTCATGGTAAAACCATTTTTGAACCTAAAATTGAACCCATTCTTTTAATCCTAGTCCATTTCATTCATCTCATGCAATTGTTGCCCTTGAAAATCTTATACTTATCTTCTAGCATTGGGATAGGCATTCATTGTTTCAAGAGATGTGAGAGTGCACAACAAGAGAAAGAAACAAGCAAAAAATGGTTCATTTGAAATTTGAGACAAGTTGGCTTTAATCACAAAGAGATTGGATTTGCTAGTTGGTTCAATCTTTTGGGTGTGTAATAGTGGGGAAAAATGAGCAGCGAGGTTTGAATAGGTTTCTGTGAAATTATAGGTTTGCAATGGTGGAGAAAGAGGAAGAGGAATTGAAAAGTATCAATTCCCAAAAAAAAGAATTTGGATTTGATAGTTTCTACTTTAAGTGACAATTTTGTTCGTGATGGTGGAGAAGAAAAAGAAGTGGAACCTACAATCAATGGAAGTCAACAAGAATTTAAAGAGTGGAAGATGAGGTCGTGCAACACCTAATTTTGTCCATGTCAGCAAAATTGATGAACACACTCGTTTTGAAGGAGCTTATTACGTGTATATTTAGCAAGTACAGGTGCTTACCAAAACCTTCAATGACCTTGTGGCAAAAAAAAACTCGGCAAGGTCTCAAAAAAGAGAAATTTATTAAATTATCTTTTGTAAGTTTGTTCCCAAACCTAATCAGACCTCGCCCTTAGGGTAAAAAGAAAAGCTCCAACCAAATCTTATAGCAAAGAGGAATCAATTGTATTCTTGTCTTTGTTCCCAAACCTAATCAAAACCCTCGCCCGCTTTTCTTTCTAAGTTTCCCCTTCCATTTTCCTTTCATTAATTTTTTTGACTCCCTTACTTTCAACAATGATTTCCTATTACAATGAGGCAACTTGGCTGCCATTGATGCTTTTGCACTAATCATGAAAAAGAAGGAACTTGCTTATAAAAAAGTTACTCCTTTCATTCTATAATTAACTTTTAAATGTCCCTTGCCTATTCAAACCAACACCCACCCACCTTATCATTCCCTTTTTTCTTTCTTCTCTTGGGTCGAGAAGAACTAGCCAAAAAAATTAAGAAAGAGGTAGCCTCTCAATAAAGAGAATAATTTCGAAAAAGGCAGACCGGCAACAAGGAGGGATAGAATTGGCATTCAGTAGGAATATAGGACAAATCAATCTGCTAGCTTCTCCCATCTCTCATTTTAGACAAACTTCATAGAGAAGTACATGTTGTTACAGGTTCATCTGCTTTGTCATCATTAGCAAGTAATAAATCATCTCAGGCTTCCTTCTGGTTGTTCGTCTTCCACCACAAAAATAGCAATAATAACATATGTTTAAATAATTTGTGTTGTATCACCTCAATAAGAAGCCCGTCTTCCCTTGAAGATTCACCAAAACCAAGTAGAAATAAGCAGAAGTGTCTCCACAAGAACTGAGTGAATTTTACTAACATTGACGAGGTGGACAATAAATAGATATATATTGGATTAGATGTGGACACAAATTGAACTCCTCTAACCATAAGCATTTGGTTAAAAGATAGTTTTTTATGCTATACATAAAACAATATGGTTTAAGTAACTCTACATAGTTAATTTCTATTTTAATGTAAGGTAAAAGCAGACAGAAAGAAAACACAATGAGATAAAGCAGTTTTATGACGCTCACCAAAGGATTAACATTGGCCAAACCTGTGCCTTCACCAGAGGCAAGAAATACTTCATTCTCAGCTACCTTTACATCTTTCAGGTGATACAAGATCTCTGTTGACCGAAAAAACCACTGGATCTTTACCTTCCTAGACTTGTCTGGATTTTCCCATATCTTTATGATCTTACCAATGTAAGGATGTTCACCTTCTTTGTGCATGTATACACAGTCATATAAAGTATACTCCACACCATCATAGATAAAAGATTCATAAAACTGCACCTCCTTTCTCTTACCACCAATACCTCTCTTTCTACCCCAGACAAATTCAACTTCCTCATCCTTATCTTGACCCACTAGAGACTCTTCTTTACCTACTTCTACCAAAGCCATAACTGTCTCCACACCACACAGATTCAGCCCTCGAGGATCCTATGATGACTGCTTCCACCAAGATGCCCAGCTTGAACTGAAATGCAAAATACATTAAAAGGCTTAATTTTTAGTTATATTAATGGAGTAGCAACAATAAAAATAATGTGGCAGTAAAATCTAACAGACATAAATGCATAACAGACCAAAGATATGAAAATATTCCAAGAATTAAATACTCCAAAATTAATTTAAGCTAATCATAATTCCGTCCATAAGTGATGATTATAAAAATTGAAAAGGCAAAACAAACAAACAAAAAATTTTAGAATGTGCATGCTTACTAACATCTAGAAATAAAATCAATGCATCATTAAACCAGCAGACATGTCCATTCACCAAGGTCATACCAACATTGAAAAGGAAATACTGGAAAGCAAACGAAGTAACAACTCTACTTCAAAACCAATTTTTTAATTCGGTGCAAAGGGACTTACAAATGTTTAACCGAAACCCTAAGAACACCTTCAATTTCGAGCAATCCCGACGAAGATACCTTATCTCTGGGCATATGTAAACGCATTCACTGTCGAGTTTTGTGATATTAATATCGTCCTCCCTTTACCCTAGTCTTAGGAAAACCGCCGCAGACGTGACAATTCAATTGGAGGGAAAAGACAGTCAGTGCCGAAGGAGATGGGCGTTAAATTGCTCCACTTTTTAAATAGACAAAAATAATTATGATTCCAAATATGTTTCACCTTATTTAAATGTATAAGAAATTATATTTGTTGGTATATTTTTCTTGATTGAGATAGTTTTTAGTGTATAATAAGATTGGATAAATAATTTGGCTTAACGGATATCGATTTTAAATTTATTTATTCACTATTTAGCTTATAAGATATCCGTTGATTTAATAATGAATTAGCACTTATAGGACGATTATCGAATGATATATTAGTTAATTTCTATCTTTTTTTCTCTCCCTGCATACACCTTTAAGAAACGATTTATATATATATATATATATATATATATATATATATATATACATATCAACTTTAAAATTTACTTGTTCACTAATTAGCTTATAAGATATCGATTGATTCAATAATGAATTAGCACTTGCGGGACAATTATCGAATGATATATTAATTAATTTCTACCTTTTTTTCTCTCCTTGCGTACACGTTTGAAAAATAATTTATATATATATATATATATATATATATATATATATATATATATATATATATATATCAATTTTAAATTTACTTATTCACTAATTCCTGTTTTGATTTGCGGCCTTAGGACTAATAATATATAATTATATATTATGGGAAAATACTGAAGAAAAATTATGCATTATAACAAATTATTAATTTAAATAATGTTATAGCTATAGTATTATTTAATTCTAATTTGCAGGAAACACTTTGTCATTCATCTTTTTCTCCTAAATCTCGCTCATCACTCTCTGATCGCCTCTCTCGCTTTATATAAATATGAATGTGTAAATTGTGTTTGTGTTTGTCTAAAGCAAGAGAAAGAAAGTTGTATATACAATACAAATAGATCTATTTTCGTCCTATACAGTTATCATTATACAAATTTCATGCACATTTCTCTCTTGTCTTTCTTGCTTTATACAAATACAAATTATACAAAAAAATAATAATGTATAATTTATATTTTGTATAAAGCGAGAAAGAGATTTTATATACAAATATAAATATTTTAATTTGATTCAATCTATACAAATTCAAATTTTATGCAAATATATAAACACAAGCATTGATACGTACACAAAGTAATTACATATTAACTAATATACACATACAATCATTGCAATTTTATACAAATCAGATGCCTGCAAATCATACTCTGCGATTTATACAAATCAAATGCTTCATAGCAAACTATCAAAACTATAGTTATATAGCGCTAATATGATTCCTTTGTTATTCCTAAAATTTGTTCAATATAAATAATAATGTTAATATACTTGAGTTGAAAGTGTACGTATGTTAACTCTTAACAAATCCGGGTTTATCTCCTCAAGAAATAGAATAATTTACCCCCACAACAATAAGTCATTAATTATAAAATTATTATCCGTTCATCAACCATTTATTCCATAATTCAATGTCAATAAGCCAATAAGACAATTTTACGCTTGATTTATCAGTTACAGTCAATTTTGAAGACCTGATAAGAATATTAATTATGATTAAGTTAGAACATGTTTGACATTGTTACTAAAAATAATTTATTTTTAGAAGCATTTTTTTAAAAATGATTTATCAAAAATGTGTTTTTAGAAGAAAAAAAACAATTTGTGTTTCACTAATTCTTTTGCAAAATGTTTTTTTTATAAAGAAATTGCGCTTGACTAATTTTTTTCTAAAAAGTGTTTTTGAGAGTAAAATCACCAAAAAAATAATTATTAATTACTTGTAAGATTAATATTGTTATATAGAGATAATTTATTATAAAAAAGTAAATTAAACTATTATTTTTATTAAATAAAAATGTACATTTTAAAATTCTCAATGTATATTATATCTTTTGTTTTGGGAGCACACTCTTATTCTGATCTTTCAAAAATAGGGTTATCATCTTTTTTCCTAATTTTGTAAAATAATATGTAAAATACAAAATAATAATCTATAAACGTAAAATAAAATATAAATTTATTTTATAAAATAAAAATATAAAAATCTTAAAATAAATATAACCAAACTTATGAGATATGATAATTAATTAATAAGTAACATGTCTTGTATTTTTGTTTCTATTTTTTTTAACAATTTTTTTTAGTTTTTCCCAATAATAGAAAAAACCATTTTTGCTTCCGCTCAAAAGTACTTTATTGATTTGTTAAACACGTAGCTTTTTAACAATTTTTTTTTTGTTAAAATAAGTGTTTCTGGCCGCAACAATGTAAAACATGCTCTAACAAAAACAAAACAAAACAAACAAACAAAATGAACACTTTCTATTACACTTTAACAATTATTTCAATATTGAGGATAAACATAAAGCATTATTCGCATATATATATATATATATATAAAGTGTTAAAAAAATATTTACATTTAGGTTACTAGAAAAATTTAACCAATATAGCAATTATTTTGTATTAAACTAATATCAACAGTTTGAAAGTCTTTATATTTACACCTCTACCCCATCTTCATCCCAATCACAATTTTGTGTCTATATTCACGATCTCAAACTGATTTTTTAAAATTGTGTTAAAGTAATTATTTAAATATAAATGACAATTGTAATATATTTTAAATTCAAGAGCAAGCATTATTATGAATTCGATATATGTTAATTCAAAACATATAATATATTTCGAAAAACTTAAGCGAATTTAAAATTATTTGAATAATTAAAAATCAGGTAAAAAACTTTTAATGTACGCGTACTTGTAATACATTTATAATAGAAATATCATATCACTCAATTTTTTTAATGATACTAACCACGACAATTTATAGAACACATATTGTATATATTTTATTCATGAATAAATATTTATAATACACATTACAAACATTACTCACTTTTTAGAGAAAGCCAACCATAATAATTTATAATATATTTGCGATTTATATTAAATACATATCGCATTATTATACATTTTGACGGCAAATATCACTTTCCCTCGAAAAAAAGTTAAGAGAGGATTCAAAAATTATATTTTAATTCTTATTTTAAGGTTGTAATTGAAGATTGATATTACAATCTAGAAAAATATAAAGTTCAATGGCATAGAAAATATATAAAGCTCAATGGCAAAAGAATGATGTGATCCCTAACTTTTGCTAGAATATATATTAAAAAAAGAAAATTCTCACCTTTGTTACAATATATTATTTCTCGTTGTCCTCGTTCTATCACTTTTAATTGTCATAGTTTCCTTTTTAATTATATGAATTTTGACTAACATATATAATATATTTCTTTTTCATACTGATATGCAAAACATTTCAATTTGTAATACATTTCGTAAAGTTTTTGAATACATGTTTTGCTTAAAATATCAATTTCATATAATCTAATTCAACTTTGAAAATTAATTAAAATGACTTTTAAAAATCATAACATAACAATAAAAAATGAACAGAAAAGAGTAATTTATTACTTTTTTAAAAAATAATCATATTTATCTCTCCTTTTTACTATCATAGTTTATTATAATTATTGATGAAACTTCTTTTATTTCTTTAATTTTTATTTTACCTATAAATTTTGTAAGAATAAAATAAAAATACATCTAAAATCTTCGCATCCTTATTATAATACATCACTTTTTATATATTTTTATCATCGTTACTATAATTTGTTATTCACGAATTTTCTCTCTTTTTTTTTAATTTTTTTTTCTTTTGACCAGCAAAGTCTTTAACCAAAAATTATAATTATTACTTTTCTCCTTTTCTTTAACATTTTAGAATTTTTCTCTTATTTGTATTTAAAATTAGAAGAGAATAAACAAATAAAAAAAAAGTATAATACAAGTGGTGTATTTGTAATGTCTTTAAGCATATAGATAGAGTCACGTTGGTTGAATATTGTATTCGTTAAAAGTGTCGGTTGGGTGAGGGAAGTAAATAAAAGTAAAAGCATACCTTCGTTGAATCTTGACCTTGCGATATATTTTATTTTGATATATTTTATTTACTTTTCTTCATTCAAGCTCTGTTCTCCATCTTCTTTGTTTCTGTAGTAGCCATGTGTGTGATTTCAGAAGAATCCATCGCTCAGTTTGAAGCTTTAATGGAACAAGGTACATATAATAAACTTCATCATCTTTTTAATTTTGCTATGCTAATGGCTAATTGCTAATCCCAGTTCATTTTTTTGACCAGTTGATGAACCACTCAAAACTACTTTTCAGGTTCTCTAACTAATTTTTTTTTTTTTAACTCTATCAAATCTACCCATATTTTTAATTTTGGGTTTGATTATCTTCATTTCTTTATGTTGACCCATTTTTTTTTTTTGTGAATTACAAATTATTGAGCAGAATGTTCATCAAGGTTGTACAAGGGATACATATCTGCGGTTCCTAATAGCAAGAGAGGGAAATGTTGCAAATGCTCATAAAATGGTCGAAATCTATATATTTAAGATTTTTAACTTTTTTTTAGCAAGCTGATAGATACTGTCTATTAAAAAGATCTTTTTTTTTTTTTTGGAATGTTTCAGTTGGTTGATTGTTTGACTTGGAGAGTCAAAAATGAGATAGATGATATTTTATCGGTGAGTTTTATGGAAAATTACACTGTCGTAGCTATATATTACACGTTGACACTCCTCAACTCTTACACGATTTAACTTCTTTGACATTCAGACTCCGGTCTCACCCTCGGCTTAAGTAATTAATTGTATTTTATCATAATGTAAGCTTACCTTAACCCTTCTCCCTATGAGGAGGTTGAGAGATTGTTTCTGATAGACCCTAGGCTCATGTTATTGATTATATTTTATCTTAGTATATTCTTACTATAGTTGAAAATTGTATGTATCTAATTGGCTACTTTGCAAATTACTATATGTTGATTCGTTTGTAATTGTTGTCTCAGCAACCTATCGTTCCTACTGAGCTTTACAGATCAATTCGTGATTCTCAACTAATAGGAATGCCAGGTTACACGAAAGAGGTATCCAATTCATGAAATAATGTCGTCACTATAACACACATCATAGCTATCTTTTTTCTATTGATGCTCAAATGGACTTAATATAACTTTTTGAGAACTCTGTTTCCCTTTTTTTCAGGGCCTTCCAATATTCGCTTTTGGTGCAGGACTCAGCACATATGATAAAGCATCGGTAAGGGTCGTTTAAGATTCTCATCTTCCTCAAGGCTATAATATTTCATGTGCATTTACTTATTCAAGAACTTGTTGTTAAGTAATGGATGTTTGATTTGTGGATAATGGAGGTCTACTGCTTGGATTAGTTTTAGAGGATAAAAACAAGAAAACCATCATATCAAGACCGATCGATGCTATTTATTGTCAAGTCCAATAGCAACACTCTTTTGCAAACAGTTTGCATACATATAGATATTAAATTGCTAAACCTGATACCGTTTCATAATCAATTGGTATTTGAACATTTTTCCTTTACTTTGGTTGGGTGTCAAATGAGCAGGTTGAGTTGAAATTGGAGATATTTAAATTGGGTGTTGGGTCTTGATCCACCCCAAGTTTACTTTGGACTCAAATGGGTTGGACGCAAAACGGGTTGGGTCTTGACCCACCCAATTTGACTCGCTTAATCTCAAAAATGTTAATAGATTGTTATTTAAGTTTTATTACCACAATTTGAATTTCATCTCAACAAAATTAAAAAGAAGAAATCACAAATGGATAGATAAATCCTAAAAGATATAATACATAGTAACTCATACCTTCAATATAAAAACATACATTACATCAATGCAAATATAGAGTCTTAAAACGGATTGAAATTAAGCACGTTGAAATTGAAGATTAAATTGGGCTCGATTGATGATTCTTTTAGAATGGGTTAAGGCTTGAGTGGATTGAGATTGAACCCAGTTGAAATTATGTTGAGCCCAATCCTTAAAATTCTGAGCAAGTTACCTATAATTGAGCTCATTTTTGATACCTCTAGTTCTACTTATCAGAGATTAGAGATAAAGCATAAAAGAGAAAGTAAAATTGTAAATAGAAGGCCACTTATATATATATTAATTGGTAGTAGTAATAGTAGACCTTTGATCTTTCAATCAGGTCCCTGGTATGTCTTTACTCTGTAGTATTTGGTGTGACTGACTGTTACATCATGGACATGCACTGGGAACTTCCGCATAATTTGTGCACCTTGTTATACACTTTCCCTTGCCTTTGGCTATTTAGTTCTCAGCTTTTTTCCCCCTATTTGCTGTATCCCTAGCAGGGAGGTTTGAGTGTTTGAACTCGTCCGTTTTCCATGTTTTAATCATTACTTTCATTATTTTGACTATTGTTCTGCTAATATAAATAGTAACTTGAGTTCTTTGTATCAGGTCCATTATTATGTGCAATCACACATTCAGATCAATGAATATCGCGATCGTGTGGTTCTGGTAAAAAAGGATTCATAAATCACTTTCCTTTGTGTATGTCTATGCGAGCTTTAATCCCTTAAATTTTACTAAGTTGGTTCATATGTCACAGCCTGCTGCAAGTAAGAAGTATGGGAAACATATCAGCAAATCTCTGAAGGTTTTAGATATGACCGGTTTGAAACTTTCAGCTCTAAACCAAATAAAGGTATATTCCCTCAAAAGTTAATCTCGTTTAGTTTTGTTCTTTCAAAATATGATGTAATGGATTTATGGTCTAGCTCAATCCCGTAAGCTAGCTAATGAGGGGAGGCTTACCCAAGATCATATTAGGAGACCACAACCCATTCCCTCATTCAGACACGCTTAGGATTGGAAAACTAGAGTGTGAATGATATAGTATGAGAGCACAATATTGAGAAACACAACAAAAGGGATCGACGAGGCTGGCTTTGATAGCATGTCAAGAAATGGTCTTTTGGCCTAATGCAATCTCAGAAGTTAGCTAATGAGGAGAGGATTACCCCATACCTTACAAGGAGACCACAACCCATTTCATCAACCAATAGGGAGTTAATACAGTATTATTTGATTTGTTAAATTGGGGAAGATTTCGATGGTTGCTGATCTTTTATGTAGTTTTTTTTCCTTTCCACTCTTCGCTAGTGCAAAGAACAAAGATATTTCTTTTGCAGAAGAGTTTGTAATTGCAAGACTTCTGTCTATGTTTAATCATATTGACTGATGTATATCTTTATTTGAGAATTACCTTGGAACTGTTCTTGTAGATCTTTGGATAAAAATAGACTAACTGAATGTTATTGCTATCATTCAGCTATTGACTATAATTTCCTCCATTGATGACCTTAATTACCCGGAGAAGGTAGTTGCATACTACATTGTCAATGCTCCCTATATCTTTTCAGCCTGTTGGAAGGTTCGTCTCTTATTTATACAATTTATACAATTTATACAATACAATTCTCTTTTCCTTTTCTTTTTGTTACTCTTTATCAATTATTTCAATTTTCTAATTTGTTGTAACATATGATTTCATTAGGTAGTCAAACCTCTTCTACAGGAGAGAACTCGAAAAAAGGTTCAAGTTTTATCAGGGCGTGGACAGGATGATCTATTGAAGGTATGCAGACCTTACCACTGCCTCGTGAAGTATTGTGTTATTCGTTGTAGAGTTGTTGATGGATCTAACCATGTCTGGTCTTTTAACTTGTGTAGATCATGGACTATTCGTCACTGCCCCACTTTTGCCGGAGAGAAGGTTCTGGATCTTCCAAATACTCAGGCAGCTCAAATGAAAATTGTTATTCCTTGGATCATCCATTCCACCAGCAACTTTATGATTACATAAAGCAGCAGGCATTGCTTCGCAGACCTGTTCGGCCAGTTAAACAGGGCTCTGTCCATGTGGATTTTCCTGATGCTGTCACTGAGGGGACTGAGTTTGTTCAGACGTTGGCATCAGAATTTCAAAAGTTCGGTAAGCAAAATGGACTTTCTCAATCACTAGATGATCTTAATATCAATGATCATCAAGCATAGATAATAAGAGTTTGGGTCATTATGCACTCGCTGACAATTCTGGATTCTCGTGCAAGTACAGTATTAATAGCTCGAGCAGTATAGCAGAGGTTTTCTCCTAATTAGACGCCTCACTCAAATTTTATATGTTATAGTAGCACGAGGGGTATTTTCAATATACCAAGTATGTATAGGGGAGATGCGGTTGACATGTATTATTGTTATGTTAGATGTACATAAGAGGCATATGTTGCCTGAGCTCTTACTAGTCATCGTATGTATTAATAATACAAATTATCCATCACTGATGCTGACCCTTTTATGTATTGACACTATGATATAAATAATGTCCAGCACAATCCTGAAAGCTGGTTTGAGGAGATGTGTTTTTTGTTTGTTTTTTTTAATTAATATGCAGCAGTTGTTATACTAATTATTATTGGAACAAAAAAGAGTTTTATAGACATTTATACATAGTGCAAACAAATTGGTGAAAGTAACAGAAATGCAGGCAGCATAAAACGGAAAAAGAAAGAACAAATTTTTCATATGGGAGAGCAGCAAGGTTGATTTTTTTTTTTTTAAAAAAAATCTTCCTTTTGCGCTTAGAAGAGTCTCCAGAATCGTTTTCTTGATGCTTTTTTCCGCAATTGGCCCTCAACGGCCTTTTTGGCTGCCTCAGCCATCTCTGTCGCCTTCAAAGCTTCCTTGATTGCAACTTCCATGTCGTGTTTCTCTTTTAGACCTGCCTCCACTTTCATGAGAAGTTCCTTTTCATTGGCAGTGATGTCTTCTACTTGAGCCATAGCAGCGGCAACTTTTGTGTCAGCCTCATTTCTGATTTCTTCGACTTTTTTGTTGAGAGCTTCGTATTTCTCAAATGCTAATTTGATCTTTCCATCCTCTATTATGTGAATCTGATCACTTGCGAGTGTCTCTGCAGCTTTCGCCTCTTCAGCCTCTCTTAGTGCAAGTTTCAGTCTTTCCTCTGCCTCCTTGGATGCAACTTGAGCTGTGACAGCTTCTTGTCTGAGTGATTCCACCTTCTTCTTCATCTCCTCTGCCTCCTTTAGAAACTGATCAGCCTCACTAGTAAACTGTTGGATTGCTTCTCCCTTTGGCTTGCTGTTATCAAGACTTAACCGCAAGTTCTCAGCAAGGGCTTCTGCTTCATCTGCCTTAACTTTAAGTTGAGAGTTATGGCCCTTCAAGGTATCTAACTCTGCTTGAAGAGAATCCACCAGGCTTCTTAACGACCTTTCTTCTGCGATAATATCTTGAAATGTGTTTTTACTAAGATGAAGCTGTGAAGTTGTTTTGGTAAAAGAATCAAGATCTGAGGCACGAACATTGTTAAGTTGTTCTTGTAAGACTTGAATCCCCTTATTAGTTTCCTGTAGATGAGAGTGGAATATGGCTTCTTCCTTAGCTTTTCTAAGAGATTCCATAGACTCTGCAATAGTAACTTGTAGTTGTGTTGCTCGTTCATTCGCAGCTTTGGTTTCCTGAAGAGCTGTTTTCTTTGATTTGTATAATGTTTGGAGCTGAGTTGTGAGCTCCTGCAAAGTAGTCTTGGCATTTTGGAGTTCGCGGAGAGCATGTCCTTTTGTAGTCTCAGTACTTCTTATCTGTTGTTTGAAGCTGTCAACTTCTCTCAGAGCCAAGTTAAGCTGACTCTCCTTCTCCTGCATCCTCTACACATTACATACAGTATCTCTATATATATACAATATTAAATGAAGTCGAAAATGAATACCTCTTCAGTAGTTTTTGATTTCTTAAATGTGGTGATAGGCTTATTATTAGCCTTTTTTGGGGAGCAACCAGAAGTGCCAGTTTCACCAAACAAAGTAACAGCAGCTTTGACAGATTGAAAAGGTGATCTGGTGTCTATCTCTCCGACCTCATGACGACTTGTAGGAGAACCACCTAAGGTTCGAGTTACTATTATTCGCGGAGAACCTGATGGACTACTCGTTGGAGAAGGTGTGTATCTTGGAGAACCTCCATTTTGCTTACGGTTTCTTAACATTCTTCTGTCTGCTGAATCCTACATCACAATCCCATCTTATGTTACTCTTCTCTTTTACAGTTCATGTTAATTCACTATGGTTTACACTTATATGTTGAAATACTCAATCACATGAAAATTATTGGAATAAATATGTTGGCTCAATTGAAAAGAGTTTTCAAAATAATAACTTAGCTTTACATCATTTTATATATTTGACCGAACAATATCATCATATATATTACGGAAAGTATGAAGAAGTCAAGTCAAATTTGGATTACTATTTTACCCTTTTTAAAAAACAATAATAATAGATCAACTATATATTCTATATTAATGATCACAACTATGATTAAGTCTATACCCTTCGGGGTGGCTCAATGGTTAGGGCCTGGGACTTCCGTGTTGGAGGTCTCAAGTTTGAAGCTAGGAGTTTGCCTTTTGGGTTGAACTTATCGCACCTGATATGCCTAATGCGGGTTATCTCTCTTATGTGATTGTGAGCTATTCTCCTATGTGATTTGTGAGTTATTGCATAGAAATAGAGGTTTGTGCGCACCCAAAAGGCTACGTCAATTGTTCTGTTTTCGTTTCTCTTTTTCTATTTTTACTTTTTTTGGTTTCTTTACTGTAGATCTTCTAGGTACAGGAGAAAATAATAATACCATTGTATTTTTATATTTGGAAGACAAGAGATCTTTAGTATGGATTAGAATGAAATAAAGACATATACTATTTTATACATGATAATTTTTATATTTTAGTTTTTATTCTAATTGATGTAAGATGAAGAATACACATCTCCCGAAGATGTTTGGAGATGTTGCCAGAATTCAAATTTTGGTATTATTTCATGTGAATTGGTTTCTCTGTAAGTGATTTTTATATTTAAATTTTTGAAATTTTATTTTTACGTTTCAAATTAATATGGGATCTACGTGTAAAGTACGTAATGAAAGATTATTGAGAATAAGTTATATCAATATATTCATACCAATACATTTTATATTATCTTATGATATTTCATGCTTGATGGCAAATGCAACATTTCCACCGTTAATAAAGTTAATGTTGTTATTCTAACATTTTCTATATGATAATTCAATAATATGGAATAAACATGAAGACTCCAAACCAAACATTTCATAATGAAATGAAGTAGAACCAACATACATATTGCCTATCTTTGAGATTATGATAAAAAATAATAACTCCATATTTTTACATTTATAATAATAAAAAAAAATGATAAAAATGAAGGTAGATTTCAAACACCTCTATCTAGTACATACCTGACAAATAAGCTTGTAACTTGCCTTATTCAAAGTCAGGATCCAACAGATAGTGTTTATAAGCTAGTTAATTAATGTTTTATCATATGATCTCAATGATATATATCAAGATGTGTCTTTGTGTTTATTACTTAAAGGTAAAAAATATATGAATGTTTGTAAAAACTCAAAGTTGCATCTTCTTTTCCCCTGGAAGAAAATTATAAAGAATAAATAGGTTATACAGGGGTAAGAAAAAAGAAGAATCACACAAGACACAGATGGCTATAGTTTCATATGTCTAATTTTTTTTTATTTATTATTGCATTACACAATGCAATGGCAGAATATACCAATTTTTTTTATTTTTTTTAATCTTCTCTTTGTGAAGTTGTTCATTTCCAAGAGGGGTTTTTGCTGAATAAACGCAAAACCATACAAATAATGGCTGTTGAGGGAGAAATGGCCACAAAAATGACAAATGTGAGGTACAATGGATATTATTATTCTCTTTTTTAGATATGAATTTTGTAACGCTCAAATATTTAGAAACGAAAAAATGCCCTTAAATTACGCAATTCACGGATACATATCAATCAGAATATTATTATTTGCATCATGAACAATACATGCATTACAATCACCCACAGGTCACAACTAATTTGTGAACCAGACGAGTCGATACATTAACCTAGTCTATTTTAATCTCAGGTTACTAGCTCATACTTGGGAAAGAAATTTAATGTAAAATTAGGTTTTAGGCCTAACTCACATCCCAAAAGCTAGCTCAAAGGGAAGAGGATTGTCCAAGCCTTATAAAGAGTCCACCCATCTCATTAATCACCGATGTGAAACTTTTGTCATTCTTTAACACCCACCTCACGCCCAAATTTTGGGGACCCCACCATCGGGTGAGGCGAGCCCTGCTTTGATACCATGTAAAATTAGATCTTAGGCATAACTCACACCCCAAAAGCTAGCTCAAAGGGAGGAGGATTGTTCAAGCTTTATAAAGAGTCCACCAATCTTATTAATCACCGATATAGGACTTTTGTCATTCTTTAACATTTAATATAGTTGACATCAAGGTAACAATACTTTTCTCAGCTTTAATGCATCGATTTCTTAAAGATAGCAGTCAAAATGACGATGAGCTTCACCAAAAATACAGAATAGCAATGGTATGTTAATCCATCAGCTCAATGCTGCTATCGAAAAGAACTAGGAGAAGCAATGTCTAACAAGGATTTAGCTGGAGCACAAGTACACACCATTATGAATATACATAATACATTTGAGATACAACTAAGTGCTGGCTCCCCTACTGGATATATCACACATGCTAAACTGTTACCTGCGACAAGAAAGTAAATCTAAGGACCAACCAATCCTAACTTCAACAGATCTATCTCCGTCTTACTTAGAGGGAGCTGCAGAAGGGAGATCGATCAATATGATCTTCAGTTCTATATCCCCAGAATCCACATCACAAAGCCTTAACCAGACATCTTGAACAACCTCACCATTCACCCAATTAATACTGCTATCCGCTGCTAGACAGTTATCACTCTCTGGAATAACCTTCCTCAGTGTTGTTCCTTCAGCGGTAACCCCAAGAATCTTTCTCAATCTAGCAGAAGCAACTAAAGGCTGAAGGCTGAGATGAGCATTTCCCATTTTGTCATCGGCCTTGAAGTGGTCTTTGTCAAACACTTGCTGTCACAATTGAAATTTCATAAGCTAAAAAGAAAACTTAAAAGATATAAAATTTTGAAATGGCTATTCAAGAATTGAAAAGATCACATTTCAGGTAGCAAAGATACAACCCTGAAGACAAGAAAGCCTAGAGAAAATGCTTTTTTTTTTCTTTTTGGCATGGAGCAGTACTTCTCTTACATCGAAGTTTATCTTCAATATACATGTAAATATCATCACCGAAGCATAGAAACTAAAAACTGTGTGCACGCACATGCCCGCTCACTACAAAGAAGGATCAAAGAATAGTGGAGCAACTGAAGCTCAGTTCATAGCAAGAATCCTCCTAATATATAGTGGATAACTGAAAGACCTGTTTGACCAACTTATCTGATCATAACATTAAAACAAAATTATGTTGAAGAATGAAAAAGTACCACATCGGTGGTTAATGAGATGGGTAGTCTCTTTATTTGACTAAACCTATGATTCTTTTTCCTTTCATAAGAGTGACAATATCAGCTTAGAACTCTAACTCCCTATCTTTGGACAATAAGCTAAAAGGTACAGTCTGATATTTTCTTCTCCCCATATCCTGTAAAGGCCCCTCTCCCGCTGTTTGATTGTTTTCCTTTTTGTTTCATCCGCTTAGTTTCATCATATCATCTGTACTATCACGCCACTTGGAAGTGAAAAAATTACATAAAAAATGGGTAAGGTAATTTTTACCTATTCCAAAGTGATCTGCATTATTATCATTTATTTTTCACCCATTAAGGAATTTGCCTTTATATTATCTTTCAAACAGTTCAGTATGCTCATGGACTAACATGGAGGAACTAACCAACTGATGGTGACCACCTCTCAAAAAAGAACGACGGATAGTTATGCTAGCTAGGCACCTGCCTGATCAGGGTTCCCATCCAAACTAGTGCCTTAAGCAGGAAGGCGAATGAAAGTTATTTATGTCCAAAAAAGATCTTTTGTTGCTTTTTATATTTGTGCATTCAAATGCATGATTAACTCCTATTAAACTACTTGAGAGCACTATATTTTCTTGATAACTCCATATTGTGGTGTAATTCTTGAGCATGGACAGTCCTAAGACAAATACCTATAAAGAATAATATACATGGCTGCTTAAACCAGACATACACCTTGATCAACATCCACAAATTACATGCTATGAATTTCTTCAAAATGAAAGCTTAAATATCACTTCTCTCAACATGAAAGCTATCATATGCCTTGATACTAGACAAAAACGTTCCTTCACTTGAAAGTAGAAGTTGCTAGGTCATGATATTAAACTCTCAAGAGGCAGCGTGTACATTGGAGAAAAACTACACAGCCACCAACTTATTGTATTAAAATCTTGCCCAAATTGAGAAATATGGAACTTCGAGTAGTGTTGTTTCCTGAGGCAAATCTAGGATTTTTCGAACATGGTGCACCAAGTAAAACGTATTGAAGTGGGAATTGATCCTTAATCCTCAAGGTCAAAAGCTCAACATTTAACCATGTGGACGATTTAGACTTGTTGTAGTACGGGTGCCAGAGTATAATATTATACAAATTTTAGAAAATATATATATATATATATATATAATATCTAATTTTACGAAGAGACCACGGGAGCTGGTGCCCTATCTTTTGGCTCTAAATTTGCCACAGGCTGTTTCCATGTAAGAGCTTTCTCTTAGTCGTCCTAACCACTCACTTCAATTTAGGTTTCCTCTTTCGATTATTTCATTTCATGCTCTCTTCATTAGCTTCTTTCTCCATTTCTCTGGGGGTTTTGCCGGTCAGGTGTATAAAGATTAAGCTTGTGGTCTCTCATGCATCAACAATTATCGGATTATCGTCCTTGGTCATTTGTTTCCCCAAGTGAAACATATAGGATCCAATGGTTACTTCATCATAAAAACTATTTTTCGGTTCTTAATGAATGCTATGTACCCATTCATTCCATGATATATCTCAAGATAACCATTTTCCTTTCTCCATTTTTATCTCTGCTAGATTCCTATATTTCCGTTTATACTATTCTGTCACTGAGATATACAAACATCACACTTATGTAACATTTACACATGATGCCAACAATTTTCATTCTTCAAGAAATAATCCAAGATTATGCAAGTGTAGTTCAAAACAGTATGAGACACAAGATTAGTCAAGTAAATGAATTTGAGACTTGAGAGGATTCAAAACTTACCAATTTGAGAACCTGAGCATGTTCTGAAACGGAAAAATGAAATTCTTCATTCCAAACAGGATTAAGGCAGCTATTTATGACCTTTGTTTTTGCAGTCTGATACAACAAATATAGATAATTTTATATCGATTCAACCTAAAAATTGAATCTTTTTCTTTTGAAGAAGAATTAGGTCTGTTTGTTACCTGATTACCCAGTTTGAGAATGACATAAGGATCACTGCTCTTAAAGTCCCGAATCACCAAACGCCTGCCTTGTACAACTATAACTTTTACCTGTCCAAATTTGTCTCCCATATTCACTGAATTTGACATATACATTCAAATTAGCACATGAAAACAAGTAAAAACACTACTCCATTAAAGCAGAAAAAAACCTTTTTTTAGGGTACAACAAAATGACCCAACTGAGAAGAAGACCAACAATACTCACAGGCGAAGCCAAGATTAGAAGTTTAGGGTTCTAAATAAATCAATTTTTTTCGATGATTCATATGTTAATATATATATAATTATTTATTTTTAAAATATAAATATAAAATCTACAAAAAAAAAAAAACTTACTCGCTCGCTCTCGATTAGAGCTAGCAAATGTTGACTCTTCTTCTATTCTGTTCTCTTCTCTTGACCCAGTAAGCAAAATGGACTAAACTAACTTTATTTGAGGGTTTGGCAAAATTTACTTTAATTATTACTATGTGAAAATGATTTGCTATTGGATTTTATTTATTACAAACCAAATTACCATTATTCTATTTACGCGCTTTCCTACTTATGTCATTTTTTTTTTAAATAATTAATTTGATATTCTTTTTCTTTTAAATTAATATGTATTTTAAAATTATAAATGAGTTTCCCTTTGCTTTTAACTTTATTTTATACATCAGATTTTATTAAAAAAATTTTGGTAAGTAGAGAAAATGAGGGGTAATTATGTAGAGAATAGTTTATCACTGAATTTGGACGAAGGTAAATACTTAAATTTGTCACGTTGCGTTTTTTAAAAGTCAATTGACTTGTTTTTTAAATTTAAATTAGATTCCATTAATTTGATTTTTTAAATGAAAAAAATTTAGATATTTAAAAACTATATGAAAAGTATTATACGTTGCAATTTTTTATATATTAAATATATCCTAAAATATTAGTCAAATTTTTTTATAATTTAACTCTAAAAATAAAAAGTATGACAATCATAGTGAACGAAGGGCCATAGATACAATACTTCATGAATAAAATAACTATGCCCATAAAATAAGGAAAAAATGACAGTAATAGTTAGAATTCATTAAGAAAAACAACAATTTATATTTTGTTTCAAGTTGGATCAGTCCCAATTTGTAATTAGTTTTGTATAGTTATAATTAGCGATAATTAGTTTTGTATGTATAAAAGAACTTACTTTAATACATAGATGAGCACTGCTTATTTCTCATTCAGCTTTTCATGCCTATTAAGAAAAGTTTGGAGTCTAAAGGGTATAAATATTAACAAAAATTCTAAAACGTTATATAAAATTTTATATTAACCAAAACAGCAAAATCGCTGGAACAACAACGATTTACTCCACCGCAAAAAGCAAAATCACTACTACTGCAACGATTTTCAAAAAAAAAAAATTTAAAAAAAAATTAAAGAAAATCGCTGCCTAGGAAGCGATAATTTTTTTTTAAAAAAATGTTTTTGTTTGAAAATCGCTGCTTTTGGCAGCGATTTACATTTTTTTTAAAAAAAAAAATTGTTTGAATTTGGCAGCGATTTACATTTTTAAAAAAATACTTTTTTTTTTTAAAAAAAAAGAAAATCGCTGCTATTTTTTTTTATTAAAACAAAATTGAAAATCATTGCCTAGGTAGCGATTTGAATTTTTTTATTTAAAAAAAAAATCACATTTTGCAAAATCGCTGCAGTAACAGCGATTTTGCTTTTTCTGGTGGAGTAAATCGTTGTTGTTCCAGCGATTTTACCGTTTTGGTTAATATAAAATTTTATATAACGTTTTAAAATTTTTATTAATATTTTGTACCCTTTAGGCTCTGAACTCCTATTAAGGATTAGGTGTTCCTCACGTTATGTCTAGTTTTTGCATAAACATTATTTTTTGACAATTTTATAAAATTCACCAAAGTGATAATTGAAGCAAAAGTAAGATGATTTTTATGTGAAAAGAAGTGATTTTTGTGTAATGAACACAACCGGACGATCATCAACTGTTTATCAAAACACACATCTAACCATCAATTTTCTCTTTTCCTACTTAATGGTGGGAACACGACTCATAATTGATGCGTGTTTTTGATAAATAGTTGATCATAGTTCAAATGGAAAAAGTGAATATCTAATAGTTCAAATAGAGACACCTCATTCACAAATATTGAGAATTAGAAGCAAAAAAGAAGTCAAAAGGGTGCTAAGGTTACTGGTTCCATACACCACAAAATGCTTACAAATCTACAGTTCACAAGAATCCGCGGATCATATGAAGGAGGGAGGAACTACAACAGACGCACTTCTGTTACTAATCTAAACAAACAAAATATACAAAATGAAGACACAAGACTACAACAAAAACCGAGCTGCAACACAGGATCGGTTCGTTGGGTAAGTTAATGCCAACTTACTACTACACTAGAGCTGTACAATGCCTAAGAGAACTGCTATTGATGCATATCAGTTACCTCTAGACCGCAGCTACACAAACTATGGGAATGCACATTCTTGTCCTTGCTCCCTACCTTTTAATAAACCTGTGCCCTACCATTTTCTATGTGGTAAACTGTACTTCATAAACTTATTAATGTTACTGTTAATGGTATCATCTTCTTAGGATGACGGTATTTGGCTTGATGCTACTTGCTCTCCAGGATGGTGCATCTCTACAAATCATCAGTCATGATCACATGATGGCCTTTCTGCTGGTTTACTTCCCTCCAGCCGACTTCCCTGCTCGTTGTTTCCACGTGCTCTGCATAAGGCAATAACTTGTTACTAAATTATGATTCATCGAGAAATATACATCCCAATAAATAGTGCATAAGAATAGGCATTACAAGTAGCTCATCGTCGGATAATTCTTCATCAGATTTGGCAGCCGAGCTACTTTCAGAGTCGCCTTGATCAGTTGAATGACTGTCTGCATCATCTCTTACACTCCCATGAGAATCTGATCTTTCAGCATCATCATTTGACTTCTCTGTGGATCCATCTGCATGTGGTTTCTCATGTGAAGAAGAGATCTCCCTGTCTGATCCACGAGAATCCTGAGGGGTGCCAAGTTCATCCTCGTCTTTATTTTCCATGGGACATTCTTCTTCTTCAGACTCCTCCATACCACTCAATCTATCAGCATCAGCCCCGGGTTTCCCATCAGAGTATGCTATGTCATCCTTGTCAGACAGTTCATGTTCAGACAAACTGAACTCATGCGTGTTTTCTTTCTGCTCACTTTCTGATTCACCTAGTAAAGCCAAATGTCAGATTAGAAAGCTAAGGGAGATCATGAATAGCATAACGGGGAGACTGTCAAAATTATTCTACCTTAAGAAACTATTGCAACACCTAAGACATAATGGAAGTTCTCTCTTTTCGTACTCTAGATTGAAAATAAGAGAATAAGTTTTTTATTTCACTCCTGCTTCTGGATAATCGTGGCAAGAGCACAAATTGTTGCCTGATCCCTAAAAAATGTCTCCTTTTTAGGACACATCTAATTTTTGCCCCTACTAATAAAATTGAGCAAATATAGACTTCGGAAAATCACTCCGGAGAAGGTTAGACTCGGGTCTATTATTTCCTCGTACAACACTTACCACCAATAAAACATTAGATTGTCATCTAACATTTTCAATTACTTGAAAAATTTTAACCTATCATCCAACGTTATCTCAAAAGAACGCTACAATGTACTAAACAGCTGTCCCAAAAGGGAAATAAGCAAAAAATACGACCACATAGATACTTCTAAGTTGTAATTTTGTCCAATACAGATCTCTCCCATTTCCAAGATTCATTTTTTTTTAAAAAAAATGATGGTTTTCTTAAAAAAGAAAAATTGCAACCCAATACCATTGGGCCAACTGGTTTACAAAATATGTAGAGTCTGTAAGAAGTGGTACTTTATATTAAAACTACATAGCTATACATTAAATTTACATACCTATACACAATATATACATACAACTGAGACTCCGACAGTGTATGCAGTGCATATTTCGGCCATGTTTGGTAAACTACAAAGCCAAAGCCTACATCTACGCAAGTATCCCTTGTTTAAAGGCATTTCAAGGAGGCTTTGGATTCCTCAAACTTCCAGTCCAGAAGGTTGCTTCTGGAAGGGGAGTGCCAAAAAGATGTTCCCCTCTCATAATATCCAGAGATGTTGGACAGTCATCTCTTTTTGGCATGAAGCTTCATAGATGTTTGAGAAAGTGGATCTCAAATGTTGTCTCTACACCAGTCATGCCCCTCAAAACTAACCCTACTCCCATCCCCTATCTTGAAAGATGTATTGCCACTTAAAGTATCCCACTCCTTCAAAATGTAATATCCAAAAACCACAACGAAAAGAAATTTTCCACTTTCTACAGTCAATTTACAAGAGCTAAAAAAAAGGGTAATAAATTTGGCTTAAAAATTAATTAACTTAGAGAAGTACTCTAAGTTTCAAGGAACTTGGAGATCCAAGTGAGGTTATTGTTCATTCTTTAAAGAAAGAGATGGCATTGCTGCATTTTAAATCATCAAATGTCCCACTCAACATTCCATCACTCTGATAGTTCCTCATTTTTTTTTACTTTACACCTCAGGAAATATCCAATTATCCCCTCCATCAGAAAATAACTTTGCAACCCGAACTATTGCCTCCTTTCCCACCCTCATCAGCCACCTGATAGACTCCACCCTCTTAAACACCTAAGGATACCCTCCTCTCCATGTGCATAAATGACTTTTAGACTCTCTATCCTTTCATTTGTTGACCTTTGCATGACAGAATATACCAAGCAACAAATGATACAATTAACTAGAATGCCAACAAGAATAATAAATCAAAAAATCGAAAGAAAAAGAGAATCACAAGAACCTCACCTGAGCTTAAATTGACCGCCTTGGACTTTGAGGTTATCAACGGCTTGCCTAAAAGCAGGCTTCTTCTGCTCAAAGAAGTTTTTGATGGACCTTTTTGTCCATACTTCAAATTCTTCCTTGGAGTTCTCTTCCCTCGTACTGGCGATAATGGAGACCTGTCAGTAAAACAAAACGCATAAGGCAAATAGGAAATACACAAAAAAATTATGTGCAATCAAGTTAAAGAATCAAGCTCACATCTTATCGGTCTCCTTCTTTTGCCTGGAGGCAGCAAGAGTCCTTTTTTTCCTCTCTCCAGATCTGCAGTCATTAAATGAAGACGGGGAGGTTAAAGTTACTCATAATTCGTCTATGATGCTAATACACAAGGCGCCGGAAGACATAAAACAAAACTACAAGGGATATATAAATGAAGATATTTTACTTATTCCCACAGCTTATTTGCATAATGCATAAAACCTTTTTTTTTTTGTTGAGAAAGGTAGCATCATAATGCATGAAACATAAAAAGGAGCCACATTATGCAAAGTTAACAGTTCTTTCGTGAAAGGCGTTAAAAAATCAAGATTAGAAAAGAATTAAGCTAGTCATCAACACTTAATAATAGTCTGGAACAATAAAGGCAGAAATAATCATTATTTACCAACCCATTACCCATCCACATCAATGGGGAGAAGAACTATGCAGCCTGAGGTATGATATCCAGAGCATTAACAAGAGAAGTACCATCAACACAATTCAAACGCTCAAAAATGCAATTCCTCAATTTTAAGTACCATATAAAACAGAATCCCCAGAACTTATCAAAAGAAGAAAAGGAATTGTGATAATGACAAAAATAATTTTTAAAATTACGGCAACTACTAAAGCAGATGAATCACTTACTCTTTCTTGGAGCCTGAACCCTTTTTGGAATTTGAACCCTGTAAATAATGTTCAAATATACAAATCAGTAAAACCAAAATGCATGGGTTCATACCAAGAATAGAAATAAAAAGTTTGCGAGGATGAACACTATAAGGAAAAGCATACCTTCGCAGGTTTCTGCACACCACCAACAAGCTCCCAACACTCCTTTTCCAATCGGAGGACTTCTACATCACCATCATCATATAGCACCTTTGATACAATTGATAACAAACCATAACCAAGAATCAATAGAAGTTGACATATTAAAAAATTGCTGAAGTTATAAAAAAATAATAATTGATGTACTAGAAATGCAGCTTACAACGTGTTTGCTTTTATGAGTGTCAAAAGACTTGACAACACCTTCGTAGAATCTGTCAAATACTTGGAGTTAGTGCTCTAACCTAATAATCTTGAAGACCACATTAACCAAAATACAAGACCAGAGTCAAGAATAAGGATTAAAGAAGAAAACGCAGACAACATCCCTGTGACCAATGACCGCAATTGTAATGGAAGACAACCAACAGAAGTTGAGCAAAAGAATAAAGTGGATATGAGAAAGAAGCAACAATGATGAACACGATGTGTTAAGAGTACATATAAACATAACTACGTGTATTGCTCCAAGACAATCAGCAAGCTTGAAGAAAAATCAACATAAAAGGAAGTTTAATCATGCAAGGAAAAACTAAAGAAAGCAATGATCTCCAAGATAGCTGAGGCAACACATAGCTTAAAAGAGCTAGAAAGAACATTTACTCCTCTCGAGTTAAGAGCAGCTTACTTCTTATCCATGGGCCACCAAATTTTTATTCTGCAACCAATCAAGTCCACAGTGGGAGTTGTATCAACCTTTGACGTGCACTAGAGAAAACCAGGTAAAAGCATTAACAAATAATACAATCAGAAAATATGCAAATTTTGATGACGTGCATCTTCGGATTAGAAAGAAGAAAAGGAGGTATAAAACAGCACAAAAGTTGCAAAACTATACCTAGCCCAACTTCCTTTATAAGTGTTAATGAAATTAAATGAAAAACAAAACAATTGGTTATATAGATACCTAAACAATACACCATGATAATCCACACGATAAGCCATTTGGTGAAGAGAATAACTAGACTAGAACAAATGTTGAAGGAATATTTATATGTAGTAGCAATGCAAGCATACAGAGTCAGCCTAAACATTCTCTGCTCTCCTCCTAAGGGCATTTTTAAAACAGCAACTGAGAAAGTTAATTACTCATAAGACACGGTAATCCTCGACTTAAAAGTAAGCCTTAAACATTCTGCTCACCTCCTGACAGCCTTTTTACAACCACGTCTGAAAAAGTTAATTACTAGGCCCAAAATAGCATTAGATAAAAGGGGATATCTTAAAATAGAGATGAAGGTGCAACTCTTAGTCAGTAGATGATTCAAAAGAAAGAAAGACACTTGACGAAATAACTCTTTTGGTTTTCTGATAGCAACCATAGTGACATACTTCCATTAAAGGTTGACAGGCTTCAATAGAAAATCGAGAAGATGCTAATCATGGAAGAAGATCCCAAGAATGAATTCAAGAATTGTGGTGAAGAGTGGACTAATAAGAACCTGTTTGCCGTGGCTTATTTTAAGTGTTTTTAAGCCAATATAGCTTTTCAGCACTTTTGGAGTGTTTGGGTAAATTAAGAAGTGCTTATAAGCCCTTGCTAAAATGATAAAAACAAGCCAAAAGCCATAAGTTAGGTGCTATGTTATTTCATAGCACAAGTTCATGCCCAAGAGGAGGAAGATTAACACCACATGGAGCCCCAAAGGAGCCGAATTTGCATGCCCAACACAGTGCTGATTTGCATACTTAAAGTGCTGAAATTTTAGCCCAAAATAGGATTCCAATCCACTATTTGGGATAGGTTCAATCTGTATATAGGAGTGGATTTTGATATTTTTCATAAGAACATTATTATTAATTTTATTTGAGAGGTTCCTTTTCTTTTACACCTTTGTGTGTGGTGGCTTGAATTTACCTTGCAACCTTAGAAAAAAAATTCTTTTGGAGGTAAGATTAATTCTTAACTTGATGTGTTTGGTTTCTATTAAAGTACATCAAAGAAGGTAATAACTACTTACACTAATTATTGTCTCTAATTTCTTCAAAATAGGGTCTAGATCACTTTTGATCTAAGTTCTTGAATCAACTCTATTAGTATCACAATGAATTTCAATCCGCTAGTTTTTTAATATAAAGATCAATTACAGTTCTTAGCACTTACTTCCAAAAATTTGGATTTTATTCTTGAATTTGCACATATCTTTAATCTTCTATAGTTTTGCTTACACAATATTTTCTGGTTTTAGTCCAGTAATCTGTTTCTTCCTCCTTTTTTTGGGGGGTGGGTGGGTGGGTAATCACCGTGCTCGGACTTCAGACTTTCTGCATTCTATACTCCGTAACCAATTTGTTAGTAGAAAATGAATGCCCAGACTGGCTTTCAATAAAAACTGATTGTTCAAAAAAAAAAAACAATTATTTTTTCGACAATAAATCATATTTTTAGCCCGATAATAATAACTTCAAGACTAGCTTGATTATCCTTGGAGGAACCAAAGGGGACAGAACCAAAAAAGCACAGTTCACTTGGTGTTGTTTATGCTAAGTAAGTAATCTGCACTTTGAAACCCTCCTAAAAAAGGAACAGACTACATTTTGTGCCACACCAATTGATGGAACAATTCTCTCACCACAACATAGCCAGTGCTATAGACACTCCCAAGTACCAATATGCTAGAACTCAACCTTGTAAAACTGGTCTAATACTCATTTTCCTTAAACCTTAGTATAAGTGTTCTCATTTCTAGAACGGGTAAATCCATAATCATAAATGAGTATCCATGACATAACTAAGATACTCCTTATTAAGACAATTTCTTCATCCTGTTTACCAGGAGCTAACAGTAAAATTCACAAACAGAATGAAGTTCCCACACAGCATAGTGAAGAGCATTATCACAGTTATGTTGAGTTACAAGGGGATCAAAGGTACTGAAGAAATTCAGACCACATTCATCAAAGGAATGTAACAGAACTGCAAACAGTGTTTTGTTAAAGGTCTAGCAGACCAATCAGATTGAGTTACAAATGATAGAATATATCCACTTTGACAGTGAGTCCTAACAGTTGAAACGTAGAGATTAGCAAAGAACCAGCACAGATCACGAAATGATACGTAAACTTGTTTATCATCCAAAAGTTAAATTTTATCTCTACCGTGTAAGTAAATATACACCCACAATATATTACTTCTATTCCAGTACCAGATTCACTCAGAAACATGTCTAAGAGTGGGTAAGGAAACAAAGCATCAACTATACAGATGGGAAGACATACCTTGGCCAGTCCAGATACACTTTTCTTCTTTGATTTCTTATGAGATCCAGACTTGTTATTACCTTGCATATGTGTATTAACTGCTTCTCTGTTTCCTTTAATTTTCTGCAGGAGCAAACAAATAAGAACTCAAAGTTATGAAATTATATATCTAGCTTATAAATCGATTCTACTATTAAAAAATCTTACTTTCACTTCACGGCTGTCCATTCCAATTTCACAAGTGTCATCATGATTCTTATCAGTAGCTTTACGCTTTTGTTTAGGTGGGAGACTTGTTTTCTTCCTGATAGATGATGTTAATAGGTCCGACTCTTCAGGTTCAAAAACATTTTCCTCCGAGGACTTATCTTCTGACATGGATTGAAGATCCTCCTCCTTTTCAATGGAATCCTCGAGTTTCGAAGAAAGTTTATGGACTGAAGAAGAAGATGACCTTTGTCGTTTTGCACCTTTTGGTACAGAAATATCAGTTCCTCTTTTCTGACGTTTATTGCTGGCTTTAGTTTTGACTGCAGATTCATGGCCATTGCTTGCATCCAACTTATTATCATCAACAACATTATTTGAATCTATCTCCCTCACCATTTTCAAGATGTCAACGTCATTTTCAGTTCTCACCTCGGCAGGTGAAGAGTCGTCCTTCACCTCTTTCCTCATCTTAGATCTAGCTTTAAGCCGTTCCATTATTTTTCCTAAAGGCACCTCATTTCCTTCAGTTTCACTGTCTTTCATGGCTTCGTCTTCAGTGATTTCTGACTTCAGCTGGTAAAAAAAAGTGGAAGAACAATAATCAGTCAACAGGTTTTATCACTAGCAAAAAAAATAGTTAGTACCAAGCTTACTGTTCCGTTAGTTTCAAACTTGATTGATTCAAAGTGAGCCAGGATGCCCTCATCTGCCAACCATGTCTTAACTTCAACCTGTCAATTCGCAGAAGGTGAACATCACAAATTATATGTTGTGAGGAAGAAAAGTTCAGACGCAAATATAGATGAAAGTTGCTCGTGCTGTAAATATTTTTCTGGACTTCTTGAGCTCTCTGCAGAATTGGGAGGAACAGAGTTCATTTTTCCTGTACATATTAGCATCTTTCTTGGTGCGATCATTGAAAATTTACCTTCCTATCAAAAACTTTCATCTGCTGAAGAAAGATACTGTTTTCTAAAAGAACAATTAAGTAGATGATATCATCTTCAATGATATTTGGAGGAATGGATGTTTAAAACACAAATAGAACTCATTGAAACTTGATAAACCTTCTTCAGAGAAGTCGCGTCATTCTAAAATGAAATTATATGTATAATACAACAACAACATACCCAGTAGATTCCCCGCAAGAGAGCTTTCAGGAGGGTGATATGTACATAGACCTTACCCCTACCCTTGTGAGGTAGAGAGGTTGTTTCCGATAGACCCTCGAATCAAGAAAATCAACTTTTCAAATTCAAAAAAAAAAAAAAAAAAGAAAGAGTAAAACCCAGGATGAAGATATTGAAGAATGAGAAGTACAGACAGTACATATATTAAGGATAGCCAAAGTGAAAGAAACAACAGTAGACAGTGCTAGCATAATAGTGATAAAGCAGGTAAGGGAATATGCATATGTTCAAGACTGGAACCCTGTTCTACCACAACACTCTACTTCCTACTAACCGTCTACCCTAATTCTGCCCTCCATGCTTCCTATCTAGGGAGATTCATTCCCACCCCAGTCCACTTCTCATCCATCTTAGCCCTCCTCTCCGACTCCCTAGTAACAACCCCCCCCCCCACTTGGTCCACTCATTCTTCGCAGATTTCTCTCCTTTGTCATTTTCACCCAAGAAGAAAACCCAACTTTGACTGTAGGGAAGCCAATAACCTCCTGGAACCCTCTTTTTCTATTTATCTCTGGCCAATACAATGGCCTCCCATCATCTGTCACATGCTCGGATTCAATCAATATATTGCATCCGACCTCAGGTGCTTCCATAAAAGAATAACACACAATCAATAGTGGTGAAAACAAGGACTGCAGACCGAAGGGATTTAGTTAGCACAGAAACAGTGGGGTACCAGAAATGAGCAGGCAGAATTGAACGGTTGGAGATGAAAAAGGATTGTCACTTGGGAAAGCACAGGTCAATAAGGTATTTTATGTGCAATAGGAATGTGCATTTTAATTTTCCTTCAAAAAAATGTTAGCTTGGCAATATAGAATTGAGGGATACTTCATTTTGGTGGTAAGAATTAAGTAAGTCTCAATAGGCAGCCTAATTTTTCACAGATCAAGATCATCCAATTGTTGGATATATGCAGAAGTTCATTCACAACCTGATAAAAAAACAGAATTTATTAGTAAATCAACCTGAAGGTGTACAGAGTTGAAAGGTCAACTGCCAACACAATTTTGTGAAGAAGAAGAAGAAGAAAGAGAGTAAATTGAAATAAGAAAGATTACAGAGACTCATGTAATAGAAGGTAGCAACGAGTCCAACCAACAGACAACAGGATACAGGTTGAAATTTTGTGTAGCAAGCAAGTGTCTGAAAAGATGAAAGAAAGGAGGGAATATCCTGGGGCAGTGAATCCACACTTCTGAATTGATACATAAAATTCATCATTATAGGAACAGAAACTATTTCTTCATGTGGAGGCATTGATGATGTAACAGTTGCTGGGATCATGCTTTGACCCCACCTTGAATTATGTGGACAATTGGATGAAAGAAACAATAAGTGCTTTGAAGAAAAAAAAAACACTGTCTCTGTCAAGTAAAGATGCACACAAAATTTATACGGTTGGTGTAGGAGAGATACACTGTAAAATACATCATTTGTTTCGGATATTTCGGATGCCTTAATGTTGTAAACAACTGCTGCTGGGATCATGTTTTGGTCTTTTGTACTTCTGCAGTACCTTCTAGGTACTAAACAGTGGCAAAACTATCCTACTTCATATGAAAACTATAGAAACATACACCATTTCAAAAAAAAGCCTAAATACTGATGAATCACACTTTTTCCAGCCATTCAGCCTGTGAAATACAGTTATATTGAAATATGAAGGTCTATGACACAAATGATAAGCATAACATGCCATACCAGAGACTGGTCTTTCTCTTCATTCTTCTCATGTTGTTTGTAAAGCGATGGAGGTAGTGATACTGATGCTGCTTTCAACTCCTTAAGATCATCATGGTTAGGAACTAACCGATTTGTAATTGCCAGGCCAAGGTCTGAGACAGCATATGAGTTCTGCAAAAGTATTCATACAATCAAATAGCAGGATAATCCCAATCCTCAGCTGTCCACACTAATCGTTGTTTTGATTATGCATATATTCCACTGGCACTAAGTGATAGAAGCTTGAAGCGTAGAATGACAGGCATTGACACATTTAAACAAGTATCAGCTCTTTCCTTTCCTACCTTTGATTTTGTGGAATCTACTGCATCTTCTGAATATTTTATACTGTGAAGGATAGACTTAATCGTTGAAATGCTTTCCTTCTCTCTGCTAATACCACCTTCAGGTTTCCCCTCTTCATCTCCATGCACCAACATTGAGAGGAAAACGTACAATTGCCTGGAACAAAACATTCAATATATTCAACTCAAAGTAAAGCTTTGAGAAGCAGGACTTCCCCGGATGCAGCAACTGAACTACATAAATGTTAATGATCACAATGTAGAAAAACTTGCACACAGATTACAGACAATGCTAAACAACTTAATTACAATACAACTGACATCATATAAAGGGTTTGGGTACATCTTTAAATGGTCATCATGCCACTAGTGGATCCAATGTTGGGGACTCCATATATGTCCATTTCCAGAGTATGCCTAAAGTTGCAAACAAATGCTTATTCATAGGTATTACAATTTTATTAAAAATGAAAATATGTAACAACATGTTTTGGATTCTTTAAGAAAGTAGTGAATGATTTTGTTAAGGAGTACCAAGAAGATACCAAACAGGAGACACATATCAACAACAATATGTCCTCATTAGAAAAACTGAGGAACATTCTATTTATCTTAGCATGTTCAACCCCAATGCTACAGTTGCTAAATGCAAGTCCAATCAAAGGTCGATCATACTATTTAGATGGAATTGCAATGACTGAGGTCTGAGAACTTGGAAGAATCTTCCAATTACTAGTTGGAACTCCACTGATGACATGACAAGATAAAATGCTTTGGAAGGGAGAATAAGGTAGTAACTGCAAAGTCTTGCTATTGCTTGTTGAATAGACTCCCCCTCCCCCCTCCCCCTCCCCCCCAAGTTCCCTTCCCCATTGGCCCTGGAGACAAATATGGAAGACTTGTGCAGCTTACAAGATTAACTGTTTCACATAGCTTGTGGCTAAAAAAAAAACCTGCCTAACACCACATAATCTACAAATAGAAGACATGATATTTGTAACAAATTTGCGCCATGTGAAGAGCAATATAAAGACAAAAAGCGCCTTTGTTACACTGTAAAGAGGCCATGCAGATTCAGAATATGCTCCAGTGTGCTGAATCTCAAATGGGCAATGCCGAAGACAACCCCACAGCTTTTGTAAAGCTGGAAAGGGTGCTGGAATCAGCAAAACACCCCTCAAAATGTGGAATTACACACCCACAGCAGACTAGTATGGCGAATGATCTAGAGATAAAGGAACTTCATAATTTTTTCAAGACAACAAGGTTTCTACACTTATTCTTTAAGTTAAAATGTATTCTTTTACTTTTGGAACACCATGGTTGTTGTAAATGTTCCTGAAGCCATGTTAGATTTCATCAACTCATAATTCAACTGTGAAGTATTAGGAGTCGTTTGGTGTGAGGTATATGGTACAATAATCCCAGGGATAAAATGACTGAACAATGTTACTTGTGTTGTTTGGTTGGAGGTATTAGGCAGTCCTGGGACTATTTATCCCCATTTATACATAAGCGGTGGGATAAATTATGCGCTTTAAGCGCGCTTAAGCCCTGAAAGCGAGGCTCAAAGTGTGTTGAGCGCTTCACTTCACTTTATGTGCGCTTCAGTGTCGTCATCAAGGTTCTAAGGCAAACGTTTCCTTGCCAATGAACCTCGTATGAAGAAGTGACGCTAAATAATTAATATTTCACTTTATCATATTTTTTTTCAATTTCTCTGGACATATGTCATTCAGGTTTATAATTATTAGCCCTGGACTAAACATATATATTTGCATTCTTTTCTCCCTTTGCGCCTTTTTTCATTAAAGCCCACGCTTTATTTGTGCTTTGCGCTTAAAGCCCTTACGGACCTTAGAGTTTTTTGCGCTTTTCGCCTTTGATAACATTGAGTTATCCATATACATGGTGGAATAACTTATCCAGAATAATTAATCCCGGGATAACTCGTACCCAAACAAACGACCCCTTAGAGTAGGTTGATCCTTTTGGATGTAACTAACAGCACTCTCATTACCTTATTAAAATGTGCCTGAATTAAGACAGAATAGAGAACTAGACAGTAGAAAATATCTAAGGGAAGGGGGAAAAAAACAAGTCAAACCGTAGACATAAGTTCAAAAGTCAAGGTACTATACATCCAGAGTAGATGACAAGCACCCTTCTTTACCTCCAGGCAAAGTAGTTTAGCCATTCAGTCATGAAGATTAACACAACAAGAGAGTGACACCAACGTTTAGAATATATCTCATCGAGTGTTATCAATAGTAGCAAAGGCAGATTTAATTTCCCATTATTTCATTCTATTTTTCCTTCTTTGTCAGACAAGTAGAGGCTGTACAAACTCCTTATAACAAATCAGCACGATTTCTGAATTTATACTCAGAAGTAATTGGTGATACCATGCACCTTCTTTCTAAGTAATAACAGATACAGGTACAGCTGGTTGGGCCAACCTATTCTTCAAATAAACAAGTAGTACACACTCCCTGCCCTCCCACAAGAAAAAGGCCAATTCTCCAAGCACCACCTTTTTATGGGATAAGTTACAACAAGAACTACATTTAGATGAGTGCATCATGTATTATTCCAGCAAGCCTTCTATAAAGAGACTGGTGAAGAGGCACTATTTCAGTAAGAAAAGTACTAAGAGCTTACCATAGCCAGAATAATCACGGAAGACTACTATAACTGGTAAAAGAGGGGGATTACTACCAGTAGTCTATATTATGCAAGTACCCCTGCTTATGAAGTGACAATCAAATAAAACTAAGATCAGCATCTAAAGATATGTAGACTGAAATCATGAGAATAACTGGTTGGGTGGGGGTCACAGAAATGCATTTTGAGGCAGCCTCGATCTCTTTAAATTTCTATATATGCAACCATCAGTAAGGTCAGGAAAAACTTGTACCTATAAGTAGGCTCAAATACTTTAACATCCTTGCATTCGTCGATGTTAGGAAATAAAGAATGATGAGCAAGAGCATGGACCAAGTATGGTAGAATATATTCTGGAAAAGGAACTGGGGTAATAGCTTCAGATTGCACAGAAAGTTGACGTGCCTTCCCCTGCTGATAGATCTGGATAACATCACTTAAGTTGCTCTTGATCTGTCAATAATTGGGAGATAACAAATTAATTAACAAGTATAAACATATAACCAAGAGAGCCATGCCAGTACAACAATCACAACTCACACCTCTTCAAAATCTGGCTGCTGAAACTGCAAGTCAAGTAAGAAGGCACAAGCATACTTCGGCTCCAAATAACGATCCTTCAGGTATTGATGGACTTTGTTGAGGAATAACTTCTTTACTTGAGGGAAACTAGCCTAGTAGCATTAACAGTAGAAAAAAAATTAAACGATTTGTCTCTAGAAAGCAATTGCTGAAAATTGTTGTGTATGAGGGACATCAGCGCAGTGGATGGGGTTTGGTTTTTTTTTTTGGTGGTGGTGGGGGGTGTGGGGGGGTAGAAACCTCACCTCTGATGTCCCAAGAGTAAGGTAAAAGACATCCACAGGAATCTTGTGGTCCCAGTGCTTTGATAGACGAAGCATAGCTTTTGCTGCAGCAAGTCTTAAATGGGCCTTATCAACAGAACTGCAAAATGGCAACGATAAGAGAAAGAGAAACCACATCTCCTGTAGAAAGAAAGCCTTGTAACAAACTATGCAAAGCACATCCATCTATTGACACAACCCCAAAAAGCGGATGATTCCTGCACAGTAGCAGTACCTTGACTTAATTTGAATTGAGATTTCTCCAAATGAGAGTATGTTTTTCAGGATTTCCAACAAGTCATCAATCCCCACTCGAAGATTAGCATCCTTCACTGGTAAATAGCTTTTGACCAGTGTCTTAATTCCAAATATCTGTATATCAATATTGAATGAAAATGACAATTCATCCTTTAGAAAATAGTCAGAATTCTGAAAATCGTAAAGGAGATAACCAAACAGTAAAATCTGACCTTCATTGAACAGATCTCACTTCGGTCCTCCCAACTTTCTTTGGCTTTACCTTCAGAAGTCTGAAAAGAATAGTTTGCCTTTAGATGAATGCTAAAAAAGGAGGTAAACAATGTCGCAAAACTTGGCATTAATTCATGAGGCATACATGACTAAGCTCCAATATGTTTTTCTTTATGAACTGCTCAATCTCTTTCTCCCTTGTCTCAAAGACTGGCATAGCAGTCTGTGCAACACATCCAAGAGATTGTAGTACAGCAGGTAAATGTGACTTCTCTTCTAGCATATCAACAAGTCTCTGCACATTACACAGGTAATGTGATACCCAAATATTTCACCAACATATGACGAAGATAAACCGAGAGGAGGATAAATCAATAGGCAGTAATTGTGTGGGTATAGTGAGATTATGACCTACCTTATATAGAACAGACAATGACTTGAGTCCATCATCCTTCATTATTGAAGCAAGTGCATGTATAGCATACTTGGCCTGCCTCCGGCTTCCCTCCAAGCAAATCCTCTCAAGCATAAGGTCTAAAGACCTGTAAGTTGCAAGCATGATGTTTCAGTATATCGCAGCAAGGAACTAAAGAATAAAAGCTTCAAATGTGAACCTTGAAGAATCTCCCAATTTTTCTCGGATGGCTGCACCAGCCTTTGCCAAAACATGCAAGACACCTTCTTTAATTATCTCATTATCATCTTCAAGAAGATGTATCAGATCTTCCTCAATTCCACTAAGCAGAAATGGACAGAAACGTGCAAGAATCTGCAATGTTCATCAAAGAAAGACATGAATTGAAGAAAGAGTGAAAGACATAGAAAAGAATTATGGACTTCCTAAAACATGGATAATTTGATTTCATTCTAAAGAAACATGGATAATTGATTAAATCAGAGAAGACACTTTTGTAGTGACATCTGAAGGTAGCAATGCATCAGGTTGCTCACAATTTATAGGGCACTCAGGCAGACTCTTGAATATGTGATAGTTATGAAAGCAAGAAAATCATAGATGCCAAGGCACCACTATTACCAGCTAGAATATACCATAATATAGCCTATAAGGCATGCCTACCAATATAACCCATTTCAGGCATTAAATGCTTCAACCAAAAGTGTCTTCCATTTCAGTTCTCTCCTTTATAGGTTGCAATAAAGTCTACCAAGAAAACATGAGGATAAAAAATATGCATTTATATAGACGAAGCAAGTTAGTTTTATATTACCACAAGAAGATGTGTGCAAGACAGAATCAAATCAGTGCTTCCAGCAGATTTCTGTATGTTAGTCTCCTGGAGAATTTCTTTTACATGTTCCTTGTTGAAAAGTATATATGAGCACTTCATAGAAAGTGTGCCCAGGAAGTCGTAGAGACGATGCTTTTCACCAAGGATCTTAAGCAGTTCATCCTGATGAGGAAACATCATAGGAAAAATGTCATGTACTCATACATACCTAGGCATTTCAGTGGCTTTAATAATATCAGTAGACAAAACAAGTGAGAACCTACATTATATTCAAAAAGAGGTTTCTCCTTACCCGAGAACTAGAAGCTCGAATAGAGTTGCTGTTTGGATCAAGGAGAACTGTTAATATCCTCCAGACATTAGCATCTTTTAACTGATCAAGAATCTGAAAGCTCTCTTCCGCCTTCCCAGGGTCAGTAAAACAACGAGACATAATGCGGAAGCAAAATACAACTTTTTTTTGAATCTCAGTGGCATCGCCATCCTGCAATTAATTTACAATGAAGTTCTGTTAGCCTTTTCTTGTTCACTTTTAACCATTTATTGTTCGGGAACAAAGAGTGGAAGAGTTACAAACCTGCTGCATCTGCCTTAAAGAAAGATACCTCCTCATCTCTTGCTGCAACCTGCAGCTTATCCAAAACACAATGAATATGTAATTCGGGTTGTACTTCAAAGGTGAGGGAAATAAAGAAGACACAAACAACATCCAGGAACACCTGACATCAAGATCGAGCATTCATGACAAACCTTTGTTTCTGCTCCAGCAGCTTCTCAAGTGCTCTAACCTCAACTTTGTCAAAACTTGAGAAAACCTTAACCCAGTTTTTAACTTTATCCTTGACTGAAAATTCATCAGGGAACAAGGATGAGCATAGAATGTGCTCCACGATGTCCAACCTGTAGAAAAAAAAGTAGTCAATGATGTATTAAATGAGTGCTTGATATATGGAACCAGGTTTAAAAAAGTAAAATTTCTGTGTTGCAGTTTCAGATTCTAAAACTCCAATATAAGGTGTGCCTAGAGTAACAAGTTACGAATGTGGACTCCCAACTTCAGGAACTACAGTATAACTTGGGGTTGGTGTTTCCAGTAGAAACTTCACTTTCCAAATGCTTAAGATTCCCAAGAAAACAACCTAATACTTTAGTACTTGATCCCGCATCATTTAGCTAAGGAAATAATCTATCCATCTTTCACTTATCAAATCATAGTTTATCATCCCGTAAAAAGAAATACAAGGCAGCTTACCTGAAATCTTTGTCATAAAAACATCTTAAAATCCTCCCAGGGATCCATTCATAGTCGACGCCTTTAATTGAGCCACTGGAAGAGTTTAAGCAATAGATTCTGTATATATCAGCTAGCCTCTCCAGTGTGTATCTTTTAACAAGAAGCTGAATACATAAGACCATACAGCTATCAGAAGATGGAGTAAGAATGCATTAATTATCAAGGTCAAAGTAGACTAGACACCTAAAACTAGACATGTTACATACAGATTTATCCCGAATCCGCTCTGCTACCAGCTTAATAGTATCGACCTTCATGGATGTAAGGGCATTACATGCAGCATCACAAAGCACGACAACGACTTGTTTGCGCACATTTTCATCATAATCCAACAGCCGATCCCGGAGGGCAGCTAGAACATGTTTATATTAGATTACCAACTAAATGCATAAGTATAAAGGACTGAAGGAAGGAAGGAAGGAAGGATTTCCAATATTCTTACAGATGATCTGAGGTGCTTCTTGTCTAAATGGATTTGACAGCAGACATCCCTTGACATGTTCAAGGACAGACATTCTGACCTCAACTATTCTATCAGTAAGTCTCTTCAGAAATTCCAAGAAAATCGGATGAAATGCCTCAGAGATAGCAGATTCTGATAGAGCAAAAAGATCCCCAACTAAGTGCACAGCTTTTAATCGCACATCTAACTGATCTGTCTGTCACATTCAAGCTTGTACATTAGATCATCAGAAGTAAGAAAAGGAAGAAAAGATCACCAATATAAATGAAGAAAAAATGACTCTAGGCACATATCTTGAGTTGATCAACTACTTCAAGACTGATATCTTCAGATATTCTATAGCAAATAAACTAATGGTTATATTCCATTAAACTACACCAGCTACATTAAAGGTCCAACCAGGCAAAGAAGATAGAACAATAAAGGCAAGTAAATTTCAATAATCGAAAAAATGTTGTCAAGACATATTTGAAAACTAAAGCATGAATTAACATGATTTTCATTAGAAAATAAAATGATGTAATAACAGAGATGGGAAGAAGAAATTAATGTACCAGTAGTTCTCCTGTGATGTAGGGAACAACTCCTGATAAGATCTGAGGAGCACAACGGTAAATATCATAAATGACTTCATGGTAGTCAATTTCAAATGTTGTTGGCCTGCTGTCTCCAGACATTGAAGATACAAGAAACTGCTTTATGCTGGGCTCCAATTTTCCTGAACACTGCTCTATCACCTTCATAGCAAGCCCCCTTCCGGCTATCGAAACATCCTGACAGGAAGTGTTAAAACCCAGTTCTTCAGGACAAAGCATCCAAACAAAAGCAAACTTCTGTTGACATTTAATCATGCAACACAAACACTTACTTTCTTATGACGACCTAGAACCGACAAAATGACGTGTAAAAGATCCTCCCGGATATCTTCACTCTCTTCTATGAGAACAACCATAATAGTTTGCATTGATGTCAGAATACTATCTTGATGCTCATCCCTGCATATGTGGTATACAAGACAGAAAATTATTGAATTAGGGAGGGTCCAAGGGAGACGAAGCAACAAAAATGCAGGAGCAACAGTAGCTACATTTTTAAATTTTGAGATAAAATTTCGTTTCACTATATATTTTCATACCTTCATCAAGATGAATGTTCATATCATATACCTTAATTAAGTACACCACATTTAAGTATGCAGTAACACATACCTTGTTTTACCTTCAATTTTCTCACATTAGTCAGTAACACTAGATTATTTTTGTTGATGTAACAGGCTGAGAAACACTTAGAAACTATGTTGCTAGGACTCTCCAAAAATGCAGCTGCAACAGTGTCAGATCCTCCAAAAAATGCACTACTTTTGGAGGATCCGACACCCAGTGGCATTTTTGAAGAGTCCAAGCAACATAGCTTAGAATTGGGGATAAAGCAAAAAGAAGAAAAAAAAAAAAGCTTTATCCATTGCTCTTCGCCAAAAAAACAGTTCAATATGGCTTTCACAAAGCAAAAAGACTGGAAGAAGTTGATCAAACAATTGTGACATAATTGGGAGGCGAAATCATTGAAGTGAAAGAATCATAATGGGAGGAGAGTGGAAAAAACATAAGCTATTATACATATCAGGAGAGATGGATGATCATATCACGGAGAATATTAGCCCCAAGTTGACTAATTGACAGCATTAACATTATTTGCCATATATTAAATGTCATTTGCATTGTAAGGTGGCGTCAGGTCTGTGGTGGGTGGATTTGTACTGTTTCAGATCACATTGGGTGATACTTGGTATAAGAAGAGAGGAGTCGCAAAGCTGGATATTTAAAGCAGGAAAAGAAGACCACGCATGGGAGGTTGCCCCTTTGACCCTAATGTGGATAGTATGAGGAGAGAAATAGAGGAACATTTAGACGGATCGAAATGGACATTGTACATTTCAAAATAGCTTGTTTTTTTTCTTTTTGACACACCAATGAGATCCCTATTTGTATAGAAGAATAGGTGTCTTTCGTAGAGTCCCATATTTTAATGTATGTTCCTAGCTCATCAGAATTCTGCTTGTAAACATGAGTTTTTCCAGGATCAATAAATTCTGGTCTTTGATGAAATTTAGTATCTTTTTTTAGTTATTTAAATGATATTATTTTTTTTGAGGATGTAATATTTGTACTGTCCTAGTCAATATACACAAAATTACCTTCTCCAAGAAAAAAAAAAATTACTTACCTATCTAAAAGAGATACTAAATGTCATCAAAGACGAGAAATTTGTGACATTTTCTTTTAAACAGAATAGAGAATTAAAACTTCTAGCCGTAGTGCTAAATTCTTCGAAAAGGCAAGAGAATGCAGCAGCACTACTAGGTGACATATCTGCCACAATATTTACTGATGGGACCTTCAATACAAGATAAAGCTCACCTGACAACATTGAGAAAAGTCTGGAACATTTCATTGATAAGATCATCACACTCGAGATCCAGCATTACAACACATGATCTGTATCTTGCTAGAGTTTCTAAGATGACAACTCTTCTTCCGAAGGATGGACTATTTATATCACCTAAGCCGCTGAAAGTGCTCACAATCAAATGGAAGATGTCCTGACTCAAATCAAAGCACAAACCAGGTTTTTAGTTGCTCTATGGGAAAATCAAGGGCACGTAAATGTGTCATCGAGTCTCTGCCATTACTTATTACCTTTAGAACATCATCACTGTACGGTGCTTCAGGTGCAGTAATTCTTGTTATTTCACAGATACAGGTGGCGACAAGAAGCTTAACCTCCCTATCTTGATGCTTTAGGAGTTCTGGTTTAACTATAGCAGATTGTAAGGGCTGCATGGCTTCCAACATAGCTTTTGGTGGCGACTGCTCCAACTCAGAAAGAAATGTTGAACCTTGCTGCTTGTGAAAAATTCAGTCATACATTACAAATTTGTGATAGATTCAATCAAACACTACTGCAACGGAAAGGTCAAGCACATAACTGAATCTCAAAGTGTGTGATAACACAAAGCGATCAGGAGGTAATGAAAGCAGTTTGAGAATAGAAAACTACCTCTTTGAAGCTCATATGCAATAGACAATTATCTAGTATCTCTTTTTAGAAGAACAAGTAAAACCATCATAGCCAATCGTACAAAAAGAAAACAAGTTAAACCAAGTAAGAAATAAAAACTGAACTGAATACATCCCTTGAAGGACATCCCCAAAAAAAGGGAAAAGATGTGCTGGATACATAGAGGTTTACAAGGAATAGCACTCAAGAGAAGTGCCCAATACAGGATTCCAAAAAGAAGATACAGAGACCAAAGACGACGACGACAATTACAAGCACACATCAACTTGCAACTGATCCAAAGAAGAAGACACCAGAAAGACACAAAAGAAACAAAAGCTCAAAAGGCTGATTGCTCATTGACTCTTTCTCAAGAAACTGAATACCAAGACAAGAACAGACAAACTACAGTTAGCTCAAAGTTGAGTTAAGATCATCAACAGAGTAACACTTTGATGCAGCATAACCGTTAGTATGGTGTTCAAAAAGACCTATAACTAGAAAAGTAGCAGCAAGCAAAGTGTACAAAATGTTTAAATTAAGAAGGTTTAAAGGGCACAAAAATGGTGGAAGATGAAATTCCTTTACTTATTCGATTTGCAAGAATCGAGAGTGTCACATTGTTTAAAGATCAAGAAAGAGTGTCACCTTATTGTGATTGTTGTACCTGGTCAACTCAGTCATGCAACGATAAGCACGCATTAATCAAGAAACATAATTTCGCCAGTCAATTTCCACAGAAGTAAAAAAATAAGGACATACCAAACAGAATTACTATCTCCAATGTACTCCTACATCTTAGCCAAAGGTTTCAGTTCAATCATTAAAAATGGAGCCGCCTCTAGTAGGGAAAGCTGACTCGCGAAGTGGAACGTACACGAATCGGGATTAATCATGCTCCGAAACTGGGCAGCATACACCAGGATGGAGATAACAAAGAAGGCCATAGCAAACAGAAAACTAAAGAGGCCAATCTACTCTAAAAATCAATCCAAGCAAAGATATCAACCAAATTGACCATTAAACAAGCCCAATGTACAACATTTCTTTGCTATTTTGCTTTAGAAGATCCCTAGTAGAACAAAGAAGGCGCTGAAATTTGCAGGACAGATTTGGTAATTATCAGCTTTAAATAACATGGAGCACACACCCATGCATGGATAGGTACATATACACCATTACAACCTACTTTAAGTTGAGTATACTTTTTATGTTATTCCTTAAATTAAAATGGTGTCTGCAGGAATTATCACAGTAACAGACTTGCACATCTGGGCAGGGTTAAGTGTGAATTATAGAGAGTCTCTACATTTAGAAAAAAACAAGGTATGGCATAAAAAAAAATGCTGGAATAAATTGATGGATACACGGATTCATACGGTAGAGTTCAGGACTGAAACTTAGTATATTGATTGATTTAACTGCAACTGACCAAAGCACTCGCTAAAGACCTATCAGAACCTCCTGAAATTACAACTTACATCACACTAAGCTCATCCAGATGAACTCTTTGTACAGTAGCCATTAAATGCATCCCTTTTTGAAGAGTTCCACATATTTAGTGAGAGCTGTTTTGGTCAAAACCAGATACTTCTCAAGCAAACAGAATTTTACTTTAAATTATTGCTAACACCAAAATCAGGAAATTTTGAGAGACTAGCAACATGACATAACATTTCTTCTCTGCATTAAGTTGCTAGATTGGCGTAACTGCCAAGAGCCACATCTTTTCGCATCACCAGTTTTGATTTTAAATACAAATCAATTAACAACTAAAGAAGAAGTTTCTCTGCATTCTTTTCAAATTGTCAATCGCCAAGTTTCCCTAATAAAACGTGAGACTAATATGTACTAAGATGCCTTATTTTGGTTTGAAGTTAAAATCAAGCTACATTAAACTGTGTCTATCCTAGAAGTACTATAGCAGGGGGTGACAAAATAATTCCAGCATTTCCGAATACAAACTTCTTAGCCCTGTGTATGCATGGGAAAGATGCAATCTTTAAAAAGAGATCATTGTTTACACACACAAAATATATACATATGATGTTTCTATTGGGCGAACTGACCACATAATATATAGCTATTCATCCAGCAGAGTGTATGAAGAAGAAACAAAAAACAGCATAGGGTATACACACGCTTGTCTATTCCTAAGAAAGGGGGAGAAGCCAAGGTAACCCATTTAAGCTCTACTTCAGCAAATTAAACTCATCTGCAACCTAAAGTTGAAACCTTTATAGTTGGATTCTTCACATTCTTCAGTTTGTTAATTCACTAAATGGAAATTTTCCCTAAATTGAGGGAAAGACCAAAAAGGCATGAAGAATGGTAAAAAAAACCGCATGAAGAAACTAAAAAGACCAAAATTTCCCATTTTATCATAAATTAAAAGAAAAAAAATAAAGCTTTATCCAATTTTACCCACTTTCAGAAAGGGAAAAAACAGGAATCTGTACAACTAACCCTAATTCAACTGAAACAACAACCAATACTGCATGACCTTCAACCCATCAAGCGAAAAAACCAGAACACAAGTGGAAGCAGTGCATTCAATGTGAATAATTGAATTCAAACAAGTTTGTTTCGAAGAATTAAAGAATTTCTTAACGAACCTTTAAGAGTTTGATAAGTGAGTCTTTACTAGTAGGAGGGTTTTCAAGCTTGGATCCGAGCTCCTTGAGCTGAAGTTGGAGCTTCGAAGCCATAGTCTCTGTTGTTTTCTGTTCCAACAGAGAGTTTTAGGACATTTAGCTCCGGAGGTGTAGGTAGGCTTTTTGTTTCGACAAGAGAGAGAGAAAGGAAATTTACTTCGGAGCTCTTCACTTCAGCACATATTTATCCCCAGATTTACTCCTTTAAGTTTCTTTCTTTACATGTCCCTCTATTTAACCTTATTTCCATATCTTCCACTAAACTTCCATTTTAGCTAGCGTTCGAACATAAATTTTTGAATAATTTGAAAAGAGGGTGGTTCGGGATAAAGAAAAGCAAGGCTAGAATTGTGTCATGTCAATTTTCGTAATAAATACTTATATATACATTCTGGACAATATTTTATCGCAACTAATAAGAGTAGAAAGATTCTAGGTAAATATCAAAATAGTATTCAGTGCTTTCTGTTTCAATAGTTATCGAAAAAGTTTTTATCTTAGTCTACTAATTCTATTAAGGGTTGATGGTGAGGATAGAACCTTTATCATCAGTAGATGAATCAAAGGCGTGTGTTTGTTGTAACGAATAGAAAGAACAATTAAGAATTATTTTTGCTTGTATTATACGCGATAAGCTTTTTTCATTCGTTAATATTCTAGCTAGAGTTTATGATGGTATGTTTTATCTTGGTAAAAGGGCAAGACGAGTGAAATGAATTTGGGATAATTTATGTATGTGACATGAGTTGCGTGGATGAGACAATAAGGAGTTGTGAGAAATTAACGATAGCGAGAGTTGAAAAAATCAGAGGTGGACCGAAAAAAATTGAAGCGTGATTGGACATGACATAATGCAATTTTGTTTTAGTATGGACATAATAACAAATAACTGTGCACATAATCAAAAACGAGAGTAGAAGATTAATAAATAGTCAAGCATAAGAAACATGAAGGGGACTAAACATGAAAAAAGATCCATTGAATAGGATCATTATCCACATTCTTTCATTCTTTTAATTTCTTACTAGTTTCTGAGCACGCGTTTTGCGCGTGTAACCCAAGAGTGTATTATTTCTTAAAAGATAATACTATTAAATAATAAAATATGTCTAATTGAGATTTTTTACTTTGTTTTACTACTAATTGTGACACTTCAATTTTTTGTACTCCAAGTTAATGCATCGAGATAATAATATGAGAAATTAATAAAATAAACTTTGTTTGTACTTCAAAAAATAAGTTTGCAAAGCTAAAAGGAAAAATAACAACTATCTAAATTAAATTTCTTGATAGTTCCGTTTTATTGGTAGAATAATTCTAGATAATGTAAGATTACTTTGAGTGAAGGAAAACAAAACCTTTCAACTTTTTTTAATGAATGTGTTTTAAGTATTGTATTAATTTTTTATTCACAAACACTTTAAACTAATTAGTTAATTATAAATATTTAAAACTAAGATGTAAAAAGTTTTATCATTTATATTTTAAAAATCAGGATATTTATGAATAACTACTATTTTTATATAAAATTTAATTCTGTCATACATAACTTATCCACCATTAATTTGATATTATATGTTTCACCTTTTTTTTTATAGAAAAAGAAAAGAAAAGAGTAAACATCTTATTTTATCACATTAATTCTTAAAGATGAAAATTAATGTATATGTAAAAAGTTTACGGAGAAAAGAAAAAAAAAAGGTACACATGAGCAAGATAATTACGCATTTCATTTTGTTTGTCTCTATAGTGAAACTGAACATTTGAGCATACAAAATACAAATATGAATTTAGAGCAACTTGCTAATAAAACAAGAATTCAACTATATGAAGAGAGACAAAAAAGTCTTATTATAATTCTTACTACAAATAAGTATAACTAACATATCAAGCTCCGATGCTTCAGTAATTGAATTCTTATCTATTCTCGTAACTGCATAAGGGAATCTCACAACTTTCACATCAAATTGTGACATTATTTCACATGTTTAGAGTTCCTACATACAAGAATTGTAGGAGTGGTAAATAAAAGTTCTTCTTGAAAAAAATTAAATTTATAGAACAAAATTATGGAAACATGAAAAGTCACCTGAATTATTGTTAAAATAAATATAAAAAAGATAGAGATGAAATCTATTTTAAAGATACATGAATCTACTTTAATTTCTTGATAATTACTCATTTTTGTTTTTATTTACATTTATGTTAGAAATTTGAAAGGTCAAGATTATGGAATGAGAATAAGAAGATTATATATATATATATATAAAAATTATATAAGTTTTAATTTATTAGAGGGGCAAAATGGTAATTCAATTTTTAAGTTTTGAGCTTCATGCTTATAATAATACTAGTTTCGGGAACGTGCGTTGCACGTTTATTCTTTACTGTTATACAAATTTATATAGGCCTGATCTAACGTTGATAATTATTAATTATAATTTCTTTTGTATATGTTGTTTTATGCAAAATTAACAGTGTCAATTAATTCTTTTCATTTAATTTTGGTAATTTGTTTGCAAAATAAAAAATGTTGAAAAATATAAACTAATTAAGATAATATAGCATATAGTATGTATCGTAGTGGTGAACTCTTGCTCTAAATTTTAGAAATGAACGCAAACATATCTAAAAAACTTATTAAAGACATGATAATGAGTAAATATATATTAATCATGTTAATGAGGAAAAAAATGACCTATAAATTGATTTTACATAAATTTATATTGTAAGATGATGATATACAAAAGTGAAGTAGACTTATATTTTTTGTTCAGTTTATATCAGAGATTGTAACCAATAATCTATTAAAAGACGAAAATAATTGCAACCCAAAACACTAATAATAAAATATAAAACCAGTAAATAAAGTGAAAATATATGCACACACAAAAAGAAGGATCTTTTGAGTAAGATAACTAAGGAATATTAGTAAAATAATACACAAATAACGATACAATGGACCTTGAAAGAAGTTTCATCATATAAATTAAAAAATTATTAAGATATTTATACGTAAATATTGTTTTCGGCCTATTCTTTATACTAATATAAAGACATTATCAAAATCGTAAGAAGGGATATAATGTGTTTTGCCTCCAACATTTCCACAATGAAGCATCATAACTCTTAAACCCAAAACTCAATATTCTTTTGTAAGTGAACCCTAAAAACAGAAAATTGGTGATAAATGTATGTCAATGAAAAGCTTGTAGAAGCTATGAATATAAAACTTATAAGATGATTTTTACTTTGAGTTGATAAATCATTTGATTATGTGATTGAATAATATAAATTTCTGTCCAAATTTATAGAATCCTTTGAGGAATATGAAAATGTTATAATATTATTTCCATGGAAGATGAGAGGAATTAAACATTTTAATTGAAGTAATAACTAAGAAACTAAAACTTTCAATAAATGTGGAAATATGTAACAATTTTCTACATTCAGATTCAATATATTTTGTTTAAAAGTCTACTAATTTAATTTTAAAATTAATGAAAAACATATTTTATTTCCAATTTTTTGATGAGTATGATTAATTAATTAAATAGAATATTATAAAATGTTATTATCTTTTTTAACTTTTTAACTTTTAAATTAAAGGTAAATAAGAGTATATAATAAGTTAGAAATTTATTGAATATATATATATATATATATATATATATATATATATATAAGGATGTGAAAAGACTTATAACTGATTCATAGTATAAAAATATTCAATAGAAAAATCATGTCTTTTGAATTAGTTAATATAACAGATAAATTAAATAAAACCACTAACATAAATGCATGCAACGGTAGAAATTCTAGTCGGATTCTCAAGGGAGATGAAACTGCAAAACTTCTTAAATAGACTATTAAGGACCATTTAAATTAATTGAATTAGCTATGAACAATAAAAGAGGTAATAATTAATATTATGAAAAAGGAAAAAAAGATAAGATGTAACTATTTAATAATTAATTAATTATTTTATAATATTTTAATTTAGTATAAGGCTAAAATTTGACCTTCATGCTTATAATAATATATGATTGTTTAAGGACGTTTGGCTATGCGATGTGGAAATTTTGATATGATATGACAATTGAAATCATACGATGAAATTAAAGTTTTATTTGGATATGCGATATAAAATTTTTGTATTATATATTTTTTCATAAACATAAGAATCTCGTAAATTGTAAATTATAAAAATAACCCTAATTATTTATTTAATCTTATCAAATAAACAAAAATTTATAAAATTATTACAAAGATATTTGTTCTCTACTTAATTAACTATTCCATCATACTTTAATTAATCAAACTTTAATTCAATAAAAAATATTAATTGAACATAAATTGTAGTATACTGGTATTTAATATGATTCTCCTACATGGTACGAACAATCTTCTGACAGTGAACTTGCATTTCTCAATCATATGACCGACAAGACAAACCAACATTGTTATTTTGAGTCATTTATTTGCTAATATCATTCACAACTATATTTTCATGCTCATAGACCATAAATATATCATCACTCCGTTGTTATTCTCGCACGTAATTATGTAACAGTGTAAAAGTTATGACAATTTTTACGAGTTAATATCTTAAGAGATCACTCAATTTTAGGAATTGATCTAACAAAGTCATTAAAGTTTGTTTTGTACCAAAAGAATCACCCAACTTAGATTTTTATATCAACAAAATTACCAACTTTAGGAATTGATTTAACAAAGTCATTAAAGTTTGTTGGGTATCAAAAAAATCACTCAACTTAGATTTTTATATCAATAAAATCACTCAACTCAGACATTTGTGTTAGTAAAATCATTAAAAAAAAATTATCATTATTTTTGTTTGTTTCATATAGAATAGATCCTACAAATAAATAAAATTAAGAAAACTAATTTAATTTTTTTGATGGGAAACTTCTCTAGTGAAACAAATACTTTTATCTTAATATGTTAATTATTAAATAAAAAGAAATAATTAGGAGTTCTATTTATTGGTCCACTAGTGTATTTTTTGAGAATTAGCACAGATAAATTATCGATAAAATTTGTATTCACATATCTAATTAGGACTCATTAGAGAATAAGAGTACTAAAATAATGTTTAAAATTGTGACCTCAATTAACTTTATAAATATGTTATAACTGACAGATTTTCTTTAACAATGCAAAAATTTCCCATAAAAAAATTAAATTAGTTTTCTTAATTTTATTTATTTGTAGGATCTATTTTATATGAAAAAAAACAAAAATAGTTTGTTTAATGATTTTACTAACATAAATGTCTAAGTTGAGTGATTTTATTGATATAAAAATCTAAATTGAGTGATTTTTTTGATACCCAACAAACTTTAATGATTTTGTTAAATCAATTCCTAAAATTGAGTGATTTTTATTGATATAAAAATCTAAGTTGAATGATTTTTTTGATACAAAACAAACTTTAATGACTTTGCTAGATCAATTCTAAAGTTGTGATCATTTAAGATATTAACTTCAATTTTTACTTGTATGTCAAATATTATATGGTTTCACTTATGTGCGATTACACATTTTTAATGCATTTATTTCGTTCTAAAATCAAACATATTGGAAGTAGTGATTATGAAACATACATAACCCAATTTTATTTTTTTTCATATTAAATTGCTTTAAACATTTTCATATATAGCCGAAAGAGAAGTACTTTTATTATGAAAAAGCAAAAAGATATTACTTCCTCCTCTCTTATTTATATGCATCAAATATCATTTATATTCACCAAATTAGTAAAAGATAATAATTTGTGTCTTTTCATAAACTAGTCATATTATTAAAAAAATAAATAAATATGTAAGTAGTTTCCAAAGAAAAAAACAATGGGCCGGGTCAGGAGTGAAATAGTGGAGGCCCAAAGTTTGAGAGCGTCCCTGTGTGCTAAAGCCCCAATGTTGAGCAAAACATTCTTCTGCAATGGAAGAAGGGAAAACAATGGCAGATGAAGAAGAAGTGGTAGTGGAAGTCGAACAGCAGCCATGTCCACCGCTGTCGAAGAACGCACAGAAGAAACTGTTGAAGCAGCAACGATACGAGGTCAAAAAGGCGGAGAAAAAGGCATTGCTGAAAGAGCAGAAGAAGAGAGAAGGGGAGCGCAAGCGTAAGGAATGGGAGGAGAAGCTGGCCAGCGCCACCGAAGAGGAGAAACAACTGTTGATAGAGTCGAGGAAGTGCTTAAGGAAAGAGAGAATGGACCAACGCTCTGATGAAAAAGGAAAGAAGATGCAGAGGCTCACTAATGCTAAAGAAAATGGCCAAAATGTAGTTATTGATCTCGAGTTTGATAACCTCATGAATTCTAGTGAGCTCCATAGCCTCGTTCAACAGGTTTATTTCTTCTTTTTTTTAGTTAAAGTTTCAGTTTGTCGAATTTTACTCTAAAACACTCCCGATGCTAGATTGTTGAAGCCTAAACTCTAAAGTCACTGTTTTGTTCCAATATCCTTAAGTTGGTTTGGTTGTATAGGGTTTCTGTGACAGTTGCACAATACTTGAATTAATTCTTCCTGTTTCTTGCTGCTTTATAAATGCACTTTTATCTTACATGCTCGAAGCGAACACGCTAAAGCTATTGGACTTATGGCAGATCATGTACTGTTATGCGGTGAATGGAAGGTGTAGTTCTCCTGCTCACCTCTGGTTGACTGGCTGTCAAGGAGAAATGCAAGCTCAGTTGCAAAGACTACCAGGTTTTGACAAGTGGGTAATTGAAAAGGAGAACCAGCCATATATTGAGGCATTCCAAGATCAGAAGGAACGCCTTGTATATCTCACTGCAGACTCAGAAACAACGCTAGACGTCCTTGATCCAAAGCATATATATATCATTGGTGGGTTGGTGGATAGGAATAGGTGGAAAGGGCTAACCATGAAAAAAGCAGAAGACCAAGGGATTCAGACAGCAAAACTCCCTATAGGAACTTACCTAAAGATGTCTAGTTCCCAGGTATGTTCTGTATTGCGAATCAATTAATCATTGAGCTACTTCTCTATGTTGCCTTCAGACCCTGCATTCTAAACTATGTTAATGAGGTAGTATCTGAGTGCTTGCAACCTTCTTTATGCTTGACAATTGTGTTTGCTGGTTAAGAAGATTTTTTAAGGATGTGCCTCAGTTAATTCACCTGAAAAACAGCACTGACTAGTAAGGCTCTCGATATGTTTTGAAACTGAACACTAAAGAGACTGCTCCCTTTGTCTATGCTGGAAGAAAATCTAAAGACTGTTTCGTGACTCGCTACATGAACTTCCTTTAAATGCTTTGCCATGTTTCTGCAGGACATCAATGAAGTGCTATGCTTTTTTTTCCAGATAGTATAAAGTTGGGTGTTTGACCTTTCTTGTTAAAGGATGTCAATAATCAGCAGATTGGATTATTGACTCACAGTTTTCTAGAGTACTAGGGTTAGGGTCTCCATAGAGTTAAAACATCGATATGCTTAACATATGAATGCATTCTGAGGTTCAAGACACATCATTAGCAATAACATGTATAAACTGTCAGTTTCAAATTGTTGCTGGTATTTCATAGTAATTGAAATTTCCTAGAACTGAGAGTTCAGGATCGAATTAATCAAGAGGCACTGGGAGATCATAGGACATACATACTAGTCTGAGACACTTGGCTATTTAGGTTTATCTTGAAGCCAAAAGAATCTTGTTTGTGTTTCCTTAAATATGCACCACTTTAAGCTATTCAGTTCTATGTTAATAATTCAATATTACCTTGAATCTTGATCAATATAACAAAGATGTTGGACCTATAATTATCTTGTATGTATTTAGTGGCACCATTATCTTTCTAGTAATGTTTTGGTTCATCATTTTGAGCATATATGTTGTCAGGAAAGAAGTTTTTAATTTTAACAACACGATTGATCCAGTAGTATATCATTGAAATTTGAAGCCACCAGACAGATGCATGAATAGTGAATCTTATATCTTTTGGCACAACTAGTGCTGGCTAATCAACTGATATTTGTTGTTAATCTTGGCCTCAGCTGACAAGTGACATTTAAATATTACTTTGAGAATGCACGTCTAGACTCTTCAACCCGTTCTCAGTGTGTCTCATAGACACCAAATGCCGAAGTGACACATAATTGGAGATGTCTAGATGATCATTTTGTAAGTTAGAGTGTTCAACCGACACAGTGGAGTCGAGCTAGTAGTCTAGATGTGCTTCCTTAAAGTTGTTTATCTATGTATAGAAACTCTGAAACCAAAATATTTCAAATCAAAGAACTAAACGCGATAGAGGGCAGATAAAGGTTAGGTGTATCATGGGGCTCTTGCATCTTGAGAGAACATATGATTGGTGGTAACATATGGAAAGTCTAAATTCTCCAATTTTTTGTTGTTATACTGGTAAATATGATCAATAGTAGATTCTCTTTTCTTGCCAATAAATTGTTAGTGGCCAGTTTACTATATTATGGTCTGTGTAGAAAATTGTGACAACACTTTCTAACATGTATTTTTCTTGTGAAGGTCCTTACAGTCAATCAAGTGGTAGAGATACTTCTGAAATACTTGGAGACAGGAGACTGGAAAACTTCATTCTTTGCAGTGATTCCACAGAGGAAAAGATGTGAGGGTGATAATGATATTGAAGATACGGAAGGGAAAGATGATCACGAGAAAAAAATCATTGATATTGAACTAGAAGAAGAGAAAGATGATCAAGAGTCTAAAAGACAGTGCATTGAGAGTTGAAGTTTCAAAAGCTTCCACTCGATCCTATCAGAATAGTCAGTGGTATCATCTTTGTTCTCCAGAACTTGTCTCAATTATAGTGAAGTTCGCCTTATTGGCTTCAGTTTTCTTTTTGCACTGTATGACTTTGTTTCTTCCTCGTGTTTGTTCCTCAATCTTTTTGGGTACATAAGCATGTTGGGAAGAATAATTTGGATGTATTATGCTTCAACTAACTTTAGATGGTAAACATTTCTCTGATAGATTTGACCAAAATACTGTCCTAGCTAAGTGTTCTTCCTGCCCTGTGTAATCCATTACAGAAAATTGAACAAGGCCCAAAGATTTAGATTGGTTTTAAAGGATTTTGCATCAAAATATAAACAAGTCACAAGCAACCACCAACCAAATACTCAAATTTCAACAACAGCTCACTCAATTCCTTCAGCAGAGAAACAGTGAGTCATTACTTTCCACAGCACACTGAGAAGTAGTGTTGGCCATTGGCAGTGGATACACAAAGTAACCTGCATAATGTGGATCAAGCTTCAACATTACAGACTCCTCTGTCAAGGTTCCATGCTCACCACCATCAATCTCACGATAACGATGCAAGTAGAAAGTCAAGGGTTCAACGTAATCATCAAAACCAAGCTTGCTCATTGCCCAAAGCACATCTTCAGCAGTGATGGTCTTGCGCTGCTCACATTGGCAACGCTCATTGGCTTCACCAGTTACAAAACTTATGAACTCAGATACACATTCTTGGATGGTCTGTTTAGAGTCATCAGATATCTTAGCATGAGGAGGAAGGATCCGGCGCATGATTCTGATCACATTTGCTATTGGCATGAATCGGTCTTGCTCACGAATAGTGCATTCAGAATCTTGGTTAAGATGAACAGGCACAGGCACAGGCACAGGCACTCCCATCCTCATCTCTGTAGCTTAATTTCCACAAAACAAGAACAATTTGAAATCAAATTCAAATGATAAAGTATATTGACACACAACACACGTGTAGAAAAGGGGAAGAGAGGAGATAGTTATAGGTTAATTAAAAGATTGCATGCATGCCACTTGTTTCCCTTACTTAATTTTGTCTTTTAAGTTAATCAGAAATACTCAAACATGAGTTATGGTGCATTTGTGAAATTGTTTTTTTCACCTTAAATCAGAGGTTTCGAGTTCAAGCCTTGAGTATGAAGAAAATTTTATTGAAAGTGTGTTTCTTAAATAGGCCCTGAACACCTAGTGCATTGATGAAAGTGTTTTCTTCATCTTTAATCAAAGGTTTCGAGTTTAAGTTGTGAGTATGAAGAAAATTTTATTAAAAGTGTGATTCTCAAATGGACCCTGAACACCGAGTGAGAAACAACCATTGGTGAAAGTGTTTTCTCCATCTTTAATCAGAGATTTCGAGTTTAAGCCTTGAATATGAAGAAAATTTTGTTAAAAGCGTGATTCTCAAATGAGCCCTAAACACCGAGTGAGAAACAAAAAAGAAAGAACCAGAATTTGCAAAGAAGATAATGAAAGATACATCGTGGAAGTCCAAATTAACAAAGAAGCACTATATGAATGTAGTATATAATGTGTCATTTGTAAAAGTAAAAAGAGAATTTACTTAAAGCATACCAGGTGTAGAAGGGAATGTGTGATAACCATGAAAACCACCAACATTATTATCCATATTTGCTCCTGTAGATATATAGTGTGTATATGTGTTGCTTAATTGGCCATATTTATAGCTACAAAAGAGAAATGACTCGTGGCAGATGGGCGTAATGAACAAGAAGAAGACATTCGCCGGAATAAATAAGCATTCACAATTGACTGGATCATTTAATTTACTTTTTCTTCGTCTCATTTTATATGTCATCTTTTATTTCATAAATAATTTTAATTTATAAATTACTATATAATTCTTTATTTATTTTTTACCGTTATGATTTATTAGATTTGAAAATATACATTTGACTAACTTAGAAAAACTAAGTATATGATTCATGTTCATTGGTTAAGTTAATTAATCAAAATAAATCAATTCATACCCATTGATAAAAAACTTGAGTTTTAAAAAAATTAAATAAGAGTACAAAGTAAAGTTACATTATTTAGTAAAAAGGTGATATATAAAATGGGATGGAGAAAGTAATTATTACTGTCTCCGTTCCATCTCATTTTATTTATATTTCATCTCTTTCTATAAATAGCCGGACCACATTACTTGTCATTTATAAAATTTGTGTCTAAATTATGATATTTTCCTCTGTCTCGTCTCATTTTATACGTCATCTTTTATTTCATAAATAGTTTTAATTCATAAATTACTATATAATTCTTTATTTATTTTTTACCCTTATGATTTATTAGATTTAAAATATGTATTTGACTAACTTAAAAAAGCTAAGTATATGATTCATGTTCATTGGTTAAGTTAATTAATCAAAATAAATCAATTCATACCCATTGATTAAAAACTTGAGTTTTAAAAAAATTAAATAAGAGTACAAAGGTAAAGTTACATTATTTAGTAAAAAGGTGATATATAAAATGGGATGGAGAAAGTAATTATTACTGTCTCCGTTCCATCTCATTTTATTTATATTTCATCTCTTTCTATAAATAGCCGGACCACATTACTTGTCATTTATAAAATTTGTGTCTAAATTATGATATTTTCCTCTGTCTCGTCTCATTTTATACGTCATCTTTTATTTCATAAATAGTTTTAATTCATAAATTACTATATAATTCTTTATTTATTTTTTACCCTTATGATTTATTAGATTTAAAATATGTATTTGACTAACTTAAAAAAGCTAAGTAAATGATTCATGTTCATTGGTTAAGTTAATTAATCAAAATAAATCAATTCATACCCATTGATTAAAAACTTGAGTTTCAAAATAATTAAATAAGAGTACAAAGGTAAAGTTACATTATTTAGTGGGATGGAGGAAGTAATTATTACTCTCTCTCTTCCATCTCATCTTATTTATATTTTATCTCTTTCTATAAATAGTTGGACCACATTACTTGTCATTTATAAAATTTATGCATAAATTATCATATTTTGCTTATTATATCCTTGATATAGTAATTAATTAATCTTGTCATTTATTAATAAAGTTAACTTAAAGAACATTATAATAATAGTAAAAAGATAAAGTCACGTCATTTCAATGTAATTTTTTTTAATGCAAGTGAAAAATAAAAAAGAATGACGTATAAAATAGCACGGAGGTGTATAAATTCTTATTTTTGCTCTAATGAATCAGATGCAACTCATCTTTGTCACTAATTGGATAATGCTAATTAGTTTTTAATCAAATTTTGATTGATTAAGTTTAAAATTACACGAATATAATTAGAAATTTACAAATGAAATGTGATATATATGCAGTAATTAACGAAAATCTAGCATATCTGCGGAGAGTTAGGATTAAATGTGTGTTTGACCATTGAAACCAAAAATATAATTTACTTTATTTGGGATTTTAAAAGTTGAAGTTGGAGTGACCATTAAAATAAAATATAGTTCAATTTATTCGAAAGATTTAAAGTTGAAGTCGGAGTTAAAATTACGTTTAGTCAAAAAAAAAATTAAAATTATTCAAAATTTTAATATACTTTCTACATATAATTTATTAGATTTGAATTCTATTAGTATATATTATTGGTATTGATATTATTCAGATTATCCATTACTTCTTATTATATATATAAAAAAATATGTACTTATTCTATTTCAAGATTTTATAAAAATATTTTTCTGCTTTTAGAATATATTTGGTATGAAGGAAGATAATCGAGACGTTGCATTGAAAAATCGCATAAACTCATGTTTCTTTTAGAGATAAATCTTTCAAATTCACATCAATTATATAAGCTCACTTATCGACAATGGTAATAGTAATTAATTATACTATAAAAAATTTCATATGATACATAAAAATCTCTTCATACTGAGTGTAAGTGTATTTTTTCTTTCTTACTTTTTGCAAATTTTAAAATGATAAGTATTTTTTTTTCAAAAAAAAAAATATATATAAACGTATGATTCAAGTGTGTAACCTGCACTAGGCAAGCCTAGTGTGACGAACTTGACCCACAAGGCAAATTCATTGTTTTCGCTGGTAAGGGGTTTTCAACCTAAGACCTCCAACAAGAAAGTCTCAAGCCCAAATCACCGGATTATCCTGAAAGGATATATATATATATATAATGAGAAATCACGATTTGAAATCTCATACTTAAAAAGCACGATCCCAATCACATGTGTGAATACTGATTTGAAATGATGATTTCATACCAATGTCCAAACGTAAGTTAGGATTACAATCCAACCCAACCTTAAGGGTAAGGTTTATAAAGTAGTAGTTCAAACCAACTATATTGTATGAGACAAAATATTGCTCGGTTCAACAAACAAGAGGATGTTGAGATGGATGTGTGGAATAATACGAGTAATGAGATCAGAAACGTAACTATACGAGATAGGGTAAGAGTGAACTTCACAATGGACAAGATTGAGAATTGTGAAATTGAGATGATTCAGTTTTGTGAAGAGAATATGCTCAATTATCATAGTTAAGAGGAGTAATAGGTTAATTACAATGGATGTAAGAAGAGTAGAGGTAGGTAGACTCGAGAAACTAGGAAAAAGGTGGCACGCATACCCTTTCATATTCAATTATCACGATAATTTTAAATTGAAAAAAGATAAATATACCTTCGAACTATTGTAAATGGTATGCAGATATCATCTGACATAATTTTGGGACATATGTGCCCTATCGTTCAAAAACTGGATCATATATAGCCTTTATACTAAAGGATATACACGTGTCATAATCTTATGCATCGACTCAATATTTATTAAAGGAAAAATATACCTTCAAACTATCGTAAATGGCATGCAAATACCATCTGTCGTATTTTCGAGATATTGATGCCCCTGTCGTCCAAAAACTAGATATATATATATATATATATATGACCTAACTCATCGGTGACCCCTTAAACTTGGCACGAAATTTCACTTAGACACCTCAACTGAGCGATGTTCATTTTAAACCCCTCATGTAGGATCTCACTGTGTCATGTTGATACTTTTCGCTGACATGACATGGTGAGTGTAATACACTCAAAGTCAGCACATGAGGAGCTTTTTTTCAGGCCATTTTTTTTTAAATAAAACATTGTTCATCTTCTCCCCTCAATCTTTGTGATTATCTCATCCACCACACACCATCAACCCACGTTCGTACAACATCGCCATTAATCTTATTAAAATCAAAATAATTTTTAATTTTTCAGATTTAAAAATCACCACAACCATTATCTTCTTCTCATTTTGTTTCTTTATATCCAACAATTAAATTCAGCGCAACAAAATAATTACTGTATTTCGTGTTCACATATTTGAATCCTCTGCACATACGAGAAAGGCAAAAAAATAAAAGAGTTCTTTGATTGTTAGTTATAATTGTTTTTTTAGAAGTAAAGAAGAGGAAAAAATGTGCTTTTATAAACTATTTTTTTTAATGTAATTAAATTCTTTTGAAATTAAAGTGTTCCTTGAAAAGATGATATAGTGAAAACGGCTTGAAGTTGAGGTGGGTGGGGGTAAAGAGGATGGACGCTTTAATGGGGGTGGAGGAGCGGTTGGGTGGAGAAGACGCCTGTGGTGGTGGTGGTGGTGGTGAGTGAAAAAGACAAGGGTGAGTTTCTTGAAAATTAGAAGTGTTGAATTTCTTTTTTAAAAAATATTTATTATTTGAGTTTTAAATGCCACATGTCATCAAGTGAGTGATTATTTTTCTTTTTTACTTAAAAGTCATAAGTTTAGAATCATTTTTTACATATATGAAATGTGTCTTTGTTTAATTCGTCACTTTGACACGTCATCGGCAAGTGTATTATACTGTTACATCTGGGGAGCACCCCCTAGACGTAAATAGCGTCGGCATCCTCTTTGAGGACTAACACTAGCCTTTTAGCTTACATCATTACATTAATAGGTCAAAAATGCGGAAAATTTAAAACTTTTTATTTCTTTTACATTGGGGTTTACATAGACCTCTACATACAGATAATAGATATATATTGAGTATACATAGACCCTTCGTATAGAAAGATTATTTAGTCTTCTACTTTTATTGCACATAGATGTATAAAATATAACAATCTCAAATAGTCGTCTCATCTCATAATCATCTAATAATAGTATATCAAATTTGGCCTAGCCCATATATCAATACAATAAGACCACATATAGGTCATACAATGTTTAGTATCCAAATGAAATGGAAAGAAACATAAGAGTCTTAGTACTAAAAACAACTTCATAGCTTGATAGTGGCATGCCCTCGGTAAGTGAGGACCTACCCAACTTGGATGATTAAGAATTTCAAGTCTTCTTCAAAGTCGTCTCCAAAAGTCCTTCAACAACCACAACCTAAAATAATGGAAAAAAGGAAGAAATGGAGGTAGTACACCACTTGTACTATGTATGAGACATATACACACATGTTATCAAATCATGCCTAAAGGGGACCTTTCATGAAAACATGCTATTTTACCCTTTGAAAACCTTATGCACATTCAAGAAGACTATACCAATCAAAAAGACATATTCCTTAAGTCATAGGCATGTATATCACAAGACCAATAATACAAAGCATAGTCAAGTTAATTAACATATCAATATACTTGCACATATAATTAAGACCACTCTAATCATAAAGTTATAACTTCAACAAGCATGAATAAGAGTACATTTTAACATAACCAAAGCAAGACAATTACCCATGAACCCTTATCAAGTCAACAAGAGCAATGACCAAGCAAAGCCCCATAACCTTACTCAATCAATTAATCCAACAAGAATCATGACCAACATCCCACTTCACATAGCATGACATTTAATAGTACATATCATCATACTTTAACAATACAGACCAACACATCTTCATAAGTGAACTAATCAACATATAGTATCAACAAGTTGCAAGTTCATCATATACATATCATGTACCATTATAATCATATACATACATAAAAACATCCTCCTAAGACTTCCTTCAAAGCTAACTAGTGCAATGTTTAGGTAAAGTCACATACCCCTACCTAGACTAAGCTAAACCCCTTAGGTTATTTTAGTTAGAGTCCGTTCCTTTAATTCATTTTACCTTTTGGGAACATCTTGCCTTAACGATATAGACCACATGAACTAATGTGGAATCTTGTGTTATGGAACCCGAAGGTGGACTAGTTGCCAAGGTAGTACCAAAACATGAACATAGCAATTACGTGGATCCACTAGCTAGTATTCTTATGGGGGCAACATAGTTCAAGAAGTAGGAGATATAGTTGGGACCCTCTTTATGCTACATGCATTTTAGTCTCCAATCTCAAGAGTACATTAGTGATCCTACCTTCCCTATGTGGGGAGGGACACTCATCACTCTAGTTCACTCGGTACTAAGCTAGAGTCCCTTTTTGGACGTCTTTAATGTCTTTATTAATCATCATTGCTTAATGTAAGTCATAGGGTCTGTCCCTTGTATAATCATCATCATAGCTCAATAAGAATTGTATAAGTATAGTCCTTTCATTACAATTCATATCACTTCATAATAAAGGCATATTGATAAATCATCACCATCCATATAACATTTACATCTCAGACAACACCTCACAAATCATAGTCAAGACATTTCAATTCAACATCATACCACCCTATCAATCCTACTACAAGGCATACTCCAATACAACATCATGACTTAATCACAATTAACCATAATTTGATGTAAAGGTTAGGGATCACAAGACTTACCAAGTCTCCTTCATAATTCATCATCAAGGTCTTACCATCAATCATTAACTCAACCCAATTAGGGTGTAGTTTTATCATAAACAATAACCAACATGATAACAAGGCTAATTGAATCACTACATTACAATTCATCCCTAGTTCATAGCTTAAGACAATATACTTAGGTCAAATTCACAACATACTTCATAACCTAGATCACTTCTCAAGAACTAGCATAATAGGACTATAATTCACCCTAATTTAATCATGATTGATACAATAACATCATCTAGTACTAATTCAATCAATAACCAAGTCAATTGAACCAACACTGCACAATTCATATCAAGATCACAACCTAGGGTTAAGAGGTAAAGGTCATCTTCTACAAACTAAACCAAACCATCAAGATATAACATAATTGAGTTAAATTACATGTTAATATATTCACAATATCCAAAAGAAATCATAACCAAATCAATTCACAACATCAATTTCGTATTGGATGAAAATCCACTTGAAAATTCAACTTTTGAAATCAATTTGATGGAACCCTTTGAGGAAAGAGATCTCATACCTTACTAATTGATGAAGAAACTTGACCCTTTGCAACCCTTAAACCCTCCCCTAGCTTGGTATTCAATGGAGTTCTTAAATATTGCGAGAAAGAAGAGAGAAGGAAAAGAGTTTGGGTTTGTGAATAATGAGAGCTTAGGTTAGTCTAATTAGGTTAGGACTTTATATAGTTGGTTAACTAACTTAATTAGACCTCCCCTAACCCCTAATTAATTAACTAACCCTTTAATTAATTAATGGAACCCAACTTAAAAACGTGCAGCAACTTAGGCCCTCACAGACGAGACCCCGATCGACGGTCCGTCTATGAGACGACGGACACTACTCCCTCTGTGCTGCACATCCGTCTCTAAGTTCAGAGACTGTGCAAAATAACCCTTCCAAGATTTTGGCTAAGTGACCATTGATGCCCCGTCGATTGACACACGCCCCGTCGATCGCACTCGTCTGTGCACACTACCTTGGAAAGTCCTTTGACCCCAAAATGCAAGTGTCCTTCTCAAGGGCCCTTGGTTGGTCCTTGGGGAGTCGTGCCCGAACGTTTAGACTACAAACTAACTCTAATATGTATTAAATACCCTTTCACTAATTTTCATAATTTTACGACTCCTAAAAGCTAGTCAAATAGGCTAAGGCACGCTAGTACCTCACTTGAACTAGTTTCCGAACGTCATGAACGTTTTGGTTTTTAGACTACCTAAATGACTTATATTCATTAAAATAGACCTTAAAACAATGTCTAAACCTTTTTTACACTTATGTTAGGCACTATAACACGTTTTAGATTTTTGAAGTGTTACATATACACACTTTGTTTTTTGGATGATTGTTAAAATAGTATAAAAATGACACAACGAGATCTTACATGAGGGGTTTAAAATGAACATCACCCAGTTAAAGTGTCTAAGTGAAACTTCACGCCAAATTTAAGGAGCCACCGATGGATTAGGCATATATATATATATATATATATATATATATATATATAATGAGAAGTCCTAATTTGGAATCTCATAATTTTAAATCACGACGCCAATCACATGTCTAAATATTGACTTGAAATGATGATTTCATATCACAAGTCCAATTGTAAGCTAAGATTACAATCCAACCCAACCTTAATAGTAAGGTTTATTAAACGGTGGTTCAAACCAACTAAGTTGTATGAGATAAAATGTTGTTCAGTCAACAAATGGAAATAACAAACAAAAGAATGTTGAGATAGATGTGTGAGATACTACGAGAAATGAAATTACAAACGAAATTATACGAGATAAAGTAGAGTGAACTTCACAATTGACAAGGCGAGAGATGTAAAATTGAGATGATTCATACATGTGAAGAGAAGATGTACAAATATCCTAGTTAAGAGGGGTCATACGTTAATTACAATAGGTGTAAGATGAATTGAGATATATAGACACGATAAAAATTATGAAAATGTGGCTCACATACCCTTTCATATTCAATTATCACGATAATTTAAAATTCTATGTAGAATCAAAGAACTTTTCAAAAACTTTTGAATCTTAGTAAAATCATCAAATTCAAATCCATAATTGTATCTTACTAACCTATAGTGAAAGACACTTGTGTTCATTAAAAAAACAACTTTAAAGCCAATATATTATCTATTATTTGGTCCCTTCAGCGACATCAAATAAAATTGAAATAATACACCCCTACGCAAGATGACAAACACAAATCGAAAAACGGACCTGCGCAAGGATGACACACACAAATTGAAAAATTGTTCAAATTTTTTGATATCTATTAATACAGTCACAATATAATCGTTTCATATAATACACATAATTCACGTTTCATAATTAAATTTTTACAATTTCACAAATATTTATTTTTATGATATTATTAATCCTACAAAGTCAATAAATAAACTATGTTCCATGGTTGCATTTATTAATCTTAAAAAATACAAGTTAATAAGAAAAAAATAAAGAGAAAAAGAAAATCCAAAATTAGATTACTAGCCCTTTTTCCCCCAATTAGGACTGTGCTTCCGCCCAGACTGGTTTCTACATCCGTCTTCACCCTCGCAGAACCACGGCTCTGTTAGGGTTTACCGCTGAAATTGAGGTAAAGCTTACCTTCTCCTCTTTCTTTTTGCGTCTATTCAAACAGTTGCCATTGATTTTCTTTAATTTTCATTTCTACCGTTTAGGTTTCTCTTTAATTGTTGCAGAAAAACAGCAAACTTGAGGTGGATATACTTCCTTTTTTGGGTTTCTCCGTCTTATCTTAGTCAGGTACATTTTTGTTTGACAAAGCTAAAAGTAGGAGAATGATTTTTACTGTACTTGAGAAAAATGATGATTTGGCTGTTTATATAGTATATTGATACTTTATTTGAGATGATTTAAATGGAGTGACATATTAGGATTCATATAGCTCTTTTTCGTGGTATTAAGGTGTAGTTTCTTGTTCACTTGTTTGCGGTATTGAAATTACCAAAGCTCATTATATCCTAAATGGGAAGTGCAACAAACTACTCAGGAGTTGTTTGGTGTGAGATATAAATATAATAATCTCAAGGATAAAATGCCGAACTATTTTCCTACATTTGGTTGGAGGATTATGCAGTCCTTTAGATTATTTATTCCATGATTTATACCTTAGTTATGTAGTATAATACATGAAAGAATAACTTATCCAAGATAAGTAATCCTGGGATAATTTGTTCCCAATCAAATGACCCCTTAGAGTTTTCTAAAAGCAATAAAAAATACCTAAGGGTTTGTTCTGGTGGAAAATGCCGGGCGATTTTTCCTATTTGTTTGATTCTCTGTGGTAGAGTGGCCCGGTTTCTTCTGTTAGTGGGGATAGCAGGTACCCAGTGTAATAGTCGAGGTGCGTGCAACGTGATCTTGACATCATTATCATAAAAAAGAAGGAAAAAACTAAAGAAAGCAACAACAAATTTGGTTACGCGAACAAGTTGGAATCCAGAAAATAAAGTTCAAATAAACTAAAGAGAAGTGTTGTTAAGCATGTAGGATAAACATTCTTCATTCTTAAATCCTCCACTTTTGGATTTTACTTTTCCTCGTGTTTGGAGCTGCATTTAACCTTTTTGTTTGGCAACTTTGGTGGTTTGCCATAGTAATCATCTAAGAGATTTTGTATTCCCATAAAAGTTGGTCAGTTCTTAAGAGACATATTGAAGACATTTGCTCATGTAATATAGCTGCATAGCATTGCTGAGTGATTGACAGGCCCTGGGATGATACTGACTTTTCGGCATGATTCTAATCAAGTATATGTCTTCTCTTAATTCACAAGTAAAGTAATAGTAAAACATAAAGAAGACACTCCCTTATACAATAGTTATACAAGTTTAAAATTGGACCCATACATTTCAAAAATAGTAAAAAGAAAGATACCAGGGTCCAGCCTATCCTGGGATGTCCGAAGCCAATACCTTCTAATCATGCTACTCCTGACGAATTAACTATGTAGGTTGAATACTTTTTTTCTGACAGATGAATTTGTTGGGTTATTTGATTTAATGTGATGTGTTTCTCAGAGACCAGATAAAATTCTTAAATATTTGGCCAGTCCCTATGATTGCTTGGTTTCCTGATTGTTGATTTTTAGAACCTGCTCTCTTTGATAATATTCTTCATAAAATCGATTTCCTAATTCATATTTTCATGTCAGTCTGGTATTTATCTGTTACCATTATCAAAAAATGCTTATCTGTATTTGCAGGGATGGGTGATGATGATGCTTTTGATGGCCCGCAATTGGCAGAAAAGTTGTCCAAGCTTAACAGTTCAAAACAAAGCATAGAATGTATCCTTTTTGTTTGTGAATATTATACTTCATGCATATTTTACCTGATTATATTTTGGGACAAAATTCAACTGACTAATTTGAGATCTGACTTGGTAGCAGGCGATTTCCTTCCCATTTCCATTGTTTATATTTTAGTCGCATTATTGTTAACACTTAAATCCTATAATTAATGTTCAAGTCCCAGCGGAGACAAAAATTACTAGGTGATTCTTCACATCTATCCTAGCTTTGGTGGATAGAGTTATTAGGTACTTGCTGCTGGTGGGAGGTGGCAGGTATCCCATGGAATTAGTTGAGGTGCGAAAGCTGGCCTGAACACCACGATTATTAATAAGAACAAAAAAAATTTCCTTAAATCAATGTTCTCCTTGACTTAACTACTTGAACTATTCAATCAACTATTTGTTTATTTTTCTTTACTGTAAAAAAACATTTGTATCCGCTCTAATTAAGATAAATTTAGAGACCTTCCTCTTGTTAAAAATTACACTTAGCTTGTGAGTTTTTTTTCCTCTATTGTACATATGTAAACTCCATCTTAGTGGTACTTCACAAAGATAATATTGGTACAAGTAAAAAGAGCTCTTTGTTTGCTCTTGCCATATTAATTTATACATATATACTTCTCTTGTAAATTCTATGCCTTATATCTTTTTTCTTGGACGTAATACTTTCAAAAGCACATCTTATTCTAAATGTAATTTGTTAATAGTGCTTAGTTTCTCTTTGCTTGCGCTTGCCATATTAATTGATACATATATACTTCTCTTGTAAATTCTATGCCTTGTATCTTTTTTCTTGAACGTAATACTTTCAAAAGCACATCTTATTCTAAATGTAATTTGTTAACAGTGCTTAGTTTCTGGTACTTGTTGCTGGTGGGAGGTGGCAAGTATCTCGTGAAATTAGTCGAGGTGCGCGAAAGTTGTCCCAGACACCACGATCATAAAAAAAATAGTGCTTAATTTCCGCAATAAATGCTTTTTGGTATTTGGGTGAGGTCTTTTTTAAAAATTAATATTAGTTAAACTTTGTGGTTATAAGAAAATCAACTATTTACAGTTGAAGACATTTCAAATAAATAAAAGTATGCTTCCGCTAACAGTTTAATATTTTAGATAATATGGTTGCACAACTTTAACATGGTATTAGGATAGGTGGAGATCCTGTTTCGAGTCTCATCACCATCTCTTTTCAAAAATGAATTTTGACATACTTGATTGGTCGGGCTCGCACGTGAGTGGACGTGTTGAAGATATCCACACTCTTCAATTAACAAGATAAACATACCATTATTAGTGTTTTGATTTTCTCTTTTTTCACTTCAGATATGCTAAATGCTATCTACAATTTCAGATGAGTGTTTTTTTTTTTGGGGTTAATAAACATTAACATTGTATTATATCTAGAACAGTTCTTAGGTAGTAGTGAAACCATATTTACAAAAGGGACTCTAGAATGCTTCTATCTCTATCTATAATGAATCAAGTATATCAGTAATAGACATAGACTCATTAGAGTATAACTGGTTACATAAAAAAACAGAGCAGCAAGATAAAGTTAAGCTTGATCTTCTGCATTTCATTTTCTACACCTTCATAGCATCTGGAGTTCCTCTCCTTCCCCACTGTACACCAGATGCATGCTAGGATGAGTTTTTTTTCCTGATGAAGTAAGTAGTTCTATTGCAGGCATCAAGTTGATGGATAATAGTTACAAAAGCTTAGTAGCAAAACATCAGCTCTCCTTTACATTGTTAGTTAAGAGTCAGGGAGCTGACAAAATTCAAAAAATGAATCACGGGAATCTAGAGGGAATTAGCTTTAAAGGATTGGTAGGTAGTTTGATATTCCATCAGATCATCTTCTATTCCTTTCATTCCAGATACTCCAAAAAATGGCTGCAGGTCTCATCTTCCAGATTTTTCTTTTTTTGATGACAAGGGGACTTGCAGCCGCTACCCTTTGGTGCGCACAGGGTAACACCCTGCTTCTATGCAATAGCTCGCAGACCACACAGGAGAGGTAACCTGCTCTAGGCAAGCTTGGTGCGACGAGCTCGAACCATAAGGAAAACCCCTTGCTTTCGCTGGCAAGGGGTTTTGAACTCAAGACCTCCAACATTCTCTTGATGGTGCTATCAACTTTCCAGCAACTCCAGCTAATTAAAACATCCCTGATATTCTGAAGCACCCTTTGAGGCCAAAAGGATCTAAATACTCCATAAGTCTGCTGCTATTTGACATTGTAGAAATAGGTGAACCTTCATGTATGCTAGGATGAGTTTCTACCTACACCTATTTTTAGCTATTACTCCTACTTCATCCCAGCTTCTTAGAACTTCATAAACCATGCCTAGCATGATCTTTGCTAGGCTTTTAAGATAAGCATACAAACCCTATAATTGATCATATGCCATCATCTGCGATATTAAATAAGATTCCTTTTCATGCCTGGTCCTAATAAACTTCCTTTTGGAAGTTGCTGAGTGTGCCTGTTTTGTTTATGACATGATACTGTGATTAGGTTGGTCAATGTTCTGGTTTTACTGACGTCACTTATCTGAGCACATTCTACATTTTTCATCATCGTTGTCTTGAAATTAATGTGTGAATGCACCATAAAGAGATTTTCTTGATGGTTGATTGTTGACATCTAGCGGTAGGGGCTCGTCTAATATAGCATGAGAAGGTAAGCATTTATTTTCCTACTTTGAAGTAGTAGAAAATGGTACTACTTTCCCAATTTTCTTGCACTGTTCTGCTATTGTAACACAATAAATCTGGTCATGTTGTGACTCAAGAAAGGCAATCTAGGTGTATTCATTTGTCCTGTCTTATGTCCAGTAGCATCGGCCATTTTACTCTACTTCTCACCTGATATGATCAAGTGGTCTGTTAGAGGTATAAACAATGATTGATAATTAAGTTGAAATCCCACCAGTATTTGATCAAAAGTTGTAGTAAAAAATATTTTGTTCTCCTCTCAGTTCTCTTAGTGTGATTTGTTACAAACTAGAGGACACGTGTCTCTACGTTTTGTTTAGTTATAGCAGAGTTCAATCTACTTGACCTTTTTATTTACTGATTAAGAGTAAAAATAAAAAAATCATGCTAGGAGTGTCGTGTTAATATTGATTGAGGGAATGAGTTGTGTCTTCTTATATGGTCCTAACAATATTCTTTCATGAGCTAATTTTCTAAACTTGGTAGTAGAGACAAGCTGGTTTCAATTCTTGGTTAGCCCAATATTGGTTCCCCATTCTATATTCACGCTTTAAATGGCCAGCTTTGGGCATGCGGAGAAATGTTAAGTTCTCCACGTTGATTGAGGAAATCTTAGATTGTCTACTTAAATTGTTGCACAGTCCTCATCTCAACTAGCTTTTGTTGTTGAGTTATACCTGATGTTTATTTTCTGAACAAGGTTGGCACACTTTTTCTTTTAACTTTATCTTATGTTTTAAAACTAACCTAACTTCTATCTTTTCGGGAAAGTATTGTTCAACGACTAACACATTGCAAAGGTACTGTAGTTGGAGAACGTATTATTTCTTCCAGAATACCCCGGTTGTTACTAGTGCATTCTGTTTTGGTTCTTTTAGCTGAAACAATGTTCTTGTTGTCTTCAGGAATTTTTTGGTGTTATGTAGTGCTAATTTAGAGTGTTTGTTTAAAAAATTTAGAGAGTTTGGTTCAGTTTTGTTACAATTTCCTTTAACATATTATCAGCTTTATCACGATGGTGCATTTCATATCGTAAGAAAGCCAAGCAGATCGTTGAAACATGGGATAAATCATTCAGATCTGCACAGCGGGAGCAACGTGTTTCGTTTCTGTACTTAGCCAATGATATTATCCAAAATAGTCGGCGCAAGGGTAGTGAGTTTGTTAATGAGTTCTGGAAGGTCCTTCCTGCGTCTCTGAAGAAGGTTAATGAAAGTGGTGATGGAAGTGTGAAGAAAGTGGCTTCTAGACTGGTAATCCCCTTTCTGCTTTCTGTTTGGTGTACTTGTGTGTTAAGTTGGGCTAACTGACAAATGAGAAATCAACTTGTGCATCAGTTAGCCTGATGATAGGAAAATTGAAGCTTCTTTTTCTCCGCGCACACACACACACACACACACACATATATATATATAATTGCATTGGAGGTGATAATTCCTTAGCTATCTAGTTGTCCTATACATTGTTCCCTGTGATTCAACCCCAATGTATGTTGTATATTATATACACAAATAACTCTTAAAGCATGGACCATATTTGTGGTCAGGGCTTTTCAGATTCAACCTTCATGTGTTCCCTTAGTAGCACACTTCTCGTAAAGTGTGGTCAACATAATATTTATTAGCCCACAAAATCCCAAACTTCAAAATCCATCTCTCTGAAGTTTCCAAATACTGCTGGTCAACATAACATTTCTTGGTCAACATTTTTCTGCCACCTTGGATTTTGCGGTTCACGTTCCTCTGTTTTTTATGATTTCAGTTCTACAACATCAAACCTTCACTTCTTGACGTCTTCTTCCATGATTTTTTCACTTTGTGTTCTATGTCATTATCCTAAAACAAAACATCTTGCATGAGACTTTTTCTATCATTATCATCTAAAGACACTCAAAAACCGAGTAGAGGGCAATTATAAGTTGCTAAAAACTTTCACCTTGAGTGGCTCAGATTGTTTGGCTTGGGACTTACATAATGAAGTCTCAAGTTCGAAACATCTTTCCTGCCATAGCAAGGGGTTGGTCTTCTGGGTCAAGCTCATCAAACGGAGCTTGCTTAGTGCGGTTTACCTCTCTTGTGTAGTTTGCAGGCTATTGCACAGGAGCGGGGTTTACCTTCACCTAAGGGGTAGTAGCTGCGGGTTCCCTTGTCCACAAAAAATCTTTGACCATAATTTTGTATTTTCATCACTATTTTTTTTTTTCATTTGGATGGGTTGGTTGGTTGAAATTTTGCAGCAACTTGCATAGTTGAACTCAAATATTGAGAACTTTCTCTTTCTTTTCGTTGTACCTTAGACATGAGCAAGATAATTTTGAAAAGCAAAACAAATTTTCTTAGAACTACTCTAATGTGCACGTGTCATCTTTGAATTAGACATTATCAACTAATTACACTTTATTATTTATTCTTAGTGATTGTTTTTCTTATTTACTCTTTCTTTTCTTTTTCTCTCTTGTTCTTCCTGGCCCACATATTCTTAAAAAACCACAAAACTCACTGCCGCACCATTACCACTACCATTACAACTTCCGAAACTTTCACTACATCTACCTTCTATCACGACCTCTAAAACCCTCACCATTTCTATCACCATCTACACCAACTATAGCTTGAAAACTTTCACCATGACCAGAACCACCTGTTTCATTCCATCACCTTCACCACCTCTTGTTCTCTTGTGACATTCAAACAACTACAAACTTCATTCTCACGCCACAACCTCCCCACCACCTCTCTTGACGTCCAACACCAGATTTATTCCCACAACCACCAATCTTCTTTTCCCCTCCACCACCTTCCACGACCTCTTGACAACCACCAAGACCATTTCACCAATCCTCCTTTCCCCTTTATTTTAATTTGCTTGGTGTGGATGACTGAACCTGGAAAGAAACCTCTAAGGCAATGATATATAGTTGATGCTACATGAATGGAGGTCAAGATTTTAATATATAGTTAATAGTATCAAAATTTTCTATTGTGAAGACATGAATTTGGACCAATATTTTTGACAAGAAAATTCCTTGACAATTTCTCAGTTCTTTCCCTAGCATCCAATCTGTCTCATAAAAGAAGACTAAGCTCAGACGGGTTGCAGCCCGCTGAGGCCCCTCCTTAGTGACTTTGGTCAGGAATAGGATTTTATGTTTTTCTTTCACTATGTAGCTAGAGCAATATTGCTACAAGCAGTGAGTGTAAAGTTTCTGCAACAGGCTTTACCAGCCTAAAGAACCACAAATAGTAATGTTTGGTCATATTATGCTGCTTGTTTTTACTGTCAACTGTTGCATTGAATTCTGAGAAGTCCTTCATTTCCATTATTGTTAAGGGGCATAATTTTTTTCAGTGGACCTTGTTAAATTGCCGTTGATTACAGAGAAAGAGTCCATTAGAGACATGTTTATAAGATTTCGAAGAGGCAGTGCATTTTTCAATCTAATTCCAATCAGTTCATTCCAAAAATTTCTTGTAACGGTTGCTAATTGGGCCATGAGTCCTGTTGTCCCAGAAGAAAATCCACTAACATTCTCTTCAAACTTCACTAGAATTCTTGTAACATGTGGGAAAGCCACTACTTAGAATGCTGTCGTACTCTACTACAATGCTTGGAGATGCCCTTCTTTCGCACATCTTTGACATCCTCTTAAAGGTTTGTCTAGAACCTGAACCTCATGGCGATGGAAGTCACACCTTATTGTCTTTGTGCTTGAATTGATGCTCACCCCTAAGGGATGAAGCACTTGACATGGTATCTTTGTTTATCAAGACAAACTGCTTAATTTGGCATTTACTTAGAAGTTAGGAACTTCTTCACGATGTCTCTCTATAGCTTTGGCGTAATTTTTAAGTTTACTGTCCTCTGAAGCCCGAATAACCTTTTTACTTCTCCCTTCTCTTTCTGATTTGGTTTGTTCTTCTTTTTGTGGGTAATGTTAGGTTAATATATGGGAAGAGAGAAAAGTATTTGGATCCAAGGGTCAGAGTCTTAAAGATGAAGTGTTGGGCAAGAGTCCTGCTCCTTCAGAAAGCAAAGGGAAGAGCTCAAATCCTATCGAAGTTGTGAAGAAGGATGCTCACTCAGTAAGGATTGTGAGTATCAGATTAAACTCGTCTGTTCAAAAATCACGCTGGGTTTATTATCATGGTTATGTACAGGTAGTCTGAATGTTTTGTTAATTTCAACATCAGAAAATGGCTGTCGGCTGTACTCCAGAAAAAATTGTAACAGCATTCCAACTAGTTCATGATGAAAATGTGAATGAGGAAGATGCTTTGAACAAGTGTAAACATTCTGTTTTTTGCGTTGGGGAAATGGAGAATGATATTGAAAACCGTTCTTCCCAAGGTAAAAGAGTAATTAATTGGCTGTTGGGAATATTGTAAAGTGAAAAGTATGTTGATCTTTTATGTCTCTTAAGTTGATGTTGCATATACATTTTGTTTCATTGTTTAGTTATAGTGGAGATTGCTTGCATTCTTGGCACTAGATCATTGTTGCTGTAAGGAGTATCTGCCATGTATGCCAAGTATATGACTATTCATGCTTTGATAGAACTTATGTTTAAAGTATGATTTAGCATCGAAGAGTGTGACCTAATGGTCAATGAAGTGGAGAACTACCCAGTCTTAGGTTCAAATCCTAGCAAAGGAATAAACTCTAGATGATTTTTTCCCATGTGCCTGAGCCTTGATAGGCTAAATTACTGGGTACCTGCGTTTGTGGGAGTCTGGGAGGTAGTGGGTAATTGGTGCAATAGTTGAGTTACCTGTAAGCTGGCCCAGACAACCACCATCGTTAAAAAAAGTTGATTCATCTTCCAACAATCTTGTCTCTTTATGAGTGATTTAGGAGCACTTGCCTAGAAGTTCATAACCAACAACTTTTTGCTCTTTGAAGTAACCAATACTTTTGATCAGCTGCTTGAAGTTGTTATCTACCTTTCAGAAAATCACGTTGCTAATTTTGGTTAGGTAGGAACACAGAGTCATCTCCCTTAAGCTAGCATGTAGCAAGTGAATGAGACATCATAAGATCCGAGAAAGTTGTATCTTGAGCACTTCCACATTATAAATATGAAAATTGTGTTTGTCTAGTGCACATACCTTTGTATTATGGGTTTTTTTCAGCAAGCGACAACATGGAACTTTTAATCTACACTATTTATTATTAGGTTGTTAATATTTGGACAAGCGGGGGTTGCTCAGATGGTAAGCACCCTCCACTTCCAACCTGAGTTTGTGAGTTCGAGTCACCAAGGGAGCAAAAAGGTCGGAGCTCCTAGGGAGGGGTAAAAGAATAAAAAGGTTGTTAATATTTAAGTATATATTTACTGATTAATCAATCTGAACATGTAAGCTATCAAAAACGTTCTCCCTCTTTAGTGGTAGGTAGAATTTATTTCATCGAAAAAGGAACTCCTAGGAAGTAAAAGCGATACAATCAAACCTTTATAACGTCATTTTATCCTGATGTTTTTTGGTTAAAAGCGAAATGTAGTTATAGAGGACATATAATATAACATTATGTGAAAATTGGTACCCAAAAAAAAAAAAACTTGGCCGCTTTAGTGAAATGTTGTTATGGAGGATGACAGTTACAGATAGGTCTGATGGTAAAAGGACTAAAGGAGAATATTCTTGACACTGGTAACTTTGTGTTTCAGTCAGTACTTAGGTAGTACTGAAAAACCATATCTACAAAAAGAACAAAAAGATTAAAGTCCTTCCAGTCCTAAACCAGGAAACTAGATGGACCCTAAACCATCTATGATTGACTCAGTCTCATTGGAGTAGACATTTGTACACCAAAAACAGAACAACAAAATACATTTAAGCTTGGCTTCCTTCAGTTGTCCCTATTTCAAAACATCTATCATTTCTCTCTCTCCATATAGTCCACCATATACAAGCAGGTATCATCCTCCATCTTTCTCTGTTTGTAGCCCCAACTGCAGCCTCCTCCCAACTGAAAAGAGTCTCATCAATCTTACTAGGCATACTCCAGGAAATGCCTCTGAGATTAGGAAAATCTGCATCAGTTGATCAGTGAAATTGCAGTGTAGAAAGAGGTGTTTTACTGTCTCTGTATCCTTACCACATAAGGAGCATCTGTTGCATAGAGATATACCTCTCTTGGCCACATTGTCCAATGTCAGAACTGCTTCATTGGCGAGCAGCCAGGTGAAGCATGCCACTTTTTGTGGTACTTTGACTCTCCAAATTTGCTTCCAAGGCCATTTGAAGTCTTGATTCTCCATAAGACTTGTTTGTATATATCCTTCCTTCACCCTGTATCTTCCTTTGTTGTGCCCATGCCACCATAAATAGTTTTCACCTGGTTGGATTCCTTGGAAACTCTCCAGTAGTTTGAAAAGTTCAATCATTCTGGGAATTTCCCAGTCATTCAAGTTTCTTCTAATATTCCATCCTTGTGGTGACCACATTTCAGCAACAGTTTTCTCTTGGTGTTGAGCCACAACAAAGATGTCAGGAAAGAGATCTTTAAGGCTCACAGTACCCACCCATTTATCAATCCAAAAGCTCGTTTTTCTACCATTTTGAACTTTGACAGTTAATTGATTACTGAGAAATTGCCAGAATACTCTAATGGGTTTCTAGAGGCTAATACCATAGGGGGTGTTGACCTCTTTAGTTACCCATGTGTTCATTTGCTCATACTTGCTCTTGATTACCCTGTACCATAGGGCTTGGTCCTGTGGTACCTCCATAGCCACTTGACCTTGAGTGCTTTGCTTTGGTATTTAAGGTTCTTGGTACCTAGTCCACCTTGTTCTTTACTTCTGATAATGTTCTTCCATTTGACCAAATGAAAACCCTTCCTTTCCTTATTGCCTTGCCACAAGAAGTTTCTTCTGATTTTATCCAACTACTGACTGGGGTATATGAGAGAGAGAAACATATACGTAGGGAGGGCATCTAAGACTGAGTTAATCAAAGTTAGTCTACCTCCCAAGGATAGATATTGTGGTCTCCATCTGGTTAATTTCTTTTCACATTTCTCCAAAATTGGATCCCAAATATCTATGGACCTATACTCGGCCCCAGAGGCATGCCCAAGTATATTGATGGCAAAGTGCCTATGGCACCTCCTAGGATTTGAGGAAGGTAATCCATTTCTAGAACCACATTAATTGGATACAAGTGGCTTTTGTTCCAATTTATATGGAGTCCAGAAATGGCTTCAAAATACATCAACATAAGTCTTATTATCAAGAGTTGCTCCTCCTCATCCCCACAAAAAATTAGTGTATCATCAGCATACTGCAAAGGTGTGATCTCTACACTGTTCCCAGCAACCTTGCTAACTTCAAATCCCTGAATTCGTCCTGTTATCTTAGCTATATTCAGCATGTTGTTGAGTCCCTCCATGGCTATGATGAACAGGGAAGGGGATAGGGGATCGCCTTGCCTGATCCCTCTATGTGCATTGAAGAATCCTTCCGGTGACCCAATTAATGAGTATTCTTGCTAGCATGATAAACTTTAACGTGACCCTATAAGATATCAACTCATGATTCAAGGTCATCAAGATGAATGCATCAGCCTCAGGGATTTGATTCAAAGATTAGTGTGAGAGGTGAGGCAGGCACATGTCACGAGTTAAAATCCTGCTGGGAAACCGAACTTGGTGTATAAGTGGTATAAGGTAGAAGAAGAACTCATCATTATTCGTGTTTTCAAACTGAAAAAATAAATTCCTTGATTATAAATAGTAAAGGATAAGGAGAGGCGCCAAAGACCATCATCTTTCAAAAAAATGATCTTCAGTGGGTTTGCTTTACCCTTTCATATGTCATCTATTCTACCGTTGGAGAACTATAGCTGGATCTGAAGGTGGACTATAGTGTTGCGAATAAACAAAAGCGGGCTGGCTTTGTAAGATTTGTAGATAAATATGAAGATGCCTTAAGAGTTTAAGGCCACAGGAAAGATAAGTCCTTGTTTTTGTTTATACTAGCATGGCGTAATCATGAACTCCATTGCTGCAGTATTTTCTCTTTCTTCCTATTATATATTGCTATTTTTGAAGTAGTTTTTCTTGAACTAAGTACTTGTACCTTTTAAGACTTTTGATATTGTGTTTTCTGCTGACTCTTGCTCAGGAAACCTCCAAGGTTCTGAATTGATGGATAAATTGCTAGAACAGGAAAATATACTTCAAGAATGCATCAGCCACTTTGAGAATGCTGAATCATTGAGAATTACCTTGATTTCTCTCCTGAAAGATGCACTTCAAGATCAAGTACAGTTTTTCATTTCCATCTCCCCCCTTACATGACTGTTTCACATCCTCCTATTGGTCACTAACAATGTGCAGTGCCTTTTTTGCGTTTCCATCTTAGCACTCATATCAACCCTAACGGTTATTGCTTTTTCAGGAATCTAAGCTAGAGCTTTTACGTAGTGGGATGCAGGTACACTCAATCCCAATCTTTTATTGCACATATCTCCTTATATTTTATCTTCTTAGACTCACCCGTGGGATTACACTTGGTATGTTGTTGTATCTCCTTATATTTTATCCACTCACGAGAAAACGGGAACAGAAAAATCATGAAGAGGTTCGCAAAAAACCCACAGGTGCACGGATAATTGATGTGTGTGGATCCCGTATTTACTGAATTAATTGCATGATCAGTTGCTGGAATTATTGAACATTTAGTATACTTAAGTGTTGAGCAAATTGGTTAGTTTGTTTCGAGTTGAAGAACAGTCAGATATAAAGCAGTTTTTGGACTCACCAATGATGAAATCTATGATATTCTTGAGGAAATTTAAGTTTAAGACGAGGGAAGATGCGGTGACTTGTTTATTATTCTTTGCTACCAGCCAAATGGATGTTTTGTATGTTCTAAATTCTCATTTAGTGTCCATGGTTTTCCTCTAGATATTATAGGTTTCCCTATTCTTATTTGCATATCAGAATTCCTGTTGTTTACAGAACAATCTGAGGAAGTCAGTTTTGTGTGCTTAAGAGTCTATATGGACTTTAATAATTTGTAGCTGCTATGGATAGGTAATAGTCTTGTTTACTTTTGTTTTTCTTTTACCAGTGAGGAGGAGCGAGAGGTTGGTTATAGTAGGTATGAGGAAAGGTAGAGGTAGGCCAAAGAAAAGACATGCCCATGACACACCTTCTCCTTATATGGTTTCTCTTGTAATCACGTGCCGTTGCTCCCATCAACATATAGGCCTAACAACAAAGTCTCCCCAAAAATTTCACCCATTCAACCCTATCCAGGATCCCAATTCAACGTCAACCAATGTTTTCAAAAGTGAGCTTCATCACATAAAGTAATTGAATGGTAATGGAAGAGTTACTAAAGTAACAGTTGACATAAGTTTGATGGATAATATTATTAACTAATTATATGAAATATTTTTGAAATGGTATGTGGTATTAAATATTTTAAAAGCTCTAACATGAATGTTATACAAATGTGCATTGTAAGGAAGGGAGAGCACTCTAGTTAAGCTAGAGGAATCTCAACATTAGATTCCACATAATATAAGACAATATTTGGTTGAGTGAATTAGGAAAATAATCTCCATAGAAGTAATGCAGTGTTTGATTGGCCGTGTAAGAAGAAGTATCACTGCATAACATTATGCAACGCTTGCTTGAAAATATTAAGTAATAGTCACATTAAGGTGTACTAGAATCCATGTACTATTTTATGTTTGATAGAATGTGGAGAAAGAGCACAATGGTCACTATATGAGCTTTGGATTATTATAGGGCATTAGATGCTAAAATTAGTGGCTTAAGTTGCAATCAGTGTTATGAGTGTATTCACATATATTAAGCAACTAGTTGTATTGTCTTCAAATTATGCTCTTCATTTGGCAATATCACTTCTCACTTTTTGCTTAAGGCCCTACAAGTCTTGAATTTGTGCTATTCGGTTTTAAAAAAAATTGCTCTTGAACAAAACAGCTGTTTACCCTTTTTGCTAATTTTTCATTTTGTGTGACTCGATGTGGACAACTATTTGGAAACCGATAACTTTGTTATGCAATTTGTCATTATGTGTGACTAGATGTAGACAGCAATTGGCAAGATGACTTCTTCAGGGTATGTGCATCCCATGGCTCGGTCTAGTGGTAAGACAGCAGTGTGTGATGTATGGTTTAGGCTTACATCACGGGTTTGAACCCTGCCTCTGAGAGGAACTTGGTGTTTAAGTAGAGGTGAAAATCTGTTAAATTACACCGGTATGTTGTTTTAGACGGTAAGGTCTGCGTACACACCACCCCCCCTATAACCTACTTGTGGGATTATACTGGGTATGTTGTTTAGCCTGCTCAATGCTTAATGACAAATCAGGTCGATTCACTCACCTATTATCATTGTATCTTCGAAGCTTCAGTAGTTGCATATGCCCAAATGCTAGCATGGGCATAGCAGACCAGGCCGATTCTCTTGAACTATTTTCATTGAGTGTAGCCTGGTCATGCTAATGACATGCTTTTGAATGCTTGGCATTGGTGTTGAGCCGCTTTGGTGTGCATGCAATCTTAGGAGTCCTTTGGTGTGAGGTATAAGATATAATTATTTCAGGACTAAATGTAGGATTATTTTATCCCATGTTTGGTTGGAGGTATTAGGTAGTCTTTGAATTATTTATCCCACCATTTTTGCGGTAGTGATGGGATAAGTTATCTCACTTATTCCGGGATAACTTACCCTGGGATTAATTATCTGGGGATAACTTGTTTCCAACCAAACAACCCCTTAGTCTTTTGTGGAATTCCAATAAACCACAGCATGATTGTGTACCATTTTCTTCCACATTTGATAGGGGCATGTCTCTCTAACTTTATGTGTGAGCTGCACACTTTCGAGTTCTCAAGTTTGAAGTTTTTGGTTTTCTCAAGAACACCAGAGATGAACAACATGTGGACCTTGTCTAACGAGCAACACCTTTTGATTCTTAATCAAACATAGGTTTCAGTCAGCCAGTTTAATTTATAAGTCTTAAGACTGCAATATCTCCATTTTCACCCTGAATTTTAATCCTATGCAAAAATGTAATTATTGGATAGCTTTTATAAATGAGAACTGTTTATATGCATCACTTTGTCCTTGATTCTTAAAAGATATTTTTCGCTGGTGTCTGCAAAAATGTAATCATTGGATAGCTGGTTGACATGCAGGTTGCGTGTGGTCAGATTGAACTAGTAAAAAATGCAAGGAGGAGGCTGACATCTCCCAGTGTTGCTGCTCCATCAGTGAATACTGGTATCCTTCCAGTTGAAGTCACCAGAACGACTGAACCAACCCCGCCTTCAGTGCAATTAATCAACATACCTCCTCTGCCTCCACCTACCAATCCCGTGGCTTCCTTCACAAATTCCAAAAGTAATGAAGAGGAAAGCAAAAGTTCGGCAGCAGCAGCAGTTGCTGCAAAACTTGCTGCTTCAACATCTTCTGCTCAAATGTTAACCTCTGTTCTTTCATCCCTTGTTGCTGAAGAAGCTGCATCACTGAGCAGTGGATTGAAATCAACTGGCTTCACTTCTAGCTTGCCTTTTGCATCCCCAGAGAAACGGCTCAAGTTAGATAAGCCAATGACTTTTTCTGATATGAACAGTTCTGAAAGGGGTAGCTCCACTTACTTCACTTCATCTCAACAATTGCTTACTAGCATTCCTCTTGCCCCATCCTCAGCCATGCAATCTGTGTCCCAGCCAAACCAGATACAAGCTCCGCTTCCACCTCCTCCCCCTCCCCCTCCATCATTACATCCAGCAAATTCCCCTGCAAGTCAGTTAGTTCAATCTACAGGTATGATGATGGGGGTGATGCCATATGGATATAGCGCTGGCCTTCAACAACCTGTGTCTTCTCAAATTGCAATGGGACTGAGGCCTCCTCCTCCTCCACCCCAGCAAGCACAGCTACAATCTCAGCAGCAGCCTGCCAACAGCGGATTTTACCGTTCTTCTGGTATTGGATTCTATGGACAGGCCCATCAGCAGACGGCTCCAGCAGCACCGCGGCAGTAAACCCCTTTGGAATAGGGAGTGCATGTTACATTGTACATTAATAGTAAAAGTAGACTAGATCTAGTTACTGTTAATGGTATCTTTTCATACTCTATTTGCACCCGACATCGCTGGTAATACCCACCCCCTTGTTATCACCAAGTTACCTACCCTCTTTTCATTTAGTGTCGGGTGCTTTGCATCCATTTAAGCGTACCTGTAACCTTATGTAGGTGCTGTAAGATTAACTGTAGATTGGGCCATGTACTTAATATCTTCAAAACCAGGAGCTGGAAAGAAGCTACTAGGTGAAATGTTAACATGTTTCGCGGTGTAGGCTCTGTCTATTAGTTACTTAGAAATTATGTGTGTTTTAATCCATGGATATATATTTTCCTAAATACGTCTGCAAGCCAAACCAAAACCACATTAATTTTAGAGTTAAACATGGTTAGGCTTGAACATGCATTAAACTTTTTTGCTTGATAGCCATTTTGATCACTTATTTGCACTTGTATGAATTGCTTCAATCCGATCGATTTTACATGATCCATAATTTAGGGGTCTCTAAACTTGAACTCATGATTTTCTCAGATTTTTCAATGAACATGAGAGAGTATTTTACTGATCAGCATTTTTTGGCCCAAAATCTTTTATAATCATTTGAAATTACTTTTGAACCATACTCATAGCATCTAGAGTGTGGATATGATGCCAGAAATAGACTGATTTTATATCACCCTTCAATTCGAATGTCTCCTTGCATAATATTGATAGGGATGCCTGTTTTACTAGGCGTGATAGAATACTCAACTAAGCATTCAACTCGATGGATTACTCCCGCACCAGATAGTTCTCAGCCGCAAGGTTGCCGGCATGCCCCAATGAGATGGTACTCTCAAATCGAATATCCCCTATTCGAATGTCTCCTTGCATAATATTGATTTCAAACATTCATGATCTGGATGTGAATGAGTCGAATGATTTATCCTTTGGTCTATAGAACCTATCACTAAAATACCCCTAGCTAAGCGGAGCAAAAAGGGTTTTCCTTGAGATGGGAAGTTAAAACCATTTTCCCCACACGAAGTTTGCGAAAAAGTGATTGTCTGATAATGAGCAAGGAGTAAACGGTATGAATGTCAACTAAGTATCGTAAGTAAATTGCTTCCAGTTGTTATCGACATCACCTTTTATTTTTAATAAAATTTAGGAGTCACAACACAAGAATTCAAAGATTTTTCAACAACCTGGAACATGAAGAAAGAGTTACTTGTCTGAGCAATCAAGTGATGAATGAATCCATTCAACTTTTAATAACACAAACAAATAAAATGTATTATCAGACCCCCAAAAAAAGATGAACCAAAGCAATAACAGGTTACATGGCGAATTAGAAAACAAAATTCAATTTTTCACCATTAACGAACTTAGTATATTTTAGTATATTAGAAAGGAATACATAAACAAAGCTATATTATTCTACATTTACTCCGAGTCCGACGAGTCAGGATTTGAACTCTGCCTCACACTCTTCTTCGCCTGAGCTTTGGATTTTGATAAAAATTTTGATGATTCACCTTCAAAGATGATAACATCAGCTTTAGCTAACCTCTCTTCAAGTTCCTCCGTGCTGAACTCATCGGTACCCCCAAGCTCATCAAATCCAACCTAGAATATCCAAATCATGGCAAAATAGACGATTTTAAGATAATGGCAGAGTGCAAAGAGTGGGAAATTCAATTGTTTACTGCAAAGATATACCAGGTAGTTATCAACTTTAGCATTTTTGATGAGTGCAAGGGTTGGAAGAACAACAATTCTGAGCTTTTCAGCCAGGTATGGCGCTTTCTCTGCGTTAATTTTCACAAATCGTGTTTCTATATGCTGTTTTGCTAGTATGCTCAAATGCTTATCCATAACCTGCAACAATCAATGCAACAATCAATGCAACAATCAATGGATGCAATAGCCAATAGGCTTTTAGTTGAATTGGAAGGAAACTAGATTTTTTTTTTACCTTGCAAGGCCAATTTTCACGGTAGAAATGGCAAACAACGCGATCACTAGCCTTAACAACAGAGAAAAAATCCTTTTCAGCTTGGATCTCAGAGTATTCTCCATGTCCAAGAGATAACCAACGATTACGTTTTTCAGCCATTTTCTTCATCTGTTGCAATCTACGTTCTCTCAACACCTCCAAATCATCGAGATCTAATCGATCTAAAGCATGAATCTCTTCATCAAGCTTGTCCTCCACCGCTTTTGCCACCGTCAACACTTGCTTCGCCACTATCTGCAATTCAAAAAAAATCCTAAATAAACATCAAATTTCGCCATTCTCCATTGTTAAATCAACAATACCTCTTGAACCGCATTCTCCATGGTTGCAAATGGAGCAATCTGCTTCTTCTTCTTTTTTTGGGGGAAAATGAAGCTAATTTGTTTGCCTTTTTTCTTCAAATTGAAATGGATTGACGTTCCTCTTTGTTTCTCCGGTACAGCCTAACCCTTATAATCCACGGGTTGCCCCGGCCCGTTTAACCTTATTGAGTTTAATAAAATCACCACTAATTTATACTATTTGTTTCTTTTTGCTAAAATTCAAATTCAATCATATTTTATTAATTATAATAATTAATAGTCGTGAAAACTATTTAAAAAATCAATTTCTTATACGAATCTTACCAAATAACCAATCATAGTTTAGAAACAAGATATATTAAATTACTATATAACACTACATTTATGAATCATATATATTTTCATTCAGTATTTGATAGATATATTGAAGTCAGACTAACCACATAAAGCCAATTTAAATCCAAGTTTTTAATATGTGGATTCTGTCTTTATCGAATCTTGAAGAAATTCAACCCAAGTTGATAATTAATAATAATATCGGTTATCGAATTAGGCATGAAAAATATTGCCCAACAAATTTGTATATTAGTAAAATTTTATTAATATATGAAAACGTGATTAGATTTGATTTTCATGTTTTACCTTAGTCTACCATTTCTTATAAATAAATAGACTAATTCATATTTATGTTTGAGCTATTAACATATTCATTTGATATTTGGTTTACTTAATATTTTTATATAAGTTATATATAAAAATGTTTTATACGTAATGCATGTGTATAATGACTATAAAAATTGATGCTTTATATTTGATTAAGTATTTTTGAAATTGCTATACAAATTAATTTTTATGGATTACGATATCACATTTAAAAGATATACTTTATTAGATTATACATGAATGAAATCGGTTTACAAAGTGACTTCATATGTATGTCAAAGTTGGAATGCAAACTGGTGATCAACCATTTTTATATTGGAAAAAGGCAAAAATTTTCATTTCAACTTATTTATTTTTGTTCAAAATGTAATCAATACCATCCCGAAATTGACGTGGAAATTAAATTAAAATTAAAAATAAATTAGGCATAAAGTCAAAAAAGTAATTTTTTCAACACCCCCTTCGGTATTCTTCTTTGTCATGTTTTCTTCTCATATTTTTACAATTTTTTACTCAATCTCATCATTATACTTAGAAAAAAGTAATTTTTTAATTTAAATTTCACGATGATTTTAGGAAATTGAGACTTTGTTGTCCTAAATCTTTCCACTTTTTCCTTCAAATGTTTGTACAAAGAACAAAGCTCACTCAAACACCATGGATCATAAATGGGCAGAAAAAAAGAACAATCTATTTTAAAAACGCCATGGATTTGAAAAGACAGCTTCAACTTGTATCAAAAAGCTCCGATTAAATCTGAATCAAATTCTGCAAGGCCCATTCGAGGTGGCGCTCCCCACCAAATTTTTTCCAATCCGAGACCTCTCTGATTAAGGGTGAAAATACAGTTCACCGTGACCCATGTTGATCACTTGTAGCGCTTTGTTACGTTGTAATGATAAAGTAAAGTATACATTTGTCATTTTTTTTTTTGGTATTTTAATAAATCATCCTTAGTGTATAAATTATGAGGGTGTGAATGTGAAACTGAAGGGCAAAACAAAATAGAGTCTAGCCATATCTTACTAAAATTTTATAAACTACAATGGAGAACTCTTGATACCAAAATCCATGTAAGAACAAGTAAAACAGTACAAGAATCTACAATTCCCTCTGAAGACATTTCAAAGAGCATCAATAGAGAGATATGCTTACACCTATCATGACATTACAGCAGCAATAGGTCCATGGTGTTTGTTTGTCAAGGTGAAGTTCAACCAATGTATTTGGAGAGAGAGCCTGATCGATCCTCCATCGGATAAACACATCCTTCACCACGGATGAGGCAGTAAGAAATATCCGGGCAATATTTACTCTTCCGGATCCACATTCTTAGTTTCTGTCTCAATCTTCACACAATTCGCAGCACCTTGGTTAAGCAGTCCGTTCTTATAAAGTGAGTCCAATTCATGGAAATAGGGACACGATCTGTAGTTTTTTGGACGCGTCTTACCACTGTCGATTGTCCTTTTATAGTACTTGTTAATGTTCTCCCATTTCTCTTTACACTTCTTTGCTGTTCGAATGTAACCCATCTTAGCCAATCCATCCGCTACCTCTTCCCACACGGATCCTTTAGCTCCTTTAAGAAACTTGTGATCTAAACGAGTACGAACTGATACAAGGGCTTGTACTTCGAGTTTTGGCCATCTCCTATTACATGGATCGGATCTAACGTCAGCTTCTTGACCATGAACTTCACCTTCATCTTTAACGAGACTTGTTACTTCTGATGATTTTGGAATTTGGAAATCTTCACCTAACAGATTCTCAAGGAAAGCAATAAGAGCCAAGTTTCTAGATGTCTCTTCAACTCTCAACTCCACATTCCGCTTTGCCCTTTCTACCTCTTGCTGCTTCCAAGCTTCTTCCCGAATGATTCTCTCCTCTTCCTTCTTCTCTAGCATCTCTATTAATTGTTTGTGCATCTGCTCTTGCTTGTCCATCAACTTCTTTACCATGTCTTCAAGACTTAATTTAAGACTCTTCCGTGTTCCCCTCTTCCTTTTCCTATTTAAATGTTCTTCAATAGCCTCGGATGATTCACTGTCAGAAGATGAGCTGCATCAAGGTACATCATAAATACCAGTCGTATCAGGTTTCTCACATACTAATTAGAAGAAAGTTATGGCTAGGGAAATTCACAGATTCTCGAAACATAGTATCGTATGTTCAGAAGTTAGTTGGAGAAACCAATCTTTCCTAGAAAATCTTTTCTGTTATTCAAATAAATCATTGTCATGCAATTATCTGGATTACAATAGGTTACATTATCCATCAGAACTATATTGCTGGCATGAAAAATTAGACTTCAGCAGTAAGTAGGCAACCGTTAATACAAATGCAACCAACCGTACAGATTCAAGACCTTATTAGCCGCTTTCTTTCCCCTATAAACATCAACCACAACAACAGAACACCCAATGTAGTCCTTCTACGGAGGTAGAGTATACATAGACTTCACCCAAAACCGCAGACGTAGAGAAGTTGTTTCCAATAGACGCTCAGCTATGACATCAACCACCAATCTACTAATTGACGTAGATTCGACTTCTAAGGTGTAAAATGTAAAGAAAGAACAAAAAGTATGAAACATTTCTAATATCAAAAGGTTTTGAAACTTATTCTAAAGTAAGTATCAAAAAGCTTAATTTTGTTTTTGACAAAACTTAAATTTAAAGTTTACTGGTAATGACATCAAGTACTTTATGTGACAACAGTAATTAGCAACAAAAACAATTGGAAATTAGAAAGTTAATATAATATAAAAATAATGCAATTACGAATAATAATTACTTTTGCTCACATAATCTAATCCTATAGATATCAAACAGGGTGGTATTATTAATTAATAATACAAAAATTACCTAAATTCAGTCTCCAAAAAACGAGATTGAGAGATCAAATTCAAGCAATCAGCATCTAACTCCGACTTCATTTGCTGAACTGCCGAAATCCCCACCTCCGAGCATTTAGCGATGCCATTCTCATCCAAAGAATTAACAAATCCACACTCCATGGGCAACACCGTAGACGCATTTTGAGCAGAAAACTGACTTAAAAACCCTAAATCACTGGTGCAAGTCATCAAAGCTTCGTCAATATCACAGTTGCTGTCCACCATATCGACATAGTTTCGTCCGTTTCCAAACCGCACTGGTCGGAGTTTACGTACAGGGGAAACCGGAAGGCGGTGGATTCCCGGCGGAGCAATAACGGCAGATGGATTCTCGTAAACGACGTTAGTAGATTCAGGGAAAGGAGCAAGGTTATCAGCGAATGAAGTGATGTCGTTTGGTGGATGGCCGTCGCCGTCGATGAGAGGTTCCATTGTAGAGGTAAAAAAAAAGTAATATAAAGCGGCGGCGGAAGGGAAATAGATGATTGGTAAAAGCAAAGTAAAATGGGGTAAAAGGGAAAGGAATCACCGAATTAACAATTTTTTTTTAAAGAAAAAGATTGAATATACCCTTGAACCATCGTAAATGATATGATATCTTCCATCACATTTTTGAAATATTGATATTTTTACCGTAAAAATTAAAATATATGTGAGCTTTACTTTAATAGAAAGACTAAATAAAAACATGTGATGTAATTTTATCCGCGATTCAATATTCAACAAAATGTCAAATCAATATTCAATAAATATCAAATTAATAGATAAAATTATAACATAAAAGATACAAATATTCTAAGATATACCAAAATTTTTAAGATCGATATAAATAACATCACATGCATAATTGATTTTTATGAAAAAATGTTAATTTTAGAATATGACTTGACTGTTATAGAGATGTCTAATGGATATGAACACAATTAATATATCTTTACCGATTAATTAATTAAGTTAAATATGGAAGAATCCATCCATTTGCCAAAATTTTCATTCAACAAGAGATTATGGTTCATGGATTCCATTCAAAAACTGAAAAACATCATACAACAAGCACAGTTTCTCTCTTTCAATCGTGTTATATTACATGTTGTAATTGCGAATAAAAGGCGATACGTATAAGTGATTACAGGTAAATTGACAGTATGTCAACACATTCCTCTGCTACTTATCTTGAGATGTTACTCCTAATCATTTGTCACTACTGAGCGTAAAGTTATTAAGAGACGTATGTTCACCTCTGTATGGACTTGTAAAGTACCACTGTCACGTATTTGAACAGGAATCGATTAGTTGAACCGAGTGCTACCACAGATGGGTTACTCTTTCCCTTCTGCATGTACAGGTGGTTAAGTACGACATGTTGAGGTCTTGATAAAGGAGGTGGAAGAATTTCCATGGGAGATGATGGAACGTTAAGCAGAGTCGTTTGTAGATGAGGTGGAACTAAAGGTGGCTCCTTGGCGTAGTCCTCAGCTCCAAGTTCCAAGTTACTGTAGCTGGAATCTGGGGAAAGAGGAGGTTCAAAACCAGAAATGCTTTCGATATCTTCAGGTACATAATCCTGCATCATACATCAAACAACACAAGTTTTGTTAATATAGTTTTTAATCAACCATAACCTTAGTCAACTTGTGACATACAGAGCTAATCGAATCAATTGACAGTAGGAAATGAAGGACGTAAGACTGTGATCATTAGGACAGTACTAAGAATATACGTTTGGGTACCCCCGAAATGAAAATAGTAAGTACTTTCAGCCTATCCGTTGCAACACTCTTTTACCTTTCACAATCATCTAATCTGCTTAAATAGTTCTCTTTCAAGATAAGTAGTTGCGCAACTGAGATAGAGACTAAGAAGACTTGACATTTTTCTATTTTCAACCAATTTCAAGAATTCAACTGTCTCACTTAATCATATCTAAATTTGACGTGATATTGACTTTTCACCCATTACTTTCATTACTTCTTCTCTGCTACATTAAAGTACGTTTATAAAAATGCACATCGGAATTTAGTATCTCAAGTTTGGTAGCATTTCTTTTCTGTGACCATTTTGAATAGCAATACGTTTGGGGACGGGAAGCAGGTGCTAAAGTAGAAGGCATATGAGGCATTCATAAGCCAAGTTTCAAGCAGCAGCAACGCTGTATTTGCTTCTTCCTTTCTCCTCTATAGTTGGTACAACAGCACTTACATGTCAATAACAAGAAAGTAGTTAGGTTGGCTATATGTATATGTCTATTCCACTCAATTTGAGTCAGTTTCATGCCAATACTCAAGATAAGAGTTGTACAAGACGAGGGGTTCTCTAAATTATGATATTTTTTTAAAAAAAAAGTATAACTGGAGGTTCTCTAAATCTTAGTATAAACCATTTAGTGACATAGAAATCTCTTAACGAAGTATCTATACAATTAGACCTAAACCTCAAGTGTTTTGTATCTCACCTCTATGGATCTTTTGCTTTCGTTGTTTACTTTTGGAGAATAATAATAGGTCTTTATACATGTCAGCACAAAGATTGTGCCAAAATTACAAACAGAGTCAGTTCCTTTACATTAAAATAGGAAGCTGAAAAGATCTAAAATCCTATCCACTGAGTTGACTTCTTCTAGTCTACACCAAAAGCTCAAAAAAGACAGGCATAAATGTTTTTTTTTCTAATCGTTTTTGTTTTCACATTGTTCAACTATTTGCCAAGTCCCCATGAGTTTCAAGAAGCCTTCACCCAATTTTTTTTTGTTCTGTGTATTTCATCTCAAGGGCTCTAGCAATTCACATTTTGTGAGGCATTGACACCATAATATAACGACATTTTTTGTCAAAGTTAAGGCTAAGACTGATAAAAGGCCAGATTTAGTATATCCACATTTGTGATCAAAACACTTTACAATCTATATCCATGCCATTTTTGAACAGGGCATGGATCCATATGCTGACACTTCTTGTTTCCATGATGAGATTATCACAGAGAAAAAAAAAGCCCAGGCTAGAGAAATTCCCATAGTTGTAACTCAACTCCCTTACAGTGTTCACCGTTCACAAGCCCAAAACTTCATTTTGGAAACTAATATCTTAAAGTTGCATAACAAATAATGATTATTCTCTTCTTGGTTTGACAAGGTAGTTAATCTGACTCTGATTTATCTTCACATTGACAAGTAAAGCGAGGTCATGTACAGACAATCTCAAAGGCCCACAATAAGTACTTAAATTTTGATATTGTGCATGTAAGCTACATCCCTATTGGAAGTCCAGTTTCTATTTTCGCCTTGATCCTTGTAATAGGAGATACAATAGAAACTATCCTTGAGAGAAAATGGACTGAGAAAATTTTTAGATGACAAATGTACCTTCACATCCAAAATATTGTAAGTATTCCCCGCTTCATCCTGAACGCATGGCAAGTCAGGGGAACACCTCCATTGTCCATCAACTATAAACCTATACTGGTAAACTCCGGAAGGAAGCACCTTCAAAATGGTGAAATCTTTCCCAGATCTTTGCAAAATGTTCCTGAGAAACAGAGTCTTAGTTTTTCAAAGTCAACTTGCAAACTTAAACCTCAAAAAGTAGAGAATCGTCTTTTTCAATGTAAACCGCGGATAAATAAAATCAAGCTTAAAAAACCTTGATTTCCAATTATCCCATGATCCCTCAACGGCAATGTCTTTGCCATCATAGGTCCATGATATCAGTGTGGGAACTCCTTTCTCCTCATTCAAGTCTTCGTACCCTGAGGTGTTTTGCATCCACGAAGGGTTTGAGATGTGCAACTCCTCGGGTCTTTGTAAAGGGACTATTGGCATCTGATACAAAACATTTCAAAACAAACATAATCACATATTCCCTCTCAAAAGAAACCCCCACCCCCACCCCCGGCCTATAAGAAGATCAACATCCAGGACCAAGTTCTGATAAGAAATAAACACAACATACATAGATGTAACCATTCTAGCTAGATAACTAAGATGCTCATTAGTGCTTAACAAGAACTCCCTAAAGCCAATTTCCCCCCCATCTTCGGTGCCTATATGTTTCAATCATCCTCCAATACATACAACAGGTAGCACTTGCCAACTTTCAAACAATCTGAATACTGCTGTAAAACACTTCAATTCAAATTCTGAATTCCATTATGTGAGGAAACAATCATTAAAGTTTTTTTTTATTATGACCGTGGAGTCCAGGCCAGCTTGCGCTCACCTCAACTAATTCCACCTCCCACCACCAACAAGTACAAGTAACTCTGTCCACCAAGGATAGAACAACAGATGACAAGAATCATGAAAGTTTATCAATTGATCACAAAACAAATTTGTTAATTCCCCATAAAAGTTCAAAATTGTTCAAAGTAACCTCCTTTCTTCAATTTTCCAGCCTAAATCTACATCAAATCCTCCAAAAGATCAAATCTTTACATCCAAACAAACAACCCAATACTACAATCAACCAAAAAAAAAAAAGACACCCCCTTCATTTATTTATTTTTTGTCAAGAACTGACCTGAGGTCTAAACATCAATGGAGAATGAGAAGCCCTAGGACTTGAAGGTGGAGATTGACCCATAAATTCACCATCTCTAGCATCCATAGTTTCTTGTATCCCAACACTAGATTGATCAATTTCTTCTCTTCCATTAACATTCCCCATTAAAGTTTGTATTTTTTTTAAAACAAAACCCAGAAAAGAATCTACAAAAAAGTGATTCCTTTATTGTGTATAACTATATAAACACGGTTTACCCACTACTTTTTTTATGGCATCACAATTAACTTTGAGACTAACAAGTTCTAAAAAAATGTTTATGGAGAATTGAAGGAAAGAAGAATTGGATTTTGTGGTTCCATTTAGATTTTAGATTAAATTGAGTGCTGATGAGTGAAGTGAGGAACACACCAGAAAATAATAATATAATTTCAAGAAAAGAAAAAATTAATACTAAAAGTGCAACCCAACGACTTTAGAAATATGTTTTTTTCTTATTTCTTCTATATCCGCATCGAAGCTCAATTATTTTACATTTATATTGTATACTAACATTAAAACTATGTTAGCTTTTGTGATTTAAACGATATTCTATATTGACTAATTATATTCGAGTAATGTTAAATGGCTTGAAAAATTTGATCAGAATTTAGTCAGAAATTTAAAAAAGTATAATATATTTTTTTATTTTAAAATAAATTAATTTTTTAATTCATTTTTAATTAAAATATATTAAAGTTAAAAAATAAAAATATTTTAAAAAATAAAATAACATAGATAAAATATTATTACGATCAAAGTCAAACCAAAAGATTTTTTCATTATATTTTATTACACTCTCTCTATTTCAATGTAATTATTAGTTTTTATTTTGGCTTAATATAAAAAATTTAGAATTAAAAGTTGCAACAAAAAAGGAATGAATTAAAAAGAAAGCAAGGCAAACATATTGGAATAAGTAATTGTTATTACTATTCCATCTATCCCTATTCACGTATCAATATTTGATTTTTAAAAATCATAATCAAAATTGACTATGAATAATGAAAGAATTTTAAAATTAGATTAATTTATATTATAAATATATAATTATTTAATAATTTATTTTATTAAAGTTGATTAATGGAAAGTGTGTCACATGATTAAGATACATGAAGTAATTTTTTTCTCTTTGATGTATACATATATAGTTAACAAAACCATAGAAATTATGTCACTTTACTTTTTTAATAATGAATGAATAAGACTGCATCAACTTATTTTAAGTCCGGAAACTTATATAAATATATTATAAATAAAAAATATTTATTATTTATAATAATAACATTATTTTTTATTTTATCATTTTAAAGATATTTTATAATACATTTTTAATTTATATTACAAAAAAGAATTTATTATTCACATATAATACAAATTTTATTGATAGATAATGTATTTATCACTTATTTTAGTATACTTATAATATAATGTGTCAATTTTTTACCAAATAATCATAGTGTATTTATTACATATATATATTGCACACTTAATTCAATTTTAATACATATTGCAGATTTAACATAATATTACTACAAAATGATAATAAATAAAAAATATCGCTAAAATTAATAATTATTTATTAAAAATGCATTCATTAAAGTAATTTTTTCCTTAAATTTTTATCATAAATAAAAAAGAAAAGGGTAGTTTATTTAGGGGGAAACTTACCTAAATATACTAAAATAAATAAATATTTACCATTTATAGCAACAATATTTTTTTTTCACTTGAACACTTTTAATTCATTTATAATACAAGTTTAATACATATTACAAAGATCAATTTATTATTCACATATAATACAAATTTTAATGATGAATAATACATTTATCACAGATTTTAATACACTTATAATACAATGTGATAATTTTTTACCAAACAAACATGATATATTTCAAAAAACAATTATAATTCGTACATATTGCATATATAATTCACTTTTAATACATATTATATATTTAATAAAATATTGCTATAAATGATAATAAACAAAAAAGTATCGCTAAAATCAGTAATTATTTTTAAAATGTATTCATTTATGTAATTTTTCCTTATTTAGGGGTAGAAAGAGTAGTGGCCCAATTATGATGTATTAGTTTCATAGGGCTGAGTCCAGTGGGCCTTAAAGATAATTGAGTCACATCATTCCTTTTCTTTTTTACTTTTTGTGAAATTCTTCATTTCTTGGATTAAAAAATCATCTACTATAATAGACTTTCCCATTACTCAAAGGTAACTTCAATCACTTACTTTTAAGTTTCAATGATGATTTCATGAACAGAAAATAGGTAAAAAATATCTTTAAATTATTTAAAATAGCTCATATACATATTTAAATTATATTTTGGTTTAAAATTATCCTTTTCGTCTAGATTAAATGTGTTCTTCTTATTAACAGAAGTTGTTAAATGTCATTTGGATATAACATTGCACGCCAATAAGATTAGACTAAAAGGAAAAATGTCAGTGGAACCCTATTGGCATGTGGAAGTGGTGAAATAGTTTCTGGAAAATAATGAAATTAGGGGGAAAAAGAGTAATTAGTATTTAGGGATTTAATCTATGTGGAAGTGGAACCCTATTGGCATGCAATGTGACACCCACATGACATTTAATAATTTTCGTTAATAGAAAGGGTACTTGTGATCCAATAGTTTGACGGAAAGGGTAGTTTTGAGTCGAAATATAGTTTAAGGGTAAATATAAACTATTTTGAATAGTTTAAGGATATTTTTGACAGTTTTTCGTAGTTTATATGGTTGTAGAACCCTACCGGTGTGCAATGTGACATCCACAAGACATTTAACAACTTCCGTTAATAATAAAACACGTCTAATTTAATATTTTGACGAGAACGGTGATTTTGAACCAAAATATAATTTAAGAATAATTATAATATATTTCGAATAGTTAAAGAATATTTTTTATCGTTTCATGAATAATGTGAAGTGGCTTTATACAATATTGAAAGCTTTTTGCCGATTGAGATTAAGATATTCAAAAGCGAAAATCTATAATTGTCTCATGGAGTAAATATTAAGTGCATATTTTACTTGATACGTAGAATTTAAGAGTAAAAATAAGCTGGATACGTAGAATTTAAGAGTAAAAATAAGCTGGCTTTTGGTGAACCCGATGCAATAATTTAGGTTCTCCATTGATCACTTGTAAGGTAATCATAAGTAATTAATAAACATTAACTATAATAACTTGATAAAAATATACTCCAATATTAAGATAGTAATAACTAGCATAATAAAATTATAACTTTATTCTTATTAATTATAATTTTAAAAATAATGAATTAAAACTTGAACCTTTTTAAGAAATTTAAATGAGGATATAATAAAAAGATTTTGTCCTTTCTTACTTTGTCAAAATACAAAAGTAAACAAGGACGATTAAAAAAAAACAGAGGGAGTAACTGATTAACTGTTTGTTCATAATAACTTAATTCAAATACAAAATGGATCTTTTTTTTAAAAATCATTTTCGTTTAACTTAATTTTGCCACTAATTATTAATTTTTCCTTTAAAATTGTGGGTTTATGACTAATTTTTTTTTGTCTAAAAAAAAACAGAAAATGTGGGTTAATTAGCAGTTTGAGAAGAAGATAACTAGATAAGTAAATTGATGGTTATTATAGCTAAGGGTGGTCGCGTGTATTATCAAAGATTGTTATGAAGCGGTAAATATTTTTTTATACTTGATTAAAAATCTCGCATTTGAGTCGGTGATATGACATATTTATCTCTTAAAATGAGACTTTCCAATATGAATACGAATTAATCAAAGTCTTAAAGCGGATATCAAATACATGAATTTTTATTTTATTTTAAAAAAGGTGTATATGGGTGGTTGCAAGTCTCTATCAAAAATTGAGTGCTTAGCGTACTGAAAATGGCATAGACATTTGGAAGTGTCATTTTTTCTAATAAGAGGGGCCCAGAAAGCAAAAATCAGTTTGGTTCTACCGCAAAATAACGTTTACTAATCACTTTTTTAATACATGTAATGAAAATGGATTTTTTTCACATAACATAAACATAATAACACTCTTTTACGTACAACACACTTGATTAGAAGCTACACAAAATTGTACATAAAAATTTAACATCACGAGTGCACAACTCAATGTGTGTGACTAAAGCGCCATCTCAAGAAATTGTGCCATTCCTTCTCTTCTTCTCTTATCGTGAATTATACTCGTGAGCTAGCTTTAGGGGTCAGATAAATTGTTGGAGTTGTGTAAACGCGAACGCCAATATTGGACGATGTTAGTGTGAATGTTTTCCTTTTTGTAGAATGATGATGACAAAGTGAGTAGTCCTTTGGGAGATGAAGAATTTGAATGTGACATAGATTTGGATCATGAATATTAGCATGGAGATGAGAAGGGACATCAATTATAAAATCTCCACTTTCATTTGTTACATTTTTGGCCCATGATGATTTCTTTACCCGACCCGGCCTACTAGTTCCACAAAACACCGCCACAGATGCACCTGATCATCATATTAATACAGTCAGACCTTTTCATAATAATCATGTTTTTATAATCGATCTTTCATATTAGGGGAAAAGGAAAACTATACCCCGAACCATATTAGGAAAAAATGACAACTATACCCCCGAGCTATCATATACAAATATCCTCTGTCATACTTTTGGGACATTAGTGCTTCTGCCGCCCAAAACCTAGAGCATATATGCCCTCCAATCTACCGGAAGACTAAATAGGGACATGGGGCACAATCTTATCTGTTGATCCGATATTTAATGAATTTCGGGTGGGTGAATAGAATTATGACACGTGTATGTCCGTTAGTATAAAGGGTATATATGCTCTAGTTTTTTGGACGACAGGAACACCAATGTCCCAAAAGTATGACAGAGGATATATACATACTATTTACGGTAGTTCGGGGATATAGTTATCCTTTTTTTCTTTATATTATGTCATAATATATGATGTTATAATAACAAAACAAACGTATGATTCTATAGAAAAAAGTAGAAATTAACCTGGAACTGGATGTGGTGTGTGACCACAAAGAAGAGTACCATGAAGGAAAACAGTAGAGAGTTTTTCTTCACCATAACCAGCTATCTTAGCCAATTCTTCTCTACTTGAAAGTTCTATTAATGGATTATTAATTGCCCAACTTATTGGCACAATTAATAATAAGGATAATAATATAACAATATTTTCTTGGATCATCTTTAATATATATAAATAAAATCCTTAATTTGTGTTTCTAAATATGATCAATAAATGTGTGTGTGTGTATATGGAATGAAATGAAGAGACAAATTATATGGAAAAGGTAGCTACTATATATGTCAATTATATATAGTTTCTTTTAATTTAATTTGCATATAAATTAAGTTGGAAGATTAAGGGTAGGTTGGCAGCCTAATCTTATCAGCACCTATACAGGCAGACAAGCAATATTAATTTTCCAAGAGTGGCTCATTTGGACGAGGGATAAAGAATAACTGATTTCGGGATTAATTTTATAAATTTATTTTATATTTAATTTAGATAAAATGACGAGATAATTGATCTCGTGTTTACTTGTTTCCCAACCAGACACATCCTAAGAGTTTAATAAATATCTATCGAAATTTTACATTATATATTTAGTTAGATTATCTATAATAACATGCAATACTTCTTCCGTTTCATTTTATATGTCACCTTTCGAGGAGCGGCTCACGCATATTAGTGGTCTAAGACAAAAATCAAATGGGGCTTTGAACGTGAATTATTAATAATATTTATATAATTGATTTCTTCTGGTTTTCAATTGATAATACAATCATTCATATTTTAAATTATTTTTCATGAGATATAGTAATGCAAATATGTCAAATTTGTTCTAATAATTCCTTCATTTTCATGAAAAGTTTATTTTTTTCTACAAATAGTATTCAATATTTATAACTTATATCTATTATTATTAAAAATGAGGCCCCTTAAATTTGGGGGTCTAAGACACATGTCTTTTTTTTAACACTGTCAAGCCACCCCTGCACCTTTCGAATTTCAAGAGTCAAACAAGTCTATCTTTGACCGTAAATTTTTCATAAACATTTTAAACATTTTGAATTATTAATTATTGCGACTCATAGTATTTTTTACGTAGTTTACAAATATATAAATTTTATTTTAAAAAATTAAAAATTGCATGCGCAAAATTTCGATCAAACTTAAACTGTTTGACTCTCGAAATATAAAAAATGTCATATAAGAGACATATATAGAGTATAACATGTAGATATTTTGTTAAATGTTATGGTAATATAAAGATTACGTTAGATTATTTTGATATATCAATGTAAAATATAAAGATTTAGTGGAAGATATAAAGCCAAGCCCCACCATTAATTGTAACTTGGTCAACTATTTTATTGGTACTCTATTGGAAACAAGTAATAAAACATTTATGACTGAATTTATTAGTTGAACAAATCACATAATGAATAAAATAAATAAAACCACAATGGGAATTTTGGTGGGATTGGTTTTGACCAACTATGTACATTTATTTCTTTCCTTGTTGACCAAAATTGAGTTCAATAAATACTCCTAAAACCATATACTATAATGTATTCATTTTTGGGAATTTTTGGTGGGGTTGGTTTTGACCAACTACTTTATTTTATATTTCATTTTAATTATCATACAAAGTTTTATTTCTTCTACATTTTAGTTTGGGTTATTATAATGAGTGTGAACATAATAAGTTAAAGCTTCTATTTCTCATTAATAAAATTAGTACATATATCTATTCAATTAATTTCTCCTTATGTATATATGTATGTCAATTCTATTAATGAAGACTTGTGTAAAAAAAAATTTCATACTCCTAATAACTTATCGTATTCACAATAGAACAATTTCATATCATAAGAATATATATGGACGTATCCTCTTCTTATTAGGGATGGTAGTGGAGCGATGTAGGACGGGGCAGTGCAGGTTGAACTTAATATGTAAAATTTTTAATTCGCCTCGCAACACTTTTTATTTTCAATCCGTCCATCCTAAGTCCGCATGAATCCGTCCCGCATAATTTTTTAAATAGTTTATTTTTCTAGTTATGTTTGATACTAAAAATAAAATTCATAAAAGTAAATTTCTTTATTCATTAAATTGTATTAATTTAATAGGATAATTTATTTTTGAGAGATCAATTGGGAAACATGCAATGCAAGAAATTATAGTATTATTTATCGAACCATTTTCATTTATTATCTTCAATATTTTAGTAGCTTTAATGGAATTTTCTAAGGAATAATGCTCTATCACTCAATAACGTGTAAAAAGTTAAAATTAAGTTTGAACCCCACATAAAATCACGTATACCAGCAACCCGCCTCACTCCACATCAATTTTTTTTTAAAACCCACTTCAACCGCCCCGTCCGCCCCTCCCCGCATAACCTTAAACCCGCCCCGCCCCACATAGCCTGAAACCCACCCCACCCAGCCCATTATCATCCCTACTTCTTAGCGGGATATCTTTGAGTCTAATAAAAGTCTATTTATGGCACGTTTAACATGCCGAAGGGCTTAACTCTTGCGAGATGGGATGTTCTTAGCCGCCTCCAACTCTTTATGTGGGTCAAACAACTTTCTTAAGTCAGCATACATCATTTTGATCTCTCTACTAACGGTGATGTATCGATTTCCATAGTAATAAGATGATACGAATTATGGGAAAATAGTTGAAAAACGAAATAGGTAGAAAATAACTCATGGAGAAGCATTGACTGATAATCAAATCATATACTCAACACAAAAAGCTATTATCAGTTACTTCAAAATTACATATGTGTGGACTTGTTTGAACCTCGAAAGTCTAAATACTAAACTTATGTAAAAATATTCAAACACCATTCATTCATTCATACTTGTTATGCCTAGTTGAAAACAGGACATCCTTGTACTATAATCCCAGGAGCTGTTGGACAAGTTGCTAAGGGACAATGATCCAACTCTGTTCCCCACCATTTCAAGTTCTTCCCCTCGTTTTGCAACGCGAAAAACAGTAAAACACCCATGAAAGCTGTTCCAGCATCCAACGCAGCTGACAGAACGTAGTTGTATTTCTTCCACCACTCTTTTCTGTATTTGAACACGAAATAGTTGAATATCATACCTGTTATAAGCCAGCTAGCTATATTCGTTGGTGTTGCTGGTGGCATTCCCGCGAAACCATATGATATAACAGGTATGTTGATCAAGGGAATCCATTTCTTTTCCGGGAACATTTTGCTTAGCACCCAAATAGGCACCGGTAGCAATGCACCTATGAGGAATAACCATACCAAATTCCTATATAATCCTCCCGGACCAAATAACCGTTCTGGTCCAATTAGACCCCATATCACAGATGCATCAAATGTCACTCGGAATTTAGGACAGGTCCATGGGCTGTCCGGATGAAGAGCATCAACGTCACAAATGTTATCGATGCTTCCTAGCATCCACCATGCTACAGCAAGGTTGATTGTACCAGCAACCAGTGTTCCCACGAGCTGGAAGGCGTGAAATAAACAGAAATATTTGAATACGTGTTACTACTTATTAGTTCAAATAGTGAAAAGCAAAGAAAGAAGTTACTAACCTGAGCTGTGTACATGCATCGTGGCGGAATTTTCATGTAGTGACCAAGTTTAAGATCAGCTAAAAAGGAGAGAGCATGAACAGTACTTGTCCGGCCATAGATTTTGAAAAGCAAATTCGCGATTGGTTTTCCTGGGAGGATATAACCAATTATGAACTGTGCAATTATGTCATATCCGGGTTGCTGCGATGCAATAACAGTTATCAGGTCAAAATCGAGCCCAAGATTATCGAGATAGCACTTGAGCAATCAGGAAAATAGAATTAAGACTTCACCTGATTAGTAGTCGCTTGAATGACTCCTATAGGGAGAGTAACAATAAAAGCAAGACCAAATGCAAACAACAATCCCCACCACGGCAGCTGCACGTCTTCTTTCCACACGAAACACATCAGAAGTGATAGAGCTATGCTACCTACCAATAACGCGAGAAACCACCACTGAGGGACTTGCTTGTAACTCTTCATCAATTTTGCATGAATATCCATTTTGACATTCTTCACCGCTGATCTACTTTGCTTCCAAATATCACTATCCGAGTTGAAATGAAACAGATTGTCAGTTCAAGAAGACACGTGACTGTTCGAGATAATAACTACTATCAAAAATCAACATGTTATTTCTCTCTTTAAGACGCAATGGAGTATAAATAACTTTACATAACTCTAGTCAAACTTCAACGAATCTCATTTCAGTGTTCAAGAATAAGCGACAGTTCTAGGAAATTCAAAAGTATAAAGCTTTATGAGAGGCTAACCTTCCATGAAATAGCGCAACATGTGTGAGAGTAGCTGTAAACCTTGCAAATCCCGATCCGATTGAGAGGGCAAACAAAGGACTGAGGTAGAGCTTGCTGTACTTCTCATAAGCAGCAATATTGAGATCGAATTGTGGAGTCAAGATTTTAGTGGTGTCGTATTTGTGTCCGCTAGCTGTGAACAACTGATTTGAAAAGATAGGAAACTTTTGAGCATCAAAAGTGTTGTACTTCCAGTAACATAGAGGAATAATGATGTATATGAACATGATAAATCCAACGGCAACATTTAGAATCGAGGACCACGGTGTCACTAGTGGACTGCCATGATAAGCTGATATGCCAGCCCAATCAAGGGTAAAAGCACCCACACCGAGGCCATGATATCCCGAGCCAATTTGTTGAGCTGTGATACTATGTGGATACGCCCAACAGACCCACGAGAAGAAGGTCAAAATTGGGAATAGATAGCCTGGGAGAGCGTAGTATGCAAAGCTTGCAGCCATAAATATAAGGAAAAACTTCATCCTTGTGAAGCCTCTTGTTTTTGGTTCCTTCTCGTGAAGTGCCCTGTCGTAAAGAAAGACATGAATGTAGAGATGAAAACACGAACAACAACGATGATATTTGAATTGTGAGGAATTTGATCACTGTTGCATTCGAAAAATCACAAATTTTATTTAGACAAATGGACAGCCATAACATAGTTACAAAAGAGATCAGGTGAACCTGAATAGAGAAACTTGAGCAAGGTTTGACGGCCACCACATATCGACAGGGTCAACGAGGTATCTCCTCAACATTCCCGCCCATCCATAACCCAATATCTGTACAAAATTCACAACTATCAGAAATAAATCCTTTCCAAATTTGCGGAAAAGTGTTCACCTATAAACATTTTTGTTAATAAAATTACTCCAATGTTAGGTTATCTTAGATTGTGGAAAATGTTTTCTTCAAAGTAAATAATGCATGAAATATACAAAAAAAACAAAGATATTAGAGCTTGTTTTTTCATACAAAGTTTCCACTTCTTCAAAATATAAATTGAAGATGAGTTTTTAAGTTTCGATAAGTGATTTTAACCATTTTTTTTAAGTGAATCTTTTTTCTTCCACTAACAAAATGCATGTCCAAATACACCTCGATATCGAAATATCTCAATAGTGCATTTTGTTCCCTCAAATATCAATCGTCCAAACGCCTACTTGCACTATATTTTTAAATAGTGTGCTTAACTTCAACGCTTTCCCCTTATCTTTTTGTTTTGTTTTCTAGTGACCAACTCAAACTCAAATCAAACACTTCAAGGTTGCTACAAATACAACATATCCCATATACTTCCACAAAATGTGATCTGAGCTGAGCAGGATAGAAAATACGCAAACCTCAAACTCAAATCAAACACTTCAAGGTTACAACTACAACATATCCGGTATACTTTCAAAAAATGTGATCTGATCTGAGCAGGATAGAGTATACGCAAACCTCACACCCAACCCCCCTCCTACCTCAAACTCAAATTAAACAACAACAACATATCCACAAAATGCAATCTAGGAAAGGATAGACCATACCCAAACCTAACCCTCGGAAAATTACACTATTTATACACACATAGTTAAAATACTGGCTCCGCCTCTACACACGAGCATTCAAGACACAAAATTCAACGAAAAATGGAGTGTAAGCTTTGAGATTAAAGAAGTACCTGAGTAGTCAAGACGATAATAAGAGAACAGAGGAAGCTGACACTCTGATTATAATAAGCCCTCATAACAGTAATAGCTCCAATTGAATAAGCATCACCACCCCCAATTGAAACACCACAATTCGCCATAACTGTAATAACAACATGCTCTTTGATATTAAACGGCCCCGGATTCAAACTGAACGAACCCCATCTACCGAATAAAGCGAAGCTCTTCTTCGGAAGTGTAGCAGCCATGAATTTCCCAATTGGAAGAACAGCAATTTGCATCAAAATTGCTGAAATTGTTAACGGCTGAGTTCTGTAAATGAAAAAAGTGTTTAGGAAAATCAAGATAGTGCAAGATGAGAGTCCCAGAAACCATGCCCGGAATGTCATTACAGGTAAACTCGGGTCATCGGTTTCTGGGACTACCAAAGCTACCTCCTCCACCGAACATCTCTCATCGTCGGTGGAGGATGCATCTCCGTTAAGCTTGCCGCCGCCGCCGGCGGCGGAGAGCGGTGGTGGTTGGACGGAGCTTTTGGTGGACATTGGAAGTGTGAAATTTTGAAAGAGCTAATACTCTGCCAATGCTCTGTACTTTGATGTCGTTATATAAGCCTGTAGGGAAGACAAAGTTAGTTACAGTATGTATTATTACTAAAATACCCTTTTATTTCTATATTTATAGTAACTAAATGGCCGGATCGGAATTTTCACTAAAAAGTTGTAAACATATAAAAACAACCGTATCGGATAATCATTCTTCACCTTGTTGGTGAGAGTTTCATTGTTATTTTATAATCCGCCTCCCCGACCGCAAATTTCAAAAAAAGACAAGGGTGTTTGATGTAATATAGAGTATCTATATATAGACGTTCGTTTGGTAAGTAAATTTTGGTAAGTAAGATGTTTGGTAAGTAAATTTTGGTAAGTAGATATTTGTAAGAAAAAAACAAACATAAATATTATTAAGAGTCTGACTTTATCGTCAGTGTAATTTTTTTAAAATAATTAAGTAATTAAAGGTTATTTATTCAGAATTCAAAACTCGAGAAAGTAGATAGGTAAATTGTTGCTATCGTTAGTAATTTTTTTTCAAAATACTCGTCTCCTAAAGTTCAAAATGAACTTTGACTTAAGTCTTTGATTTGAAAGGACAAATTAAATAAATTCAATTATTTACAAGTATATGAATATGTTCTTGGAAGCTTGTGAGTTGTGATTTTAATATATTATAAAATATCTAATATTATATTATATGATATTATTATTTAGGAGAATGTTTCATGGGTTCAACAATAATTTAGGCCTCTAGAATCTCTGTTTTGCATACGTATGGACACAAAAAGTAATCATACTTAATAGTTAATTATAAACTTCTTTCTAATCCCCACACTAACTCAATTATACTATAATCATATCAAATAATTAAATATAACTTCAATCTATTTAATAAAAAAAAAGAGAGAATTTTTTTTTTCACTTTACTTTGTTTTGAAATTCGACTGATTCAAATTTTTATAGATATAAAGATTTTTTCTATATTTAAAACTCGGAATTTGAAATTTGAAATGAAGAGTATGTAACATACCTATATGAGCCAAGAACTATTTTTTCTTCTCCTTCTTTTTTTTTTTTTTAATCAAAAAGTATTTTAATTTTGACTTTGGAAGAAAAAGTGATGTGCATTTTCAATGGTATATATTTATATATATATAAAAAAAATTAAGTGAACCAATAAAAATAGGGAAAAGTGGGGCATGGGTGAGCATGTGATTCTCACGTGCCATATTGGTACTGACACACTCTTTACTCATTCTGACTAAAAAGTTACTATGTTGTACACGTGGTTTTTCAATTGGGACCCATAAATAGTTCCACGTTGGACAGTGGGGCCACGTGTAAACTAACGGAGCAAGGAACGGCGTTAATTGTTTCATTGGAGTTTAATTGTTTATTTATTGATCTGGGTTTTCAACGTTGGGTTGACTGTTAATTATGACACGTGTAAAGAGAAGCATGTGTGCTGCCCACAGAAAAACATTTAGTAAATTGTCTATTAAAATATAGCCATATTAAAAAGTTGATTTATTTTTCTATGTCTTCATAAATATTTTGGACTATTATTTTAAAGATTAAGTAAGATTAACAAAAATAAAAAAAAATTATACCTTTAAATACTTATAATATAAAGAAATATGGCTATTTTGTGATTGACCAAAACGAAAAGGACTATTATCTTTAAGATTAAGTAAGACTAACAAAAATAAAAAAGGAATGTATCTATAAATATTTATAATATAAGAAAATATGACTTTTTTTGAGATTGACCAAAACAAAAATGACTATGATCTTTAAATTAAGTAAAATCAACAAAAAAAAAATATACCTTTAAATACTTATAATATAAAAAATATAATTTTTTTTGAAATTGATCAAAGCGAAAATAATGCCACGTATAGGAAATCAAAATTAAAATTAACTTCACTTAAATATTCGCCACGTAAGAGTAAATTTATGAAAATTGGTGCTCCATTATGTTTTTTTTTTTTGTTAATTGAATGGACTACATGTGTTTGCTAAATTGAAAAATGAAAAAAGAATTGTTATTAGCCTGTGAGATAATATCTCATATCGTCAATTAATTATATATTTTTATAAAAAAGATATTTAATTTTAATTTTTAACGTAAAAGAAAAAAATTTATAATTGAATAACTATCTAAAATATTATATCACCATTTTATTAACTTAAAATTTCTTGTTCAAACTTTAGAAAAAATAAAATTCATGTTCACGTGTGGTGACCGGTGTACCACAAGCAATAATAAAATCAGAATTTTTAGCAATGTCAATTTTTTAAAAAATATATACACTAAGAAACTAGGAGAATTCAATACATATATATACTTAATTAACGAATTCTTGGGGTAAGTTTGAAAATTAAATGAATCTATAATATTAATTAAAAGTATGGTTTATAACTTTTATTTGGATAATGAAATCTATTAAATATATATAGATGTTTATTGTGAATCAGTAATTATATAGTTAACTAGCTAGTTATATACATATGATGTTATAGCATAAAGTTTATAATTCATACATTTAAAATTTAGCTTATTTTAAATTAGCTTAGGAAGTAGAATACTATGGTACAATTTTTTTTGATATACGCTTATGAATGTTACATTCATTCAAAAGTAAAAATACTTTTCTAATGGATTATTATCTTTTGTTTGCCTACTCGATTTTCAAAATGAATAAGTGATAGTACATGAATATTCACATATTTAGCCTATCGATTATGATTTTTTCGTATGATTTTAGACCTTTACTCGATCTCCGTTGACAAACTTAATTGGTAAAAAAATTAGATTTTTGGAGCATTAGATTCTCAATCACTATACAAAAAGATAACAATAGTACTTAAAAGCAAGGACTTAGTCCCATAGTGTATTGAGTTGACAATATAGTAGCTAGAGATCAATAATGATCAATATAACGAGATGAATATGATCTGTTGTTAATTGAGTCTCAATTCAATTTGTTCATTTGATAATATAAAATAAATTCTATTAATGTATGTCTTTCCTTTAAATGACCTTACGTTAAATATTAAATTTGAATTAGATTAGACTCCAATACGGGAAAAAATAACACAAAATAGGGGGTAGTGATGTGCAAGTGTATATATTAAGACATGAAGATGGCTAAGGACCTATCGTTTGAAATTTAGTGGTGGGACTAAAACATATTCACTAGAGATCGTTGATTTTTCTGCACTCCCACTGTTACTTGCATACATGTGTACATGTCTCCTCTCGTTTTTTTCGATGTTCAATATTTATTTTGTAATTTCGATTAGTTTAAATTTTATATGACATAATATTCATTTAAATAGTATATGCTTTTTTTTAAGTAATATTTTTTTTATTCACAAAACTCAAATAAAAATTTTATTCATTCATCACGTATGTGGTACTTAACCAATAACCATGACTAATCGTGATGACAAGTTTTAATTTCATTTTGAATAACTTAAAAATATTTAACATCAATATATTATTAACAATCTTCGAAAATCAAATTCATTAATGAATTCAATTTTAGAAATATCTTATTTGTGTGTACACTTTTTATGTCTAATCAAATATCATCATTTAATAAAGCAACAACTCAAAGACATGCATATATAAAGAATTAGTTACAAATTCATGTGAATTCATTAAATTCTGTCCAAACAATATCTATTAACTTTGCATACAATATTGATCTTTTTAGTGTAAAATGTAATTTTCACTTAAAATAAAAAAGAATTTTATAAGAGTAGGAAAGTTCATGTAATTGGATAACAGCTGGAAGAAGTGGAATTTTGTATGGAAAAAACTCCTTGTAGTTTTGTGATAGAAAATGACACAACAATTTAATTCTTTACTACTTTTTGGCTTCAAACTCCGTGACATCATAGTAATAATACGATCCGATTAAATTTGAAATTGAATCGTGCAAAACAAATTAAAAATAGTGCTTTCGATAAAATTTTCTTCTGATTATACCTTATATATCAAAAGTTACTATCTATCTATAGTGTAAATTTCCCTTTGGATTCACCACTATTTCAAAAGTATATAATATAAGGTACCCATATATATTTAGCATATATGAGAAGTGGTCCAGAATATAATGTGTTTGTTGCCTCCACACATGTGTTTGAAGGATTTGGAAGGGAATTAATTCATTAGCATTTTCTCAAAATTTAACCATCTATTATACTATACTATAAATATAGAATAATAATGAGTGACAAAAAATAACCAACAACCTTCTTTAAATTAGGTCTTCAAATGGCAACCAAAATAAGGGTGTGGTTTAGTGGTCTACCTATCGAAACTGATAACATTTGAGATTATACAGGATTAATACACAAAAGATCCTTTTTTTGCTTTCTTTAGCCCTATGTTTCTTATCCCTAGGAGGTCTCTCTCCACTAGCAGGTTTTTTAATAGAACTCATGCTCAATATTCTGAAAAAATTATACGATTGCAAAGTTAAATTTGAATGGAGATCGATAAATAAAAACTAAGTAAGCGAATTTCACACATAATGTTATGTATTAAATAAAATTAATTAGTTGATATTGTTAGTAATTAGTATATACTAGACTAATAACTTATTGGACAATCAAGCTTATGGGATAAGGAGCTAGGGCATATATCTTTTTAATGTTCTTTCTTTCCCTTGCCTTAACATGAAGTGGAGATGCATATGTATTTGGAACTAATATGGAGTTGTGGGCACATGCAAGTTTCAAAGGGAAACTTGAAGAAATTTTGACAAAATTATATCACTTTATAAAATAATTTTCTTCTGTTCAAATCATAACGAGTCGAGCTAGGTTAGTCTATTTCCTCTTTACGAGAGAACCTTTGAAAATGAGTGAGAAGACAAGTTGAACAGAGAAGAATGTGTTGTGTCTACTTAGAAATAGCTAGAGGACCACAAACCCAACAAATATATATATAGAGAGCCAACAGAGTATATAAAGGCATAAAGATTGAAATTGAGAAAATTTTGTGTTGAGTTATTCAATCCACAAATTAATGAGTGAGCTATTTAGGTGAGACCAAAAGTGCTCAAAAAATTAAATTGAACATATAGTGTGTAACAAATTTTCATGTAGTAATGATGATATATTTTACTTCACTTTTTTTTTCCTAATGTAAGGAGCACCTTCTTCTATCGATCGTCTATCTCAAATTTAAATAAAGTAAGAAAATTATCAAAAGTTAATCAAAAACTAAAACTGTCTATATATCTATTCACGTAAAGAGGTGTGTTTGGTATGAAGAAAAATGTTTTTCATGGAAAATGTTTTTCTGTTAATCAAACTAAAACTGTCTATATATATTCACGTAAAGAGGTGTGTTTGGTACGAAGAAAAATGTTTTTCATGGAAAATGTTTTCCTGGAAGACAAGTAGATTTTGTATTTATTTTCTCATGTTTGGTTGGTGAGTAGAAAATATTTTCCGAAAATGATTTTTAGTGTTTGATTTATGAATGAAAAATGTTTTGAGAGACATCTTTTATTTTTGTAGAAAATAATTTATGATAATGAAAATATTGTCTAAAAATAATTTTTATTTGGGGTGGTGATGGGGTGGGGGAGGGGGTAGGAGCGAAAAAATAAAAATTTGAACTTTATAGTATTTTCAAAAAACAAAATTAATTTTTTTGGGGGTTGGAGGTGGGTGGGGGGCTGGCCGGAGGGGAGGGGGTAGGGTTTAAAAATAAAATTTGAAGTTAAAAATATTTTTAAAAAGTAAAATTATTTTTTGGGAAGGGGTGGGGTTGGAGAGGGGTGGGGGGCTGGACGGTGGTTGGTGGGTGGGGATCAAGAATCGGGTAAAAAAATAATAATTAAAATTGAATTTTTCTAAAATCTTTTTGTTGTTTTCCCCCCAAAAAAAAATGTAATTTATAATTGGAGGAGAGTTTTGGATAATGTTTTCCTTAATTTTTTTAAAGAAATTCATTTTCCTTAATTTTGAGGAAAATGAGTTGATTTGAAAAACATTTTTCAAAACTTTTGTCCTCAACCAAACATGAGAATATTGAAAAAATATTTTCCTTCATACCAAACATAGACAAGGTTATTATGTATATTTTATCCTCTTCCGTCTTCAAATCTATTTTTAAAATTATACTAAATTTATTATCGTAGTCGTAATAGTTAGTATTATACCAACAACATTAGTAGTAAAAAGGGACCAAGAAGCAGGGACAAAGGGAAATGTTGCAAGTTGGAAAGAGCAATTTTGGAATCTTAAAAAAGGTAGTAATAATCTTTTTATTTTAAGTAGGAAAAAGTTGAATAACTTTTACCACAAAAATTTAGAACAAAACAAAAAGCATCTTAAAAAAAGAGAATATTTATCCTATTTAATTATGCTACACGGTACGTAGCATTTGGCTTGCACAATAATTAATATTCTTCAATTTGACACCAAACTAATAATTCAATAACTAGTCTGATCCAATTTTTTAAAATTTAAAATATTTAAAGATCAAATTATATAATCGAAAAAAAAATGAATTTTTTTTAAAAAATTTAAAACTAATCAGACAAATGCTAGGAAAGTACTTGTAATAATAACTCGACTTTTTATACTAACTTAAAAAAAAAAACATTTTTTTAGGCCTTGACTATAATATGTGGATATTATTCTAACTTTAGCAACAACTTGACTGTGGAAAAAAATGAAAGTAATAAAGGACTATTATAAAAAGGTTTGTAGTACTTTTCAAGTGCAATTATGAAGTTGCAATGAGAAGAAATTGGTGGAAAAAATATGAAAAAGAATTAAAAAAAAATTAGACTTGAAAATTCAAACAATGTAAGATATATCAAGATATAATCTTATCACATAGTTGATACAACTTATTTGGTAATAAGCCAGTTATAATTCTTGTAGATAAAAAAAAAAGGTCTTAATTATCAATTGTTCACGTTTATTATACGTAACAATTAACGATATAATAATTATTAGATAGTAGATCATATTGAAAATTGGTGAAGTAAAATTTATTATTAAATTGGCCTCAATATTAATTAAGTTACACGATAGAGCAAGCATTAGGATTGTCATCACTGAAAATTTGAGGAGAATAATTAGCATAGTACTCCATGTTGTTGTTGTAGTACTTTTGAGCTAAATTATAATCCTTAATAATATATTCTTCTTTTTCTTCCTCCTTCTCTTCTTCTTCTTTTTTCTCTTGAATAATATTATTTACGAGTGAAGCTTGTTTTCCGCTTCTTTTATTTACTTCATTAACTAGCTTATCTGGATCGATATTGAAACCTTTTATAATTACTTGACTTTTTTCAATATCTGTCGTAACACATTCTACACCTGCATGCAGCACATTATCATATTTAATTAATTATGATGAATTCTGAATAAATTATTTATACGATTACCTTTGATTTTGCGGATTTGCTTCTGAAGAACTTGAGCACAAGCATCACAATGCATTTGAACGTTCAACACAAGTGTTATTTCAGGAGGAGGCTGTCATGTATATATATGTATCACACTTTCATGTTAATTAAATAATTCATTCATCTAATCAACGACTAAACATACTTATCAAGAAGATGAAAATATATGTATATGATTAGGCAGGAGTATGTATATAGTAAATACAAATGATCATTAATAAATAAATACATATATTAATTGGACTTGTGGAATACATTCCATTTGTCTAAAAGGTAGGCCCAAAACATTCTCAACAACAATTGAAACATGAATCCTACTTAAATGTTCTCCAATTAAACCAACCCAAACGTATACTATTGATTTGGTGTGATATTATCTGTCTTGGACGATCCGCATAGAATTATTACCATTAAAAGTATATTTGTTCTTTACATGTATACTAATATTCTTTTTGCATACGTGCACACACAAACACGAAACTAATATTTTTAGAACCATATAATTATTTATGCTGTCTCATTTATATAATAGATTTTTCAAAAATACATAACGTACTAATAGAAAATTCAATAAGTAAATAGATTTAAAGAATTCAAAAAACATAATATTCAATGCATAACGCATTGAATGTCGGTCTGACTCGGGAATTCTCCTAGCTCCCATAAACTTTAATTCTTGAATTCACGAACTTTTCGACTCCACGATACCTTTCTAGTTTCATATAATATATAGTTGAATACACCCATTAGGTACCCAAAATATCCTTTTACTCCAAAATAAAACATTGTCCATCCTAGCTACATTATACTAATTTTTGTGTTTGTTACCACATATAATCTATTTCGTTGGATGAAAATTTAAATAGTCAATCAACAAAGTTATGAACCTGAAGCAGTATATAGTCACAATATTAATCAAATTTGAACATGCATGAGATTTCAAAGTTCATATCACTTAATCTTGATTAGTTAGCTAAATTCAAAGGAAAATAGTCCACCAAAAATAGATGGTCATAGAAATACACAAATTAAATCAATGTGCAAGTAACAAATTAATGAGACAAGAAACAATTTAATCACAAGTCATGTGCTTAATCTTAATTTATTTAACTAATTAATAGTAAGTAGATTAAAATAAATTACCTCATCTTTTTTCTCTTCTTCTTTCTTGATTTCTTCTTCCTTCGTATTTTCTTCAAATGGCTTTGTCATATGTGAAATAAGTTCAACTTTTCTACCACTTTTCCTTTCCACCCTTTCACACACTTTAAGTGGATCTACATTTTTTCCTTTCACCACCACCTTACTTTCCTCGTAATCGATCGTCACTTCATTTATTTCTTCGCTTTATTTAAAAAATAATTATAAATGACGTTGTTATATATATTTAATATATATATTTTTATCGTAGGTACATATATCTTAAATCGTAATAAACTATACCAAAAAAAACAACATTGATTGGTTTGACTATAGTCTTTGGTGGTTTATTGATGGTTCTAATAATGTGTTACTTGTGAGTAAATTAATTCTTGAATTGGAAACGTGCAAGGGATAAGGGAAATCAAATAGTTTAATAAAATAATTTCTAGTTACAAAACAAAAACCTATAAAAATCAAATTTTATTTTTTAAAAAAAGGGAAAAAATAGAGAGAAATAAAACCTTGAAGGCCTTTCAAGGCTCTTGCAACTTTTCTAGCACAACCTTCACAGTGCAAATCAACTTTTAGCACCATCTCTTGTGCCTCTTCTTCTTCCCTTTTCTCCTATGAAATAAAAAAAAAAAAAACATTAGATCTAGTACCTATATACATATTTATGGCCGGAGTTACAAGTCTGTATACAAATTTGATAAAATTGTATAATATCGATTATATATATGATCATGTATTTAATTTGTATGTAAGAATCTAATTTATTCAGAATCCAATAAGTTTTTATTTTTTTCGCATTTAGAACTTAAATTTAACACTTGTCTTTACCTACATGAGAGACAAATTCATAATTTGAAATTGAGAAATTCCTACAACAACCCCAAGTTAACATTATATATATTTATAATTTCGTTTGTAGATATGTATTTGATAAGATGGTTTTTTTATATATATATATACACACATAGAATCTAGATAGTATTCTCATAAAATACTCATATGTTGTATTCAAGATTCGCCTCGGCCTATACATTGAAATATACAACAACAATAATAATAATAATAATATATAATCAGTATAATTCACGAGATGATATTTAAAGAGGATAAAAAGTACGTATATTTCTATCATTACAGCTATGTAACAGTAGAGATGTTATTTTCAGTAAACCTTCGACTCAAAAATATAAATTTTGTTGAAGAGTAGAAACTTACCTCCCCCATCTTTATACAATGTTGATTTTCAAATGAAATGTTTTCAAACTCTTATGTAACTTCAAAATTATAGTATTTGATGAGTCTGTATTTGTAATTGTATTGGAGAAAAAACATTTAAGTTGAGAGGTGGAGATAAGCAGCAGACAGCAACAAAATCTGACGTGGAATTTCTTAAATTGCATGTTATTTTCTCCGTCACAAATTATTCGTCACGTTCTTTTTTTAGGTTAAACTAATATTAACTTATATTAATTAAAAAATATTTTTTTATTATATTGATATGGAGGAATTGAAGTATATATTATTTTTTATATAATTTTTAAATATTAAAAGTAATAAATTAATTTATTTTAATTTAACTAGAAATAGTATTATTAAATTAAATTTTTAGAAAACGAAACGTAATTTTTAGCCGAAGAGACACAGTGGTCCAATTTGCTGATTCAGCATTACGTTACTTTTTTCCTTTTCATCTTCCATTTAATTATTTGTCTTTTTAATACTCACTACTTTAATTTCCTATCTTTCGTTTAAAATAGACTAGCTTTTAAGCATATTTTATATTAAGGGAAAATAATACGTAGTAGCAAATTAATAACCTAAAATAAATGGAGTAGCTAAGGTTTAATTTAATTGTGCTCCATAACAAACATTTGCAAAAAATTGTCAGGTGCCTCTCTCCCAAATATCTCGCTCGCCACTCTCCTCCAATCTCTCGCTCGCTTCCTCACTTTTTACAAACACAAGTGTATAAAAATTGTTTCTAATTTGTATAAAGCAGAGAAAATTGTATAAATATATATATTTTTGTTCCTCTCTCTCCCCTCTTCCAGATTTTGCTCGCCACTCTCCCGAATCTCGCTCGCCACCCTCGTCTTTCTCACTTATACAAACATAAGCGAAATGTATAAATTGTGTTTCTGTTTGTATAAAGCGTGAGAAAATTGTATATACACATGCAAGTACATTTATTTTCGTCCTATACACTTATAATTATACAATAACAATACTCCCCTGTCCAGTTTCTTTTGCCTTTCTCTCTTTCTCGTTTTATGCAATTTTCAAATTGTATCTAATTTCTCTTTTTCTCGTTTTATACAATTCGATTCAATTGTATATTCCTTGTCAAGTCTCTTTTGTCTTTCTCTCTTTCTCATTTTATACAAATTCAAATTGTATATAATCGTTCTATACTCTTATAATAATACAATTTGTTTATACACTTCGTTTTTATACAGTTCTCTGTCCAAGTGTCTTTCTCTTTCTTGTTTTATACACTTCGTTTTATACAATTTGCTTCAATTGTATATGTATAGCGAATTATACAGTTTCTATGTTTGCTATGGAGCGCAATTATGCAAACTTTGCTATAGCATACAAATATTAATTTTTTATTTGCTATATGTGAAAATTGTCCTTATATTAATGCGCGTATATATATATATATATATATATATATATATATATATATATATATATATATATATATATAAATGATGCATTTTCATTTTCATTTTTATTTTTATTAGTTACTAAACATAAACAAATCAAATAATAAGATTAGACTAAACTTAAAATGTCCAATTTTGATAATTCAAACAAAACTAATAGTGGATTCAACAACAATTTGTCTTTCACTAACTTAAAAGTCTTGAATCTAATTAATTATCTCTAATATTTTGTTCTCCAAAAAGGCCAATTCAAAGTCTATGTTAACCATGATAATAATTTTGAAAGAATATTTCAGAACCCAAAAAGGCCAAAGAAATTAGTACACATTAGATATGACAAATGAATAATAGTTTTTGAATAAAATCTCTAAATTATTAGATGAATGTACCAAATATCCCTTCTTTCAATTTCCTATACATGAAATTGAGTGGAAAAAACTAGAAAAGGAAAAAAAAATTCAGTGGGGGAAATTAAAAATCCAAATAAAATAGTAGTTTGATGTATAAATCAATGAGTTAGAGGATGATAATCAAAGTTAGAGAAGAATAGATGCATAAGAGATTCTTTTATCATTATAGTATTTTTTTTTTTTTTATATTATCGTTTACTAATTAATATATAACCATAAGATCTCAAATAATACTTAAACCTCACCAAAGAATAAGTATCAATTGATTGTTAAAGTTTTGACAAATAAAGTTATCGGACATGATAAGAGATAAATTGCACTCGAAGAAGTAATCGAGATGCAATTCAAATATTTTTTTTTATTTATAAATTTTATATTAAGTTAAAATAAGATAAATTGAAAAAATGATTTTATATATATTTGATGGGCATTGATGAAGTGACATGTGTGGTGATAAACTGTTGTTATCTCCATGGTTATGTGGTCTTTGGTACAATCAAACAAGTCCTTGCTATTTTTTTTTTTTTTGCATAATTCAAAAAAATAATAATATATTTTTGGAAAAAAGAGTTTTGAAGGTGATTGATTTCTCAACCTTTTGTCTTGTTGTAAACAACTTGATGCCTCTATATGGTTACCATTCACAACTATCATTACATTGCTCACCATTGTGCTTTTTCATTCAAAGACAATATATATAAAAGTACAAAATTTCCTCTCTTTTTTTTTAATTGAAAAGACCAAATGCCATATTTTTTCTATATTTATTTATTATTTTATTATATAGAAGAGACAAGTTGAGAACGATTAAGGGTAAATTTATCAATTTTAAATATTCTAGAATGTCTGTTTTTATATTATGACATCAAAAAAGTGGTAATAGATTTATAAAGACAATACAACATAATATTTTTTTCTTAAATGTCATGTATATTTTAATGATGTGATATTTAATATGGAATCACATTCTCAATCAAATTTTCTATAGATTTTTTCTTCTTTTTTTATAGTGTGAAATTTTCATTAAACCCAAACTATTTATTAAACAATGGCATTTTAGTAATTTCAATTTTATTCAAGGGCGAAATAATAATTGTATAATTAATGACCAAAATGAAAATCTAAAAGAATCCATTCTTGTCTTTACTTTTAAAATTTGTCCATAAAAATATTTTTATAATTATGTTAAAATGAAGAATTTCTGTTAATTAACTTTTTACAAACAATAAGAAATGCTAAGCTTATTTTGACATGTTTTTGAGACAAAAGTTCGAACTAATCTAAAATAAAATGTGTTTGAATAGTTGATATTTTGTTGCTAAAAATACTTTAAAGAATTATTATGTCAACATATTTTTAATATTATGTTACATAGTATGCCACTAAATTCATATCTTGATTATTAATATAATCTTTAAAATGATGTATCAATATTTTTTAATTAATTTGAATAAATATAAAATTACGTGACTAAAAGAATGAATGATGTTTAACTATTAAGAAATTAATGATTTGATAATGTATTCATCAAAATTAAAAAATATGAAAATTTTCATTTCTATATAGAATATTTTCTTAATATCAAATATGATAAACTATTTAACTGGAAAAAATTGACAAGAAAAAAAATCAATATTACAATTCTAAAAAATTTTAAAATACAAACTAAAGAAAAATGAGTAGTTAAAAGATAAAGAAAAAAAATGAAAATGTCAGTAGCAAATGGCTTGAAAAATATAGAGGAAAAAATTAAAAAATAATCATAACTTGAAAACGAAAAAAAAAGTATATTAGTTATTTTTGGGGGGTAAGATTTAAAGTTTTTTTTACGGCATGATATTTGGAGTGTAGTATAAAAAAAATTATTCATGTAATTTAGAATATAACATTATGTCAATTGTTATCGTATATAGAGTAAAATTGCTTTCATGATTGTTTTTATTTTTGTGGAGTTAAAAATTAATATTTTAATAAATACTTTCAATATTTAGAATATAACATTATGATAATTGTTATTGTATATATAAATAAATTTGATTTCATGATTGTTTTTATTGTTGTGGAGGTTAGAAATCAAGTTTTTAATAAATACTTTCAATATCAAAACAAAAATAAATAGAAGTATCTCTATTATCGAAGATAATAATGAAATGTATCACAAAATTCACCGACTAAGCAAACTACAAACACATTATACTTAGTTGAAGGAGTAGAGATTTGAAAGGTTTTGAATAGATCTTTACGAGTTGATTGATCAATGATTAGTATTTTATCAGATGCAAATCTTATGGTGCAGTTATTACAAAAACATGACAAGTTGAAAAAATATACCACTAGCGAAAATATATGATGATCGATGAACTTTTTCAAAGATATCAACATTTTATATATTCCTCGAATGCGAAATGTTTTAATTCGTTATCTAACACAATTGTAAACTACACATTTATGTCGTATGGACATTTGAAAAAGATTATTAAATAATATATTGAAATTGTTTGTTGTAAAAAGAAATAGTTAAAAGTATAGAAATATCATATAATTAGAGGCTAATTACATCCTATCCCAAAAGTTTTCTCTAATACAAAAAATATAAATATACAATAAAATTAGTGTGATAAAACAATGATTTCTTTAATTTTATTTGTTTGTCATATTTTTACTTTGACATAAATTTTTTAAAAAAGAGTAAAGAAGACGTTTTAATTTTATAAAAATAAAATAATATGTGTATACATATATATTAAAGCATGGTAAAAAACTTTATCGATAGAACATGCTTATGATTTAGACATAATTAATGAACATGATAACTCTGGAACAATTGCTATTCGTATAGATCAAGTTCTACCGAGGAGTGAGGTAATTGAGCATAAGAGAAATTCTAATGACATACTTATCATGATATTTGTACTTCAAATATTTCTTTAGTCCTATGAAAAATATAACTATCTAAGGTGTTTCTTTAAAAAATAACACATAATATTATATGATTAATGACAATAAAATATCCGACAAAATAATAATAATAATAATAATAATATCGAGTGAAATAAATATTGCAAATTAAGAAGTCATAAATGAAAATGATCATCATTTAAAAGTACTAAATCATGCTAAAATAAGTTTAATAAATATTAGTTACATGACTAAATATTAAAGGAAATTAAAATTAGATTATTTATTTTAATTGTCTAAACCAATGTAAAACAAAAAAAAAATCAAATATTCAATATTATTGTCATTCTTAGTGTTGAATGTATTTTTTTTTTTGCATTAGTATTTAGTTAATTTTGGTTAAACTTTATTAAAATTACCAACATCTGTGGATAATAATCTTTATTAATCCATCCAGAATTCTAAGTTTCAAACTTGAAATAATATATTAAAAGATAAAAAGTATGAAAAAGTATAAGAAATATTTAAAATTATATCAAAGTAAATATTTTTATGTATAAAATATAATTTTAAAATTATATTTATAATGGCCGGTTGGTTTCGTCCCGGATTGACTTTTTTTGGTTAAAACTAACCAACTCAAATATAGTCAGATTTTTTTTTTCAATACCAAATCAAGTCAAACCAAACCGCTAGTCATATTTTTTTCGATTTGACTCGAGTTGTGGTTTGGTTCGATTTTCGGTTTAATTTTGTACACCCCTAGGTACAATATATTTAGAACAAATTACAGCTAAATTTGATTTCATGTATCTGAGATACATGTATTTGGACGTATCTGAAGGAACTAATATTTAATAAGATATATAATATTGCAAAGTAGAGTGTATGTAAGTAATTCACTTTTTTTTTTCACATAAATAATTAACTTCTAAATTAGTGAATTTATATAAATTCTCAATGTTGTATGGATAAGATTATCATTATGGGCTTTTGTGTACGGATGTGGTACGAACTCTTGCTTTTATGGGCCCAATTTAATAGAACTAAATAACCCAACTTTATGAATGGGCCATGGAAATTCACTTCAAAAAATGAAAGGGCAACTTTCACATATAGGAAACAAAAAATTCATATTTGTATGCTATAGCAAAATTTGCATAATTACGCTCCATAGCAAACATAAAACTGTATAATTCGCTTTACATATACAATTGTATAATTCGCTGGCCTAAATTGTATAATTAGCTGGCCTATTTCGCTGCAATTGTATAATTCGCTATCCTATTTCACTGCACAATTGTATAATTCGCTGCCTATTTCGCTGCAATATTTTTATAAAATTTGCTTTGCATACAATTGAATCGAATTAAAATATATGTATATTGCATAATTATAAGTGTATAGCAAGAAAATATATGTTTTTCTCTCGCTTCATACAAAAACAGAATAACAATATATACACTTCTGTTGTATAAAGCTAGAGAATATTGTATTTCACTGCAATTGTATAATTCGTTGGCCTTTTTCTCTGTAATATTGGTATAAAATTTGCATTTGTCTACAATTGAATTGAAGTAGAATGTTTGTAAATTGTATAATTAAGTATATAACACGAAGATAGATTTAAGACTTTCAACATGTTATTTGAGCAAATTCATCAGAGGCAATCTCAATGGACAGTTCCTGACAGTGAGTTGCGCGAGTCTTTAAGGCTAGCAGTTGCTGAAGTTCTATTGCCTGCATAGAGGTCTTTTGCCAAGCGTTTCGGGTAATGCTTGCTTAACACTATACTTTGGAAATGAATAGTAAAAACATAGAACTCCCAAATCTTATCACTTCAAAGCATTATGTATTGAACTCTTCATATTTGTAATTACGTCTATCTAATGTCATTCTTTTGTTCTATTTATTCATCATCATGTCATTGATGTTATTATACGAACGTTAACTTTGGAAGAGAGGCGCCTGACAAACTTTGGCTAACGTTTGCTATGGAGCACAATTAAATCAAACCCTAGCTACTCCATTTATTTTAGGTTATTAGTTTGCTATTATATACAATTTTCCCAAAATGAAATACTTAAAAGTATAGAGATCCTCAACAAATTACTTACAAAGTATCTCTTTTGATTAAGATGTGTTACATAATTTAAAAAAAAATTGGTGTTTTACTTTAGGAAAAAACATTTCAATTATGCTAACAATAACAACAATATCTGAATATTAGTGGTTAGTCAATCATGCTACAACTAGGATAATATATTTAGAGTTCATTGTTCTTCTTTATCGTCGATACATTTGGATAAGATTGCACGAGAATAAATTATCAAATGAGGTGTATATAGAGATACATCATTATCAAAGCAAACATGTTTGAACTTCAAGAGATCACATACCAAACTTGTAGGGTTTCAATAAGGTTTAATACTAGATTTTTATGCAAACTTTCAGAATCTTCAATAAATTTAAATGTATTACATATTTTTTATTTTATTTTAACTAGTCATAAATTTATCACAACGCCAATTGACGTCAATTATGAAATTTGGTCTCAAGTTTCAGAGATGTACGTCTCATGCAAAAATGAGTGAGGATACATTAATGGAGATCTTCCATTAAACTATTTCATACAAAGTCATATATATATATATATATATATATATATATATATATATATATATATATATATATATATATATATATAATTATTAGTTTATAAAGCTTACAAGATTTTATTTTACGAAAGTAGATATGTAACTTTCACAATTTGTATAGTTGGTATACTCAGAAATTGATGAATCCCTAAAGATGGAGAATATTAATTTTGTCATCTAATGTGGTGAAACGATCCTTTCCCTTTATTTTTGCACTCATATATACTGATGTATTTATACACCAAGGATTAGGGTTAAGGATCATGACAGACAAACTATTGGGCTAATGGGCTAATTAACTTATTGTTTCCCCGATCAACTACTATCTAGACCCATAACCATAACCAAAAAATTGTGTTGTAGTGTTAGATCCACAAAGGTTTTCAATTTATTTATATTTACGGAGTGGGCCTTATTTCCACATAAGATTTAGTAATAAGGACCAGATATCTATTATTTTAGAGACAAGTATTTTTATCTTTCGTTAATTAATCAGGAATTAAGCACCAAAGAAAAATCTTGTCCTTATATTATACTTTCAGGGACCAATTTTTCAACCCGTCCCAATATTTTGGTCCTTAAAAAGGGAGTTGGGAATCAAAATAAGCCACAAAATATAAAAGTAACTAAAATAAGTCACTATTTTAGTAAGTAACTAAAATAAGCTTAGTGGAAGAAAAAGTTTCATTATATCCAATTTTCTAAATGTTTTTCGTTACAGTCATAACGTTTATTTTTAATATATAACGGAACTTTTTCTTCCACTTTATAAAGTAAAACTTTTTATTTCACTTTATAAAAAGTTACATTTTCACCTTCACCTTCTCTCCATTTCCTTTTCATGGCTTTCAGAAAAAAAATTCACTTTGAAGATGGTTCTAATTCGATAGTTTGAAGCGGTCCCACACTAAACAAATCGAAATTTTTGGAGTAGCACAACCCGACAGCCTTGTACTTGTAGGAAATTTTTATCTTTTTTAGAATGTGGTTTTGGTTTGATTTACTTTCAACCTTAGACTTAATTTAGTTTTGGTTAGGAAGGCATCTAAATTCATTGATAGAAAACTTTAGGTTTACACATCCTATAAAAGTTTCAATAGTAACACTACTTCAAAATCATATGAAAATAAATAATAAATTAAGAGGCAGAATATCGTAAAATATAAGACAAAATAAAAGTATCTATGTCATAAAGTACACAAAAATTCATTTTTTTGTCTAGGTTTAAGTTGAAACATTTTTTGATTATTTTTTTTTAAAAAAAAATATCAACAAATCTTCCATAATTTTTCCACATGGTGGATGTTATTATTTGACTATTTCTGCACCAATATGTGTCTTGACTATCAACATACAATTGACTATTGTTCCAGGATTAAAGTGTTTCAAAGCTTCCATGAACCTCGACAACTCGACAAAAGAACATTCCCAAGTACCATAGACTTTTTCAAAAGCCTGCTTGTGATCAAGATAGACTTTTCTTTTACTTACTGAAATGTCATATGCTTCAAGAACAACTGTTTGACAGTCTTTGATGGGAAACCTGAAATTAATATAATATTGATTATCAAATAAAAAATGAATATTTCCTTATTACATAAAAATCATCTAGGGATAAAATAGTACCTTGACGTTCTTTCTATATCAACACGGAGGACGTTAGCAATCATCCAACATCCAAGTTGATATGCCCTTCGCGACACATACCCATATCACATGTATGTTCTTTAACGTATCTTTCAACTTTTCACATGTTAGTATGTTTATCAATAAAAGAAGTCAACCTAAATCGACATCCTTGTTCTACACACCTGCGAACAAGTCGCCATGATTTCTTTGTCGATTTAATAACAAAGCACTCCCTTGTTATCTTCAAGAGTAGAAGTTTAACTGCTCTTTGCAATTACTTCTTTGAATTAAATCACATGTCTTTTTTCAATATAAATAGCATCATTCATGAAATCTTCTGGTTCATGCCACGTACGTTGTGATGTATATTCATCATGTGTATCACCAAAGATATCTGGACCATCTGAGAGATGATCAAGATAAGAAATTTCATGATTACGAAACGGGCTCATGGACATTGATCTTTGCGATAGATTGGGAGTCAAAAAATCACCATCAGTAGATGATGCCTCAAATGGAGCATTATCTCCTCATTCCTCAGCATTAGGTAAATCATCACTATCACTAGCTGAAGGTGAGCCATAATTAGGAAGGTCACGATCATCGATATTCACAAGATCAATGGGCTCATCTTGTGTAGTATTTTCCCTATATATGTAAAAATATATATATAAATATTTGGCTCATGCAATTAACTTACTCAAATAGAAAAATAAGTGTTAGACATAGCGATAATCATCTGCATCAAAAGTAGCGAGACATGAAAATTTGAGGATGTCCCAACATTTCCCGTCATTTCAAAGTGAGGAGTGACCAAAATAATTATTTAGTCCATAACTTGGAGCAATATCTCTATCTTGCTGAGGTAAACCGATACAAAATATATAATAATAAGAATAATAAATAATATAAATTAATAAATAATTGACAAAATCAACAAACAATAATCGAAATATAATAATTGAGCATTACTGATCACTATCATTGATAGTTTTGTTTAAATCAAAATCATATCGGCAGGTAAGAATATTTTGATAATGAGTCATTTTAGGAAAATCAGTATATTGAGTTATCAGAATTCCATCAATGCTATTACGATTTTCTAATTAGGGATGAACATCGACTGATAAAGGAGAACATTATTTACTTATCTTAGGCTCCTTCCTAACATAGATTTCAAGTATTGTTAACTTGATTTGATCTATATAGTCATTTGGAACCCTCAAAAAGTCGATCAACGATTCGTCATTATAGATAATTCACTCTGCAAAATTACTTGTCCCTGTGAGAAAAATGAAGTAGGGTATTTTTCGGCTATAATCAAATTATAATCTTACAGTTTATACCCATTCTATTATAAATTGATGAAATAAATTTATGATGTTGGACATTTATTGGATATTTAGCATTGTGTTTGGGAGAACAATTATAATAAACGGTATTTTCGTCATGTATATTTTCGTCATCCCAATAAATTAAAACTTTAACTTTAGGTGTAGAAGAAATTTTTTTTAGATTGAAATGAACAAATATAGAAGACTTTATGTTGTAGGTGCAATCAACTGTGTATAAACGTCCTTAAATAGATTTTTCAGAATAAAAATAAAAATACATAATCAAATATTTTTTCCGTTTTAATGACATATCAAATCAATATAATTTGTATGACAACACTGAAAAAACTTCTTCAAGACGTGAAAAATATTCTTCTTATAAAGTGTAATAAAAAGTTCCACTTTATAAAGTAGAATAAAAAGTTCCATTATAAAGTAGAATAAAAAGTTTCACTTTATAAAATGGAATAAAAAGTTCCACTTTATAAAATATAAGAAAAAGTTTCGGTATATATTAAAAATAAACGTTATGAAACTAACATAAAAGGTTTAGATTATTGGATATACTAAAAGTTTTTCTTCCATTAAGCTTATTTTAGCTACTTACTAAATAGTAACTTATTATTGTTACTTTTATATTTTTGTGGCTTATTTTGGTTTCCAACTTTTAAAAGGTACTTTCTAGTAGTGTGGAGTTGGGAGCCTAAATAAGCCACAAAAAAATAAAATGACCGAAATAAGCCACTATTTTAGAAAGTACCTAAAATAGGCTTAGTGGAAGAAAAAATTCCACTTTATCCAATATTCCAAACGTTTTTCGTTATTCCATAACGGGTATATTTTAATATATAACAAATTATTTCTTACACTTTATAAAATGTAAGTTTTTCTTACACTTTATAAAGTGGATGAAAACTTACATTTTACGAAGAGGAATATTTTTAAGTTTTGCTCTCCTTAGGATGCTTTTGTAGTGTTTGTCATACAATTATATTGATTTGACATATCAAAAAAAATTATTACACTATGTATTTTTATTTTTATTTTTAATTCTGAAAGTCCAATCAAGCTCTATTTAAGGACATTCAACATCTTTAGTCTTCTGTTATTCTTCATTTTAATCACAAAATAATGTCTTCTTAACCAAAAGTTAGAGTTTCAATTTATTGGGATGACAAATTTATACATGATGAAAATATCATTTATTTATAATCGACCTCCCAAATACAATGCTAAATATTCAATTAATATCCGATATCATATATTTCTTTCACTAATTTATAAAAGAATGGGTATAAATAGTATTATTATGATTATAGTAGGAAAATACCTACTTTATTTTTTTCACAAGAACAAGTAAATTTTGGAGAGTGGATTATCTATAATGACGAATCGTTGACCGACTTTCTAAGGATTTCAAATGATTACATAGATCAAATCAAGTTAACAATACTTGAAATCTATGTTAGAAAGGAGTCTAAGACTAGCCAACAATGTTCTCCTTAATCGGTCGATGTTCATCCCTAATTAGAAAATCATAATAGCGTTGATGGATTTTCGATTACTCAATCTACTGATTTTTCTAACATGACTCATTAACAAAATATTTTTACTGTTCGATATGATTTTGATTGAACAAAACTATCAGTGAAAGTGACTTGTAATTTTATTAATTATACTTCGATTATTATTTGTTCATTTTGTTAATTATTTATTAATTATAATATTTATTATTATTGTTGTTGTTGTTGTTGTTATTATTATTATTATTATTATTATTATTATTATCATTATATATTTTGTAGCAGTTTACTTCAGCAAGGTAGGAATATTGCTCTAAGTTAAAGACTAGATAATCATTTTAATCAGTCCTCATAGTCTGAAATGACCAAAAATGTTGGGACATTCTCAATTTTTCATGTCTCACATATTTTTTTTATGCAAATGATTATCAGTATGTCCAACACTTGATTTTTTATTTAAGTAAATTAAGTGCATGTGATGAATATTTATATTTTTTTGCATTAGAGAAAATATCTCAATTATATGACAAACACACAAAAAAACTTCATAAATAGAGTAAAATAAAATATTCTTTTCTGTTAAGTGTAAGTTTTTCTTTCACTTTATAAAGTGTAAGAAAAAGTTTCACTTTATAAAGCGTAAGAAAAACTTTTACTTTATAAAATGTAAGAAATAGTTCTATTATATATTAAAATATAAACGTCATGAGACTAACGGAAAACGTTTGGAATGATGGATAAAGTAAAAAAAATTCTTCCACTAAACCTATTTTAATTACTTTATAAAATAGCGACTCATTTTGATCACTTTTATTTATTTTTTTAGCTTATTTAGGTTCCCAACTCTAGTGCATGTCATTGTTCATAGTTTGGCGAATCAACGATAGCCACTTGGAAGCTGGTCCACTGTCCTTTGCACCTAGTACATTGCCTGCATTAGATGGACAATTTCTTGGAACCTTCATAGCAGGACTTGATTAGAATATGCGCTTTTCTTTACCACCGGTTTCAGAGCGCTGTTTTCAATCCCATGAGTAGTCAGTCAATGCACGATGAGGAACTACCAACCGGTAACCAATTGACATCGAATTCCGGTGAAGCGAAAAGCGCCTTTACCTTTAGTAGTAATTATACGGTTTATCGAGATTTGATGCGTATAATTTAAGAATGTCGTGATTATAATAGTTAATTTTCACATTTAGCGGACACTTGAAAAAACATTCACAAAATCATTTTTTAAAACTGAGCTATAAATATTTAATCATAAATTTGAATATTTCATCAGAACATATTATAATTTATATATCTAAATAAAATTTATTAACGTATCCAAGAACATAAATATCAGCTGGTGCACTAGAATTCAATCAATCAACCAAGTTCAATTCTTCATGTGGTGACTTTGCCTCCTACATTCCATGACCCCACGAACATCTATTTATTATATTTGTTTACATCATATGAAATAATTTAGAATTTGGCTATAGATCAACAAAGTTATAAAAGCCGCCCATCACTTTGTAGCTATAGATTTTGAGTTTGGTCCCTCACTACACACCTTGACATTAAACTTCTACCTAAAATAAAAGAGTCACATATTTTTTTAGTACTAATGATGTTAGACCTTTGATTTTTCTATTTTATTTATTAATTTACTTGGTGTATGATGTGTTGATAATAGATAACATATACCTTTAAAATTGATTGAGATGCATGCACATTAACGACACACCACAATTATCATTTTCCACTTACAGTTTTTGTAATTAGTCCATTATTTTATGTGTCAATTATGTTCAATTATCTTCATTCACTCTCTTTTGTAGAAGACAAAAGAAGTGGAAAAGATTTATGATTACAAATTAGGTAAAATTTAATGACAATTTAAAGATTGAATGCCTATATATATAGAGCTAGCTAGCATCATGTGGGGGTAGTACACCAACCCAACCAATTTAGATAAAAGTTTTAAATAAATTTCATAACACATATAAATAATTATTTGGATCAAAACTATTTAATTCTAAAAAACTCGAAAGGTACCTCCCTTATTAATGATAAAATGTAAAGAATCCCCACCCCCACCCCCCTAGTATTATAATTTAATTTAACATGTTATAACAAATTAATTATCAATCACTTTATCAAGTTGTTATGCTTATCATCACAAAATTTACTTGTAAAAGTTAAATATAATGTATTTGGTATTAATAATTATCATTTTTTTAATCTTTAATCAGAAGTCTTGAATTTGAATTTTTGTACGCATGAAAAAAAATCTTATTAGTTGCGTTATCCCTGTAAAAAAATTTTAAAATGTATGAATTCAAATTTAACCGATCTCAATATAAATATCGAACGTTTTAATATAGATATCGAACGTCGAATAAAAAACGGAGAATATATTTGCTTGGTATGAAAGGGAAGGTGAAATGTGACCATCAAAGCCCGTACATGAAAATTGAGAGTACTATGTATAGTCAGCAATTCTAGTGGCTGCCAATTTAGATGAAATCATTGATTTTAACTTCCATTTAATTTTAAAGATGTTTTCCTACTTTATTCCTTCTTTTTTTTTTTCCTTTTTTTTCTCTTCATAAAGACCTTTTGATGTTTCTTTCATACTAGTATATATTTTTATTAAAGCTAAACTCTTTTCTCTCCACACAAAATCTATTTTCTTCAAGTATCAACCATGGGGGGTGAAAAGGTATGAATTCACTAATTTTTTTTATTAAAAAAGATTCTGATCGATCTTATATATAACTATATGACGTTTGATCAAGAATTTATAATATATATGATCGCGCTTATATATATTTTGAATTTTTATTTTTCCACAAATACAAAATAATTTAGTTCATTCTTGCATAATGTTATTCACAAGCTTTGATTAATTGTGTCCTTAGAATTATTTTTAATTTATTGTTTAATTATCAGACTACTATCATGGTACTCAAAGTTGATATTCAATGTTCAAGCTGCTACAAAAAGGTTAAAAAAATTCTCTGTAAATTCCCTCGTAAGTCTCTTTTTCTTGAATTCTTCAATATTATAATATGAATAAAAATTCATTTGATTTTTTTTCCTTTTCTTTTTTATTTTTTTTGTGGTGTCAATTTTTTTGGGAAAAATAGAAATTAGAGATCAAGTATATGATGAGAAGGGCAATACAGTCACAATCACTGTTGTTTGTTGTAATCCTGAAAAACTTCGTGACAAATTGTGTTGTAAAGGATGTGGAGTAATCAAAAGCATTGAAATCAAAGACCCTCCAAAGCCCAAACCTCCCGCAAAGCCCGAACCTAAAAAGCCTATAAAGAATGAAAAACCTAAAGTTGTTATCATTAAAGAGCCCAAAGAAATTACTAAACCTAAACCAGAGCCCAAAAAGCCCAAAGAAGTTTCTAAACCTAAACCAGAGCCCGTAATGCCAGTGCCTATTCAACAATGCCCACAACCGCCACATGGATATTGTTGTGGACAATGCTACGGAGGCCAAACTGGGGGCCCATGTTATCAAGGGTACGGAAGACCGGTCCCTCCGCCACCGGAATACTGTTGTGGACAATGCTACGAAGGCCAAACCGGGGGCCCGTGTTATCAAGGGTATAGAAGACCGATCCCTCCGCCACCGGAATACTGTTGTGGACAATGCTACGAAGGCCGAACCGGGGGCCCGTGTTATCAAGGGTATGGAAGACCGGTCCCTCCGCCGCAGTGTTACGATAGCTATAGGCCTGGGCCTTATGGCTATGGTAGGGGCTGTTATGTGAGCAGATGTGATCAATACTTTAATGATGAAAATGCTAATGCTTGCTCAATTATGTAAGGTGGCCCAATAGGTATGGGTCAATGTCTGGGCTCTTCAATGTGGGCTTCTATTAATGGGGTTGTCTTTTTATATTTATTTATTATTTTATTATATAGAAGAGCTAAGTTGAGAACGATCAAGGATAAATTCGTCATTTTATAAATATTCTAAAATGTCTGTCTTTATGCTATGACATTAAAAAAGTGATAATAGATTTATAAAGGCAATATAACATAATATATTTTCTTAAATGTCATGTGTATTTTAATGATGTGATATTTAATATGGAATCATATTCTCAATCATGTTTTCTATAGATTTTTTTTTCTTTTTTTATAGTGTGAAATTTTCATTAAACCCAAAATATCTACGAAACAATGGCATTTTAGTAATTTCAATTTTATTGAAGGGTGAAATAATAATTGTATAATTAATGACCAAAATGAAAATCTAAAAGAATCCATTCTTGTCTTTACTTTTAAAATTGGTCCATAAAGATATTTTTATAATTGTATTAAAATGAAGAATTTCTATTAATTAACTTTTTACAAACAATAAGAAATGCTAAGTTTGTTTTGAAATGTTTTTGAAACAAAAGTTCGAACTAATCTAAAAAAAAATGTGTTTGAGTAGTTAATATTTTGTTGCTAAAAATACTTTAAAGGATTATTGTGTCAACATATTTTTAATATTATTGTTACAATCACTAAATTCGTATCTTGATTATTAATATAATCTTTAAAATGATGTATCAATATTTTTTAATTAACTTGAAGAAATATAAAATTATGTGACTAAAAAAATGAATAATGTTTAACTATTAAGAAATATATGATTTGACGATGTATTCATCAAAATTAAAAAACTTTTCATTTCTATATAGCATAATTTTTTAATATTAAATATGATAAATTATTTAACTGAAAAAAATTGATAAGAAAAAAATTAATATTCCAATTCTAAAAAATATTAAAATACAAACTAAAGAAAAATAAGTAGTTAAAAAACAAAAAAAATATAAAAATGAAAATGTCAATAGAGAAGGGCTTGAGAAATATAGAGGAAGAAAAAAAATTAAAAAATAATCATAACTTGAAAAAGAAAAAAAAAGTATATCGGTTATTTTTGGGGGTAAGATTTAACGTTTTTTTTATGGCATGATATTTAGAGAGTAGTATAAAAAAATTATTCATCTAATTCAGAATATAACATTATGTCAATTGTTATCGTATATAGGATAAACTTGCTTTCATGATTGTTTTTATTTTTGTGGAGTTAAAAATCAATATTTAATAAATACTTTCAATATTTAGAATATAACATTATGATGATTGTTATTGTATATAGAAATAAATTTGATTTCATGATTGTTTTTCTTGTTGTGGAGGTTAGAAATCAAGTTTTTAATAAATACTTTCAATTTTAAAGCCAAAATTAATAGAAGTATTTCTATTATCGAAGATAATAATGAAATGTATCGAAGAAACACATTATACTTAGTTGAAGGAGTAGAGATTGGAAAGGCTTTGAATCGATCTTTACGAGTTGATTGATCAATGATTAGTATTTTATCAGATGCAAAGCTTATGATGCAAATATTACAAAAAGAAGATAGTAACATTATAGAAAAAATATATCACTAGAGAAAATATATGAATATCGATAAACTTTTTCAAAGATATCAACATTTATATATTCCTCGAATGCGAAATGTTTTAATTCTTAATATAACACAATTGTAAACTACGCATTTATGTCGTATGGACATTTGAAAAAGATTATTAAATAATATGTTGAAGTTATTTATTGTAAAAGAAATAGTTTAAAGTATAGAAATCTCATATATTTAGAAGCTAATTACATCATATCCCAGAAGTTTTCTCTAATACAATAAATATAAATATACAATGAAATTAGTGTGATAAAACAATAATTTCTTTAATTTTATTTGTTTGTCATATTTTCACTTTGACATAAATTTTTTTAAAAAGAATAAAGAAGACATTTCAATTTTATAAAATAAAATAATATATATATATATATATATATATATATATATATATATATATATATATATATATATATATATATATATATATATATATATATATATATATATATATATATATAAGTGTTGAATGCCTTGAATCGGACCCGTTACAGCAGAAAGAACGACGGTATACAATGTTGTTGTATTGGGCCCTTAATTATCTGTCAATTCTGTATTTTGGGCTCAAACCTGTTAGGGCGTAGCTTAGCACTATATATAGACGCTATGGCAAACCCTATTCTGTATTCTGTTCTTGTCTCTCCATAATAAAACTGCTCCCCCTCTTCCCCGTGGACGTAGTCAACTTATTGATAAACCACGTAAATCTGTTGTCTTGTTTTTTGCGTTTATATTTTCTCGTATTATCTCGAATTCCGCATAACAATAAGCATGGTAAAAAACACTATCGATAGAACATGCTTATGATTTAGACATAATTAATGAACATGATAACTCTAGAACAATTGCTATTCTTATAGATCAAGTTCTACCGAGGAGTGAGGTAATTGAGCATAAGAGAAATTCTAATGACATACTTATCATGATATTTGTACTTCAATTTTATTTTATGTATTTATGAATATAGTTTGTCAATATTATCATAGATTATCCCGTTTTATAGTATAACAACAATATTTGTCTATGATAATCAAACTATAAAAGAAAAAAAATCATAATTATGAATAAAAATAAAGAGGGCATAGATGATTTTTTTAGCGAAGATGCCAAAGAATTTGTTTATGTTTCTTTTATTTATTTTTTTAGCTTATTTAGGTTCCCAACTCTAGTGCATGTCATTGTTCATAGTTTGGCGAATCAACGATAGCCACTTGGAAGCTGGTCCACTGTCCTTTGCACCTAGTACATTGCCTGCATTAGATGGACAATTTCTTGGAACCTTCATAGCAGGACTTGATTAGAATATGCGCTTTTCTTTCCCACCGGTTTCATAGCGCTGTTTTCAATCCCATGAGGAGTCAGTCAATGCACGATGAGGAACTACCAACCGATAACCAATTGACGTCGAATTCCGGTGAAGCGAAAAGCGCCTTTACCTTTAGTAGTAATTATACGGTTTATCGAGATTTGATGCGTATAATTTAAGAATGTCGTGATTATAATAGTTAATTTTCACATTTAGCGGACACTTGAAAAAACATTCACAAAATCATTTTTTAAAACTGAGCTATAAATATTTAATCATAAATTTAAATATTTCATCAGAACATATTATAATTTATATATCTAAATAAAATTTATTAACGTATCCAAGAACATAAATATCAGCTGGTGCACTAGAATTCAATCAATCAACCGAAGTTCAATTCTTCATGTGGTGACTTTGCCTCCTACATTCCATGACCCCACGAACATCTATTTATTATATTTTTTTACATCATATGAAATAATTTAGAATTTGGCTATAGATCAACAAAGTTATAAAAGCCGCCCATCACTTTGTAGCTATAGATTTTGAGTTTGGTCCCTCACTACACACCTTGACATTAAACTTCTACCTAAAATAAAAGAGTCACATATTTTTTTAGTACTAATGATGTTAGACCTTTGATTTTTCTATTTTATTTATTAATTTACTTGGTGTATGATGTGTTGATAATAGATAACATATACCTTTAAAATTGATTGAGATGCATGCACATTAACGATACACCACAATTATCATTTTCCACTTACAGTTTTTGTAATTAGTCCATTATTTTATGTGTCAATTATGTTCAATTATCTTCATTCACTCTCTTTTGTAGAAGACAAAAGAAGTGGAAAAGATTTATGATTACAAATTAGGTAAAATTTAATGACAATTTAAAGATTGAATGCCTATATATATAGAGCTAGCTAGCATCATGTGGGGGTAGTACACCAACCCAACCAATTTAGATAAAAGTTTTAAATAAATTTCATAACACATATAAATAATTATTTGGATCAAAACTATTTAATTCTAAAAAACTCGAAAGGTACCTCCCTTATTAATGATAAAATGTAAAGAATCCCCACCCCCACCCCCCTAGTATTATAATTCAATTTAACATGTTATAACAAATTAATTATCAATCACTTTATCAAGTTGTTATGCTTATCATCACAAAATTTACTTGTAAAAGTTAAATATAATGTATTTGGTATTAATAATTATCATTTTTTTTATCTTTAATTAGAAGTCTTGAATTTGAATTTTTGTACGTATGAAAAAAAATCTTATTAGTTACGTTATCCCTGTAAATAATTTTTAAAATGTATGAATTCAAATTTAACCTATCTCAATATAAATATCGAACGTTTTAATATAGATATCGAACGTCGAATAAAAAACGGAGAATATATTTGCTTGGTATGAAAGGGAAGGTGAAATGTGACCATCAAAGCCCGTACATGAAAATTGAGAGTACTATGTATAGTCAGCAATTCTAGTGGCTGCCAATTTAGATGAAATCATTAATTTTAACTTCCATTTAATTTTAAAGATGTTTTTTCCTACTTTATTCCTTCATCTTTTTTTTTCTTCATAAAGACTTTTTGATGTTTCTTTCATACTAATATATATTTTTATTAAAGCTAAAACTCTTTTCTCTCCACACAAAATCCATTTTCTTCAAGTATCAACCATGGGGGGTGAAAAGGTATGAATTCACTAATTTTTTTTATTAAAAAAAATTCTGATCGATCTTATATATAACTATATGACGTTTGATCAAGAATTTATAATATATATGATCGCGCTTATATATATTTTGAATTTTTATTTTTCCACAAATACAAAATAATTTAGTTCATTCTTGCATAATGTTATTCACAAGTTTTGATTAATTGTGTCCTTAGAATTATTTTTAATTTATTGTTTAATTATCAGACTACTATCATGGTACTCAAAGTTGATATTCAATGTTCAAGCTGCTACAAAAAGGTTAAAAAAATTCTCTGTAAATTCCCTCGTAAGTCTCTTTTTTCTTGAATTCTTCAATATTATAATATGAATAAAAATTAATTTGATTTTTTTTCCTTTTCTTTTTTATTTTTTTTTGTGGTGTCAATTTTTATGGGAAAATAGAAATTAGAGATCAAGTATATGATGAGAAGGGCAATACAGTCACAATCACTGTTGTTTGTTGTAATCCTGAAAAACTTCGTGACAAATTGTGTTGTAAAGGATGTGGAGTAATCAAAAGCATTGAAATCAAAGACCCTCCAAAGCCCAAACCTCCCGCAAAGCCCGAACCTAAAAAGCCTATAAAGAATGAAAAACCTAAAGTTGTTATCATTAAAGAGCCCAAAGAAATTACTAAACCTAAACCAGAGCCCAAAAAGCCCAAAGAAGTTTCTAAACCTAAACCAGAGCCCGTAATGCCAGTGCCTATTCAACAATGCCCACAACCGCCACATGGATATTGTTGTGGACAATGCTACGGAGGCCAAACTGGGGGCCCATGTTATCAAGGGTACGGAAGACCGGTCCCTCCGCCACCGGAATACTGTTGTGGACAATGCTACGAAGGCCAAACCGGGGGCCCGTGTTATCAAGGGTATAGAAGACCGATCCCTCCGCCACCGGAATACTGTTGTGGACAATGCTACGAAGGCCGAACCGGGGGCCCGTGTTATCAAGGGTATGGAAGACCGGTCCCTCCGCCGCAGTGTTACGATAGCTATAGGCCTGGGCCTTATGGCTATGGTAGGGGCTGTTATGTGAGCAGATGTGATCAATACTTTAATGATGAAAATGCTAATGCTTGCTCAATTATGTAAGGTGGCCCAATAGGTATGGGTCAATGTCTGGGCTCTTCAATGTGGGCTTCTATTAATGGGGTTGTCTTTTTATATTTATTTATTATTTTATTATATAGAAGAGCTAAGTTGAGAACGATCAAGGATAAATTCGTCATTTTATAAATATTCTAAAATGTCTGTCTTTATGCTATGACATTAAAAAAGTGATAATAGATTTATAAAGGCAATATAACATAATATATTTTCTTAAATGTCATGTGTATTTTAATGATGTGATATTTAATATGGAATCATATTCTCAATCACGTTTTCTTTAGATTTTTTTTTCTTTTTTTATAGTGTGAAATTTTCATTAAACCCAAAATATCTATGAAACAATGGCATTTTAGTAATTTCAATTTTATTTAAGGGCGAAATAATAATTGTATAATTAATGACCAAAATGAAAATCTAAAAGAATCCATTCTTGTCTTTACTTTTAAAATTGGTCCATAAAGATATTTTTATAATTGTATTAAAATGAAGAATTTCTATTAATTAACTTTTTACAAACAATAAGAAATGCTAAGTTTGTTTTGAAATGTTTTTGAAACAAAAGTTCGAACTAATCTAAAAAAAAATGTGTTTGAGTAGTAAATATTTTGTTGCTAAAAATACTTTAAAGGATTATTGTGTCAACATATTTTTAATATTATTGTTACAATCACTAAATTCGTATCTTGATTATTAATATAATCTTTAAAATGATGTATCAATATTTTTTAATTAACTTGAAGAAATATAAAATTATGTGACTAAAAAAATGAATAATGTTTAACTATTAAGAAATATATGATTTGATGATGTATTCATCAAAATTAAAAAACTTTTCATTTCTATATAGAATAATTTTTTAATATTAAATATGATAAATTATTTAACTGAAAAAAATTGACAAGAAAAAAATTAATATTCCAATTCTAAAAAATATTAAAATACAAACTAAAGAAAAATAAGTAGTTAAAAAACAAAAAAAAAATAAAAATGAAAATGTCAATAGAGAAGGGCTTGAGAAATATAGAGGAAGAAAAAAAATTAAAAAATAATCATAACTTGAAAAAGAAAAAAAAAGTATATCGGTTATTTTTTGGGGGTAAGATTTAACGTTTTTTTTATGGCATGATATTTAGAGAGTAGTATAAAAAAATTATTAATGTAATTCAGAATATAACATTATGTCAATTGTTATCGTATATAGGATAAACTTGCTTTCATGATTGTTTTTATTTTTGTGGAGTTAAAAATCAATATTTAATAAATACTTTCAATATTTAGAATATAACATTATGATGATTGTTATTGTATATAGAAATAAATTTGATTTCATGATTGTTTTTCTTGTTGTGGAGGTTAGAAATCATGTTTTTAATAAATACTTTCAATTTTAAAGCCAAAATTAATAGAAGTATTTCTATTATCGAAGATAATAATGAAATGTATCGAAGAAACACATTATACTTAGTTGAAGGAGTAGAGATTGGAAAGGCTTTGAATCGATCTTTACGAGTTGATTGATCAATGATTAGTATTTTATCAGATGCAAAGCTTATGATGCAAATATTACAAAAAGAAGATAGTAACATTATAGAAAAAATATATCACTAGAGAAAATATATGAATATCGATAAACTTTTTCAAAGATATCAACATTTATATATTCCTCGAATGCGAAATGTTTTAATTCTTAATATAACACAATTGTAAACTACGCATTTATGTCGTATGGACATTTGAAAAAGATTATTAAATAATATGTTGAAGTTATTTATTGTAAAAGAAATAGTTTAAAGTATAGAAATCTCATATATTTAGAAGCTAATTACATTATATCCCAGAAGTTTTCTCTAATACAATAAATATAAATATACAATGAAATTAGTGTGATAAAACAATAATTTCTTTAATTTTATTTGTTTGTCATATTTTCACTTTGACATAAATTTTTTTAAAAAGAATAAAGAAGACATTTCAATTTTATAAAAATAAAATAATATATATATATATATAAGTGTTGAATGCCTTGAATCGGACCCGTTACAGCAGAAAGAACGACGGTATACAATGTTGTTGTATTGGGCCCTTAATTATCTGTCAATTCTGTATTTTGCGCTCAAGCCTGTTAGGGCGTAGCTTAGCACTATATATAGACGCTATGGCAAACCCTATTCTGTATTCTGTTCTTGTCTCTCCATAATAAAACTGCTCCCCCTCTTCCCCGTGGACGTAGTCAACTTATTGATAAACCACGTAAATCTGTTGTCTTGTTTTTTGCGTTTATATTTTCTCGTATTATCTCGAATTCCGCATAACAATAAGCATGGTAAAAAACACTATCGATAGAACATGCTTATGATTTAGACATAATCAATGAACATGATAACTCTAGAACAATTGCTATTCTTATAGATCAAGTTCTACCGAGGAGTGAGGTAATTGAGCATAAGAGAAATTCTAATGACATACTTATCATGATATTTGTACTTCAATTTTATTTTATGTATTTATGAAAATAGTTTGTCAATATTATCATAGATTATCCCGTTTTATAGTATAACAACAATATTTGTCTATGATAATCAAACTATAAAAGAAAAAAAATCATAATTATGAATAAAAATAAAGAGGGCATAGATGATTTTTTTAGCGAAGATGCCAAAGAATTTGTTTATGTTTCTTAGCATAGATGGATTCCATCTCGCTAAAACCTAAAGGCTTTCTCTCATACCGGAATGTTGAATGAATAAAGAAGAGAGCAAACAGCCTAGCAAGCACGATGCCACGATGAACTTTCGAACAACCAAACTATAAGGACTCACAATATATAATTGTACATAAACAACAATAGTTTAACACTTTATTGACATTATATTTATTGTCATTTAAAATTTAAAAATTTAAATGGATCATGTAAATATTTTGAGTCAAAATTCAAAAGTGTATAACTATTATTAATTAAGCAATATAATTTAAATATTTTCAAATTTAGTAAATAAGACTTTGATTCTTCGATGCACCGTAGTTTCGGAACCCTTGCACCAAACTCCGAACCGAAGAACCGAAGTTCCGAAAAAAGAAACAACCGACACCGAACCGAAACACTGAAGAATCAAAATTGAAAATCAAAAAATTTCAATTCAATTCGATTTTTCGACACTTATGCCCACCACTACTGTAAATTATGTATTACATATTTTGGAGGTTTTAACACTAGAGAAAAGATAAATAGGCATGCTCTGAAGTACATCTGCAATCAACACCATTTCCCATTGTAGTAGTTCTTCCTTTTCCTAGCATGAAACATATGACAACCCAAATAGAAAACCAGTTGCATCAGCCACAACCTGATCTACTGAATGAGCAATTGTGGATCAAATTGTGCTTCATACTGATTGATTGTGCTTCGTTGATCAAATTGTGCTTCATACTCTTCTAGAGTCTTCATAACCATGTATTTTGCTACCACATATACAAAAATAGGTAGAGAGAGAGCAAGATTGGGGAGGGAGGTGAGCGAGATTGGGGAAGGAGGCGGATGGCGATATTCGTATGCATTCAGATACATGAGAGAGTGGCAAGTGAGATGTGAGAGAGATGAGAGAGGCGAGCGAGATTTGCTATGTTCGAGATATATGTGAATCTTCTTGGATACAAATACAAGGGTGTACATGACCGGGTTGGTTCGAGTTTTTCAAATATCAAATCAAACCTTTTGTGTTGGATTTTTAAATTTATAAATCAAAAGAAACCAATAAAACTCAGGTTTTTCAACCTCGAGTTTTTGGATTTTCAGGTTTTTCCGATAAAGTATTCATACAAACATATAATTTACTTGTACTTCAAATATTTCTTTAATCCTACGAAAATACAACTATCTAAGGTGTTTCTTAAGAAAATAACACATAATATTATATGATTAATGAACTGAAGGCAGTAATATTTAATAAGATATATAATATTACAAAGTAGAGTGTATCTAAGTAATTAACTTTTTTTTCACCTAACTAATTAACTTCTAAATTAGTGAATTTATATAAATTCTCAATGTAGTATGGATGAGACTCTCATTATGGGCTTTTGTGTACGGATGTGGTAGAAACTCTTGCTTTTATGGGCCCAATTTAATAGAAACTAAATAACCCAACTTTATGAATGGGCCATGGAAATTCATTTCCAAAAATGAAATACTTAAAAGTATAGAGATCCTCAACAAATTATTTACAAAGTATCTCTTTTGATTAAGATGTGTTACGTAATTTTAAAAGATTTTGGTGTTTAACTTTAGGAAAAAACATTTCAATCATGCTACAACTAGGATAATATATTTAGATTTCATTGTTCTTCTTTTATCGTCGATACATTTGGATAAGATTGCAAGAGAATAAAGTTATCAAATGAGGTGTATATGGAGATACATCATTATCAAAGCAAACATGTTTGAACTTCAAGAGATCACATGTCAAACTTGTAGGGTTTCAATAAGGTTTCAAAAATGTTTAATACTAGATTTAATCTTCTATAAATTAAATGTATTACATTTTTTTTTAATTCTAACTAGTCATAAATTTATCACAACGCCAATTGACGTCAATTATGAAATTTGGTCTCAATTTTCAGAGATGTACGTCTCACACAAAAATAAGTTAGGATACATTAATGGAGATCTTTCATTTAACTATTTCATACAATGTCATATATTATATGTATTTATTAGTTTATGAAGCTTACAAGATTTTATTTTACGAAAGTAAATATGTAACTTTCACAATTTGTATAGTTGGTATACTCAGAAATGGATGAATCCCTTAAGATGGAGAATATTTTTGTCATCTAATGTGGTGAAACAATCCTTTCCATTTATTTTTGCACTCGTATATACTGATGTATTTATACACCAAGGATTAGGGTTAAGGATCATAACAGACACTATTGGGCTAATGGACTAATTAACTTATTGGTGGACCTGAACCAATAATTCTTAGAAAAGCTACATAACTAAGGGTGTGTTTGGTATGATGGAAAATGTTTTCCATGGAAAATGTTTTCCTAGAAAATGTTTTCTTGGAAAACAAGTAGATTTTGAACTTGTTTTCTCATGTTTGGTTGGTGAGTAGAAAATATTTTTCAAAAATAATTTTGTGTTTGATTTATGAATAAAAAATATTTTTGAGAAATATTTTTTATTTTTATTAGAATACAAAATAATTTATGAAATTGAAAATATTTTTTAAAAATAACTTTTTTTGGGTAGTGGTGGTGGGGGGGGGGTTAGTATAGGGGGGGCAAGAGGGAGGGGGTAGGAGTGAAAAAATAAAAATTTGAAGTTGATAGTATTTTTTTAAAATAAAATTAATTTTTGGGGGAGTGGAGGTGGGGGTGAGGGGGCTGGTAGGGGTGGGTAGGGGGGGAGGTAGGAGCTTAAAAATAAAATTTTGAAGTTGAAAATATTTTTTAAAAGCAAAATTAATTTTTTGGGGAGGGTGGGTTGTGTTGGGGGAGGGGGGAGGGGGGAGGGTGATCATAGATCGGGTGAAAAAATAAAATTTTGAAATTAAAAATATTTTTTTTTAATTAATGTTTTCACAAAAAAAATGTAATTTGAAATTGAAGGAGAGCTTTGGAAAATGTTTTCCTTAATTTTTTAAGGGAAGTCATTTTCCTTAATTTTGAGGAAAATGAGTTGATTTGGAAAACATTTTCCAAAACTTTTGCCCCAACCAAACATGAGAAAATTGGAAAACATTTTCCAGAAAATGTTTTCCTTCATACCAAACACACTCTAAACAAACATAAATTTGTATAATATATGTGATACAATTGCTAGTTACGTAGATTTTGGAGAGTGGATTATCTATAATGACGAATCATTGACCGACTTTCTAAGGGTTTCAGATGATTACATAGATCAAATCAAGTTAACAATACTTGAAATATATGTTAGAAAGGAGCCTAAGACTAGCGAACAATGTTCTTCTTTATCAGTCGATGTTCATCCCAAATTAGAAAATCATAATAGCGTTGATAGATTTCCGATAACTCAATCTACTGATTTTTCTAACATGACTCATTAACAAAATATTCTTAACGTTCGATATGATTTTGATTTGAACAAAACTATGAGTGAAAGTGATTGGTAATGCTCAATAATTATATTTCAATCATTATTTGTTTATTTTGTTAATTATTTATTAATTATATGATTTTATTATTATTATTATTATTATTATTATTATTATTATTATTATTATTATTATTATTATTATCATTATATATTTTGTAGTGGTTTACTTCAGCAAGGTAGGAATATTGCTCCAAGTTAAAGACTAGATAATCATTTTAATCAATCCTCCTAGTTTGAAATGACGGAAAATGTTGGAACATTCTCAAATTTTCATGTCTCACATATTTTTTATGCAAATGATTATCAGTATGTCCAACACTTGATTTTTCATTTAAGTAAGTTAATTGCATGTGATGAATATTTATATTATTTTGCATATATAGGGAAAATATCTCAATTATATGACAAACACAACAAAAACTTCATAAAGAGAGCAAAATAAAATATTCTTTTTTATAAAGTGTAAGTTTTTCTTTCACTTTATAAAATGTAAGAAAAATTTCCACTTTATAAAATGTAAGAAAAAGTTTCACTTTATAAAATGTAAGAAATAGTTTCATTATATATTAAAATATAAACGTTACGAGACTAACAAAAAACGTTTAGAATATTGGATAAAATAAAATTTTTTCTTTCATTAAACCTATTTTAATTACTTTCTAAAATAATAACTTATTTTGATTATTTAATTTTTCGTGGCTTATTTAGGTTTTCAACTCTAGTGTGTGTCATTGTTCAAAGTTTGGCGAATCAACGATAGCCACTTGGAAGCTGGTCCACTGTCCTTTGAACCTAGTACATTGCCTGCATTTAGATGGAACCTGTTCATAGCAGGACTTGATTAGAATATGCTAGTAATTATACGGTTTATTGAGACTTGATGCGTATAATTTAAAAAGATTGTGGATTATAATAGCTAACTTTCACATTTAACGGACACTTATAAAAACATTCACAAAATCATTTTTTAGAACTGAGCTATAAATAGTTAATCATAAATTCAAATATTTCATCAAAATATATTATAATTTATATATTAAATAAAATTTACTAACATATTCAAGGACATAAATATCAGTTGGTGCACTAGAATTCAATCAATCAACCAAGTTCAATTCTTCATGTGGTGACTTTGCCTCCTACATTCCATGTCCCCACGAACATCTATTTATTATATTTGTTTACATCATATCATATGAAATAATTTAGAATTTGGCTATAGATCAACAAAGTTATAAAAGCCGCCCATCACTTTGTAGCTATAGATTTTGAGTTTGGTCCCTCACTACCCACCTTGACATTAATCTTCTACCTAAAATATAATAATCACATATTTTTTTAGTACTAATGATGTTGACCTGTGACTTTTCTATTTTATTTATTAATTTATTAAATATATAATTATCGAAACAGGTGATTTTCTTCTCATATGTTAAAAATTTACTTGGTGTATGATGTGTTGGTAAGAGATAATATATATCTTTAGAATTGATTGAGATGCATGCACATTAACGACACATCACAATTATCAATTTCCACTTACAATTTTTGTAATTAGTCCATTATTTTACGTGTCAATTATGTTCAATTATCTTCATTCACACTCTTTCGTAGAAGACAAAACAAGTGGAAAAGATTTATGATTACATATTAGGTAAAATTTAATGACAATTTAAAGATTGAATGCCTATATATATAGAGCTAGCACCATGTGGGGGTAGTACACCAACCCAACCAATTTAGATAAAATATTTAAATAAATTTCATAACACATATAAGTAATTATTTGGATCAAAACTATTTAATTCTACAAGAGGTAACTCCCTTATTAATGATAAAATGTAAAGAATCCCTCCCCCCCCCCCCTCTAGTATTATAATTTAACATGTTATGACAAACTAATTATCAATCACTTTATCAAGTTGTTATGCTTATCATCACAAAATTTACTTGTAAAAGTTAAATATAATGTATTTGGTATTAATAATCATCGTTTTATCATCTTTAATCAGAGGTTTTAAATTTGAATTTTTGTATACATGAATTTTTTTTTTATTAGTTGTGTCATCCCTGTATATAATCTTTAAAGTGTGTGAATTCAAATTTAACCAATCTCAATATAGATATCAAACGTTTTAATATAGATATCGAACGTCGAACCAGAAACAGAAAGAGAATATATTTGCTTGGTATGAAAGGGAAGGTGAAATGTGACCATCAAAGCCAGTACATGAAAATTGAGAGTATATGTATAGTCAGCAATTCTAGTGGCTGCCAATTTACATGAAATCATTAATTTTAACTTCCATTTAATTTTAAAGATGTTTTTTCCTACTTTATTCCTTCATCTTTTTTTTTTCTTCATAAAGACTTTTTGATGTTTCTTTCATACTAATATATATTTTTATTAAAGCTAAACTCTTTTCTCTCCACACAAAATCCATTTTCTTCAAGTATCAACCATGGGGGGTGAAAAGGTATGAATTCACTATTTATTTTTTATTCAAAAAAGATTCTGATCGATCTTATATATAACTATATGACGTTTGATCAAGAATTTAATATATATTATCGCGCTTAAATATTTTTTGAATTTTTATCTTTCCACAAATACAAAATAATTTAGTTCATTCTTGCATAATATTATTCACAAGCTTTGATTAATTTTTGTCCTTAGAATTATTTTTAATTTATTGTTTAATTATCAGACTACTATCATGGTACTCAAAGTTGATCTTCAATGTTCAAGCTGCTACAAAAAGGTTAAAAAAATTCTCTGTAAATTCCCTCGTAAGTCTCTTTTTTCTTGAATTCTTCAATATTATAATATGAATAAAAATTCATTTGATTTTTTTTTTCCTTTTTTTTTTGTGGTGTCAATTTTTTTGGGAAAATAGAAATTAGAGATCAAGTATATGATGAGAAGGGCAATACAGTCACAATCACTGTTGTTTGTTGTAATCCTGAAAAACTTCGTGACAAATTGTGTTGTAAAGGATGTGGAGTAATCAAAAGCATTGAAATCAAAGACCCTCCAAAGCCCAAACCTCCCGAAAAGCCCAAAGAGCCCGAAAAGCCCAAACCTGAAAAGCCTAAAGAGCCCGAAAAACCTAAAGTTGTCGTCATTGAAAAGCCCAAGGAGCCTGAGAAGCCTAAGGAGCCCGAGAAGCCTAAAGTTGTCGTTACTGAAAAACCTAAAGAGCCTGAGAAGCCTAAAGTTGTTATCATTAAAGAGCCTGAGAAGCCTAAGACACCTGAAAAGCCAAAAGAAGTTGAGAAGCCCAAGCCCAAAGAGCCCGAAAAGCCCAAAGAAGTTGCTAAACCTAAACCAGAGCCCGAAAAGCCCAAAGAAGTTCCTAAACCTAAACCAGAGCCCGTAATGCCAATGCCAATGCCAGTGCCAATTCAAGAATACCCACAACCGCCACACGGATATTGTTGTGGACAATGCTACGGAGGCCAAATTGGGGGCCCGTGTTATCAAGGGTACGGAAGACCGGTCCCTCCGCCCCCGGAATACTGTTGTGGACAATGCTACGGAGGCCAAACCGGGGGCCCGTGTTATCAAGGGTGGGGAAGACCGGTCCCTCCGCCGCCGTGTTACGATAGCTATGGGCCTGGGCCTTATGGCTATGGTAGGGGCTGTTATGTGAGCAGATGTGATCAGTACTTTAATGATGAAAATGCTAATGCTTGCTCAATTATGTAAGGTGGCCCAATAGGTATGGGTCAATGTATGGGCTCTTCAATGTGGGCTTCTATTAATGGGGTTGTCTTTTTTTTCTTTAAAAATTGTTATTAAATGATAAACTATGTATAGGTAATTTTCTTTTGTAAAATAGAATAAAAGATGTTAATTAGATTGTTGGTAAAGTCTTGATTGATTAATAAATGTCATTTTTCAACATTACTAGTGGTTTAATTTCTCAAAAAATTTAACTAAAGTTTAAAAATCCTTCTAATTTCAATTTGTGTATCACTCAACTAATATACTTAAGTTCTCACGTGATAAGTTATAAGAGTATTATTTTTGTTGGAGAAAAAAAAGTATTGTACTACTAATTAAGCCCAATTGTTCTAGAATTAGAGTAAGTCTTCAATATTTAGGATTTTTTTAAAAACAATTATAATTACAAACTCGCGATTTGATGTTTATATTTTGGCTCTCCAACGCAATAGGTTAGGAAGTTAATAATTGTTGAAACTATTACAATAAGAAATACTTTACAAAGTATGATTTGTAAAGGATAATATGAGAAACTTCATATCTGATCTTATTAAATGCTAAATATTTGAGGGAGTCTACTTCGTGGCTCGAGAGATGGAATACATACGACCCCTCAAGCTTGAAAATATTCGTTGAGAAATTCACATGAAAATGAAGGAGAAATTTTCAACATAAAAAGTCCTATCTAAACCGAACATGAAATTAGTTTTCCATCAGACAACTTCACATTTGAGATCGCCAAATGCTTGAGAGTTCCTCCATTTAATCATTTCCCTTCTTTTTTGTTACTGAATATCTCGTTCATACACATATTTTTGTTATTTCTCGTGCCTCAAGTGAGTTACAAACATAACTCGAAAAGATCAAATATTTGATTCCAATAGGGAAAGAACAAACCATTCAACAAGGAGATTCTAAAATTGCAGAAGCTTAATTCGATCAAACCTCTAGAATTGCGGTAACTTCTGAAAAGGTATCCTACGTCTAAACCGAATAATATTAAAGGAACCAAATTTTATCAAAAAATAAAAATGGGCACTCATTTACTTGAAATAGTTTTCAAATAACTATTTGAAAAGTTTAGGGGGTAAATTGTTCATAATCCTAAACTTTTAAGGGCAATATGTTAATTCTTTTTATCAAATTCACCTCTTCCATTTCTCTTGAAACACCATAGTTGATAAGGCGGGTGGTAACGCTAAAGCTTTGCTCCAAGAAAATGGCGTCTACTCCAAGCTCTACACTTTCTCCTCTTTATGAATCCAATATCTTCTGCAACTTCAATTCTCCTCAAAAATTCACTTTTCCCCTTAAACTTCACTCCAAATCTTGTATTAGAACGACCCAAGTGTCACTTCAAGAACAATCCCAGGTCTCAAATCCCAATACTTCTCAATACCCAGATAGAAAAGCTGTCTCTTCATCAAAAAGCAAGCTTTGGGTCAACCCCAAAAGCCCCCGAGCTTCTGAGCTGAAGCGGAAGTCTTACGATTTCAGGTATGCTTCTTTAATGAAAGTGGCTGAGTCTTTGGATTCTTGTAAACCTGTAGAAGAAGATGTTTGTAATGTTTTAGCTGAATTGGGTGACAAAATAGTAGAGCAAGATGCTGTTGTGACTTTGAATAACATGACTAATGCTGAAACTGCGTTGCTGGCGATGAAGTATTTTCAACAAAAGTTGAAATTGAGCAAAGAGGTGATTGTATATAATGTGACGTTGAAAGTTTTGAGGAAAAATAAGGATTTGGATAGAGCAGAGAAGTTGTTTGATGAAATGCTTGAGAGAGGGGTAAAGCCTGATAATGTTACTTTCTCGACTATTATTAGTTGTGCTAGGCAGTGTAATTTGCCTGAAAAAGCTATTGAATGGTTTGAAAAGTTGCCATCTTTTGGGTGTGAACCAGATGATGTTACGTATTCTGTGATGATTGATGCTTATGGTAAGGCTGGCAATGTAGATATGGCATTGAGTTTGTATGATCGTGCGAGAACAGAGAAATGGCGTATAGATGCTGTAACATTTGCAACGTTGATTAGGATTTATGGGACTGCGGGGAATTTTGATGGGTGCTTGAATGTGTATGAGGAAATGAAAGCGCTTGGTGTAAAGCCTAATATGACTGTGTATAACAGCTTGTTGGATGCTATGGGAAGAGCTAGGAGGCCATGGCAGGCAAAGAACATCTATGGAGAAATGCTAAGCAATGGATTTCAACCAAGTTGGGGTACCTATGCTTCACTCATTCGGGCTTATGGTAGGGCTCGTTATAGTGAAGATGCTCTTAAAATCTATAAAGAAATGAAGGAGAAGGGATTGGAGTTGAGTGTGGTACTGTATAATACACTTTTGGCAATGTGTGCTGATGTCGGACTTACAGATGAGGCTGTTAACATTTTTGAGGAGATGAAAAGCTCGGCCTCAGAGACTTGCCAACCTGACAGCTGGACATACTCTTCTCTAATCACCATCTTCTCTTGTAGTGGGAAGGTCTCGGAGGCGGAATTCACATTGAATGAGATGATTGAAGCAGGGTTTGAACCGAATATCTTTGTCTTGACCTCGCTTATTCAGTGTTATGGAAAAGCAGGCCGGACAGATGATGTAGTAAGAACTTTCGATAGGCTGTCAGAGTTGGGATTATCTGCAGATGAGCGCTTTACTGGTTGTCTTCTTAATGTTTTGACACAAACAGCAAAGGAAGACCTTCACAAGCTAACTATCTGCCTTGAGAGGGCAAATCCAAAGCTTGGTTACGTGGTGAAACTCCTGGTGAATGATGAAATTGAAGAAGAAGAAGGGGCTTTTAAGAAACATGCTGCTGAACTTTTGGATTGTGCAACTACGGATGTCCGGAAAGCGTACTGTAACTGTTTGATTGACATATGTGTCAATCTTAACCAGTTGGAGAGAGCTTGTGAGTTGTTAGATGTTGGACTAACTCTCAACATCTATACAGATATTATGTCTCGAACTGCCACTCAATGGTCTTTACATCTGAAGAGCCTCTCCCTTGGTGCAGCTTTAACAGCATTGCACATCTGGGTTAATGACTTGAACAAAGCACTTGAAAGTGGGGAAGAGTTCCCATCATTGCTTGGAATCAACACAGGACATGGAAAACATAAATATTCCGAGAAAGGTCTGGCAGGTGTATTTGAGTCGCACCTTAAGGAATTAAACGCTCCATTCCACGAGGCACCTGATAAGGCTGGGTGGTTTTTGACCACGAAGGTTGCAGCTACATCATGGTTGGAGTCTAGACGTGCTCAAGAGGTGGTTGCTGCTTAGAATGGTCATGGTTCTTTGCTCTATGGCTTTGATAATTCTTGTGCTACAGAGATTTTGTTTCTCTTACATCTGAAAGGTACTTTTCGTAGATTATTCATTGTTTAGGATACCTCTTCTTTCTAGATGAGGAGTTTTGAATTTCGAGTTCAGTAGCCTATCCAAGTATATCTCTTGCAATCAGCAATAGAAAAAGAATTTGAGGAAAAATGAATGAGATATCATATTTATATTTTAATTCTACCGTAACATCTGACCATATCTTTCATAGAACACTAAAATAAACTGATTGGAAACATGGAAAATGTTTTCTGTGGCTCCAAGTTACTAGTTGCATTGTATTGGAGCAAACATAGCTAGCTCTTTTGTATTCAAAAACATATGCATGATATCTCTTCTTAATATCGACCAAGTTAAGTTTATTGACAAGGATGGTTTTTATGACGTAACAATTTTCTTTGCTTCCCAAAGGTTACCTTTATTGTATTTCAGTCTACTGAGAAAAGCCACAAAGGTAATACCCTATTTGGCGTCCTAGTTTCATATATTAAGCATTGGTTTTACCCGTGCACATACTTCTTGAAATTAATACCAACAATTGAATTGCTCAAGAGAATTAGTATCAGAGATAATTAGGAGCATACTCTCTGTGGAGGCATTACTGATTAAATACTTGAAAATAAAATGGACAGTGTAACCAAGTGATTGAATTTGAGATCAACATCAAGTTGTTCAGTTTTGCTGATAGCTTAGCTTTATTTGGGGGATGAAAATGTGATGATCCATCCATGTTTTGAGCAGCATTGACAACTCTGGTTACACCAATTCAAGACGAGCAGCACCAGATCCTCTTGATTCAACCTCTTCGAGCTCTTCCTTACCAGCTGGAGTATACCTACCTCATTTTCTTCTTTACACCCTTCTGTTATCCAATATAGCCTCCGCTTCCTCTTTCATCCTCCTACGAGGCTATCACTTCCTCTTTCTCCGTAACACAACCTACCATCTCCACTCAGAGCTAGTTGTCCTAACCAAGACAACAAGCATATGTCAGGAAATTCAGAGCTAGTTGTCCTAATTAAATGTGGACTGCTAATCTGAATTTGTGGAATATTCTGAAGGACTGAACGTCATTACATGTAGTTGGATGTTCAACTTTATTTAGTAATGGTATTTTGCTTTCCCTGTTACTAGCTAGTTAGCCACGAAATTCAAGTATCCTTTGAGGTATGTCGTCACAATGTAATGGAAGTTGATGAAAAATTTGGCTCTGTTATTTTAACAATGCAAGGAATCAGGTCATTCATATACTTGGGCTTGAGCTCATTAACTAGGTCCAGTTTTACTCCGTTTCTTACACCTCCCCATTTTCAGCATCAATATGCTCAGCTAGCATGGCATTCTCTGCTTCTTTTCCGTCTGTCTATTTATCACCTTCTGATGCACACAACTCTAGGAGCTATGGCCTATAAAAGCATCATCACATTGATTAAGCCGCGTTGAGCTTGTTTAGTTACAAGTTAGTACAGCAATTCCCCCATATTTAGCTGAAATCTTTTGCCAAATGAGCCAAGCAGCTGATATTTCGTCTTGCCTTCTTACTGTATACATTATTCTGCATGTAAAGGTCAAGTCAATAGATAAATTGATGTGATTTTCGTGAAATTGTTATAGAGTGAATGGAATTGTTCAGGTAAATGACGTCTTGAGAAATGTCATGTTCATGTTCTTGAGGTGTTAGATCGTTCAGTACACCCAAAAGTCGCTTGATTGAACTTAAACTCTACCATATATCATTCAAGTGAGGCCTTACATCGGGTATAAGAGCAAGGAAGTCTCAATGTCCAATCCCCAGATGAGCCTTTTGTCTGATTCTATCAAAATAACAAGTACAGTCACTACTAATTCTGAATGCAAGTATCGAAAATGTTTGACATTATTTTCCTATTTCATCATCTTAGCTAGCCAGAGTCGGAGCCAAGATTTGAACTTTATGATTTTTAAATTTAATTTGTGTAGTCGGACTCTTAATTAGGTACCAACTTAAAGGGGTGCAATGTATAGTGAATAATGCACCCCTTTTTGACTTTCTAAAAGAATAAACAATATTCAACTCAGACGGTGCCTTAAATTAGTGTTAGATGATTAAATAATTGTAGAGTTTTGACTTCCATTTAATACTTTAATATTTCTTGTTCCTGAAACTAATAATGCAGGGTGATGCAAACTGTATAATGCCTTTTTTAGACTTAAAATGAAGGTTGCCTGCACGTTTCTTTGTCTGGTACATGTTATAGCAGCTGTGTGTACATACATATATATATATAGAACAGCTATTCATTAGTCGTAATGTACATGCAAATAATAAGTCATGGGAAACTGCATTAACATAAGGAAAGAAAGAGTTTGTAGTTTCGAGGAAGAAGACAAATTGCTGGAGAAAACGCCTATTTTCTTCCAGCAATTGCAGAAGCTGACTTCTGCGGAGATTTATGATCTTCGTGATAGTTGTAAGAGCCAGAGAGTTAAGATTGTATTGACGAAAGAACAGTTGGAGATCTTTTTGAACAATGTTAAAGATCTTCAATCTGGAAAAATCGTTCGATCCTTCAAGGGTAAGAGGAGAAGAAGAGTAGTAGGTAAGAAATGGAGGCCATGCTTAGATACAATTCCAGAGTTGTAGAGTTATTAGAGAAATTAAGATCATAAGAATATTTCATGTAGGTGTAAAACCAGCACCATTTTTCCCAATCTCTAACATTGTACATGAAAAATAGTACCATACTAAAATGCTTTTTGGAGAGAGGTGACATCAAGAAACTCCACTAGACGTCCGTATGAGCTTGCTCACGTTGCCTGTCTCGAGATAGATATGTTGACAGCTAACGTAAAACTAGCCAATTAACGATGAATCCTCACATTATGAAGAGGGTTGCACTTTTTGTTTTTATTTTGTATGACATTGGCATGTGAGGATTCATATAGTCGACCTCTGACTTTTTCGAGATTGAGACATTGTTATGATAGGTGGCCATTTTTCCCTGCCATCCATGAATTGAATTATGAAGCTTCACTTTCTTCTATTGTTGTTTACTGCTGTCCTTTATTACAGGCACAAAAACATGAAATGTCTATTTCTTGATTGTAGCATTCTATATGAACAGGAAAAATAATACAAATTTCTGAAACTTGAATACATGTATTCCACTCTCTAATACAAGTGATGTTATTTTCGAACAGTTACATCTTATCAAAGAAAGATATAGGCAAAACGAATCAACGAGAGATTTAGTTCCTCACTTCACAAATCAATCACAACTCAATTGCATTTTGTATATACAAGTATTCTAAGAATATATCACACTGTCTGATCGATTGTTTTCTACCAACGTATTTATCTTTTTCAATATGTTTTGACCCTGACGGAGCTGCAGAACAAAAGGAAGTAATATATTTGGATGAGTTATTTGATCTCTACATAGGAAGTGTGAAAAAGAAGTGAGGAAATGCAGACCTTGTTAATGAGTTTCTTCTTCTTACATTGTCATCCGTCTTTATCAATGATACTGAATCTTTCTCTCTTATAGCTGATTCTCTCTTCATTTTCCTAGATTCAACTCCTATGGCTTTGTTTAATGTATCAATCTTCTTCATTAGCATCTGCAATATATACAACAAAAAAAGTAAAAAATTTAAAGGGATTGTGATGTTTCTGTTATGTATTTGATGGTGAAAGGGCATGATAGTTTACCTTGATTTCTTCATCTTTAACATTCAAAGCAGACTCTTTTGTCTCACAGAATTTCCTCAAACAAAGTACCTCTTTCTGAAGCATATCGTACAAAAGTCCTGATACCATATCGTTATCATTGCTCTCCAAACTTCCAGTGTTCTTATTATCTTCATGGTCACCAACCCTGTTCTTGATTTTCTGCGTATCTGTCATTTCCTTGCTATATATATGCCCGTTAGAATTTTCTTTGATTTCTGCATTTTCCTTTTCAGCATCCTTATTTCGAGAAGCCCACAGGCTCTTCTTCACCAAGCTATCTCCCGAGCCTTCCTTGTTGAATTGCTTCCAAGCATCATCCCTTATATTCTCTGAACTTCTGTTGATGGTAGACGCCCTTGGTTGAGACGTTGATCTCTTTTTCGATCCACCATTGCTCGACAAAATACTAAACAAATGATTAGTCTTTTGAGATTTTGGCGATCCATTAGGAGTGACAAAGACACTTGTTGCATGCTTTAGCCCTTCTTCCAATGTCCTCAGCCTCAATTTTAGCTTGTCCTACGGCATATGTTTAACAGATATCAGAATATACGGTCAGACCTCTCTATAACAACCATATTTTCTGTGGAACCGATCTTTCATGTTATGTTATAAATGTTCTCTGTAACAACATTTCACGATAGCAGCTGGAAAGTATCATTGACAAACGATATTGTTATAGAGAGTTTTGACTGTATATGTAAAAACAAGATCTCACCTTGATTTGTGCTTCAGCCTTAGCAGTTCTCTCTGATATCACGAGCTTGTTTCTTAGTCGTTGCATCTCCGCCTACAATCCAAATACACAAAATTACTCAAAGAAATTGACTAGTTAAGTATAATAACTCATTTGATCAGACTTATTAGCATATTGTTCTAGTGACCTGCAAAAGTTTTCTCTCTTCTAGCCATTGTTTAACAGGCATGACTTTGTCATTCTCATCTTTCCACTCGTTTGCCACGACTGTTGCTACTCGATTTGCTGAAATCTTGAGTCTTGCTAGTTCCCTTTCCAATGTCCTCTTCTCCTCCTATATGTTCATGAAAAGCTCCAATCAGTTTATCAAAAGAGTAATTAAGTTCTGTTACTTTGATAGATTCTTTTCGCGGTTTATCTTACTTGTAGTTCAGATATTTGTCTTTGACAGTCGCGAATCTTGTTAGCAGCTGCTCCTCCAGCAAGAATTGCCTCTTCAAGCTCTTTAATTGTTTGGGTAAGCCTTTCAACTTCTAAAATCTTTTGACGGTTCGTTTTATCAAGTATTTTGTGTTCCTCCTGCATGCAGATGAGTAGCAATTCATGTTTATACTATCTTTTAAGTATCTTGTTATCTATGTTGTTCGAACTCTCCAAAAATGTTTCTGCATCCGTGACGGATTCTCAAAAAATGGACTGTTGTTGGAGGATCCAGCACAAGTCATCAACATTTTTGAAGAGTCCGAACAACACAATTTGTTATACTATGGTTTAAAATGTTGCTGCATCCGTGACAGATCTTCCAAAAATGCACTATTGTTCGGAGGATCCAGCACAACTCATCAACATTTTTGAAGAGTCCGAGCAACACAACTTGTTATAATCTGGTTTAAAATGTTGCTGCATCCGTGACAGATCCTCAAAAAATACAGTATTGTTGGAGGATTCAGCACAACTTATCGACATTTTTGAAGAGTCCAAGCAACACATTGTTATAGTCTGGTTTTGTAACTCATACCTGACAGATTTCAATTTGTCTTCTCAACTCAAAGTTGTGATTCTGAACTTCTTCAACTATTAATGCTCTTTCTAAAGCACTTTTTAGTATCCTTTCTGTTTCTAGCAATGCTGCTTCTTTTGACTTGTTTTGTCTTTCTAAAGCCCTTATATCTTCCTGTAATGCTGCAATCTGCAAAAAAAAAAATGATATAACGTAACATGAAAAATTAGTTCTAAAGAAAACTTGACCGTTGGTTATAGAGAGGTTTGATTGTATCGTATATACATTACCTCATTCTTATACATCTTAATCTCTGCTTCAAGAGGAGCAATAATGGACTCGATAGGAGGCGAATCATCGTCTTTCTGGTCTGCATACACTCTTCTAAGAGTTGATTCAGCAGCATATTGTGCAGCCAGAGCTTCTTTCTTCTCATTACTGAGATTCTTGATATCAAGATTCTGCAATATTTGATCAGCACCAAAAACAATTTAGGACTTCGTTTAGTATAAGCATAATACGTAAACATGACGCTTAATTTAACGTCTGTTGACAACTATGATCCTTAACTTTAGATGTGCACAGATAGACACTTAAACTTGTATAAAATTGAACAAATTGACACATTCATCCTACATGGAAAATTTTGTGTCCTACGTGGCGTCATGTCATGTAGGACACGTGTGTCTACTTGTTCAATTTTATACAAGTTTAAGTGTCTACTCGTACACATCTAAAGTTAAGGGTCATAGTTGTCAACTGACACCAAGTTAAGAGTCATATTTATTTATTATGCCTTTAGTATATATGTTACTCAGACTCTTCAAAATTATTGTCGTACTCATGTCAAATCCTTAAAAAGATACACTACACTTGAAGGATTCAACACAGACTCGTCTATATTTTTAAAGAGTTCAAGAAACATACTAGACTAAGGAAAATAAATAACATGACATACCTTTTGTTCAAGAAGATTTTCACTTATTTTCATTTTTTCTTCCAGTTTTTGAACTTTACTTCCAAGCTGTAAAAAATAATAATTTGGGATTGAATTATAAAGTAAATTTTGGTAACTTCAAGGATAATAAATAAATTATGTTACGTACAAGTTTATAATTTTATTGTTATAGTGAATCAAGTTTAATAATCATACGTGAAATTAATCGTTAATACCTCTTCAAGTGCCTTATCTTTGAGAGTGTCTGTTGCTTTCAAAGCCTTAATTTCACTTTGAGCTGCTCCAAGTTCTCTGTCTTTCTCTGAAAAATATATATCCAAAATCAAGAATTAAAAGTAATTAATAACTAATTGTAATTATACAAATTTTTGCAAATGTAATATATAGGCATCACAAATGTTACAAAAAGAATACTTGTTAAAAATTAATTACATGAAAATGAAATATTACCTAAGCCACAGGATATTAGAGTAAATAAACCTCTTCTTTGCAAATACTTTAACTTATATATATCCATGGTATAAATTCCATATTCTTTATGTGCATATATATATATATATATATATATATGTGCATAATCGTACGTATTTTGACGTTATATATGAAAAATGTGTTTAAATACTAAATTATAAAATTTTAATAGTACATATAAATATAGATAATAAAAATTTAATATTTTCATATGGCTCCCTAGGCCTCGTCTCATAAAAGAGAAGATCGAAGTGAAGGTAAATATCAAGACATTGGAGATTTTGAATCTGACTGTACTTTCCTTAGGTTGAACGACTATCAATCCTGATCCGATGAGAAGAGGATTAAACTCATACTTACCTTAACTTAATCTACTTTGATTCAGAATTTCATTTAGAAGATTGATTAAAAAGAAAATTAATTAAGCCTTCACAGAGAACGAGTTGAAGTCAGTTATATGAATCTTGTTTATTTAAAAGAATAAGAAAAAAGAAAAGAGTGAATATCAAAGACACACATGCTTGACAAATGCAAGATTGAAGGTTGTAAAAACACAAGGAAAATAATCACGAGTTTGATCATGTTCAAATGTTCTTAGCTAAGTCTGAATAAATAATTATTCGATATAAAAGAAATCGTCAATAAAATAGTTACGAAAATAAGTCTTTTGGTAAGAAAAAGGATGAAATGAAATTACCTTTGAGTTGGTTTTGCAAACTATTAAGTTCAAAGATAACAACATCACTATGATGTTCAACAAAATAATGTTCTTCATCTCTAAATTCATCAAACCCTGCCATACTTAATTTCTTCTTATTTTTTTCTATCTTCTATAAGTGAAAAATATTATTGGCTTAAAGGAAAGAAAGTAATAATTATATATATGGAGCAACTTTATATAAAATGTTTAGAAGAATGAAAGTTATTTAAAAGAGTTTCATTACTTATAAGCAAAATTGGCCGCAAAAAGTGGACTATTTTATTTATATTATAAATAAAAATGAAAACTTCTCTTTCTATGAAGCAAAAAACTCTCTAGAAAATAACAACAAATTATAGCCGGCTCAGCCGGTTTTTTTTTCCGAAAACTAATATACCGCGAAGTTAGAATATGAGTTACGAGTTAAAAAGTTATTTCTGTTAAAAAATTTATCAATCTTGTACAAATTACTAATTTAGAACTTAATCGCTTAAAACGATTAAATTCACGAATTTATATACTTCAAATACTGACTTCGGCTCTAATATGTGCCGAATGATATTTTCTATATTCCCAATTTATTTTTAATTTTATCCTTTTCAAATATTTCAATAATTACTAAAAATAAAGCTAGTAGACCGATTCTTAACGTTTGTATTTTTATATAATATGATATATATTGTTATGAAATGTTCATGAAGATTGTCTTTTATATTGAACCAATTTTTTTTTTAAAAAAAATAAAAATGGAAAGAGTGCTAGCTTGGTGGCATTTTATAATTAGAAAATATAGTCAAATCAAAGTAAAAAAATAAAAAGACAATTGCTATTTGCTAGAGAAGAAAAAGTTTTAAGTTTTCCTACCTTTGTAAGTTGTATGGAGAATCTGCCTTGTGGTAGGTGACCAAGTCTCATAATTTTAAAATAAATAAATGATAATAATTTGGATTTTGAGCTCTGAAAATGAAAAATCTCGTGAGCACAACTTTCTTTTTGATGATTTTTGTGTTGTTCAAATCTAAATCAGTCAGCATAGTAAATTTCAAATATCAAATAATTAATAATAAGAGTTAGCTAGAGCGCTCGTTATTTAGTGTGGGGTGGGTGGAGGTGGGGGTGGGGGTGGGGGTGGGGGTGAGTAGAAGAGAAAGAAGTATAACTTGGATTAGCTATGATGACTTCCTTGATAAAACCTCTTACTTAACACTAAGCAATTGCTTGAGCGTTAAACACTCCTTAAAACATACATTGGTTTTTGGTGAACTTAATAACAAGTACTCATTGGTAAAACACCAATAAAATGAGGTATTGATGACATGAAAATGGGGAAAAAAATTGGTTCAACATGAGAAGTGGCTTAAAAGTATAATACAAAATTATTCCAAGTTTGAGGAATTAATCATAATTCTTTATTGAAAGATTAACCCCTAGGTCATCTTTGCTTTTAAGTATATATATAAATATGAATGACCGAATCGAAAAATAACAATAATAATATATTTAGTGTAGTCATTACAAGTAAAGTTTAAAGAGAATAACATGTACGAATACCTTATTTCTATCTTTGTAAGATAGAGAAACTTTCTTTGACAAACTCACAACTCTAAAATAATGAAATCTAAACAGAATTAAAAAAATAATAATTTTGTGCTAGTTGGCCATATAATTATATTTTTCTAATTATACACAATTGATTTTGGTAAGACGACAAAGGGAAGACTCCTTTTGCCTACTTCATCACTTAGAATAAAAATAATGAATTACAAGACAAATATAGATATGTGGTATCTAAATAGTCAAAGTATTTGTTGATTGAAATGTTTAAAAATTAAAATAGCAATAAGATTCAATATATTCAAAGGAGGATTAATTGATTAAAAGACTTGATGTGATTAACTTTATAAGTTAGTACATCCATTTGTCTTAATGGAACCAAGATTAATGTTTATGAAAGTGACATCCAATGTGGTCACAAACTAATTAAGCTGTGAAGTTTATTATTTTTAGTTTATAAATTGTTTGGATAATTTTATTGAGTAGGTGAATTGTGATAAGATAGTGATTGTTATATTTAATTGCTAATAATCTAATTTAATTTTTTCATCCTCCCTTCCTTTTTCTATCAAATATGATTGATATATTTTTTATTATAATAAATTTAGTGTTCGTTTGGTTATCAGAATAGAATATTGATCCCCATATAATAATAAGAACTATTGTATACTATATATGGTTACAAATATTAGCTAAAGTTTATATCGTTTTAGAATTATTTATCATACATAGAACATATGATGGTTATTTTTATTATAATATAGAGTTCCTAATTCATATACGTAGAAGATTATCTTATACATTTGTTCAAAATTGTCTTGGAAATTAATGATTGTATTGTTTGTTTAAATTTTATTATTATGACCTTTATCACTAAATTAATTGTTTCTTTGTTGATAATTAATCTTGTAGAACATATGCAACAATGCCACATTTTCCTCCAATATAGGTACTTACTAAATCCCCATTAAATTAAGATTAGACTAACACAACAAATAAGGGCAGCATTATTAATTTGCAGTAGGTGTTGATGTGTGTATGTCTTTTAATATTCATTGACGTTTTTTTAGAGAATTTATAAATTGTTAATTATTGATATCTCACGTATTTTAGTTTGTATAATTCTCTTAAATTGTTGTTTCTACTCTCAATAAAACAAATGGCTTTACTTTTACAATTTACCGTTGCAGGTTCATCCGAACTCTCTACTTTCGACACAAAATATAAATTTAATTAATACAACAAACAATGTATCCTTGCTTATAGTAATGAAGAGTTATTCAAAATATTTTTCATATATATATTTTTTGTTTTGTTTTACTAAGGGCTTGTTTGGAAGGACACCTAATAATTTGATTTGGTGTAATTGTATGTAATTACATTATATGTCATGCTTGGTTGGACACGTAATTACTTAGTCAACAGGTAATTGCTGTAATTGGCATGAGGTAATTACACTTTCCAATTCACAGCGAGAGCCTGTGAATTACTGGTAATTACATGGTGTAATTACCCGTTGATTACTTCTTCTTTTTTAATTTCTATTATTATTTTTGTTTTAATTTTAATTTTTTTACTTTTATTATTTAAGTTCTTTTTTATGTTTATTATTCTAAAAAATTTTAAAAGTTTATTTTTTATTTTTTATTTTTATATTATATTTTCTTCTCCATCTCAACCTTACTTCATGTGATTATCTATTTCTTTATGTCACACTTATTTTCTCATTAGCATAATTCTATTAGTATTCTAACTTTTAAATTAAAATAAAATTTATTTTTAAGTAAGGTTATAGACTTATATTTTTTTAAAAAAAATAATAATTATGAAAATAAATCATATTTATGTATGCTATATTGAAATTTGTACTACGGGTATTATGTTAGATTTTTTGTTTTGAATTTGTAACTTATGTTATATTTTCAATTTCATATTTTTTAGTAATATTGAAAGTCACATTGCAAGTCATTTTTTAATTAGACCTGATAAATTATCTTTTTGTCAAACATTTTAATTATTCATGATATTTTATTTATATATTAACTTTTTTATCAAACATGCATTTCACAAAGTTAGTATAAACTTCATACTTTTAGTTTTTGTGATCAATTCAGTTGAAATTTATTAATTTGAGAACATATAAATCAATTATTTTTTCATAATATTAGCGAAGAACACATTTTTATTAATTAATCTATTTTCAAAAAATAATATATATATTAAATATTTAATTTAATATCATTTATATAGTTTCTTAATTTGTCTAGTATAAATTTTAAATAATTTATTTTTATTTTTAAAAAATCAATATAATATTATGATTGTTATTATACAACCAAACAGAACATGTGTAATTACATTGTGTCATCCAAACATGACGTGTATAATTGCAATATAATTACAACATCACAATCAAATAAATCAGTATAATTATTAGACTGTGTAATTATTAAATTAAAAATTACTATCCTAATAATTACACAAATTTCAATTACCATTTGTGCCAATTTTGCCAATCATAAGACTAGGCCCAACTATTCCCCTCTCCCAAAAAGCCCAAATAAAATCAGCCCATAGCTACCTTGAGGCCTTCCCCCAAAATATTACACCATTTTATCGTGTCTAACGCTTGTAATAATTTATAAAAACATGAAGTAGATCGACAGTTATTGAGTTTCGATTTTCATTTGTTCTACGAGTAAACCTTAAAAATAAAATAAAAAAATCAAAATTTTGTCCTTTAAACAAAGCAACGTTAAAAAATCGATGACCACCGACTTTAAAGGGTATTATTGTAAATCACACCAATCCAAAACCCATATTTGACATTGGAGATTTGTGTATATCAGACTTTACTCGTGACCACAATTAATTAACTCCCAATTTCAGTTCAGGTTTGCCAAATGTTGTTCAATTTCTGACTTTTGGCCTCTCAACTTTTATCACAAAATAAATAAATTTATAAAATAAAATAAAATCTTCGTATAATGTACAATATTTGAAATTAATATCAATAAAACAAATCATAAATGAAATTAATATCAATTAATATGATATAATAATTTCAAATATACCTAATATGAAACAAAAATAGCTTAAACAAATCATAAATAACTTATATCGCTAAACAATAAGAATATTTAACTAAATTCTATGAATATATTACATTTAGGGATTATTAAATGTTTAATTCATATGGTATTTTATGACTAGGAATGTTTTCAGGCAGTAATTAAATTGAAGTATTAATTACAATAAATATAGTTGTAAATATCAGGCATTGGGTTCACTAATCGATGTGACTAAATTTTCTGAACTCCAACTGCTACTTTAATAGCAGTGTTAATTAATGAATTAATTTTCATAACGTTTCCAATAAACTAAAGTATTGAAAATGATGTATTTGAATATATAATAAGTATTCACATTGTCGATAAATAAATTATTTTTATTCGTTCAATATATTAAAAATATTTATTTAATTTAGAATATTAAGAAATTATTTTATATATTTTATTGTGTCTATTTCTTTATCAATATTTAAATAATTTATAATTAACAGAGATAGTATAATAAAATTATTTTTTTTATTTATTGTTTCTTACTAAGAAGCATTTCAAATCAAATCAATATATATATATAAATCTGAATTCAAAACTGCTGATGTGGCATGCCTCTAAGGGCTAGAAAAATATTCATCTTTTTTTTATATATATTTTTTAAATCATTTTTTAAAATTTAAAATATAAAAAAAGTCTCTTAAATATTGAAGCTAATCACAATTAAAGTCATTGAATTATAATTACTCCAATGGATGTTATTTATCTTTTCATATTCATATGTTACTAATTATTATACTAACTATAAATACTAAAGCAAATATCTAACACTACATAACATTTTGTCGTTTTTCATTCATAATTTCCTTTCAATTCTTCTTCTTTTTATTTCAAACTCTTTTTGCAAGAAGTCTTTTTCTTTCTTTTTTTTCCTTTTTTTTGATTATTTTATTTTAGCATTGTCAGTGTTGTCCATATTTTATTATCTTAGTATGTAATTTTCATGCCTGATTTTTTTATTTTATCTTATTTTCATCTTAATATATTAAATAAATTAAATAAATGCCCTCTATTAATCATTTTCGTTTAAATTCTTACATTAATTCCTTTATTATTTTGTATATGTACGTTACAATATACCCAACTGGATAATGATACTTAAAACTCATTTTATGTGTTGCAAATATTCAATTCTGTCCCTAAATTTCATCTATTAATTTAGTTATTATTATAATTTACATGTATGAATGTCATATTTAATCTATCCATATTTAGGATATTCTCTACCATTATTAATCTCTTCCCCTATTTTTTTTTTCACTTTTTTTTTATTACTTATATTTCTATAAGGAAATGTAGAAGTGATCAATGCAGTAGTTATGAAATTTAAAAGGTAAGTTTCGTTGTAATTTAATAAATACAAAAATATGAAAAGTCATTATTTTTAATGGCATTTATCATATGAGTTATTATGTATTGTAGTTATATCATATTTGCACATATAAATATAAGAAACATTGCAAATGATTGAGAAGCTCAGTCAAATGTTGGGTGCTGGTAATATTATACTGTTTATTTTAAAGGTGAGATTATCTATTTTCTTTTATATAAATTGATGATAAGACTATTTATCTTTTTCTATTTATGCATTTTTCAGAAAAAAATTATCAAAAGACATGAGTGTTTATGAATTGTTAACCTTGAATTATGATATTATATTTTTGAGGAGTGTTGCTTGGAGGCTCAAATTTATTTTCTTTTATATGAATTGATGGTAAGAATATCTATCTTCTTTTATTTATTCAATTTTCAAAAGGAATTTATTAAAAAAAATGAGTTTTTATGAAATTTGAGCCCTGAATTATGATTTTATAATTTGCAGGAGAAAGTCTTATATGGAGTCTCAACCTAAAAAGGTTGTTAAAAAATTCACACATATCAAAAGAAGTGAGAATATCTATTTTCTTTTCTATATACATTTTTCAAAAGTAATATATTAAAATGTGAACTATAAACTATAATTTTATATTTTGTTGGAAGAAGTGTTATTTAGAGTCTCAACCTAAGAGACACATTTGAAAATCAATAACAAAACGAGGTTGCTTAAAATTCACACATACCAAAAGAAGTGAAAATATTTTTTCTTATATACATTTTTGTAAAAATAGCATATTAAAAGACATAATCATCTATAAAATGTGAACTGTAAGTATACTATTATATTTTTTGTAGGAACAAATTTAAATTCAAGTTCAAGAAATTGTTTTAGAAGCTAATAAACAAAAAAAATGTTGCTCAAAAATTCATACAGAAAAAGAGATTGATCGGTATTTATATTATGAATTGTTAATTCTTTGTCCTTGTAGTTGCTAGAGAAAAGGAAAGTAAAACGAGAACAAGACACCAAAGAGAGTTTGCTTCACGACATTTTTTTAATATAAATTTCTTAAGACACAATAATTATGACCATAAATCAGAAAAACTTTATAGGCAATTGTCCACTTTTATTGTACAATTTAAAAAAATAATAATTGTTATTTTAAAAAATGAAAAATAATTTATGAAAATTGGGATTGTGTAATGCAAATTACTTTGACTTTTTGCCAATGATTTGGATTGAAAATCTTTTTATTATTTCTCAAAATTTTAATAATTATGAGTTAAATTTTAAACTTTCATAGTCAAATTGAGTTTTGCATAGTTGAAATTCAAAATAAATAAATAAAAATAATGATTAAATACCTCCTTTTAGTTACTTATGATTGGATGGACACGACATATATAAATTTGTAGAGGAATGAAAAAATATAGATTGTTTAGTTTTTTAAATTATTTTACCATACGATATATATTTATTATTTTTTAATAAAAGTTATTATTCATTGTTTTTCTATTTTTTTTTTAAATTTTAAGTCGTGAAAATTTAAAATGGTAGAATCATAAAAATGAAGGTCAAATGATCAATTGGGTTTTCACAGTTCAAAACTATTTCTTTCTTATATTTCTACGTTTTTTATTTTTTTATTTTCAAGTTTAAATAACTAATTTAAATAGGTTGTTGCATTTATATTGAAATGTTTTTCATCAATGCTTCCATATAAATGAAAGGAATAATTATGTATAGATAAACATGTATATAACTTCTTGAATCAAATTTTCTTTTACTTACAAAAATAAGGAGCATAAGTTTAGCGATATAAAAAATAAGGAGCATAAGTTTAGCAATATAAAAAATATTATTAGAAGATAAAAACTCTTACTTAAGATTATAAAAGATATAAAACTTAAACACTAATAATATATTTCATTAAAACTTGAAATCTGATTTAATCGTTAGGATGTCACTATAGAAAATATATAAAATATTTTAAGTACTCAACTATTCTAAAAGTTAGTTAGTGAATTTAACAAGTTATTATGACCGCGCGAAGCGCGGCTGAATTCACTAGTAAGTAAATAAAAACAAAGGAAAGGAGTATAAGTAATTTATAAGCTTATGGTAAACCTAGCTTTTAAATAAATCTTTAAATATAAAATAATTATTGAGCAACTTTTATATAAAGCAAATATAAAAATCATATTTATACGTTATACATATAGTTTACATAATTGTGCGGCATAACAAAATTATGTTTGCTATGGAGGTTTTGATTTGTATAATTCGTTAGATTCATTCAATTTTATACAAATTGTTTAGTTTTGTATTAATTCAGTTATATATTGTAATTTGTATAATAAGATATGTATCTGTATAATCAGAAGTATATATGACAAAAATATATGTATTGTAATTGTATATACACTTTTCTCTCGTTTTATACAAACACAAATACATTTTAAACATTTGTATATCAGATGTGTAATTATATACCGAACCAGATGACAAAAAAATAAAATAATTACTGCAAATTACAAATAAAATAAATTATAACTATATCATTTAATTTGAATTAATTTATTTGCTATTTCATACGACAAATTTTCCAGATGCATATGCACACCATACTTCATTAGTTATGATATCAGATAATTAATTTCTTATCTTATCAAAGTGCAAATTGGCATATAGTAATAAATAAAAGAGAAATAGTAAGTCATATACATTATGAATGAAATGGAAAAGACAGTGACACTTGAATTACCTCTACATTTATAGTCATGTTGGTTAAGATTCTTTAAAAATATTGATAAAGTATTTGTATTTAACTTTTCAAAAATATCAAAAAATATGTATCAAACTAATAATGCATGTATTTTTGGAGGGTCTATAACTCTTGAATTGGATTTAGTTTCGTTTACTTCTAAATTTCATTTATAGTTAAACATCGTAATATATTTGTTATAAAGAAATATTCGAAACGAGATAGGTGGTCACTATAGTCACAGCCTAGTTACTGGAAAATGTAGGTAACTATAATCATTAGTATCATTTATATATTTTTACTTGTTCAGTATTATTTGTTAACACATAATTTTTATACGAAAAAAAGAGAGAGGATAATTTTACTATATTAACTTTGAGCATAAATAACTTAAATTCAACATTTTATAAAAGGAACAGTCTTAATATTAGATTAAAATAAATATAAAATAATAAATTATCTCTTAATTTTCCGCAATAAAATTAAAAATTTGATTCCTTTGAATGACAAGTACGTGTTAGAAGAAGCCCATAAATCCACTAGCTCTTATACCAATATATGTATCATTAATATACATAAAACTTTTTTTCACTATAAATTCCCCTACCCCTCCTCTATACATTTTGTACCATCAACCTAATTTTGGATTTTTATAAGGAGTAGTAACTCTACTTTTATCTCTCTATTTTTTTACTTTAAAAATTTCCATATTAAGTTTTAATGTCTTGCTTCAAAAATTTCCATATTAAGCTTTAATTTTTTACTTCAACAATTTCCATTTAAGTTTTAATTCTACCTTATGTGTCATATATATGGTTCATATATTATTTTTTTTTGCAGAAATATATTCAAATTGTTGAAATATTCAATGGAAATGAAGAGCTTTTTCATATTCTATGTGGTTTTGTTGCTTGTCTCATTCTCTGGTATATTCATAATTTGTTCTCATATTTTCTTCTTCTTTCGACATCAACAATAACGTATTCAATATAATTTTACAAGTTATATCTGGGGTGAATATGATGTATATACACTACATAAGAAACCGTGAATTACATAGGAATTTTTCTTTGGATTAGTATAAAAATTCGCAGAAAAATTAGTTTTCTGCAAATTTTTATACTAATCCCTAGGAGAATTCCCATGTAATTTTAACAGTTTTCTTTAGTGCGTTGATTATACATTTATTACGGTAAATAGTGTGATTCTGGTAGATCGTCGATTAAAAAGAAGTGTAATGAAATATCATTATAATATATATATCCTTCTTATACATGCAAATAGTTTTGAAGTTTTGTATAGTGTTAATTTCATAATTTATATATGAATTTTGGTTTGGGCTGCATGTAAGCAGACCAACACATTATTTTCAGGGGAAATAAATTTACAAACTTGTAGTAATTGTTAACATATTATGTTTACTAAATTTAATCTACTTGCATGTATATATCTATCCAACTTGCTTCTATTATGATTATTATTATCTCTTTTTTTTATGTTAGTTTTTGTAATCCGTGCATAGTGAGAGCTTAGTGTATCTGACTCTGATCTTTTATCTTTTGATTGTGCAGTTATACACATTAATCATGCTAATGGTGCTGGTCTTATAAACTACATTGTCAATCCTGCTAGGAAGTTACTAGACCTACCTGGTAATTCTATATATAGTGTTCGATTGATCACTCTTCACGTGCACTTTCTTGGTTAAAAATTTAATGATTACATTTTCTTCGTTTATATAGATATTGGTGATGATGCTGGTGATGGTATAGGAAATATTGGTGATGGTAATGACAATGATGGTAATTTTTTTGGTGGCGGTGATGGTGATGGTACTGGTGGCTTTATAGGTAATGTTGGTGATGGTAATGGTGGCGATGGTAATAGTACTGGTGGTGATGGATCAGAAAACAGAATAGGTGAAGGTACATGTTCAAATAACTTCATTCAAGTGAACCAAGGTCCATCAGCATCACTTCCTAGTGGTATTCCAACTTACACTGTAATCGTGTTAAACGCGTGTTACTCAGGGAGTTGTAGTATTTCCAACATTCACTTGAGTTGTGGTTGGTTCAGTTCAGCTAGGCTTATTAATCCGAAGATTTTTAGAAGATTGAACTATAACGACTGCCTTGTTAACGATGGACAGCCTCTCGCTGCTGGAGAATCACTCACTTTCTCATATGCAAATACGTATCCTTATAAACTTGCTGTTTCTTCCATTGTCTGTTAAGTTAGATGGACTGTGTACTGTAAAAAGCTAGCTTCTTTTGGTATGTTATAATAGTGTTAACTTGTCTATGGTGTTAAAATCTAGCTTCTTTTGGTATGGTTTAGTAGTGTTTAACTTGTGTATGGTGTTGCTAGTATCTTAATGGTGTAATGCAAACAATATGTATTTCTATATCTTAGTACAATTGTCTTTTGTAGTGTCTCATCTACTCTATTTGGGATGCTGTAAAGTTGTGTTTGTATGACCTATATCGCAAATGTATATATTGATTATGTTGAGAAGAAGCTATAACTATACATCAATCTAAAACTATTGTTGTCGACTACTGTTAAAATATGATGACCTGAACCTAACTAAACTCCAAACACTAGCTCATGAGGGGAGATTTGTTCAAGTCTATATCTAGAGACCAAATTCCTAGCCCTTTATCGATTTCAAACATTTAACACTTTCCCGCACACCTAGACCTCAACTGAATCGTAAACACTTCTAAAATGAGGTCCATCATTGGTGAACAACAAAATGAGACATTTAACTCTTATCCGCGCGTCCGTATCTCAATTTGTGTGTGAACACTTGTAAATGGAGCCACATCATTGGTGAACAACAAATTGATACGGGTTTGGCTCTGTTACCATGTTAAGATACGATATATGAGCCTAGCTCAACCCTAAAAACGCTCGTGAGGAAAGTTTAATCCAAGTCCATTCAAAGAAGACCAAATTTTCATTCCTCTACCGCCGAAACGAGACATTTAACAGCTATATATGATCATGTCTTTCATTTATGCACATATTAAAACAAAATTAGAATTTGATCCTTTCTATATTATATAAGGGAACATAACCACTGAATAATCAAGAAATAACAGACAGAACACAATAAGTTGAAAGGAAATATATTACTAACTGAATTCAAGCATAAACATAAAAGAAACTAGTTTTCGCGCAACTTTACTAATTCCACGCAATAGCAACTGCCTCATACCATATCAGATAACTGTATCCACCGAGGAAAATTCCTCAATATACATGAACATAATTGAAATCTAATAGTTATAATCATAACTAAAATCAGTAACACCAACCATAGCAGACACCACTTGAGAAACAATATAAACACTGCCACCCATAATAGTCAAAATCAAAATTGCAGAAATGGGGTTCTTCAAAAGTTCATAAATAGGCTGAAAAACAGCCCAAAGAACACCAGTACTAACTGTCAATGCATAAAGACCATATCTTCTCATATTATCCCAAAATTCCTCCATTAATGGACCTTCAGGACCCAAAGCTAATGCCTGATTTTTATCATCAAAACCCATCAAAAACAACACTACACCAAAAGAAACAGCTCCCAACACCAAAAGATTTGATCTTTCCTTGGGAATTTCACTTCTTGATAATTTCTTAAATTTGGGCAAAATTTCTAGAGATAATGGTTTCACTATGCTTCTTTTTTCTGAAGCTAACTGGTTAATTCCTCTTTTCCCATGTGGGAATCTTGGATTTTTAATGGGTGATTTGTGCTTGAGTTGAATGAGTAATGGAAGATTAGATTGTTGAAAATGGAGTTGAAGTTTCATTATTCTTTTTTTTTAGAGATAGAGCAATGAAAGGTTGTGATTTTAGTTTGTTTCAATTTTTGTAATTTATACCTTTATCTTCTTCTCTTTATTATCTTATGAAAATGGGCTTTTCTATTAATTTCAAGGCCCAAATATATACATCTTTGTAGGACTAGCACATATTGTCAAAACTCATAAGAGAGAAAAATGAGATATTTGCACAAAAAGTTGGACAAATTTATGTTTACTAATACAATCTAGTATATATAGGTTATATATAATCGTACAAATACTATACATGTAGTTAAGGGTCCGTTTGGCCATGCATCATGATATTATGATATGGAATCATGAGATGAAATTTAAGTTTTGTTTGGACATGCGATATGAAATTTGGTTTGTATATTTTCTCATAAACATAAAAATACATAAGTTCTAAAACTATTAAAATAGCCCCGATTATTTATTCAATCTTATTGATTAAACAAAAAATTATAAAATCGCATAGTAAATTATTACAAATATATTTGTTCCCACCTAAGTAATTGTTTCAATCTAACTTTCACTTTTTCATCAATATATTTGAGTAAAAATGAAACACCTTTTCACGTGTTTTTCAAGATTTTATTACTCAACCATCGTGAAACGTGAGTTAAAGTGACTCTATATTGGTGAGAACAACAAATTTTATGTCGGTGAGAATAATAAATCAAAAAAGTAATGATGTGATTATAAATTTTATTTACATGTGAAATAAATGTTTACTAGATATAAATGTGAGGTTATTTTAATTAAAACATAAACTTGTGAATCAATTTTTGTATTAAAATATCTCAAATCATGATATGGTATTCCCATATGATTTCATATCATGATTTGGAGAATTCGGAGTCACATATCATGAGATGAAATCAATATAAAATCACATATTCAAACGCTAATTATATCTATATATACCATATCGTAATATGGTATCACATGACCAAATACCTACTTAGTTGAGTCGACGACTATTTAAGTTAGTTCTTAAAAAATGAAGCACTTGATCAAAAGCCTAAAGATTTTTTTTGTTTTTAACAATTTGATATTAGGTAAGTTATGCCTCTGTGCCAAGTGAATTGAAGTCTATCATATATGTTTTTGTATTAATCACATTACTCAATTTGAACTTAATTTCTTTCTTAGTTTCATATTATTTGATCTATGTTGACTTGATATATTTTAAATATATTTTTGTTAGAAGTTTATTTTATTAAACTTATCTTATTAATGATACTTTGAAACTGTTAATTTGACTGTTACTACTTCAGAGTTATTTAATTCTAGAGAGTAAAAATATGATAAATTTATTTTATTTTTTTAAATTGGACAAAAGAAATATTTTTATTAGGGAAAATTTCATATATGGCAAACTTATTTGATTAAATAACATTATATGGGTATAGTTTACCTAATTACATTATATGAGTATAGTTTAGTTATTTTAGGTATCTTTAATTTTGTATATAAAGGTTTTTTATTTATTTATTTATGCAATTCTATTTTAAAAAGTTGTTTGTAACTGAAGCATTAAATGTGGTAACAATAATTAAGATAATGCCACAATTTTAGGGAAACGTCCCTTTTTTAAGCTTAACGTTCAAATTCAAAAAAAAAATTCATACAGCCATTGAAACAAAAATATAATTTTTTTTTTGTTCTTTGTGAAACTGATATATTAGTTAAACATGACATTATATTCAATAAAATTTGTATATAACTACTACAATATACAAATTATACTCCATATGATATTTTTCCATTTATATAACTAAATTCAACTACAATATGTGTACATGAATAATATATTAGTTAAACATGACATTATATTCAAAAAAATTGTATATAACTACTACAATATACAAATTATAATCGCATATGATATTTTCCCATCTATATAACTAAATCCAATTACTTTGTGTACTAACTTCAATACTTAAATATACTATATACAAATTCTAATAGATTATACAAATTCTAATCATATACTCCCGTATACAATACTTAAATATACTATATACAATTACTAAACATGGAATATACTATATACAATATTTAATTTAATATTTTTTGTATATTGACCACTAATTATACAAAAAATTGTATCTAACTTTGTGTTTTAAGACACTACCTCATGATTATGAAGTTCTTCAGATCCGACTACTTCAGAAGCATTTTCCTCTGATTCAATGTTTACAGCTTTCCTCTTTCTTTTTCCTTGTACAATTTTAATGCCTCTAGCTTTGGCATTTTTAATAACTTGTTGTACTGCCATAGGGTCGTTTTTTTTTCTTTGATCTCAGCTCTTCCATGGTTTGTTCTTGTATAACTGGATTTGATTTTCCCGAAGACCCTACATCAACCCCAAAATCTTGAGTTAGTCCCATTGAAAAGGATGGTAAAATGTCAACAACATTGACATGCAAAGGACTACCTCTTGTAATCCTCAATTATGAAGATGATTCATTCATTGTTTGACCAATTTTAAATCTATCAAGAACAAAAAATCGATTATTTCATCAAAATATATGAAAAATAATAATAAACAGAACACATATATGAAATTTTCCCAATTTTAAATAAGTAAAAAAAAAAAGGGTAAACAACTAAAATTAAGGAGTACTTACGAAATTGACTTCAACTTGGGGAGGGAACTTTGACTTCGGGAGGGAGAAATTAACAATTTGAATTTCAAACCGGCTAGCTGGAGTATTAAATGTAGGAGAAAACGTTGGAATGTTAAAAGGAGAGAGAAAATTGTTTGTGAAAAGGAGAGAGAAAATTGTTTTGTGTATAATTATATATAAAATTAGAAAATAAGATTTTTATACAATTGGTTACATAATAGATTGTGGACCCCACTAATTATAGAAAAAAATAAACTATGATTATATAAGGTAAATAAATTAAACTATACCCCTGTGCTATAATTAGTTATGAATGTTTGCCATTTCATATAATTTTCCCTTTTTATTACGGGCCAAATGATATGAAACTAGGGGAGAGATAAATTTGTAAAACTGAATTTCAATAGTAGTATTTAAAAGTTAATTTTTTATTAGAATTCATAAAAAAAAATAAAAAAAAATGTCACAAAATCTCAAAAGCTTCAACCTTTTGCTTGTGTTGGCAACAATGGCATTTGGGTTTTTCTCCCCAGTTTCTTCTTTTCTTGGTCTTTTACTCTTTACCCAATCTATTTCCCTAACGGTTACCCCTTGTACAACAAAAAAACCCAACTCAGTATTCTATGGCTTTTCTCTCAACCTCTGTTTCTTCCTAAAGCAACAATCTTTTTCTGTTTTTGAGGTGAGTTACTAGTTACGTGCTTAGTTTGTTTTTCTTGCCTTTTTTTGTTCCTTTTCGAACCCTAAGCTATTTGTTGCAAAATATGATCGCTTCATGTGCTGGTTTGATGTTGTATGTTTTTGTTATCGTACATGGTTGTTCTTTGAAAATCAGCAAACCCCATTTCGTTTTTCACCATATTTGGGTGAATTTGGTCTTTGGTTAGTAATCTTGAGAAAAAAAGATTTGTTCTTTGTAGCTGTTGTATTTGAGAGTTTTCTGTAATTAGCTCAGTTTATCTTTTTCTTTGGATTAAGCAAAATTCTGTCTCTATTTCATTTGGGGTTGTGGTTTGATGCTGTTTTTATTGTTTATATATGGTCATCAGGAGCTAATTGTTGGAAAAAAATTCTCAACTTTCTGAAACAAGGACGGTTTATCTTTGGATTAAGCAAAATTCTGTCTCTATTTCATTTGGGGTTGTGGTTTTCATTGTTTATATGGTCATCAGAGCTAATTGTTGGAAAAAAAATCTCTTCTTTATAGCTGTTGTGTATTGGGAGACAGTTTATCTTTGGATTAAGCAAAATTCTGACTGTGTTTCATTCGGGGTTGTGGTTTGATACTGTTTTTTCATTGTTTATATGGTCATCAGGAGGTAATGTTGGGAAACAAATCTCTTCTTTGTGTCTGAGAACTAAGGAGGATTAGTTTGCTCCATCTCTTTTGCTGTCCGTTCATATTAGTAGTCATATTATTGCCCCTATAGTTTCTTGTGCTTCGATTTCTTTTACTATCTGTTGTTCCTTGTACCTTGATTATCATGTTGTTTCTGTAGTTATGTTCTGTTACTATCTGTTGTTGTTGTTGTTACTGATGTTGTTATTATCTGTTGTTTTTTGTTTTGTACTTCTGTTACTTCTTGTTCAGGACTGCTTAGGATTCTTTTTCCGAAATGATTGTTACCTAAAAATGATTTTTTGTGTTTGTGGATGAGGGTGTTTAAACTGGGCTGATTTTTGATTAATCCAAACTGTTACTCTATGGCATCAGGATGGATACAAATATTCATGTATTTATTTCGTGGGAAGAGTGCGTTGTTTCTCAAGGGAAAGACCATCGTGTTGTCCACTACTACTTGAAGGATTCATCAGGGGAGTTAATCCTTGTTGTAGTGGGTACTGAAAGAAGTGCAAGGCACATGGTATTTGTTATCTCAGAGGATTATTTAGATTTTATTGGGCATACAAGTAGCATAAATTCTGAAACAAACAGGCGTGCAAAATGAGATATGGTGGAATGGTGACATTTTTGATTTCAGAGCATCACAAATCACCAGCTATTTCAAGTATGTATAATCATGTAGCAGTCTAAGGTTTCAGTTACATGAGATTTGTAGTATTTGTTTGCGTACATTTCTAGTATTTATTATTTCTGAAGAAGTTGATCGTAGATTCTTGGCTTCTGATCACACACAATCAATTGGCAGATGTCTTATTATGTCTAAAAGCAACAATGTTCAAGTTCTGCAAATGTCCAAACTTTATCAATGTGATGGGTTAGTATCAGTCTCACTTTTTGTGTACTATTCATTGGTTTATAGTGCTTTTTCTAATCAATATGTAGATGAAAAAAAGTCCCATTTTGATGAGTTTGTAGATGAAAGATCTTTTGCTTTCACAGGGAAGAAACTAAATTTTGTTGCGATTATTGTTTCCCTAAAGAAGCCTCCCTCCCGTGGGTTTTGGGGAGGGAGCAGTGGGAGATGGTCAAAAGTTATTTCCAGTTCCATTTTTATTTCGAGATTTTTGTTCCCGACTTCAGTTTTCTGCGCACAAGCTGAATTTTCAATTTAGTTGTGCATCTGGATTTAACCTAGACTGACTCGAGTCCAAGATTCCTTACATCTCGCAACAATAGCAGCACTAAGCGTCCGGAGATTGATTGAAAAATCAAATCCAGCTGACCTTCTCCCCCCTTAGCCGCCTATCTACTCGTGTTTATAGTTTGATCAAAGGTCAAGACCGTTGTTTGAACGAAAAAATAAAAGTCTTCCGTATCAAGTGATACATGAATTGCTCAATAGTGTGTACTGATGGTAGTTCTTTGTATCCCCGAGATGAATAATCCTAGTTTGAAGAATAAATGAGAAATTATCCTTCTAAGCAATCACTTCATTATGTTTTGTTTTTGCAAGGAAAGTATAATTTGTGCTCCTTGTTTTAACCACAGTTACCTGTGTGTTGTTGTTCTTGAAAGACGTGCATTGCACAAATTTGTAGTTTAGTACAATATTTTGAGAATGAGGCCTTTTTCCTTTGGCTGATTCATACATTATGAGTCGTAAAATTCTGAAGTCTAAATTCTACGTGATTTGGTCTTCAGTTGTTCCATTTAATTGTTGAAACTTGTAAGTTAATATAGAACAATATTATGAACAATCTCGTGACGTCTTAGCATTAACAACCAGTATATATTAAAGTTGCACCATAACAGTGCAAAAAGACTTCACAAAATCCAAACCAAGCTTACGCTACTGCTTCACAAGGATACTATGATATCAAACAATGTTTCAGCCTCCTCAACATATCTTTCTTTACACCAAAAATAAAACAAAAAATTACCCACCATGTTCAAGAATAGTTTCCATAGTTTCCCAGCCACACAACAAAGAATGAGTAAGTGACTGTTAATTTCCCTAGCAGCTCTTCACAAAAAGCATATAGAACACAGTTGAAATGCCCTTCTTTAAAGTTTATTATGTGTGAGGCAAGCATTTCTTCCTACGAGCCAAGAAAACACACCACCTTAATTGATTGATCATTCCCTTAAATTGATGGGACTAAATAGTTATTACAGATAATGTAAATAAAGAAAAAAACTAATAAAATATTACACAATCTCCTAACTGCCTATTAAAGGTATTAGGAAATATTCTCATATTTAGACTATTTAATCGTACTATATTTAAATATTCTTTATCTTGATTATCCAATATACTATAATTAACACGCTCCCTCAAGGTAGAGCGTATAAGTCATACGCTCCTAGTTTGCCAGAAATATAGTCAATTCTGGATCCTCGGAGTGATTGTAAAAATATCCACCAGCTGATCTTTTGAGTTGACAAACTTGTGGTGAAATAGTGTTCAGGAAGTGTGAAGCGGAAAAAAGAGATAAGGCCCCGCTTCACGTTTTAAGTGATGAAACACTCACATAGTCATTCTAGTATGTGAACTGTGAAGAGTATAAGGCTCGCATCGCTTTGCTTTCATCACTTTAAGCGATGAATCGCTCGTTTTCCTGAACACTGTGTGTTGATATATCCAGACTCAATCATCTCTGGAATGAAGTGACAATCTATCTCAATGGGCTTCATTGTTTCATGGAACACTACATTAGAAGTGACATGTCTTGGTTATCACAAATCAATGTCATCGGTTCAACTCCTCCCATCTTCAAGAAAAATTTTCTCAACCATATAAGGTTAGATGTAGCTAGTGACATAGCTCAATATTCTGCCCCTGCGCTTGATCTAGCTACGAAAACTTACTTTTTACTCTTTCAATATATTAGATTGCCTTTAATTAGAACACAATAACCTAAAGTGGACCTCATGTCAGAAGGAGATCCTACCCAATTTGCATCTGAATATCCAACAATGTTGGTGTGTCCCTTATCTTCATATAATAAACCTTGTCTTGGAGAGCTTTTGAGATAATACAGGATGCAAATCACTACACTTTAGTGACTATCACAACGTGATTGTAAAAACTGGATAACTACACTAACAACAAATGAGATGTCTGGTCGCGTGATTGTAAGATAGTTGAGTTTGCCAACAAGTCTCCGATATTTGCTAGGATCTTTTGAGGATCCTTTGTCCTGGAATAAGCTTAGTATTTGGATCCATTGTATTGGCCGCATGTTTGCAATCCAACATACCACCGTCTTCCAAAATGTCCAAGGAATATTTCCTTTGAGTTTTAGCAATACCATGGCCAAATTGTGCCACTTCAATACCTAGAAAGTATTTCAGCTTGCCAAAATCTTTAGTCTGATAATGACTTGAGAGGTGTTGTATGAGGGGAGGATTGTCCAAGTCCACATAAAGAGACCAAATTCTCATCCCTTTTTCGATGTGTGAATTTTTATGAGCTAGCTTTTGAGGTGTGAGTTAGGTCTAATGCCTAATTTAATATGGTATCAGAGCAGGGCCCATCTCACCCAATGTTGGGGCCCAAAAATCATAATTGCCACTCACAAGATGCTAAGTATAGGGCGTGAGGTGGGGTGAGCTAGTTTTTGGGGTGTAATTAAGAGTAGACTTAATTTAACAAAAGCATTCCCTATTGTAAAGCGAAAACAATTTCCTTTTTGGTTCTAAACCTTAATATCCTTCTAGGTCCAGTTGAAGATTATTACTTATAAAATACATCTTAAATATGCCACAAATGACCAAAATTTCCAAAAAAAAATCTTATTTTCTGGAAGTGCTACAATGATAGTATATTTTCAATCTATCCTTGACCTTTATCGCCAGTTCAACTGGTTGAAGCTGTACATAAACTTAATTGCCCTTCAAACTCTAAATCGAGTTATTGCCTAATCAATTGTTTTTGCAATGACTTGGCTATTATCATGCTTTGTGATAATATTGTGGATTTTGAGACACCTAACCTTTTGTTGGAATCCTTCCACAAGAGAATCAACAGTACTTCCTCATCCACAATTTTGCCCGGAGGAATTTTGGGATAGGCTTATGACTCAACTAGTGGCAACTATAAGATCCTTCTTATCCACGATGTCAAACATATTGGCGACTGATTTTTTTTTGCATTTTATGTCCTCTAATATAGCTCATGATCATTTATATAGACTTTGGTTTGATTTGCTTGGTAATTGTTGTCATAATATTGTTTCCATATTTCAACAATGAATTCTTTGTTCTTCTTGATGGTGTATGTGCTCATTCAAATCTAGAAGTCTAAGTAACTAAGTTTGCAAAATACGGTGTCTCTTTTTATAATAACCCAAATTTTTATGAGGGATTAATTGGTAATTTTAACCCAACATAAAGAATAATAATGATAATAATGTTATTGCATAGGAGAGAAGGTTTCACCATGTGCGCACCCAAAGGGTAGCGGCGGCGGGTTTCCCTTGTCATAATAATAAGTAAATAATAATAATAATAATAATTAAGAGAGTCAAAAGGAGTGGGCCAAGCCCATTATCCTATTAGGGCAATTGATTCCTTAAATTTTGGGAGTAAAGAAATGAACTCATTGAGAAATGTTTTGTGGAATTCAAGGACGGCAAAGAGGAATTTCATAGACTACTGTTTCGGGTGATAAGCTTCAGGTATTGGCATAAAATTTGACTTATGGTAGTCTATATGTTGTAGACTTGCAGTATATGTGTTGCATGAATTTGCAGAAAGTTATCTAATCCTTAGTCCTTACCTTTATGATGATTAGCTAATGATTGAAGGACAAATGATTTGACAATGATTGGTGGTTAGTGAAATTGTATTTGTAATATTGGGTTTAAAACTACTGTGGAAAAACCATGTATTTTTTCTGTGATGCAGTTTGAATTTCACCACTTCTAACTAGAAGACATTAGGATTTAGAAGTGATTGAATAATAATGAAAGAGAGAGATATCGTAAATGTAAAAGTATTGAGACTTGACCTTGGCTAGTGTAATATTTTTGCATAGATTGAGGTAATTGGAGGTTATTTGGTTGGTGTTTATTCGTTGCAAGGTTGGCAAACTCATGATTAGCAAGGTAAATAAGACTTTGAGGTTTGGTGCTTGATTTTTAAAATTTGCTTTTAAAATGTGTTTTGTCTGCCTGATCCATAATTTGGGACACATGTGTGCTTGGCAAAATTGGTGGTCTTTGACTAACCGTATATATGTTATTTTGAGAAGAAAATAAAAAAATATTTCATAAGTGATTTATGGTGTGGCATAATCTCTTACCATGGCGTTGGGGAGTTGGATATTTTTCCTTCGCTGTCGTGATATAGTTGCTAGGGGCATACATGCGCTACCGTAGTATGTTGGGGACCTTGGACGTGATGCTCTGGTTTACATTTGGAACATTATATGTAGTGCCGTGAAATTTTTAGGGTGCTAGTTTGATCTCCTTTATGTGGATTGAGTTGAAATATGTAGTGTCCCTTTTGAATATTTGTTTGGACCTATTGAGCATTATATAATAAAATGTATTTCTATCCATATCATTCATGTGTTTGTTGTGTAGTTATATTTTTTAACACTTGTTCAAAGGTGTCGAGGATCTTATTTAGGTATATTTATGTATTGCTCACTCCTTACCTACATGTCTATGCATAATTTTTGTGGACGGTGAGACTGGTGGCTGACGAGTACGTCCGAATCGGTTCTGTTTCTTAGATGAGCCTTGCGCATAAATCATTGAGGCAGTTGTTTCATCTCTATCTATTTTATAACGACTTTTTTTTTGGGGGGGGGTTTGCATACCTTACAGCTGAACTCATGTAATTCTATTAGATGCTCGATGGTCTTATTGTGGGATTTGGACTAGATGATTAGTCTTTGAGTAATCGTTGAGTTAATAGATAGATTATGGAGTTCCATTGGATAATTGTTGTCCATTTATTTATTATTATTAATGTGCTAGACTTGCACGTAATTTCTCAAAGTGCTTATATGATTGGGTAAGTGAATGGATAATTGGTTCGTCCGCAAGGTGGCAAAGGGAACGAGGAGGCAAGCCCCCCCATCTTGTTCTCTTTTTCTCCTTGAGTCGGATGAATCGAGGGTTCCAAACCTTCCAAAAGTGATAGGTATGTGTTCTTTCTTGGCACTCTCTTAGACTGTTTGTTTGCGGTGGAATAGATTCAAGCGTCCGGGCCAGTAGATCCACAGCAAATAGGCGTTGACTTAGTTGCTTTGTCAGTCATGTCTAAGGGGTATTTTGGGATGTGACATTTATTACTCGGGTAAACCCTCAACCACTTCATGAATAATTTCTTGTGTAATTGTTGCAATTGGTATATATGTTGCAAAGTTGCTAATGTTTTTGAGTTGTTGATGCTGTATACAATTGGATCTCTGTAGAAAGAATGCTACGCCTTGTTGTTACAAATTATTTTTGTCTGAACTTTAATCTACTTTACGTAATAGTATATTTGGCCTCTATCTTGTAGATACCCGGACAAGTGAAAGGAGAAGAAGCGTTGTAATGGCTGGTCACTTAGCTGATGAGGTCTCAAATAAGTTGATCTACTTTTTTTTTTATATTAGTTGCAACTATTTTAACTACAGTTACTGAAGGGGAAGTATCTATTCCAGGTACAACTTCCTAATGAATTGAAAGCAAAAAAATCAAATATTTTGTGGTCACGTAATGCTTGGACCTGCGCCAAGCAACGTACGCATTATCCTTCTTTTAGGAGAAATGGAACTACAATAACTGTAAGCACTCGGTAGCATTAAATCAGCTTCTTGATCTCATATTTCTTTTCCTTTCCTTGTGTAATCTCTTAGTTTTTTGCAGGTTAATTCCTTTGTTATATTCACGGACAAAAAAGAAAGTCAGCACGTAGGTTACTTGGAAGACTTTTATGAGAATAAAAAGGGACAAAATAAAGTGAAGGTTCGGTGTTTCGAATATCTGCAGGACATCAAGTGTGCAATTCCAGAGCTTGAGGGACACCCTAGAGAAGTACTTTTCACGTCTCATGTTGAGGGGATGCAAGCGAATTGTATTGATGATATTGCTATAGTTTTGACTCCAGGAGATTATGACAAATATATCTCTCTTCTCCGGAAAAATTTGCCCTCTGGTGTCTATGTGTGCTCTAGGGAAATAAAATACAAGATCATGCCATTCTCTCTGAATGAATTGGAGGGCTACTATAGTCAAACGATATTTATCATGTCAGACAGTCAACGAGCCAAGCTTAAGTCAAAGGGTCAGATTGTTGAAGCCGAACCACCAACTTGCCCAATGTTAAACATCAAATGTCCAAGCGTAGGACCAGTTGGAATTCAGATTGTTGAGCCTCAATGTAAGTTGTCTATTGAAGTTGGTGACAACTTAGAGGTTCTTTGCCAGGATAGTGGCTTGAGAGATTGTTGGTTCAGGTGTAAGGTCTTAGACGTATCACAAAAACGTATGAAAGTTCAATATGATGACATCGAGGATTGTGATGCTCCTGAAAAGCTCGAGGTACCTTAACCACTGTGACTATAACTTCAATTTATATACTATAATTATGATCTACTTACATATATTGATTTGTACGTTCTCCCTTCACTCTCTTTCCTCATCACCTTTGCTTGATTTATAGGAATGGGTTCCTTCCTATAGAGTTGCAGGTTCTGATAAATTGGGCATGAGATGCACAGGACGCCTCACAGTTAGGCCTCGGCCTCTAGAGGATTCTTCTGACTACTCTTTTGAAGTAGGAGCTGCAGTTGATGCTTGGTGGTCTGACGGGTGGTGGGAAGGTGTTGTTGCTGAAATTGATGTCTGTGGAAGCGGTCATCATCAGGTTTATTTCCCTGGTAAGAAATAACAGCCAAAAACACACCCTAAAAACTAAAAAGTTAAAATAGAAATAGGAAACAAGGAAAAAAAAGGAGCATTCTTATCCATCGGTTGATGCCTAGCAACTTCGCGTAAGGATAACTCAACAGCCAATGGATGTAAAAAATTGGAGTCTCTAATTAGTTTCGATTCTTACTTGAAATCATATGTCTAAGCTCAGCATTGCCATAAATTCGCTTTCCAACTCTGCAGTGGAAAAAGTTCTAAAAAGTAGGCCTGGCCTAGCTTCAGGCTAATTTGTTGTTTGAATTTTTACTGATCGATGTTGGTCATGGCCTGATGCCCCAATGTATTTTTTTCTCTCAATCATAGGCGAGAACATGTTATTGGAGATTCAAAGAAAGAACCTGAGGACTTCAAGAGATTGGATAGATGGCAAATGGGTTGAAGTTAAGGAAAAGAAAGATATAAAGTCGTTCATAAGCTCGAGTTTAACTGATATATCCAAATGCAGTATCAAAGAACATGGGAACTGCGAAAAACAGATGGCTCCGAAGCTTGTGGCAATGAAGACAACAAACTGCTGTCAATTTCTAAGCAATCAGCTGAGAAGCAAGACAATGATGCTCCTAAACTGAAAAGGCCATGACGTATTGATTTTCTTGCAGGTAACAAACTGATTTTAGACAATTCTACAAGTGATAATGCTAGCGTCTAAGAGTTGGTCAGTTCTTTTTCCGATAATGGTGAAATGCTTTTGGCATTGTAGGTGAATGTTGACTTGTAAGTATCTCTCAATGGTGCTCGACCATGAAGGATCCGACCTTTACCCGAGTCTGAGCCACTTAGCTGGTGAAGCGTAATTCTTCTGGTTCGATTGGTTCTGTTATATTATTCATACGATAGTAGCAAACGTTAAAATTTGTGTTGAATGTGTCGTATTGTGTTGATCAATACAAGTTGACCCCTTGCTTGTTGCATCATTTTAGATTTTCGCTCGAACAATAAACCTTTTTCTCTTTATTTGGTTTTACGTTTCGATGTTGCAAAGATATAGTGTGTTGAATGCATTGTATGCAGTTTGGATCTTCTTTTTATCTTTCGTCTTCTCATTTTCAGTTTTCGTTTATGCATCTATATATGATCCTTTATATCATGCATGTTTGGTAATCTTATTAATGTTCGATGCATTTTTGTACTTGATTGGGGTGTGCTATGGACTATTTTGTTGTGAAATGAAATGTGGAGATAATGAAGATAAATATGGAATAAAAAATTTACCACTTCATTTTTTATGGTGGTAAGAGATTTTTTCTTTTGGGGTGGGGGGTGGGGTGGGGTGGGGGTGTAACATCGTGTTCTTTCATACAACATACATTATTTCATCGTTGTTTTTGTTTATTGTTTATTTCTTAGTGTGTGGTGTTACAATTTTCTACTCATTCAATTGAGGGATAATCAATTGAAGAATTTCGAATGGAATGGAGACAAGCGAGTTTGAACCAGAAGAATTCTGACGTCTTTTTCGTCATAAACTTATCTGGACGTCCGTTAAAATCTTATTTATGAAGTCAGTTAGTCACCACGGTGAAAAAGACTCATTTTCAAGGTCAAACGATTCCCAAAACAAGTAAATCCTTCATTTTGTCGATTTTTGTGTGCGATAGTCAATGAGATATTTGGTGATCCAAAATTGCGACGTGAGTTGTGCCAAAATTTACATGGACGTCCGTTAAAATCTTATATATGGAACCAATTGGTCACCACGGCAAAACGATCCATTTTCAAGGTCAAACGAGTCCCAAAACATGTAAACCGCCTCCATTTTGCTGATTTTTATTTGCTATTCCACCATATTTTTGGTGATCTGAAATTTCGACGTGATTTTTGTTGAAAATTTACATGGACATCAGTTATAACTTTATCTATGGAGCCAATTGGTTACCGTGACAAAAATGACTCATTTTCAAGGTCAAACGAGCCCAACAGCAAGTAAATCCTCTATTTGTCAATTTTCGTGTGCTATAGTCCATCATCCTTTTTGGTGATATGAAATTTTGACTTCTTTTCTGATGAAAATTTACATGTAGATCTGTTAAGACCTTAGTTATTGAGTCGGTTAGTTACCTTGACCAAAATAGACCATTTTTAAGATTAAACGAGCCCAGAGCAGGTAAACCCCCCTCCCCATTTTACTAATTTTTGTGTCCTATAGCCCATGGGGTATTTGGTGATTCGAAATTTCGATGTGATTTATGCCAAGAATTTACATGGACGTTCATTAAAAACTTATCTATGGAGCCAATTGGTCACCACGGCCAAAATGGACCATTTTAGAGGTCAAACAAACTCCGAAGTAGGTAAACCCTCTTTTTGTCAATTTTCGTGTGCTATAGTCCACTACTTTTTTTGTTGATAAAAAATTTCGACGTCTTTTTTGCTGAAAAATTACTTATACGTTCGTTAAAGATCTTTGCTATGGAACCGGTTGGTCACCACTGTCAAAACGATCAATTTTCAAGGTCAAACGAGCCCAACAGCAAGTAAATCCTCTATTTCTCAATTTTCGTGTGCTATAGTCCATCATCCTTTTTGGTGATATGAAATTTTGACTTCTTTTCTGACGAAAATTTACATGTAGATCTGCTAAGACCTTAGTTATTGAGTCGGTTAGTTACCTTGACCAAAATAGACCATTTTTAAGATTAAACGAGCCCAGAGCAGGTAAACCCCCTCCCCATTTTACTAATTTTTGTGTCCTATTACCCATGGGGTATTTGGTGATTCAAAATTTCGATGTGATTTATGCCAAGAATTTACATGGACGTTCATTAAAAACTTATCTATGGAGCCAATTGGTCACCACGGCCAAAATGGACCATTTTAGAGGTCAAACAAACTCCGAAGTAGGTAAACCCTCTATTTGTCAATTTTCGTGTGCTATAGTCCACCACTTTTTTTGTTGATAAAAAATTTCGACGTTTTTTTTGCTGAAAAATTACTTATACGTTCGTTAAAGATCTTTGCTATGGAACCGGTTGGTCACCACTGTCAAAACGATCAATTTTCAAGGTCAAACGAGCCTCTTTACAAGGTAAACCTTCAATTTTATCAATTTTTGTGTGTTATAGTCCATGAAATTTTTGGTGATTCAGAATTCCAACGTGATTTTTGCCGAAAATTTTACATGGACGCCAGTTAATACTTATCTAGGGAACCTGTTGGTCAACACGGCAAAAAGGACCTATTTCAAGGTCAAATGAGCCTTAGAGAAAGTAAAAACTCAATTTTATTAATTTTCATGTACTATAATTCACCATTTTTTTTGTGATCTGGAATTTCGACGTCATTTTGCCAAAAATTTATACGAACGTTCATTAAGAGATTAGCTATGGTGCCAGTTGGTCACCACAGCCAAAACGACCCATGTTAGAGGTTAAACAAACTCAGAGCGGGTAAACCCCTAATTTTGCCAATTTTCGTGTGCTATACTCCCCTATGTTTTTTGGTGATCCAGAATTCTGACATCTTTTTTGCCAAAAGTTTACTTGTACATCCGTTAAGACCTTAGATTTGGAGTCAGTTGGTCACCAAAACCAAAACAACTCATTTTAAAGGTCAAACAAGCCCAGAGCGGGTAAACCCCCCATTTGCCAATTTTCGTGTGCTATATAATCCACTATCTTTTTTGGTGATCTGGAATTCTAACGTCTGTTGTGCCAAAAATTTACTTATATGTCAGTTAAGACCTTAATTATGGATTTGATTTGTCACTACGATAAAAACGATCCATTTTCAAGGTCAAACAAGCCCTCGAGCAGGTAAAACCCATATTTTCTCGATTCTTCGTATGCTATTGCCCTTGATATTTTTGGTGATCTAGATTTTGACGTGATTTTTACCAAAAATTTACATGGACGTCCGTTAAGACCTTATCTATGGAGTCAATTGATCACCACGGGAAAAATAACCCATTTTTAAGGTTAAATGAGCCCAGAGTAGTTAAACCCCAATTTTGCCGATTTTCTTGCTATAGTCCACCATTTTTTTTGGTGATATGAAATTCCGACGTGATTTTTGCTAACAATTTACATGGACTCTGTTAAGACCTTATCTATGAAGTCAGTTGGTCACCACGACCAAAATGACCCATTTTAGAGGTCAGACGACCCAGAGCAAGCAAACTTTTCATTTTGCCAATTTTTTTGTGCTATAGTCCACCATTTTTTTATTGATCCAAAATTATGATGTTTTTTTGTCGAAAATTTACCTATATGTGTTAAGACATTAGATATGGAGGCGGTTGATCACCACGGTTAAAAAGACTCATTTTTAAGGTCAAATGAGCCTTAGAGAAGGTAAACCCCCATTTTTTCAATTGTTGTGTTTTATAGTCCATGAGATTTTTGGTGATTCAAAATTTCGATGTGATTTTTACCAAAAATTTTATGTGGATATCCGTTAGGACCCATTTTCAAGGTCAAACGAGCCTAGAGCAGGTAAACCCCCATTTAACCGATTTTTGTGTGCTATAGACCACCATCTTTTTTGGTGATCCAGAATTCTGACGTTATTTTTATCGAAAATTTACATGGACCTCAGTTAAGACATTATCTATGGACACAATTTGTCAGCACAGCCAAAACGATCCATTTTAGAGGTCAAACAAGCCCAGAGCAAGTAAACTCCTCTTTTTTTTTTTAATTTTCGTGCTATAGTTCACCCTCTTTTTTGATGATCTGGAATTTCGACGTCTATTTTGTCGAAAATTTACTTTTACATCCTTAAGATCTTAGATTTGGAGCCGGTTGATTACCACAACCAAACGACCAATTTCCAAGGTCAAAAGAGCCCAAACAGGTAACCCCTCATTTTATCGTGTGCTATAGTCCATGAAATTTTTGGTGAACTTTATATTTTTTTCTCCATATATTTATTATTTCTAAAATTTGAACTCGTAATCTCCAAATACAAAAAACAATTTACATTTTAGTCCCAAAATAAAATTATTGTAATTTATTAGTGTAAACGCTCCCAAAAATTTGAATTCATCCAGCGCCCAAACTATCTTCTTTCTTCTTCTTCTTCTTCACCTCTCTTTCACACAAACCCAGAAAATGCTCTCTGAATCCTAAAATCGAAGCTTTAATCTCTCCAAGAATCAAACTTTAACAACCCCAACAATGTCTTTAATCAAGCCATCATCTCGTTATGCTAAAACTTCTTTTGATTCTTCAAGATCTTCAACTAAATCTGACCCTTCTTCTTCTACAGACAAAGCTCTAATCAAAATCAAGAAAGGTTCAAATGGGGTTACTCAAACTAACCATCAATCCAATTTCAGCTCAATGGTCAAGAAATTTGTTGAGCACAAATCTGCTTCTTCTAAATTGATGAAGCAGCAGCAGCAGAAAAAGGGTGATTTGAAATTGGTTATTCCTGTGGATTTTATAGCTGAAGATTTGAAGAAAACGGCGAAAAGGGGCAGTGGTTTGAGTTCTCTGCATAAGAAATTGTTTAAAGGTTCTTCTTCTGGTGGTGGTGTGAAAAAAGAAGAAGGAAGCGCGGTGAAGGCGTTGACGGAGGTTAAAGGGAATACGAGGACATTAGGAATGGTTCTTAGAAGTGAGAGGGAGTTGTTAAGTATGAATAAGGAGCAGGAGGATCATATTGTTGAGCTTAAGCTAATGCTGGAGGAGAAAAATCGAGAGGTACTGCATTTGTATATCCTATGATTTTAGTGTTGCTTTTGGATTTTGTTTTGATTTGCATTAATGTTTATAAAGGAAGCTTTTTTTCTGTGCAGCTTAGTATTTGGAGGCTAACTTTGATTATAGCATTTTGATTAATAGCTTGGGATTTGTTTAAAAGCTGTGACTTTCTAAATTATTTGGGAAAATTTTTGGACAAAGATGCTAACTTTTGGCTTTTTAGTTCAAAGATTTTAGTTTTTGGTATGTGGAATTATAAGAACATTAAAGGTGTAAATTGACATCGTAACTTAGTTCGTTAAAAGTTGTAGTCAATGGCTTTGTGTTGGAGGTTTATAATCTTAAAAATGCTGCAATTATATAGTTCAAGATGGCATTTTTGTTGTTGTAAAATGTGGGATGATATCACTTTTGCTGGCGCATTGGTTAGTTGGAGTTTTTCATGTTTTCTAATTGAATATATGTGAATGTTACTTTAGTTGATGCTTGAAGAGAAAAGGAAAGTGGTGCTATATTTGTGTACTGCATAGTTTTATCTTGCATTCTGTTATAATTTTTGATATTTTAGCCCTTATTCTCTACTGTAGAGGGAAGCTTTCTCTGTGCATCTTAATAATTGGAGACTAACTTAGAATGGAATTGACCAACAACTTGTTCTTGAGATTGTTCAAAAGTTGTGTCCTTTTAAATCATTTGGTTACATTTTGAGGTGCTAACTTTTTGTCTGTTTTCAGTCGAAGCGATTATCTTTTAGTATGTGGATTTTCAAGAACAATGAAGGTTTAAATTTACAGAAGAACTTCCTGTTCAAGATGACACATTTGTTGTTATAAAATGTATCTGGTGTAGGTGGTTGATAGTCTAAAAGAATGATGTAATTGTCTTGGTCAAGATGGCACATTGATGTTATCATTGGTTGTTTATTGATGAAATGTGTTTGTATGTTGTGGATTTGGTTTATACAAGTTCTTTATCATAGATTTACTTCTTAATGGTGTTTATTCCTTTTCTTTTTGCGAATTTCCATGTTATGGGGGCCGTGTTGATGTTTACACAGAAAAACAAACAACCCAAAGTTGTCCCCATTTTTTCCTCCCTGCAAGTTTCAACGTGAATCGAGTTAGTCTTCTGAGGTTACATGAAGGAATTGATGCTTTTAGCTTATGTTACCTCTTTGCTTTAATTTCTAATTTGCACATAATACTTACAGGTTGAGAAGCTTAAGGATTTGTGCTTAAAGCAAAGGGAAGAGATAAAGTCACTGAAAAATTCCATACTGTTCCCGGATGTTATGAATTCTCAAGTTCAGGATCTTTTGGAAAAGCAAGGTTCAGAACTCAAACAGGCAAAACAGCTAATACCAAATCTTCAAAGGCAGGTCACTTCTCTCACCGGCCAACTACAATGCCTAGCTGAAGATCTCGCTGAGGTAACAACAAGTCATTATTGTCTGCCATCTGCTTCATATGAATCATTTGGACTGTTTATTGGGATCTTTCTATTGTCTAAACCACAAAATTCCTATCTATCGTGTATTTGGAAAAGCTGCACGATTACTTATGATAAACAAAATCTAGTTAAACTCAGACAAGTTTTCTGTTAATATCATTAACCTTATTAATCTTCAAAATGAAATAACAATTGCACCAAACTAGAGTTCGCGGATGTGCCTCAAAGTTTCAAAATATCTACTGCCAAAGAGAACGAGAATCTCCTTGTTTGAATGCTTCATGAACTCTTAACTATGTATAATAAGGATATTACAGAAAAGAATATGTTTTTCTACCTCACTGATGAACCAGAAAAACTCCATGATATGAAAAAGTCAGTATCGTTCTTGGTTTCTGCTCGCTCCATCATGATGAAAATATGGAAGAACACTATATGGATCTAGTTGATATATGCTTTTCCATGTTTTTCCTTTAGCCTGTAGATGGCCAAACTATTCTTTCTGCATTTCTTATGAATGATTCGGACGGAGCTATATGTTGTGATCTTTGTATCATTTTGTTACATCCAAGTCCGTTGGTTTGGTCCGTGTGTGCTTTGGATGTAATAAGCAAATATCTTTGGTAATTTATCAATTGATCAGCCTTAGATTGTTATAGAAAATGGCTGATACTATGATTTTCACAGGTCAAAGCAGATAAATATGCTATAAGAGGGAGCTATGACTCTTTTGGTAGCCCTTCCGAATATGATCAAGAAGAAGCAGCTAATTCTCTGGTAATGTGAACGTGAACAAATTATCGATATAGCTTAGCTAATATCCTTTTTTGCAATCATTCTGCTTGAAGTCATCATCCTTCCAAAAGAAATTTGACATGAATGTGGACGTTAAGCATTCGCTCCAAGAGAGTAATTAGCTTTCTTTGTTTCTATTAGGAATTCAGCTCTGAGGATCACACAATTCCCGGTAGTCCAGATGACATGTTTCTCAAGGATGTAAACCCCTGCTTAACACCTTACTATGCCAAGACAAAATCCAAGGTGAGTGTTCATGACTCGTGAAGGCCCTTCTTGGCGGGCTTCCTGATTCTGGCATTGCTTTGGAATATCTTCTCGATACATAGTGTTATGCTCTTACAAATAAGGTGACTCGCGTTTCATTGTCTAACATGTTATCTTTCAGGAATTTGACGACTTCAACTCTCCTGATGCTAAAGATTTGGTTAAAAACAACATTCAAGTGTATCATGAATCCAGCTACAATTCCTGTGCAAGGAAGCTGTCAAAAAGTTCAGATTGTCGCCAATGCTCCAATACAGGCAACAAAGCAACTCGTGCAGCTCGTAGGTCTGATGAAAGCAAATGTACTTATGGAAAGCAGGTTCACAGTAAGTTCTACTGAGTTGTCCTCTATCCTGACAATGCTTCTCGAGTGTCACAACGCCTTAAATCCAATAGCTTGCCCGTTGACAACATTCTCAATGTCAATTCCTGTTCTTTTCGATGTACTTTTCAGAAATCAATCTGCTTGAGTTGCCTAAACCAAGTATGTAATCAGCATACATTTTGTTGGTATGATCTATTAATAAGATGCATGTTTTGGAGGCTAAATTGTGTTTTCTTAAGATTGTATTTCAACAAATCTACTACAACATATCCAGTAAGGTAGTGTGTACGCAAACTTTATCCTTACCTTGTTCAGATACAGAAGTTGTTTCCGATAAAAATATTGTGATATTGGTGATACCACACAAGTACACTACCAAATTGGAGAAGATTCATTCGATGATACGAACCGTTATAATTTTAAATATACTAACTATTATAAGATCATGTTGTTTTCCACATATGATCATCTATGATCACCAAGTATTAAAACCATAATTCATCAAGCAAGAGAGAATGTTGTAACAAACTTATTTAGAGTTTGAAAATGTTAAACTCTTAACTATTAATTGTAAAAAGATTTCTTAATGTTCCATTCTTATGGAGATATTAAAAGCTTCCATCTACATTGTTCCCACCATTAATAGCCATCTTCACAACCTGGAAAACAACTGCAAATCCAAAAGGAAAAAAAAAAAAAAAGGATTTTTATCCCATCAATATAAACAACATACTTGTAACATAACATAACAAGAAAATTTGGTATTGTAAAATATTGTCATAAATGATAGTAATCGTTATAGAGAGGTTTGACATTATATTTATATATTGATCGACAAGCCAACAAGAAAGAAGTACTAGGAAATCACACAACTTAACTATAGCAGCACGTTGTTTTAGAGAACATATAATGTAACATAACATGAAAAATCGATTTTTTAAAAAAACCTGATCGTTATAGTGAAACGTTGTTACAGAGGATAACGAGAACAAAACATTAAATATTTACGTATTAGAGAAAAAAACTTACAAGATCCAACCACCAAAACAGCAAAGAGTGCAAGAACAATGTGTGCTGGTTCCATTTTGTTCTTTCCTGTTAGAGGATTCAATCCTCTTCTTGTTATGTTCTTCTCAAACTTAGCCACTTTCCTCTCTGCAAGTCTTTTTGATGTTGTCTGCCAATTTTTGAACAAAAAAAATAAAATAAATTATCATCATTTTCCTATAATCGAATATCGTAGTGTTCAGACTAGCTAACTTACACACATCTCGACAGAACAAATTATCAGTATCATTTTTTAGTACTGGTATTGGCTAGGTCATACATCTCGACAAAACAAATTATCACTATATCATTTTTTAGTAGTGATATTAGCTAGGTCATCTTGTATGCGGCTCAACTAATTCTATAATAACAAATCACTATCAGTCTCTTTATTTTTTTTATAATAACAAAGGAAAAAGTTAATCTACCTAAGACAAATAATAATTTATGTTTCTTTAGTTAAATGTGAAGTTCTAGTGGCTGATCAAGTAATTTGATTTTTCTTAATAAGTACAAGCAAAGTAATTTAATTGAACTTACAAACAAGGGGGGTAATTTTTTCCTTTTTTACAAATAAAATTAAAGGACAAGGAAATGATAAGTACAAGTCCATGATTCTTATCCAATTTTTTGGGGGCGTTTGTAAGAATTTTATTTTCCTAGGTCAACTAGCACACACTTCAATTATTTTATCAGATATCTATCATTTCTCATCGGTCTAAGTATATGATATCCCTATATTTTTGTGACTTCTATAACTTAATGGTTGGATAATCCTCTCTTTTAGCCCTAGCCCGGAAATAAATAAGCAAGCTCCTTTCCGATTCATTCATTAAGAAAAAATAATAATTAAATCTAAAAATTTCCCAATAGACACAAATTATAGTACTTCCTAAATTAAAATAAACGAATCGATTGTGGTTGTTTGATAGCAAACAATCAAATCATGGTAAACCCCCTTTAGATGATACATAAGATTCATATAACTGAACTCAACAAAATTGGAATCGAAGAGTAGAAAAATCAATTGCAAGAAATGAGAAAAAAAATCCAAACATAAATCCCAAAAAAAAAAAAATAGTAAAAGAGAAGAATTGTTTTTACCATTTTTTTTTTTGTTCTTGCTTTTCTTCAAGGGCTGTCAAAGGTTGTAAGAATTTGAGAAAACCTAAAACTTATATGTGAAAAAAAAAATTATTTTCATTGTGCGTTATATTTGGTAGAAATCAAACATACAAAAGAGGGAAAACATTTAATGCTTTGTTATTCTAATTAAATTTGGTTAAGCATTAATTGCTTTCATACTTGAATACCAAATTTGGATTATGTGACACAAATTAACAAATGTTTTTTTATTCAAAAATACAAATTATTTTATAAATTAGTTGTATTTACATAATTGTCTACTCAAATAAACATCCAATAAAATTGAAACAATACAAATATTTCTTGCAACTATGCACCATCTCCTAAAACTATATTTCTATTGAACCTCTTAAATTAATTTGAATTATTTCAATTTTGATCAAAATTTCAAAATTATTCTTTTTATCATTACTTTAGTCATAATAATTATCAATCACCATTAATATCATTGATCACTAACTACACATTCGATAATCATAACAATTATCACTCCCAACTATATCATTCCACTATTATCAAACACTAATTCATTATTATCATTAATCACTACAATCAATCACCTATAGACCGTCACAAGTTCACAACCATCACATGTGGTTGACCATTTTTGCTATCAAAATCACCACCTTACAACCTTATAATACATCGTGAATATTTAGAGTTTAAAAGGTATAAAATATTAACAAAAATTTTAAAACGGTATATAAAATTTTATATTAATCAAAATGGTAAAAATCGCTGGAATAACAACGATTTACTCCACCGAAAAAGCAAAATCGCTGCTACTGCAGCGATTTTGCAAAATGTGATTCAAATCGCTATCTTGGCAGCGATTTTTAATTTTATTTTTTAAAAAAATCTTTTTTTTAGATTTTCATTTTTTAAGGCAGCGATTTTCAATTTTTTTAATTTTTTTTTTGAAAATCGCTAAATTTATTTTTTTTTTAAAAAAAAAAATCAAAATTGTTTGAAAGTCGCTGCCAAGGCAGCGATTTTACTTTTTTTTTAAAAAAATTACATTTTGCGAAATTGCTGCAGTAGCAGCAATTTTGCTTTTTCCGATTGAGTAAATTGTTGTTGTTCCAACGATTTTGCCATTTTGGTTGATGTAAAAAAATTTATACCGTTTTAAAATTTTTATTAATATTTTATATCTTTTAGGCTCCGAACTCTACTATATTTTAATTATTTTCTTGAATTATATTATTACTAAACATATATATTTAAAAAATCAAAATTGATCATTCAATATTTAATATTCAAATTCAAACGTGTTATTCAATTAAAAAGAATACACCCTTCATCACCTAGAATTTTACTAATCTTTTCCACAACTATATAAAAAGAAATTTATTGAATATAATCCCATATGTAATGTGTTTGTAATACTATATATATATATATATATATATATATATATATATATATATATATATATATATATATATATATATATATATATATATATATATATATATATATATATATATATATATCATATCATATAATAAAGAAATGATAAAACTAAACATGATGAAGCAAACATGAAATGATTATAACAATATCACAAACTTTGGTCTTTGGTTTATTTTACAACATAAATAAAAAAGATCTAAAAAAGAAAACCAAAGTTACATTACATTACATTATTGTTATTATTATTATATTGCATTGCCCTTTCCTTTACTATTTCCATACAAACGAAAGAGACTAAAAGCTGAAATTCCAGAGAGAACTATCATGCTAAGGCTTACTATCAAAGAACTTGCAATTCCTTCTCCAACTTGGTTACAAAATTTCCCATACATATTGCATATCTTCATCCATTGTAATTCTGCTTGCCCTAACTTGGCAAACACCGCCGATTGCGCGGCCGCGGCCACCGCGGTTAGTGTCAAGTAGGCCATCAACTGCAAAGTTTGGAGAAAAACGACATGTCAGTGATGGATTCAGAATTTAAAAGCGTTGTGCATAAAGACGTTAGTGAATTTTTTAAAAATATATATAGACAAAAAGATGGAATGATGCGATAGAAATAAGAATTATAAAAGGGCTCAAAAGGTACACGAGTGAAGACATTTGAATCATTTTAATATTCGAGCTAAGAGGCATGATAGGGGTGTCAAAAATAAATTTAAACGTAGATAATTGTTAAAGAATGACAAGTTTTATATGGGTGGTTAATGAGTTGTGGACTCTTTACAAGACTCGGGCAATCCTCCTCCCCTTGAGCTAGTTTTCGGGGTGTGAGTTAGGCCTCATACCTTATTTCACATGGTATCAGAGCCCCGATGTTGGAGTCCCCAAAAATCAAAATTGCCCACGCACCAACAAAAGTCTCACATCTGTGGTTAATGAGATGAATGGACTCCTTATAAGGCTTGGGCAATCCTCATCCTTTTGAGCTAGCTTTTGAGGTGTGAGATTAGGCCTAAGACCTAATTTTACAATAACCCGCACAATTCGTTCAGAATTTTAAGGATTGGGCTCACATAATTTGAATTGGGTTCAATCTCAACTCATTCAAGCTAACCCATTTGAAGAGAATCTTCAATTGACCCAAATTCAATCTCCAATTTCAACCCGTTTTAAAACTTTTTATTAAGATATGCTCATATATTGAAGGTATGAGTTATTATCTATTAGCATTTTTTAGAACTTATCTATCTATTTGTTATTTTTCTAATAAAAATTCTTGAGCAGAAATTCAAATTGTGATTATAAAAGTTAAATATCAATATGTTAAGTTGTTGAGATTGATCGGGTCAAATTGGTTGGGTCAAGACTCAACCCGATTTCTATTTCAACTCATTTTAATATCTTCCATTTCAACCCAACCCGCCCATTTCACACCCCTAGGCATAACCATTCGACTTTTGATTTTCTTATTTTTTTTATTGTAATTTCTCGCCTATAATAAATATATCTATGTTTAATTTGGACCATGAAGTATTGACTAGTTGCATTTGGATCACAACCTTCTTTTTTTTTTTGGTTTTTAAAAATAGGTAATGCTAAACTGTCAAAAAATATTAAAATTAATAATAATATTCAAAAAATAAAATAATATAACTAAAATGTTATTCTGACCATATTTTCTGGCTAAAAGAATTTTATTTTCTTTTAAAATGATTTAGAGTGGTCATAGATTTTGCTAGCATTCTGAGTTCATTTATTTGGGTATAGCTTATGACTCACTTCTGAAACTTTTATTAGTTATAGTTGTCTATGAATTTAATGGTTCCAATACAAACAAAACATTGATTTTGCAGCTTTGTTCTACAATAAGTCATTATTGCTACAACCACTCTGATTACCAAGAACCATTACTAGACTTACAAAGATTCATAATAATTAAGTAATGTTAAAAGTTTAGAAAATTTGATTAAAAATTTAAAAAATTTATAATATTATTTTTATTTTAAAATAATCTTTTTAATTAAAAGATATAAAGTTAAATGAATAAAAATATTCAAAAAGCTAAAATAATATAGTGTAAAATATGTTATTTACCATTCTGATTAAATTCTAGTTAAATTTTTTGGTTAAAAGAATTTCTTCAATAATTAAATAAGAGCTAGTGAGAGATTTCAAATTCGAAATCTGATCATGGATCACATTTTTAGGGAGCACATCATCCCTAATGTAAGACTTTCAGACACAAATCTAAATTAATCAGACCTATTTAACACCTTATGAAAAAACTAAAAAATGAGAACATAATTAATTAATTGTACCTGATCACCAGAAAAAATAGCCCAAGCCAATGGTTTATTGAAGAGAACAGTTCCTCTAATCATGCTTAAAATGCATCTTAAAACTTGCACCAATGAGTAGGCAGCAGCTAATCCATTGGCTATCACTAAAAACCTACACAAGCTTCACTTTATTAAACACTTTAACCAAAAGTTTTAGGTTCTAAATCTAAATAAAATCATCTTTAACTGAATGTTTAGACTAGTGTTTTATTTAAACAAACTAAAATTTCGAGTTTAAAATTTGAATGAAACAACTCGCCTTTAGTATAAGAGTATGTTATTCCAAGTAAAACTTTTGAAAAAGACTCAATATCTCTAAGTTCAAAGAATATAATTGCCTTTATTAAAAAATACCTTATTTCAAGTAAATTTCTGAACAAATAAAAAATTATCGAGTTTAAGTCTGGAGTAGAGAACTTTCAAACACACCAAAAGTCTTAAAGTTCGAGATTTAAAATAGAATCACATCTAATAGAGAGCAACTTTATTTCAAGTAGAACTTTCAGACACCAAAAGCCTTTTGAGTTCTTTAACTTGAATAAAGTCTTTCTCTAGCAGAGAGCGCGCTGAAAAACTTTCAAACACGAATTTAAATTTAAGTTTGTCAAAACCAAAATGAATATCATATACAAATTAAATAAAATACACAAGAGAAGCGAAATAACTTACACAAGAGCTTTCATATCAGTAAATTTAGCAATTTTCTCAATAGAGAAAATAACTTTTACTTGTTTGTCAGTCCCAATAAGAATAACACCCACGATCGCTAAACCAAAAATAACACACCTTAACACAAGCTCAGTAACTCTCACTCTCCTATCAATAACTTTCAAATTATTTCCATGATATACTGGAACATTTCCAGGACTAACTCCAATTCCCAAATAATTCATCTTTTTTTTTTATATATATATATAACACAAACTTAAAGCTTTTTTTTAATTATTATTAGATTGGAGAAAGCACAAGAAAAGGGCAATTGCAATTTTCCAAGAAAAGTTGAACCATGCACTTATATAGAAAAAAAAAAACCTCAATGTGTGTGTTTCACATATTTAATGCAACATTTTATTTATTTGGAATTAAAAAAAAATCATTATTTTAATTATGAGATATGTAGTGATGGAGCTTAGCTGCACCTATTATTATATATAGGACTGTGAGAATGCCAAGTGTATCTAGTTTATTGAGTTAGTGGTTTTGATCATTACCTTACCTACATAGTGAGAGTAATAACTTTTAACTTTTTAATATACTTTTAATAATATCTAACTCATTTATTAAAAAATTAAGTAAATTATATAAAATAGTAAACATTGATTCAAATTAAATGCTATAATTATAGTTTGATTTACGTGTAATTCATAGTAAATTGTATTCGTTTTGCCTCTCTTCCTGAAATTTTCGTTCGCAAGTCTCATTTCTCGCTGGTGCCTTTCCTCTCTCACTTTATATACAGACACAAATGTACAAAATGTGTTTGTGTTTGTATAAAGTGAGAGAAAATTGTAATTATACATCTCTTTTTGTTCACCTATCTACCCAGAGAATCTAGCTAGTCACTCTCTCTCGTCTCTCTCACTTTATATAAACACAAATGTGTAAAATTACGTTTATGTTTATATAAAGCGAGAGTAATTATACAAACCTGAAGCTTTGCCAGCGAGTTATACAGACCTACCAGCGAAATTATACAAACCTGAAACTCCTGCCAGTGAATTATACAAACATGGCAGCGAAATTATACAAACCCAAAGCTCCTGCCAGTGAATTATACAAACATGCCAGCGAGTTGTACAATCTGATACTCCATAGCAGACATAAAGTTTCTTATGAAGTGCAACTATACAAACTATAGTTATGACATACAAATATGGTTTTTATGTTTGTTAAATTTAAAATTCACTTTAAATTAAAATATCATTTTTGTCCCAATTTATTTACTTTTCACTTATTTTATTTTTAAAAATGATATTTTTCTATACTTTTAGAAAAACTAAAACTCTAAATTTTTCATTTTAATATGTTGAGTTATAATCATTCAAATATTATTGCTTGTTTCAACTTTAACTATTTCAATTTCTATTTTTTTTTTCTTAAACTACGGGGTCATTGGTAATCTAATACTTAAAATTGTAATCGACTTGCTCTTACAAATTAAAATCCATTCGTTATATAAATACAATGATAGTACTTTTGTTATCGTTATCAATACATACATATATAACTTCGAATTCAATAAAATCAGAAATGTATAGTATGAGTTCTCTTATCAGAATTAAACTTTTTATTAAGGTATTTGAAATATTAAAAAGTCAAAAGAGGTTCAACGTTTATTGTATGATGTTATCTTTTGATAGATCTCGACTTTTTCTAGCTTCGTTCTTGCGATCTCACTCCCACAAAGCTCCACGTGTACAAATAGGAAGAATACACATCAATTTTCATTCATAATAATGCAATAATTGGAGATAGGAACGAAAAGTAATAAATGGAGTCTGATCAGCTTGCGATTGAATGAAGGCAATACCCCTTCTATCTCATTTTAATACAAATATTTCGCTTTTTAAAAGTCAAATTATATAAATATTATAAATAATTCATAATATATTTTTCATCAAATGAATAGAATAATTACATTTTGTTATTTATACACTTTAAGATATTCAAATACAAAATATTAATTTTATTTAATTTTATTTTCAAAAAGAAAAATACGATAATTAATTTAAAACGAAGCGAGTTTTTTTTTTTTGGGAAGAGACAACAATTACTTGTCCCAATGTGAGATAAGGATGAGAAATTGCCTTAAATTTTCTGCTGAATGGCATTTATTTCATCTCCATGCATACCAAAAGGGACACAACAATTTGTTTTATAATTTTTTCTTCTTGTTGTTTTTAATTATTAAATTTTAAAATTATTGAACAAATAATGTAATGTTTTTTATTATTATTCATTCGATGTTGTTGAAATCATAATGAAGACCACACTTTGATGTTTTACTTTAGTGAAAGTGGTAGGGACATTTGGTTGCCAAAGTTGTAAATTTTCCCAAAAAGAAGAAATTAGTTTACAATTTGTAATAATTTAGATTATCATCGAAAATTTTTATTTCTCAAGTGAGCGTTTCTAGCCAAGTATTACTCTATTTCAAAGCTCAATTTTTAAAAAAGAATTATTTGAATCAGAACCATTCGATAATCTAGTTTAAAAGACGTGTATAAATAGTATATGTATGTTGTGTATACTGATAATGTATATATTATATATATTTTGATCATATTGATAAATTAATTAATCGAACAGGATCTATCGATAACTACTCCGAAAAAAAGAGTTAGACAAATTATGCACTAGATATCATTCAAATTGTGAAGTAGAAAAGCAAATCTAGTAGCAGGTACAACTACTCCATTCCACTATCAACAGTGCTAAAACCAAAAAGAATTCTTCGATAAATTTGATTTCTATAATCATCTAAGTTGCTTATTATATTAAGAAAAAAATAAATTTATCTTAATAACAAGTGTTTTCACACCATCTACTGACATCGACTCATTCTAATCTTTAAGGAAAAGATTGACGATTCAATTTTCACTAAAACTATATCTGCTACTCTGATATTAATTATTCGAGTCAAATAATAGGATTGAAAATCGATTACTATGAGATTTTTTTAATTAACAAATAAATACGCAATAGTCAACTTAAATTTGAGCAAAGTTGCGTAAATATTGAGGTGTAAGGGTAAAATTATAGTTTTAAAATGGTTAACGAAGTGCAGACATTGAATGATATTATTACAAACTTCTAATGTAGTTGCCTATTTGAATATTATTTTTTGAAAAATAATTGAGTTAACATTGAATTTATACAAGGCAACAAACGACAGGCTAAGATCTTGCTACAAATATTTGACTGTTAGTCACCATTAATTATCATTATTTATTTTTAGATAGTAACATGAAACTTGATATATAAACGACTAAAAAAAAAAAGAAGTTAACAGTAATTTATTTGAATCTATAAATATTCTAACTAATATACTAGAATTAGTCAGTAGAAGTCAAACAACTCTTATATAATTTAGAATGTATTATTTTTGACAAAATCAAACATATATTTTATAATATTTTTGAAAAATTCAAATATTAATGCCTAAATATCAGCCATTTTTAAGTTTAAAAAAAAAGTAGTAATATTCTTGATAAATTATGTAAATTAGAACCTTTTTTATGAATGTATATTGGGAAATGTGTCAATTTTGATAAGGAAACCCCATATTCACGATTAAATTCCATATTGTTGGGATATTAACATAAGTATTTATGTCAGACAAAATGGAAATTTCAAATATCATGCATTTACCTTATTCAATAATCAATAAAATAAATAATAATTTAAGAACTATTTGTAGATATGAATATGAATATTAATTGGTCCTCTTTTTTGCTTCTATCTTCTGCTTTTATCCCCACATTTATAGACTCAAATTTTGTTCATACACGCAATTATATCATATGGTTCTTAAGTCACTTTTTATTAGACTATAAATGTTGTGAATTTGAATAATTTAAATAAGGAAAAATTGTATATAATAGCAAACTAATAACTTAAAATAAATGGAGTATCTAGGATTAAATTTAATTGTGCTCCAAAGCAAACGTTTGCAAAAAATTGTCAGGCGCCTCTCTCCAAAATATCTCGCTCGCCACTCTCTTCCAATCTCTCGCTCGCTTCCTCACTTTTTATACAAACACAAGTGTATAAAAATTATTTCTAATTGTATAAAGCAGAGAAAATTGTATAATACATATATTTTTGTTCCCCTCTCTCCCTTCTTCCAGATCTCGCTCGCCATCCTCGCCTTTCTCACTTATACAAACAGAATCGAAATGTATAAATTGTGTTTCTGTTTGTATAAAGCGTGAGAAAATTGTATACACACATGCAAGTACATATATTTTCATCCTATACACTTATAATTATACAATAAAAATACTCCCCACACAGTTTCTTTTGCCTTTCTCTCTTTCTCGTTTTATACAATTTTCAAATTGAATCTAATTTCTCTCTTTCTTGTTTTATACAATTCGATTCAATTGTATACTCCTTGTCAAGTCTCTTTTGTCTTTATCTCTTTCTCATTTTATACAAATTCAAATTGTATATAATCATTCTATACACTTATAATAATATGATTCATTTTATACACTTCGTTTTTATACAGTTCTCTGCCCAAGTGTCTTTCTCTTTCTTGTTTTATACACTTCGTTTTATACAATTTGCTTCAACTGCATATGTATAGCGATTTATATAGTTTCTATGTTTGCTATGGAGCACAATTATGCAAACTTTGCTATAATATATAAATATAAATTATTTATTTGCTATATATGAAAGTTACCCCGTGCATCAATTATTTGAATAGAGGCTGGCTAAACTGTTGGGCCAGATACTAAAAATTGTGAATTGGGTCAATTAATTGGACAACCCATCAAGATACTCGATTGTGATCAATCTAGATTGTTCCATATAGGAAAAATGGTTAAGTAAACTTATACTACTTAATTACTCACATAGCTATAGTTTGCTATAATTATCACTCACGACTAATATTATACATTTAATTACGTGGGTTAACTTCAAGTTTGTATAATTAGTCACATATAATATACAAATACATCTGTATAACATACAATTATCTAACCGATATAAATATACAATTCACCTCTCTCCCACTCTCTGCCCTCTCTCGCTCGCCTCTCTCCCACTCTCTTCCCTCTCTCGCTTGCCTCTCTCCCACTCTCTGCCCTCTCTCGCTTGTCTCTCTCCCAATCTCACTCATCTCTCTCCTCCCTCTCTCAATCTCGCTTTGTCATATATACAAATACATATGTATAATATACAATTATCTAACCAATATACATATACAATTCACCTCTCTCCCATTCTCTGCCCTCTCTTACTTGCCTCTCTCCCAATCTCGTTGCTTCTCTCCTCCCTTTCCCAATCTTGCTTTGCCATATCTACAAATACATATGTATACTATACAATTATCGAACCAATATACATATATAATTCTACCTCTCTTCCACTTTTTGTCATCTATCTTGCCTCTCTCCTCTCTCTCACAGTCTTGCTCACCTCTCTCCTTCCTATAACATGTAGCTAAGAATTGTAATTATGAAATTATATTTATGAAGAGTAATTAGACTATTTTTGAGTGGCTATATGTGAAAGTTCCTCCATTGTTTTATATCGCGTTTTGCCGGAGTAAAGGTTTTTGTATATTATTATGTTATAAATTTATAGTGTTTGTTACACGTTCCTTGCTTCGTTTACTATGTTCTAATATCTCATCTTCTTATGTTATTCTTTCCTTAGTTAGTATTTGCTATTACCTTATTGTTCGAATTTAAAAATATAATTTAGGTTAATTAAGTATAAATATATTTAGTTTTTGTATTAAACAATGATCTGTATCAATAAAAACTAATTTCTTTCAATTTAGCCAAAGGTTAATATAGTCAACTTTTGGTCCCTTCATTATTAGTAGTAAGTTTTCATTTTAATCTTAGATATATGATTAAGTACATTTAAGCTTTAATTATATGAAAATGAAATTCGTTTGCTTGTAAATAGTCAACCATTTGATTATCTATGTGTTATCTTAAATTTGTATTTTTTACTTTATATAGTAGGATGTTATAATTTCTTACGTAAAAATTACATATTTGAAAGTTAAATGTGCCTAAGTCATGTATCAAAACAAGCTTTGTTAGAGTCCGAAACTCAAACGGTATAAAATATTAACAAAAATTCCAAAACGGTATATAAAATTTTATATAAACCAAAACGGTAAAATCGCTCCGCACGCAGCGATTTACTTCAATGAAAAAGTTAAATCGCTGCTGGGGCAGCGATTTTGCCAAAAAGTTTTTTATCTTCTTACAAATCGCTGCCAGGGCAGCGATTTATAAAAAAAAATTTTTTTTTTAAAAAAAACATAAATCGCTGCCTAGGCAGCGATTTACTTAAATTTTTTTTTTTTTTTTTTGTAAATCGCTGCCTAGGCAGCGATTTACTTAAATTTTTTTTTTTTCTGTAAATCGCTGCCTAGGCAGCGATTTATGTTTTTTTTTTTAAAAAAAAAAAATTTTGTTATTAAATCGCTGAGCAATTTTTTAAATAAATTTTTTTTTTTAAAATGTTAACTTATGTATATAATTTATAAGAAAATATACATTATTTTTAAAAAAATAAAAATAAGTAAATATATTTTCTTTCTAAAAAAATATATTATATTGAATTTAAATTTAAATAATATTTGAATTCAAATAATTAATTTTTATAAATAAAAAATTTAAGGGAGAAAAATTATTTAAATTTTTTTTTAAAACAAAATTATATACTTTATATATATTATATATATATATAAAAAGTTAAAAGGATCACATGATCCTTTTAACTTTTTATATATACTATTGTCATGTGAATAGTGAATTCAAATATGTAAATCGCTGCCTAGGCAGCGATTTACATAAATTTTTTTTTTTTTTTGTAAATCGCTGCCTAGGCAGCGATTTAGCGATTTAACTTTTTCATTGAAGTAAATCGCTGCGTGCGGAGCGATTTTACCGTTTTGGTTTATATAAAATTTTATATACCGTTTTGGAATTTTTGTTAATATTTTATACCGTTTGAGTTTCGGACTCAGCTTTGTTAACACTACATTAGCTTAATTAATAGTATTAACATTATTGATTGTCCAACTAATAAAATTTCCTTTGTTATTTCATTCAATTCTTTCATTTCTTCAATTCAAAATATTCATGATGTTGTTAGCCGTTCTAAAAAATATAAAATACTAGTTCTGAATATTGAGAATATTTAATATTTTCATCGACGATTATCTTTTCTTTTGGGATAATTGAAGGTGTCAATGTTACGTACATATTTGAAGCCTTCTTTTAATTTTTTTTTTTTATAATCGTGATTGTCAAACGCTTTAGCTAATTCCATAAGATACTGACTGTTTACATGAATAACAAATAAAGAACGGATCTAGAATTTGATATTAAGGGGGAAAAGAAATAAAATGAAAAATAAGAGAGGTAAACTAAGAATAACATTGCATACTCAAACCAAAATTGTCACATATTTAAGTAAAATTCGTTTATGTAAGTAAAAAAAATTAAAGCATATAAAATAGACAAAAGAAGAAATAACACAAATTTAATTCAACTCTGGGAAAACAAGATTGATCAAGGAATAACCTCAAATTTGCAAGCATCATGGCCTGTCAATAGAAAATGATAAAAATAAATAAATAAATCAATAATCAATTAAATTCTCTACATTACAAAAGAAACTAGTGGCTAGTGCACTATATTAACCCTGATAGTAAATAAGTTGAAGTCGACTATACATAGTACAAAGCTAAATAAACGAACTAACATGATTAAAACACATTCTCAACTAATTGGATGATTATTTATATAAAAAGTAGTATAAATTACAGACTTTTCCATGTTAGTTTATAATTTAAATCTCGAGAAGCGAAAAGTATACCGTAATAATTAATGAATTTGTTGGAAACTTACTTGGATCTTTGGCAGTTAAAATAGCAGCAGAATTGAAGTAGCAACTAGCCCCTTTTTGTTTCATGTTTTGGTAGTAACTATTGAATGCATAAGAGGCATGTCCTCTCACAGTATTTGGAAGGTAACATGGTTGATTCTCTTGTATTTTTGTACAATTTGCTCCATTTTCACATGCCCATTTGAGGGCTTGTACCAACTCATCATCTGGTGTTTGTTCATCAGCTATGCACCAATCATGAAATTGTCCCTCTACATTTAATCAGAAATCTCGAATTCATTCAAACTTCAAAAATAACAAATTTCTAGATAAAGGAGTACTTTGTCTCAACGTAAACCTAAATAAATTGGTCTAGATATATAGATTCTGAATACCAGATGATTAAACAAGGAAAAAAAAACAACAACTATCTATATAAACAAAGGTTCGGGCCCAAAAATATAGTAGACACAGAAAATTAGTCGACTCTAACTTGTACTGAATTAAGACGAAGTTGATGAATGATATATTTTTCATGTGGAAACTAGGCTATTAGATCCAATTACCAAATCTTGACAAGTAAAACATGGCAATATATCTTAAAGTAATTTGTAGCCAAATTATATTAAATTCTTAGTTAGATCTGACCATTCTAACAAGTTAAAACAATTGCTACTACTACTATATACTTGCTATATTTATAAAAAAAAAAACAAATTCTTACCAGATTTGAATGGAATAATTGAGAAGAAGATGAGAGCAATTATAATATGTAAATATCTTGAACTAGACATGCTCATTACAATGTATGAGATTTAATTTGATTTGATTGTGTAAATAGCTAGTGAGTTAAAATGTATGCAACCATATCAAAAATTGTCTATTTTGCCCTCAAGTATCAACATATGTTATATGATTTATATTTAATGTATAGGGTCATAATTGTCGATAGACTTTAAGGTATATAATCTTTACAAGCATATAGATCACCGACTTGAGAAGAAAACATAAAGCTAAAAAAGTGGAAAATTCCCATCTCTATGTCTTACCCTTGTCTATTCTAATAGGTTGATTCTCCTTCAAGCATTACAATCTAATTAATTAAGTATATGGCATGTAAATATTGACTAATTAATTGCTTAATACTATCTCAATAATGAAACTAGAATATGATGGTAAGTGGTGGCGATAACTAACTTTGATCGATATAATGAGCGTATAATGGTGGTGGTTGTAGCTAAATTAGTGATGATAATGTTTGATAGTAATAATTATACCGTGGATTATGGTGATATATAGTGATGGTGATGTGAAATTATAATTATGGTAAATGATGAATTGATAATGATAGATAGTGATGGTAGCGATAGATAGTGATGGTTAAATCTTAACTTTATATATATGTATAATACATAAATATGCTCTTTAATGTGGCTTTAAATCACATTTATGCTCTTCAACTTTGGATGTGCACGAGTAGACACTTAAACTTGTATAAAGTTGAACAAATAGACACACGTGTCCTAAATAAAATCCTACATGTCATTTTTTGTCCAACGTGTATTATTCCATATAGGACTCATGTGTTTACTTGTTCTATTTTATACAAGTTTAAATGTCTACTTGTGCATATCCAAAGTTGGAGTGAGATCAAGTTAAATGACACATTTATATATTATGCCTTATATAAAGGTGACTGATGATGATGACTGGAGCTAAGTTAGTAGTAATGATGTCTGAGAGTAGTAATACATGTGATGATAGTCACTGATGACGGATTATAATCGTGGTAGACGATGATCATAGATGATGGTGGTCTGATGGTAACATTGACAAATAGGAAATACTGGTTGATGGTGGTGATTCACGTAATGATAATTGATAGTGATAATAATATATAGATGATGCCACCGCCCCACCCCCACCCCGCCCAAACGTACCGTGGACCGTGGTGATAGACAATAGTGATTAAAGTTTAATTAAGCAAGACCAAAAAGTTGTGGATCCATAAAAATGGGCCGGGCCATCAAAATTGATTATAACAAAGCCCAAAATTGACCTTCAAGCCCAACAACGGTTTAGAGTGAATCCCCTGCCGTTCTTCTTCCTTTCTTGGTTCATCCTCCAAATTTGACAAAGCTTTCAACTTTCTCGTTTTTTGGAGTTTTGGGTATTAAAATCCATTGATTTTGATCCAAAAATCAAAGTAAACAGTGATGAACAAAGAAAGAAAGAAGTAATTTATCCATTTATATTCATTATGTGCAGCAATGAGCAGCATTAATGGCAGAAAAGTCGTTTCTTTATTCAAATCTGAAACATTACTTCAAAACCCAGAAACAGATATATGAATGGCTGCAAGAATCTGCATCAAACACTTAACCCCTTATTTTTCTTTAACAAAAAAATCCCAATTCTCTTCATTAACACCTTCTTATCAATCCAAAGCTTTGGAATTTCTTGATTCATGTCAAAGTTTAGCTCAGCTCTTTCAAATCCAAGCACATTTGATAATAACTGGTCTTTTACAAGTACAAAATCCCTCATATTCTTGCAGATTTTTGAAGCTCTGTACTCAACATTGTGATGATATTGAATATACTGCATTGGTATTTAGGTGCATTCATTTTCCTGATACTTTTTCAGTTAATACTGTTATAAAATCTTATGCTTGTAGTACTTTGCCTGATAATGCTGTAGTTTTCTATTACCAAAGGCTTAAAAATGGGTTCTTGCCTAATAGTTTTACGTTTCCACCTCTCATGAGTGCTTGTGCTAAAACGGGTCGTTTGGATTCGGGTCAGAAGTGTCATGGACAAGTTATGAAAAATGGTGTTGATGGAGTTTTACAAGTGCAGAACTCTATAGTGCATTTTTATAGTTGTTGTGGTTTTATTGATCTTGCTAGGAAGGTATTCGATGAAATGCACCAGAGGGATGTTGTGTCTTGGAACAGCATTATGAATGGATATGTAAAAGTGGGTGAATTAGTCGTTGCGCGACAGTTGTTTGATGCAATGCCAGAGTGTAATTTAGTTGGGTGGAATGTCATGATGACTGGGTATTTGAATTCGAATAACCCTGGGAAGTGCCTAAAGTTGTTTAGAGAAATGGCACAGAGGGGATTGACTGGGAACGATACAACTATAGTTATTGCGGTTAGTGCTTGTGCTAGGTCAGCTCGAATGAAGGAAGGAAAATCTGTTCATGGGTGTCTTATTAAGGCATCTAAAGACTTGAATTTGATTATTAGTACGACTTTAATCCATATGTATAGTAGATGTGGAAGAGCAGAAATAGGTCGTTTAATTTTTGATCGGATATTGATCAAGAACATAGTTTGCTGGAATGCAATGATTTTAGGGTATTGCATTCATGGAAGCCCAAAAGATGGGCTTAATCTGTATTCAGACTTGCTGAGTAATAGATTAGGAAGTACAGACAAAAATCATGTTAAGAGCCGTGTGCTTCCTGATGAAATCACATTTGTTGGAGTCTTATGCGCTTGTGCCCGTGAAGGACTGCTAGCAGAAGGAAGAAAACACTTTGGAAACATGAGTGATGTGTTTGGTATAAAGCCCAGCTTTGCACATTATTGGTGCATGGCTAATCTTTTGGCAAATGTTGGCCTAATGCAAGAAGCAATAGAAACACTGAAGAACATACCAGTGGAGAGCAATTTGGCACTGGAATCCTCATTGTGGTCTGAATTGCTTGGTTCAGCACGCTTTGGACGGGATGTAAGTTTAGGAGAACAAATTGCGAATAAGTTGATTGATCAAGACCCCGAGAACTTTTGGCATTATTTATTGCTGGTGAACATCTATGCTGCAGCTGGTCGTTGGGATGATGTAGCTCAGACAAAGGAGAAAATGAAGACTAGAGGAATAGAAAGAACACCAGGTTGCAGTTTAAAAGACTTGAAGGAAATTGTTCACAACATGCCAGCCACATAAACTGCAGGTATCTTTTTGTTAGCTAGTGCCTTCTATTTACCTTCGTAATAGCCTTTGCTTTTAAGGAAAATCATACTTAGATGCATGACCATATATATTCTCATATCATACATGTTCATAATGTTTGTGTCCTACTCAACTGATGAGAGTAATCTTCTTTTTTATGCTCCATAAAAAAGAAGAAATAAGAAACTGGTTGAAGGTTAAGCAATTGATTAATTGTACGAGCATCTTAATTGTAGTTCGAGTTCTTGTACACAAGTAAGAGCAAATATACTGTCTTTTTGTGGTTAATTTAACTAGTAATACCTCTGTTTTTGTCAATTTTGAGTTTGAGTAGACTTTGGACAAGAATCTCCATATTACTGTCTGATACCTTTCTCTTGTTAGAGTCGTTTTTAAACTAGACGTAGTTCACAAGCTATCTAATGTTGCGTTGAATGGAACATTGAAGAACAGGTTAAAAGATCCGTCTTATAGTCTTGCTTCCTTTCTTAAACGCACCAATCCTGTAAAAGATTAATGCTTGTTGACTATTTCTCTTAGTTAATCCACCCCACATAATCATGGAAATTTTGTGCCAACCTTTAAATAGGTACTCCCTATCTTAGAATTCAAATTCTATGAGCATAACTAGATATCTTACTCCTATCTTCGTTTGATTTATCCAGATGTCTGTGCATCTTTGATACTTTGAGCTCTAACAATGAAGAATTTAAATTGCACGAGATGCAGCAGCAGCTTCAATGTAAGCTTTTGATGGATCTATGACTAACTGTCCTTGCATCAGAAGGAACTTTGAAAAAGCTAAACATCATGGTAAAGACTCAACTACTATGCCTTAATGCATATCTGTCAAAGTATTTGTAAGATCTCATCATGATCCTGCTTGTTATTATTATTATTTTCTTCTCAGGGAGGCTTTACTGATGACTTGCTTACAAACTTAAATGTCTACTGCTGTGCCCTTGTCCAAGAATGACTCAAAGTCCAGATATGCGGGGCTCATGGGATGCTTAACTGGTAAACTCCAACTTCGTTTTCAGATGGTAATGTTGTTCTTCTCTTATAACAATATTTAACTACAAAATGCATGAGTCAACTGAATGTTTTCCTGATCACCTTTAGGATTTCTGATTTCAAAATGGATTTTGGAATAAGGAATGACTTGGAAGATGGGAATGCTGCAATCACATCCTAATTTGGGTCTCTGCAAGAAGGTCCCATAAACAGACGGGAGATATGTGGAACGGAAAGTGGTGGTATAAACTGATTATGAAGATGATGGAAGAAAGGGCAGAACAAACATTGAAGTTGCCCCTAAATCATGGCTATTCTTGGTCAAGCTGAGACGATAGAATATGTAACTGGCGTATGGAAGCTTTTATAGTGGCAGTCACCTAGGTCTCTTACTCAAGCTTTCGAGATCCTGAAGAGTGGCAGTAAAACACCATCAGGAGGAATCAGGACATTTCGGCTTCCTTAACCTTTTATCGCACTTGAATGTCCTTGCTTAGTTTGAATACAGAAGACCTGAGTTTATGTGGTCACTAACATCTACATATGTAGATCATGTACAAATCTGTCATTGGATGGTGTGCTTACCGCACATATTTTGACACCTCAACATGGTTTACTATTCTGATATAAAGCATTTTTTCATGAAGTTGGCTGGTAATAGCCTGACAGTTTTGGTTGATATCAACAAGTCTAGTCAATGCACTATGCATTTAAGACTTAAGACAAGATCTAATAAAGTAAAAGAGAAGATGGGTTTAGACCACTTCTTACTTAGCAATGAAATGTAAACACTGCACTTTTAGAGCTTGAAGAACAATCAAGTTTTTTGTACATTCTCAGCCAATGATAACAGAAAACAAATATGATAATATTAAAAGCAATGCAATCTTTTCAAATTCTCACATTCAACAAGCAGAGAAACCTCTGTTCCATATGACATTGTACTCCAAAAACTGGTGAAATTAAGAGTACAAAAGTTGTAACATGACAACAAACGAAGAAGAAAAGCTCCTCAATCATACATAAGAAACTAATAAATAAGTGATCTTGGAGAAATCAAGCTTTCTGTAAAAACATGTCCATCACATATGGAATCACATGGATGCAATGCTCCAAATGGTCCACAACATATTGGAGGAATCAAGCCTTCTCTAAAAGCATGTCCATCAAATATGGTATCACATCGAGGCCATGCTACAGAACGTGTCCTAAACATAGCCCCTTCACTGCACCAGAATAACACTTCACCATCTGCAAACCTATATTTCGGTATAGAAATAGCATTCGTAGGATCTTCTACAGATAAGAATGGAATCCAAGATTCCTTGATACCATACTCTTTCAATACCCATAACTTAATAGTACGCTTACCCGGAAAAAGAGAATTAGAATGAACACAAAGCATTCCTTCCAACTCTGTAATGCCAATAAACGCCTTCAAGGGTGACATGTCCTCCGGGAATGGTATCTCTCCGTACACTTCATTTGAAATACTAAACGACGACACCGCCACAGCATGATATCCTGAGTAACTGATCCAATGAAATGCCGCATGTACAAATGCCAAAAACTGCCTGCAAATGAACCGGTTGTCAATGCCACGAGGATGCTCATCAATTCTTCTCCAGGAGCCACCTTTCAGCGTGAGAATTTCACCAGGAAAAGAGCAACCCTGATAATGCTGAAAGATCTTATACCCACCACTGGTTGCGTCATAACCCAAACCATAACAAGAAACACTCCCCCATTGAAATTTCGGAGAAGGAAGTACTGCTGATTCTCTTGTGGAGGGATTCCAAAGCAAAAGTGTGGAGTGATTAGCTTTAAAAGTATTACGAACCTCCATAACAGCCAGGCCATCATAACAACAATGGATTATGCAGTGTGATACCGTAGGGTTTGAAGGGAAACTGAGTTTATGTACATCCTCAACCAGCTGAACCGGCGACAAAGGACAACAATACATGGAAAACATACGATTCTTACTGCACATTTGGATAGTAAGAAGTTCCTGGGAATCTTGGTCAATCTTGGCACAACTGAGATGCTTCATCTTAAAGTATGGCTCAGAGATCAACGTTTCCCAAAATTTTGACACACATTTGAATCGAAGTAGAGACTTCACAGGTAACCTGCTAAGGATGTCCACAAGTATTGCCTCTGGGAAGTGAATTGCTATGGCCTAGATAGGACAAGAAAGATCGATCAGACACTTTTTTTTAAGTATTCATATATTAGACATTTCAACCAAGAGTTCAGAAAATATAAACCTGAATTTGTTTTATTTCTTCTATCTACTATTTAGCAACAAATAGTTCACAAGTGGAGAATACTAAAACCACTAGGCTCTTGGCAGTGGCACCAAGTAAACTACAAAAGGGCAGTGTACTTCAAGAATTTGTCAAGTTTGAAGCCTTGACTATAGTTGTGGTGTCCAATTTGACAAAATAAATCGGTGAAGGCATAAAAAGGGTACAAGAATAAAAAGCATAAATTTCACATTCTTTTCCAATGTGGAAGAGAGAGAATATATAGAATTGGCGTTGTTCGGTAACCACACTATCTTCATTGGAAAAAGTTTATCTTTAGGGAGGTTAACACCTCGGAAAATGTTTAACATACAAGCATCTAAGTCCAACCAACAACAATTAAAAATACTCAATTGTAAGTAACACCGCCAAGAAATCAGAACTTACCCAATCAACATCCATCTGGTCTGCGTTATCATTTGACGGCTCCACAACGCTCTTTCCTGATTTAATTAAAAAATTAAGGCTGGTTATAAAGCAAAATAGAGGGAGAAGACTTAGGATGTAGCTGGTGAAATAGTCGAGGTGCATAAACATACACAGAGACACAAAACAAAAAAACACCTTTGGAGATCTGATTAAGCTTTTGAGTTGCATCAACTCCACTGCTACTAAGATTTTGATTGAAAAAATTAAGCTCTAACTTTGGAATTGCAATGGATTTCATGTTCTTCTTTTTTAGTATCTCTGGAGCAGAACTACTATCTGCTTGTTTTCCCTCATTCTTAATTTTTTGTGTCATCTTTCTTTGGACAAATTAATGGTTTCTCAATTGCTAACTATTGATTGAAGAGACTCAATCTTTTTTGATTTGCAAAACAAAATGCTAATTGGAGGAGGGTAGGAAATTTCATGTTAATCAGGTACTATTATCGAGCTGCGATTGCTTGAAAAAAATCAGTTGAATCTCAGTTGGGATAAAAGGAAAGAGTGTATCTTCGCCGCTCCATGATCGGATGCGCAAGCTTGTATTCTAGGGTTTCTTTTTCTATTAAAAAAAATATAGTTTTATTCATTCATTATCACAATTTATGCAACACAATTATTAATTGAAGGGTCTAATTAATACAAATATTAGATAGTTAGACTATAATAAATTAGGAACTTTTTTTACTGTAAAAAAGAAGAGCATTATAATGCCAATTATTTTAGGATGCGAATAATAAATTATCATGACAAAATGGAAAAATTTCGCAAGGAAAACTTTTTTATTTTAGGAGTCGAATAATAAATTATCATGACAAAAAGGAAAAATTTCACAAGGAAAACTGTTTTATGAATGACCTCTTAATTATTTCTTGCAATTTATCATTCTTTGTCATATAACTGTCTAAAGATTCCTTTTGAGCAAACGGAATTCTTTGTCATATCACTGTCTAATTCCGTTTGCTCAAAAGGAATCTTTGGACGGTGATATGACAAAGAATCATAAATTGCAAGAAATAATAAAGAGGTCATTTATCAAACAATTGTCCTTGCGAAATTTCTCCTTTTTGTCATGATAATTTATTATTCGCATCCTAAAATCATTGGCATTATAATGCTCTTCTCTTTTACAGTAAAAAAAGTTCCTAATTTATTATAGTCTAACTATCTAATATTTGTATAAATTAGACCCTTCAATTAATAATTGTGTTGCATAAATTGTGATAATAAATGAATAAAATTAAAAAAAAAATTCAATAGAAAAAGAAACCCTAGAAAACAAGCGTGCGCATCCGATCATGGAGCGGCGCAGATACACTCATTCCTTTTATCCCAACTGAGATTCAATTGATTTTTTTTCAAGCAATCGCAGCTCGATAATAGCACCTGATAAACAACAAATTCCCTGCCCTCCTCCAATTACCATTTTCTTTTGCAAATTAAGAAAATTGAGTCTCTTCAATTCAATAGTTAGCAATTGACAAATCTATCCAAAGAAAGATGACACAAAAAATTAAAAATAAGGGAAAACTAGCAGATAGTAGTTTTCCTCCAGAGATACAGAAATAGAAGAAAAAGAAGAAGAAGAAGATGAAATTCATTGCAATTCCAAAGTTAGAGGTTGATCTTTTCAATCAAAATCTTAGTAGCAGTGGATTTGATGCAACCCAAAAGCTTAATCAGATCACGAAAGGTACTTTTATGTTTTGTGCATCTGTTTTTGTGTTTATGCACCACGACTATTTCACCAGCTACATCCTAAGTCTTCTCCCTCTATTTTGCTTTATAACCAGCCTTAATTTTTTAATTAAATCAGCGAAGAGTGTTATGGAGCCGTCAAATGATAACAAAAACTAGATGGATGTTGATTGGGTAAGTTCTGATTTCTTGGCGGTGATACTTACAGTTGAGTATTTTTAATTGTTGTTGGTTGGACTTAGATGCTTACAATATCAGTATTTTGAATCTATTTTTTCAAGATCCAAAACGATCATAGAACCACTAGAAAACAATGTGAGGAAACTAATTGATCCCTTTTTTTACAGCCATGCCAGTTTATGCATTCACTGAGTTATTTTGTCAAACTAGACACCATAACCATAGCCAAGGCACCAAACAAATTGGAAATTTTCTAATTTATGATTTCTTAGTAAATAGTAACAACATCAACATACCCAGTGTAATCCCAATAGATCCTCGTCTAGGGAGGAGGGTGGTGTGCACGCAGCCTTGCGCCCACCTTGTGAAGGTAGATAAGTTGTTTCTAATAGATCATCGTCTCAAGTAAAGCATAACAAAATCAAATATGTAAAGCAAATACATCAAACGGAGAAGTCATGCCGAAAACAATGAAAAAGAGAATAATGGCAACAACAAATAATATGAAAGCCTAAGCAAAGAAAACATAGGTAATACTAAAGTCAAAGAATACGGTAGTAGGAAAGTAATAATAACAACACAGATAAGTAACTAGACTACCTACAAATCTTCTACCCAAATCTCCATCCTCCATATCTTCCTAGCTAGTGTCATATCCTCGGTAAGCCGCAAGTATGCTAGTAAGTTGATGAAATCGTGAAATTTTCTACATTTATCTTTTCTAAACTCTTAGATGAAATTAGTTAATATTTGAATACCTTCAAAAAATTGTACGATCACATTTTCTTTTCTATCTAGGCCATGGCAACTCACTTCCAAAAGGAAATACTTATGGACATCCTCAATAGGTTACCCGAGTGGTCTCTTCTTTGATTCACATACAACAACAACATACCCAGCGTAATCCCACAAAGTCAATAGGGAGGATAAAGTGTAAGCAAACCTTACTCCTACCTCAGACTATGGTGTTAAGGAATATCGGAATGCATTTTCTTTATTACACATGATCCCGGGCTTTTTCACGCCATACAAACTATAGGTGACTAGAATCGCTTAGCTATAGTAAACAGACCTAGAAAATAGATTCTAATTCCAACCAATAACAATTAAACTCAATTGTAAGTACTACCCTGAACTCACCTGATCAATAATTCCACTGATTCTTTTTTGATAACCGCCGCATCCTTCGTTCCAGTTTGGGCGTACACTAATTCCACGGGATACCTTTCACATCACAGCGGAATCGAAGTTCAACAAAAACTCAACAGTAAGTAAGCAATACGACCCAGAAACCAAAACTCACCCAAATGTTGTTCTCATCTTCTCTATTGAAAAGCTTTGCCCTTTTTTGTGAAAAGATTGCTTCGTTTATTGAGCTTTGAAGACCCTCTGCTTCAATTGAAAAAAATTTCTGCAATTCCCAAATTCAATTTCAATTCTAGGGATTTTATATTGCAGAAGGATTGAGAGATAGGCGGGTCGGGTTACCCAAGCTCTTAGTCCGATTCTTTTCAATTCTTTTGGTTCACCTTGAGATAAATCTTAAGAGTTTGAAAGGGTTTAGATTGAGCATGATCAATACAAAATATTTATGAGTGCAAATAAAGTGACGTAATGCATGAGAACTATATAGAAATTAGACTGTAAATTTGTATTTAAAATTAACTTGACTATAAAATAAGCAAATTATATATACAACTACTTCTTCAAAAGAAAAATTATGACTCTTTTTTTATAGCAACAAAATAATTAAAAAGAATGTTTATTGTGAAAAATTGTAATGCTTATATATTTTTAACTCATAATAATTTGGGCAAAGGTCAGAAATCACATACTTATAAAAAAATATTACCATTTGTCTTTTATAAGTTTTGTAATTATAAAAATCCCTAAACTGATATAATAATATAAAATTGATACATTAATTTGATGCGAGATACGTACATTTTACACTTGATACACTAATCTGATATGCATTTTAGACATGATACATTAATCTGATGCTCGAGATATCTGTCATTTATCCATATAACTTCCTATGTTTTCTAAAGTAAATAATTCGTTCTCCTTTTTAATATGAAAATATATATACTTTCTAAATGCTTAAATAATTAATTTAAAATTCAAATTTTAAAAGATGGATAATTGATCTTATTCATAAATTATACTCAACTCCTAAAAAAATTACAATCTCAAAAAATTTCAATCCATCAAATTCAAAAAGATATATAGTTTTGTCAACATTATCAAGAAATAATCCAAAGTATTCCACCAAGTTCTCCCTGCCCAAAAAACAAAATAGAGTATTAGCAATAATAATTTTTTTTTTAAAAAAAATAAGATAGCTCGACTTATTATGACTTAGGTCACTTGTCAGTGTATATAAGTTAAACTCATAAAATAAGTATTAGCAAGGATTCTATTCATATTTTCATTTATTATATACATATTCTTTTATGCGTGTTAAATAATTTTAAAATTAGTATTAAAAAATTTAAATAATGAAAGAATCAAAGGAATAGAACGAAAGAGAGCTTAAAAAAGAAAGATCTAAATCAAAAGAAAATTCCACATTCATCAATTTCTGATGATCATATAGTAGTTTGATCACATTTAAATTTTACAAGAATTAAGTTGAACACATTTTATAATACAACTTTGTGTAGAAAATTGTGAAAGAGAATAATATTTTTTTTTATATATTAAGTAAAAAGTATTTCACTCATTTCTACCTGCAATTAAGAAAGCCTCAAACATAATTATTTGTTGATGAGCATTTAAATTTCAGAATTAATATTATTGACTAAGGATGATAAATTCATATACAATCTACATATATGTGTCTTAGTCTCTTCTTGGGTTTTAACTAAAAGATGCTTCAAACAAAATTATGACTATCTGTCTCGAAATGGAAGATGAATTTAGTTAAAAAGGAAAGAGAACAACAGATAAATAAAAATAACAAATAAATACAAAAAAAGAAATATAAAATTTGCATTTTAAATTGTATTCAATATGAAGATTTTGCTTGCATTTTCTTATTATTATAAGAGTTGTTTAATTTTAATTTTAAGTTGTAGACATACTTTCAAATTATGTGAATTTTGATTTTTAGAATTTATAGATAATATTTTTTTTAAGTTGAAATATATTTTGCTGGGATAAGTGAAGTTGAATTTATAGTTACAGTTTTGATTTAGCAACTCGAAGAAAATATCGAAAACATTATGTAGATTATTTTATTTTATTTTAATTTAAAATTATGTAAATTATGCTATTAATGGGTTCAAACTATGATATATATATATATATATATATATATATATATATATATATATATATATATATATATATATATAAAGGTTAATTTATGTGTTAATATTTATTTTTCATGCAATGATTAACTATTCATGTTGTTAGATTCCATCCGGAAGCAATTCATTTAATTTTATATATTTTTTAGAATTATTAATTCATTTTTAAAGTAGTCTACAATGATTTTTAAAAGGGCAACTTTCACATATAGCAAACAAAAAAATCATATTTGTATAATATAGCAAACTTTGCATAATTGCGCTCCATAGCAAACATAAAAACTGTATAATTCGCTATACATATAAAAGTGTATAATTCGCTGGCCTAAATTGTATAATTCGCTGGCCAATTGTATAATTCGCTGGCCTATTTCGCTACAATTGTATAATTAGCTTTGCATACAGTTGAATCGAATTAAAATGTATGTATATTGCATAATTATAAGTGTATAGCAAGAAGATATATGTTTTTCTCGCTTTATACAAAAACAGAAACACAATATATACACTTCTGTTGTATAAAGCTAGAAAAAATTGTATTTCACTGCAATTGTATAATTCACAATTGTATAATTTTTTGGCCTTTTTCTCTGCAATATTTGAAGTAAAATGTTTGTAAACTATATAATTAAGTGTATAACACGAAGATATACATTTTTGCATGTGTATATACAATTTTCTCTCGCTTTATACAAAACAGAAACAGAAATTATACACTTCTGTGTATAAAGCGAGAGAGGCGAGAATGGGAGAGTGGCGAGCGAGACTTCTGGGAGAGAGACGCCTGGCAAAGTTTTGCCAACGTTTGCTATGGAACACAATTAAATCAAACCCTAGCTATTCCATTTAATTTAGGTTATTAGTTTGCTATTTTATACAATTTTCCCTTTTTAAAATTGAGCTATATATTCTTATTAAGTTCTTTGATCATAAAATACAACACAATTAAAATATAAAATATTAGATGAATCAGAGCATCCATTACCCATTTAAAATTTCATGATAAATGTGTCATATTTGATATACTATTTAAAATGATACAAGTGTATACTATATATTTGAGTATAAGTATAACGTAATTATTTTCTTTACAATTATTCGCGCATCGCGCGGGTATGTATACTAGTACTTTAAAATAAAAGAGAAGCTTTCACATATAACCACTTTAAAAAACTTTATTACATTTCATAACTATAGTTTAATAATTACAATTTGTAGCTACATGTTATAGGGAGGAGAGAGACGAGAAATGAGAGAGGCGCGAGAGAGAGGGAAAAGAGTTGGAGAAAGGTGAATTATATATGTATATATGTTAGATAATTGTATATTGTACATATATATTTGTATATATGGAAAGCGAGATTGGGAGAGTGAGGAGAGAGGTGAGCGAGACTGGGAGAGAAAGAAGAGAGGCGAGCGAGAGAGTATAGAGAGTGGGAGAGAGGTGGATTGTATATGTATAAACTTGTATATAACTGTATATTATACATATACATTTGTATAAATGGCAAGCGAGATTGGGAGAGGGAGGAGGAGACGAACGAGATTCAGAGAGGGAGGAGAGACGCGAGCGAGAAAGGGTGGAGAGTGAGAGAGAGGTGAATTATATATATATATATATATATATATATATATATATATATATATATATATATATGTTAAAAAAATTGTATATTATACATATTTATTTGTATATCCTGGCGAATTATACATATACAAACATGATTAATCATACAAACTCGAAGTCAACCCACGTAATTAATGTATAATGTTGGTTGCGAGTGGTAATTATAGCAAACTATTACTATGATGAGTAATTAAATAATACAAGTTTGCATAGCCGCGTAATTTTTCTTTAAGCTACTCGTGGC